>JAVJGG010000039.1:16395690-16449911 GCA_035590195.1 Aviceda cuculoides
ATCTCTGTATTACCAACACTGTTTTCAGCACAAATCCAAAACATAGCCCCATACTAGCTACTATGAAGAAAATTATCTCAACCAAAACCAGCACGTTCCTCCATGGCAGACGAAGTAGAAATTAGTCAGGACCACAACAAGAGCAAATACACTTAATCCCAATACCTTTAAGCCCCTAAATAATCTTACACATAATAGTCCAGCTGAGAAAGAGGTATTGCTATTGTTGATATGGGTTACGCTGTTGTAATATTTCCTCCACTCCCCAGTGCTCCAAGCATTAAGTCGTAATTTACAGCTCACCATAGTCCGACCAGGACATAAACCTACTTCTGTTGTGAAGATTTAGAAGTAGGTTGTGGATACCACAGCCTAGTGCTGTGTCCTTTTCAATGGCATTACACTGGTGGTTATGATTCAACAAATAGAATTTGGTTCATTATGGGTTTAAGAAAATGGTGATGTATCTCTGATATGTAAGACATATATGGAGGAACATAAGAAAGCTGTAATTTTTTTCATGTGTAACTATGGAGGCATGCTTTGATATCAGAGAATTGCTTTATAAATGAAATTGTAAGAAGCATTTAGATGTCAAGTATCCTTCGTCTTGTTCATTCAAACACAGAATATTTATGAGGATACTGTTAATAAAGCATCTTTGCCTCTCTGACAGAGACCAGACTTAGGCAAAGTGTTTAACAGCAGAAAGGAATAAAAACGTGAGAAAAGGATGTTTTCAATGAATTACTTTGAATTTCTCTTGCATGCCCTTTTCTTTTAAGGGTTTTGTGAATTGCTGCAGCAATTTGCTAGGTATTAATAGGAACAAATGAGCAGGGCCCTCTTTTTGCAAGACAAAGAAACAAATGTTTTAAGATTTGCAGATTGCTTCAAAAATAGCTTGATGAAGATGGACATTATAACAAATGAAATATTTAACTAGAGTGACCCTCACTGAAGTGATGTCAAGGGAAGTAAGTAATACAATTGTCACATTGTATGTAATCACTCCTTTGTAAACTACTGAGGCACAATTATTTTAAGTAAATTGACATGTCTAATAGGGACAATGCTGTTTTTCTTTAGCTAAAAATAATATATCAAATACTTATTTAATCTTTTAAATGTTGCAGACTTTTAGCATCAAGGCTGGAGAAATTCACTCTTAGTTTTATTCTTTCTAGCTAATATCTTTGCTCTGAAGCTTTCTTATGATACAAGTATTTACCAGTTTCAGCTCAAATGACAAAGAGTAGTTACCCACTCTAAGTTGATTTTCCTACTGAAAAGATTAAAGAGGTTTCATTTTTTGAATGGCACTCCTGAGAGTTGGCTGAAGTGTTTGTGATTTGGAGTAGCTGCAAAATTGTTATAAGAAATGTGATTCAAGAAAAAGCTTCTAAATTACCCAGATATCCAGGAAGCAGCTTTGGGTCCTGAATTGCTCCTGCTGATGCAGATAGCAAATATCGCACCCTTGTCCTGGAGTGGCAGCATGGTCTTCTGCATGGCCCGGGGGTTCTCCTTGCCATCTCCAGTGAGTGACATGTCAGGAAAAAATGAGGCAAACGCCACATGAGTGTTCAGCACAGTCAGAGCTTGCTGTGAGAGTCACCGAGATAATGCTAGTGTTATGGTCTCCCCCTACATTTCTTTTCTTCTTTGTAGGCTGCACTATCTGTAGAGTCTTTGGATGGGATTTGCAGGAGCTGAGCGTAACCACCTCTTCTTTCAGAATTCTGGGCTTTCCTTTTGTGTGTGGCCTCCCAAATCCTTTGTCTTTAGCCCCCTTACCTGATGTTCCACTGAATGATTGTTTCTGCCTTTGGAAAGTTTTCTTTTTATCAAACATGCACAAAAATATTGGAGAAAGTGCTATGCAGCGTCAAGGCTATTGGTGCTTCTAGCTCATTGCCAGGGGTGCAGCACAGAACTGCTTTAGGTGTATCAAGGAAGGTGCCCAATTGCTGGTTAATTTTCTTCTTAGATGGTCAGAGCGGAGTCATCTTGTATTCCCTCAGCACAATTAAAAAAATACTGTTCTTAATTATTAATTATTCTAAAACTTTGTTTGCTTATGAAGCTGTCATTACCCTTTTGAACCAAATTATTCAGAAGTAACACATTTAGCACGTGTTCTGGAGGGAAACCGGTACCATTGTTTTCAAGGTACCAGAGGAAGTGGCACTAAGCCCTGTAAGTCAGGCACTGACCAATGTTTTGGCATTACTCCAGTGCCCAGTGCCAAAGACTGTGAAATTGTCTGAAAACTCTTACCATAAATTTCCTGAATAAATCCACAGTGAGCTGGAAAACAATGTTGTCTCACAGATGAATTTACCATGGACTAATTCAGCATACTGCCCTGCTCCTTTTGGTAGCAGGAATCAGAATTTTGACCTTTGACTGTAAAAGAAAAATGTCGCTGCTTGAGCTTGAAAAAAAGAAGAATCTTAGCACAAACCTTCATAGCATTAGATAGTTTTTTTTCTCAGAGGCCCCACCACTAGTACAGAGGTTCAGCAACAGTCTGCAGAGCAAGCTCTATTACCACAGTAGAGTAGCTTGATGTCATTCTGGGGACTCCATCTGAAGGAAGGACACTAGCTGCTACAATCGCTAAATAGAAGAGATTTCCCTTTAAGAATCATGGGGAATGTGTGGACCAGCAGCTATCCCTGAACCTTTGCCCTTGTCTCATTCATAGTTCAACAGGACCTTTTGTGATTCCTGTTTTCAAGTTAGCAGGAAACATGCACTGAAGACACTGTGCATCAGCTGGAAAGTCTCTTCCCTGAGGAGTACTGAGCTGGCAGCTTCTGAGCTTCCAATATCAGAAGCAAAGTTGATGCTGAGTGACCAAACTTGGAGTGTGTCCTCTTTAGCTGTGCATCGCCCCTGCCTTTGAAAGCCCACACAGAAAAGTCTATAGGTCTTTAGGTGACACTGGCTACAAAGGCCAGTGCCTGGCCTTGATGAGCTTAACGTACCCAGGTCCTCTGGTATCTTAGTGTGACTCTGAGTTGGCCCTTCTGAGCCCTGCCAGCCTGAGCCTTGCAATGTCCTAGCTAATCAGATTAATCTGAAAACCTGAAGCTTGTTCTTTCCACTCCCAGGTAAAGAATAGCATTTTTCTTGAGATAAATGATTTCTGAATACCCATTTATGAGCATGAGTTGAATAACTAAAAACCATTCATATTCTCATCAGAGAGATGAGCTATTAAGGTAAAAGTTGCTAGATAGTGGTATCATTTGATTGAATGGCAGTATATGTTGCTGGGTTCTGAGTTTTTCCAAAAAAGTTGAAAACATGTCAGATCTCAGCCTGAGTCCTTACTTGTCCAGATGGCAGTCTCAGCCCTATGCTACCAAAGCTTTTGCAAGCTTTTCTTACAAGCATATTAAACCCTAGTGTTGCCATATTTCATATGCCAATAATTATGTCCTTTGCCTCCGTTCTGGATAATGTTTAGCTTTATTATCATTATTATTACTTGCTACTGTTCTGCTGGGAGCACTAGTTTGCATTTAATTATGGATCACTTGCAAATAACCTTTATGGCCCTGATTCAGCAAACATTTCTAGCAGGTGTGTAATTTTAAAGCAACTGAATGAGCCCATTTAAGTCTGTGTAGCTCAGATCCTCAGTTGTGTTTTGTGCCTAGCATCCACTGATTTCATGAGCCCTCGATCTGAAAGACGCCTGCATGCAGGTTGAACTGTGTATATTGTTCTGGCTCCACGACTTGCTTGGTAGGTGTGACACTGAGACCAAAAATTGCCAAGCATGTCATATCTTAAGTCCGCACCTTAAATGAGACTGAAGCTGCACCCGGCAATCTGTTAGCATTATACAGGACTCTAGGACTTTGAGAATTCTTAGAAGAATCAACTATGCTTTTTGTCAGCTTACCACAAAATAGGACCCCCTATCTTGCATGCTTTCCTTGGCTCAGTGTAAATTTTAGTGAGAAATATCTATACCAGAATAAAACTTGGCTAAATTACATACCACGGAGCAGGATATGCCAGGCACATTCAGAATATTGTATAATTTAATTGGCTGGTTGGAAATGCATAATAAAATACAGGGTGTTTGAGTTATTAGTTAGCTGCCTATATAATTACTTCTGTTTAATATTTAATTGTGTTGATCTTTCTGTCTTGTCTTTGTTCCACACAGAAAATAGATCCCTCTTTTTGTCTATTCACAGGCATTGGGCTACTGGGTAGCGGGCTTTGTGGCTAATCTTTCTGATTGTTCAAATGTCACCATAAAATATTTAGCATCTTGATAACTCTAAAGCTATCACAACAGATTGGATGGTAACAATTAAAATTATGCTAACATCACTAAAACAGATATAACGGGAGTGATGCTTGTTAAGCACTTAATGATCCCTTTCTCCAAGGAATTCCATTTCAATTTCTTTATGCTGCCTGATTGCTTTACTGCGTCCTGCAGGTTTTTGTGCACTACCACTCTGTGTAATACATATTCAGACCCTTCTCTGTAGCTCTCATCATGCCAATCAAGGATGCAAATGGAGGTCTGTATGACTGTGTGATCAGAATTTCTTGCTTGTTTGCAAGCCCGTAAATAATGGAGTGAATAAGGATCTGATGTGTAACAGTATAAAAGTAATCAGACCTTGTATCTGGCTTCTAGTAAACATCGGTATGGCCCTGATCCAACCGCTACTGTAATCAAGGGGAGGCTTTTATTGACTTTAATGGCAGTCGAATCAGGCCTTGTCTGTGGTTTGAAAATTCAGCTGCAGATATTGGGGCTGATCCTTGGCTGGTGTAACCTGCTTGGTGCTCCCGGCAATCAGACAGCCCTTCTGACTTACCCCACTGAGGATGTGGCAAGCAGCACCCTACCCTGAACTCCTGCGCGAGTCCCGCAGGCACTTCAGCAGTGCTTTCTATTCAGGGGGGAGCTCTGGGGTTTGCTTCATTCAGCTATTCACTTAGCAGCTTAAATTGCTCCGTGAACAGTGTTTAAAATGTGTAATTATCTTTGGAAAAGATGTTTCACTTGAAAGGAATTCTAATAATCATTATTTTGAACTTTGGTAGTTTGACATTTTCATTGTTTATAAAAGAACAATATCTTTTCCTTTTACTTTATTTTGGCTGCAAGGGAAAAATGAGCCTAATTAGCAAAAATAAAAATAAACTAAGTTGATAGAAAAAGCAGTTCTTGCAAATTTGCAGACCTTTTCCTGCAAATGCCGATATGAAAAACTATAAAGGTTTTATGAAGTGTCCTTGCTTTGGGGTTTTGTTGGGATGAATGGGCAGACAAGATAGTAACTCTATGTGGATGAAAGGCTTTTTGAATGTAATTTTGTGGATCATCTGTATTATGAACCACTTAGAGCTGTGATACCCTTCCTGTTTCTTAAGTAGTACAGTGAGTATAAAAGACTCTGTAAAATTCTTTGAGCTGAGACTTATTCTGGCTTCTCTGCTTTGAAAGTATATAGAAAATACATCCTTTGGGAAGTCTTCTGGCCAGCTGAGTTCTCCGAGGACAGGCTTGAAAGCATGCTAGATTGATGTTCTGGAGCAGCTCCAAGAACGCTTGGCCAGTGTGTGATGGCAACTGTACCTACCCTGAAAATCAGGGAGGCAAACGTGTACTTACTTCTGAGTTGGGTATTTGTTTATAGGCTTACTCCACAACAGTGAAAATCAGCACAGTGCTGTTTCCTTCAACATGGTGATGCTGATTTATGCTAGCTGAAAATCTGAGTCTCCACCCCCTTATGTACGCACAGGCACCAGTGGTTGTTTTTTGCTGGTCTTTTTTTTTTTTTCCCTCACTCGAGTGTTATGTCTAAGAAAGACAGTGGAAGCAAGTTGCATGCAGTTATTTCAGTGAGAAATCCGTGCCGCGTGTAGGGAAGTACTTGGCTGTGTCGGGAAGCAGGATACCATAACCTCGTCATCTCTCAGCAGACTGGGTGGTGGCGGTACTGTGGCTCAGCTCTCCACAAGTGGATCTCTTGCTCAGCGTGGGGCAAGTGCTTGGCCAGGTGAATGTCTGCCCGCAGGACATCTGTCCCAGCATGCTGTGGGTCCCATATACCTGCCGTGCATCCTGCTGGCTTTTTCCCCAGTCCCAAATGACCTGCTTGCCTCTACAGGAGCTAGAGCAATTGGTGAGGTTAGGGTGCGTTAATGGGTCCTGCTGTGCTCATGGCAGTTCTGGAACAGACTTGTTTAGAAGTGACCTCCTTCCAAAAGGTCTAAAAATGTTTCAGAGCTTTAAGGTTCATGTGAGAAATCCCCCTTCGATCTGGTCATTCAATGTTGCTATAAATAAATTCTCTCCTGCTCCAGTTTTCAGCAGGAAGGCTCGTTTGCCTGGCACTACTAGGCTTATTCTGCTTTTCAGACCTAAGTTGGGAAACAAGAGGCTCTGCTGGGCTTTACAGGAGACTTTTGTTTCTCTTTTGTTCTGTAAAATCCTGTCTTTGGAGATAAGTTCCATGAGGTTGATGATAACCCCCCTGTAAAGGTGGTGGTTGCCACTTAGCTGTTTTCTAAGTTTTGGCATGTTTTATTTACAGTAAATTAAAGCAAGAAGGTAAAGTATTTTTAATTTTCCTACTTTCCTGTGTTCTGTATTCATAGGCTTTACCATCTGCCCTCCATCCCTTTCCTGTGTTCATTCAATATCAGACCACGCAGCAGTAAGCATGGATGCCGTGGCTCATCTTTCTGCCATGGTATGCTCCTCTCGAGTGTGTGACTGCAAAGTATTTGGTAACCATTGTTTGTAGGTGACAATTATCACTGCTTTTTCTTTTTTCTGTGATGACTTTGGAATTGCACCTTTTCTCTTGCGTTTAAGGATTTTGGTTCATGGCGGTATTGGATGAGTCTAAGAAATAAAGCCAAACTCAGCCAAAACACAGAAGAGGATTGAAGAGGCCCGGAGAACAGTCATCAGAGAGAAAGAGTATATATAGCCTGGCAGGTCTGCAGAGCAAGTAAGGCGGTGGAGATACGTTACTTTATTTCAACTAAACATCTGTGCATTCTCACCCACTCACGTTCTGTTACTATGCTGGTGACTGGAAGGATTTCTTCAATGATGCTGTTTACTTGTGTTCATTAGTATTTGAGCTTATGAATTGTTTGAAAGCAATTTAACTTTTCACATAGAAATTTCGTACAGGTGGAGGCTTCTCTGTGCTAGGGAAAGTGTGATCAGAATTTACATTGCAGTGTTGGTTTTTAAAGTCCTGAAGTGTGGAAGCCTCCAAAACTACTCACTGCTAACATGTGCGGAGCAGTTCTTCCACCTGTTTACCTCCTCATAATTTTCCACGTTATTCTTTTACCAGCCAGATATTTTGGCCCTTGTCTATTCCCTGGGGAAGAGTCCATTCTCTTTCCCATCAGTTCCCAGTGTCTGTTGGTCTTTCATCTCCTTGTGGATCTCCGCTTAGTTCCTCTCCCTGACGCAATCTGTTTGGTCTTACTCTGTCACTGTTAAAAGTTCAGACCACAAAGACTTTGCCCTTGTTGTCTTCATGTGCAATTAGCAGAGACGGCTAGACAGTAGACGTAAGTCCTACTGCTGCTAAGGGCAATGGGAGCCTGGCCATCGAGTTCAGTGGGGTTAGCGTTTGGGCACATTAGAGCCTTTCAGTGCAGCATAGCTTACAAGTAATTTAGAATATTAGATGGAATCATATTGATAATTATTATTAACAAACATGTCGTGATTAAGTCCTTAGGAGCCTTTAAGAAGCTGTTTTTACACAACCGTTCCTGGTGTGTTGAGATTAAATGTCCTGTCAAGCGGGACATGTGTACACTCCCAGGCATGAGCTGTAATTAGAAATAATTTTCAGATTTATATGATGAGTTTTATTTCATAGCGTGCACATGCACACAATCCACCCAGTGAAGAAAAAAAACCCTGTTCTCCTTGAATACAACTATATCTCTAGCTGTCTTCAGAATACTCTGCAGTGTCTGTAAGAGCCATAAAATAACTGCAAGCTTATAAATTCACTTTTTTTACTTATTAAATGGGTTTTACTCATTCCAGCCTGCTGCCGTGGAGATAGGTACAATATAGGAACCTTGGCAGTATGACAGGCAATTAAAATACCAAGATGTTTAGCCATGTATGAGTATTTTCACACAGTGAGACCTCTAAGCTCAGCCTGCTACTGACATTGTTAGTTATTGAATCAATTGCATGAGATGAGGTTGACAGGTGTAATTATATATTTCTATGGTGATTATGTATGGCCTGTCATAGAGACCAACGTGCCTGTAACTTTGCACTCATTTAGTAGTCGTTTATTGAGTGAAGTATTGAAGTTGGCATGCCATTTACAAGGGAAGGAAATGTAAAACAAAACAGAAATCCATTTTGAAATATAATTGATTCATTAAAACATTGACCATTACTTGCTTTTAGTACACTGAAATATGTCTTTCCATATTTCCTACAGATCTCTCAGTTATTTAAGCATGTTCTTGCACCCTGATTTAACAAAAGAATAGAACTCATGTTAATAGGAACCTGGGTCAGGTCTATAGCTGCCATATAGTGGGAGAAGTTACAGAGCTGACTGGAACCAGCTGAATATGGGGCCATTATTAAGTATTTGGCTTACTTGTTAAAACAGCTTTTGTTATGGCTCAAAATCTTTTAAAATAAATTTCTCTCTATATATACACTTCTGTACAATCTTCTTCTTTGCACTAAGTGTTCTTCAAAATGTGCTTAAAATTTTACATGTATTTTTGCAATACATTGAGGTGAGACACAGGCTGTTGCTGAAATTCCTCATTCTCTTTTCTAGATAAAAATTTCTCCATGTAGTGATGTTGCCCAAAATTTTACTATATTATTTCCCATATAGTTCTCTCTGGCCTTTTTCTGCCACCCTGACGATATGAATGAAAAGTCTGTTTCTCAAAATGAGAAGAGGCAGAGAGAAAGTAAACATTGGTCTTGGTTTGTTAAGAGGTCCTCTAACCTGGCTGAAGTCAAGCGACCAATTTGACTCATTTTCCTTAACCATATCTCTCTGCAATACAACAGTTACCTTATTCACAGCAGGTTTGATGTCTGA
The DNA here is from genome assembly GCA_035590195.1 of Aviceda cuculoides. Taxonomy (NCBI): domain Eukaryota; kingdom Metazoa; phylum Chordata; class Aves; order Accipitriformes; family Accipitridae; genus Aviceda; species Aviceda cuculoides. Next base: position 16,404,810 of record JAVJGG010000039.1, read on the forward strand.
GATAGGTATCTGAGATGTGGTGGGATGGGTTTTTTTGTTTATTTGGTTGAGGGTTTTTTAATGTAAAAGAGGAATGGTTTTCAGTGACTGCTTTAATAAGAACAGCCCATTGTCTTTTGTAAAAAAAATAGGATCCATGTTCTCCCTGGTCACCTAGGACAGGCTGAAAAATGCTATAGGGCTTTGTGGAAATACCCCCCCCACACACACATTTTACAGGATGTGAAAAGAACCTTTTTCCTATGTCTAACACAAAATTACCATTATGTTCTTAATTAAAACTGTTTTTCAGTGTGTGCAGTATTCCTTAGGGAAAAAAACCAAAACTTTCGGGAAACATTTTTGGTGTGTTTCAAAATCTTTTAAAAAGTAATTTTATAAAGAATATTATGTTCATTTTTTAGCACAAATTTTAATTTTGAAGTAAAATTCTGCTCTTAAATGCAAAAAAGAAAATGATTTGATGTGCTTTTTATTTCAGGTCAGAGATCAAGTCCTGAAGGAATAACCATTAATCTATAACAATTAGAAAAAGATCATGCTTTGTAAAACCTCTTTTTACAGAACCTCCTTATGTTGCACATCAATACACTTTCATATCTGAAAATAAAATGAAATTTAAGTTTTATCATTGGGAAGAAAATAAGTGAGTTTGTGTAATTTAAGTTCTCATCTCATTTGGATGGATGGCATTTTTTGCTGGTTCTTCAGCCATCCAGCTGATGAAAAGGATAGTTCAGGCTGGAAGGTGGCTCCCAGAAAGGGAATTTTTTTAATAGTGAAGCAGTTCTGAAGGCCCTAAATCCTGTTTGGAAGGAACAGAGATTGACTTGTCACTTAGGGGTAAGCCAGGTGAGACATGGGGAAAAGGCTGAGGTTATTCTTGTGCTAAAGGTCTGAAAGTCGGAAAGAACATTGTGTGTGAAAGAACACTGACAATCTAAAAAAACATGCCTGTTTAGTTTTAAACTGAAAACCATTCAACCAACCATAAAGAAAAAAGACTCTTCTGAAACTCAGGGGTATTTTCTTATGTTTGTGTAAAGGCCCACCACTATCACTTCCCTTTTCAGAGTTGTAGGTTGTGAGAGGGGTTTGGTTCTTTTTTTTTCTTCTTTCTTTCTATTTGATGGTGTTCCCCCTCGCCCACCCCTCTGGGCAACCTCACATCTTGGAAGCTGGTCCCGTAATAATAAATTTGGGTTAGTACCATCTTTTACCTCATTTTAAAGACCAGACTTTTAGCGTTTTTTTACAGTAGCAGTAGGTATGAGAATAGCTGCTGCTTCAAGATGGGAGTCTCATTTTCTTCATTATTATTGGTGGTTCCTGGTGTGAATTTAGCCAAATGATGAATATTCAGAAAACGGTTCCTTGCAATCAGTAACTAAACTAAGTTCAAGCTCCAAAAAATGGATAAAAATCTAAACTCGGAAAGTTTCGTCCCCGAGTTTAGAAGAATTGGTTTCCCCAGTCTCATCTGCCTAGCACACATTGGCAATAAGTTTTCCAGTAGGAAGCATTTGGGTTAATATCTGGCTTTCTAATCATGTGCTTGGAAGGACAGCTTTTGTTGCTGTTCCAGAAAACTTCCCAAGCGTGCAGTAAAATGCATGATGTTCCAAAGAAAATATCCTGAATAAAGTGATGTCTGGTGTAAGAGTAGTCCGTGACCTATGTACAATCATTGGTTCAAAGCCCTTTCATAGGAAAGGTTAGCAGGACTTGTTATTACTATTTTTAAGTGATAGACCTTTATTTTAATGTAATTAAAGGTAAGCAACACTTCTGTTGAGAGTATGTAGAAGAAAAATACCTGTTTTCTATGTCATTGAGAGATCTCCTGTTACTTGGTTAAGGTATTGCAGCTTTGTACAAGACTCTTTGTGGGGGAGTCTTTCCTTAGAGCATCCATGAGGGGGGCCTGGTTGTAGCAATGGGATTTTATGAACACTGTGGAATTAGAAGCCACCTGAGATGGTGGTGCTGGGTCAGAGTGCAGCTGCGGCACCTCAATTTCCAGCCCATGTGCACTTGCAAATCCTAGAATCTTTTCGCCTCCCCCAGTTTCACCATGTAGCGCTCAGGCACCAGCCCATCTCAACCGTACAGCAGAGGATTGCTGTGCTGCTCTTTTCCTTTCAGGTCTTGCCCTCCTGCTAGAAGTTCTTCTAAACAATGGGAGGAAATGGGATTACTGGGAGGAGTCCGTGTGTTTTGCAAATTGCAAGTGGTCCGTGTGTTTCTTCTCATTGCCTTATCCTCCTGGCCACCCTGGTAGCTCTGTGTTTTTTTTAAGGCTTATTGCCCCTGAAACTGATGTTTCCCTTCCCAGTGTTGTCTCAACACTGCAGTCCCCGGGTGTCCTAGCATCCTTGTCTTGAGTTAGCTGATGGTACAAATGGCCTAGCAAATATATATTTTGGATCAGTGTAAAGACAACCAGATGGTTGGCTTCTTGAGCAGCGGTTGAAGGAGGAGACTTACAATGCCTGGAAACAATTGTAATGAGCTTTCCTTGCATGGTGACTTGTTCTGGTTTCTTTCCTATCTTTGCCTTCCTCTGCCTCATCTTAACCCTCTGAAATTTTAATCATGTGATTTCTCTTTTCAAATTGTGTTCTGAAAATTTAACATCTAATAGACTACACTTTTCCCTCTTTAAATGCAATAAACTTATCAGGGCTAAATATAGTCCAATGTATGATGCTACTCTTTGCCAAGAATCTCCCTAGCAAAAGTACTTTGCAAATCTGGAAAAAGAGATTCTATCATAATCAGTCTGGTTTTTGTCTTCTACCCACAGGATTTGCTTGCAAGAATCACTACTCTTTCCCTGTCTGACACCAAGCTACTACCTGGGTCCTTCATTCATTGTTTTAAAAGATTATGCTCAGCAGACGGGAATTGCAAACTTGTGGCAGTTTTCTTTAAAAATCAAGAACCGTGTTAACTCTTTCATCTTAGTGGTAGGTATGACATTATTAGTGAAATAAAAGGACAGAATCCAGTGAACAGATTTACCAAAGGCAGCGTGTTGAGAAGGGGTAGTGCAACAGCTGCTGTTTGGAATATCTAAATCATAGTTAGCTGTGGCGAAATGAAGTTAGGTCCAAATCAGCAACAGAGGACTGAATCCTCATCTTTAGGTTACGTTAGGGAGAAGGGAATGGTAAGGACCTGACTGAGGTGGGGAGGAGGCTCCAAGGAGAAAAGGGAAGGGGAAATGGAGTTGTGAATCCAGGTAGGCTTAAGAGGTAGGTATTTGGAGTTCAGGCTCCACCAACAGGGCGAGTAGGACGTTGTTTTCTATATCAGCGTGGTGCTCATTTATTCCCGCCCTCCAAATTACGTTCCTATAGTGCAAAAAAACCATTCAGGGGCTAAACTGTATGACGAAGGAGAAAGCCTTCGTAAAAGTTACTAAACACTGAGCCCAACAACCTAAAGACGTTTGTGAGCCAAGCTTTCGTTTCCTCTGGAGTACATGTGCAGCACCTGGAGGCCGAGGAGAGGAGCAGGTTAAAGATGCTGTGATAGACAGTGGTGGGGAGCTCCTGATGGTTTCACTGGAGCCCTTTTGAGGCACATTGTGCCTGCAAAGTGCATGCAAGCCCTTGGCAGGGTGGAATCAGTCATCTTTTCAACAGAGATGAGCGCAGCTGGACTGGGAGCTCAGGGACCAATGAATACCAACGCCTTAAGGCAGATCTGGAAATATATAATAGAGAACTAAAATGGGCATGGGGAAAAAGAAGGGGTGCATCTAACAGAGCTTCCTGAATCTAGGCACTGCTTGTCCTGCTCATTTAATTTGCTCCAGAAATGTGCCTCCTGGGGTTATGGCAAACTGGTTCCCATGAGCAGCTTGGGTCCCTCTTCCCAGATGGACTGCACACCTCGTTACCAAAGAGGGGGGGGGGCAATGTATTTTCCTAATCTGTGGCTTTAGTGCCCCCCTCGATAGCCCTAAAACCAATCAAGCTCTATGTGGAGGACAGGAAACAGAGCAAAAGCTTTCACAGGCCAGTCAGGACTGCACATCCAATTATTGTCATCACAATACGGCCAGCTCGGAAGCAGCAGTGAAATGTAATTGGGATAGGATATGAGCAAAGGGGAGAATTTGCTTTTCCCATGTACATTCACTTTTTGGTTTTGTATAGTATTTATTTCTGACTTTAAAGCAATTCCTTGTGTTTTGTTCCAGTCTTGACCACATGGCTCCTGCAGCTCCTGTAACTCCCGTTGCTGATGTTCTAACATGATGTAGCCATAAACAGATTTTTTTTTTTTCTTTTAATGTACCCTTTTTAATTGGTCTAAAGGCTAAACTTTTGAATGCTATTGCTCATTTGCAGACTGAGCTTGATGGTAGAAAGCAAGTTTGCTTATTTAATATTTGCTTTGATTTGGTGATTAGTCATTGCTCTTAATTATTTTTTACCATTTCCACATGAGTGATCAGGAAATGAACTGCTGTCTCACACTTTCAGCAAGTTAAAAAGAGCCTAACTATGGTATTTCCTTATTGACTTTTTACTTGCCCCTGTGCAGAATGTTTTAAGATGTCGCTCCTCTTGAGTCACCCACCTCACAGCTTGAGTAATGCCACAGCTTTTAAAAATGTTTCCCTTCTGACTTGCTGAGGTGATGAAGACAAGTAAAGTCATCCAGCATAAAAGGTATACATGAACAAAACATGACTTGAAGGTGCAGGTCAAGTTACAATCCAAACAAGAAAAATATTAGATCCAGTTTTGGAGACTGAGGAGACCAGTCTTGTGGTACACATCTGCAGTGAGACATAATACCATTCTGGGATCCTGTGTGATGTTTATACACTGATAGCAAATCCTCTTAAAAAAAAAAAAAAAAGGCTTACTCTGCCCCTTTTTCTGCTGGTGTTTTTCTTTCATCTTTTCATTCCTTTTCAAATCAGTAATGATTGTAAATCGCTCCTTGCCACAGAAAGTGCTGTTTTCGAAGAGCAGTGATTTGATTCTTGTAATCTTATTTATTAGTTTTACTCAATAAGCCCAACCTATGCTTTAAATGCCTTTTAAAAATACACTAATAAACAGACCTTGATTGCTCCTTGATTGAATTGCAGATAACCCACTAATGATATAAATATCATTAAGTTAATCAACCTTCCTACAGAGGCGCTTCCAGCACAGACAGCAAGCTCCATAGAGTATCTGTCTTCTTCCAGACGTTAGACAAGACAAAGATGAACCGGATGGTGGCCTTCTCTGTACTCCTGCAAACTTGGGCTTTCTCAGCTTTAACAGATTGGCTGGCTTCACTTCAATTATTTGACTGATATGAAAGTGTTGTGAAGGAGATTTATTTGTGCAAATAGTAAGGTTTGCCAGAGTTGGACCAGAAACTGCTAGTGCTGGTTTAATTTGTGGTGCTGAGTGAAGAAAAATGGTATTCAGAATTTTTCACTTAATGTACTTTTCTGCATGTTTTTAGACCTGAATCCTGGTTCCTTTGAAGTCATGGGCATTTTGTCTTCAATGGTTAGGATCCGGGCACTGCAAAGCTGAATTGGAGTCATCGCTACATACAACACATCTAATTTTGCAGTGCCCATACCTGTACCTCACTGTTGGTGGGTTTAAAGAGAGGTCACTAAAGAACTGAATGTATCTATGATACTTCTGCAGGACTGGGACAATGCCTGAGGAATATCCTGCAAGACCTTTCGCAAAGCCAGCTGCAGAGTGACACAGTAAGAGGGAGGACGCAGGAATTCCTCTGTATTACAGCAGCGTGTTTTAAAAGGCTCCTGGGCCTTCTGTAAGGCACAGGGCAGTATTTTTTTATTTGGATGACACAATAGCCACAGACTTCTCCAGAAAGTGACATCTTTTGACCCGCGCTGGAGGTCAAAGCGAATGTAACACAGGCAGACCACATTCCACAAAGGTGATAATTGCCGGTTTTCTCTGCATGGGGTACGCTAATAGGAAAACAACTGCAATGTTGTGTGGCTTTCTAAATCTTACAGCTCTTGAAAGATTACATCAGTTCTAAAGGAGAAGAAATAAAGTACCTTGCAAATGTTGGTGCGGGCAGATTGTCTCTTAATAGCCAAGCCTGGATGATTTCTCACGTTTATTGTATTCTTTAAGTCAGTGTATTAAAGGCATGATGTTGCTTATAAAAACAGTTTCTAATGAGGTTGCCTTAGTCCAATCAAGAACTTTGAGTAATTTAAAATTAAAGGGAGTCTTTATTTAACTGGCAAAGAGCAGAAGGATGAACTCTTAACATCAGGCTGTTACATCCCAACTTGAAGTGGAAAGGCAGCTTAGAAGCCACATGGGCTTGCGTCTGAGATGTGAGCAGACTGGTGCTGTAGCTCTGTTCCACCAATAATACCCGTTAATCTATCCTTTGAACTGAGACTTTTCTGGTGATGCATCAAACCCTGTGAAATCCTGTCGGTGACATAGTATTATCCTTGCAATTTGCGCCCTTCAGCAAAGGTGACCCCCAGGTAAGCCCCAACTTTTTAGTTTTAAGGCAGAAGTTTTAGCTGCATCTCTGTCTTGCTGAAAACTGGAAGTGCTGCCTTCCTGCTTCTGATTTAAGGGCTGGTGACTTCAACTTCAGATGGTTTGGATGTGATAGCAAAAGGCTAATACATTCTTACAGCTGCCTTGTCTTGCTGCCGAGCTGGGGTGTAATTGGACTAGTTTTTCAGAGGTTCAGATGTCAGCTGGGTGTGGGCTGAAGTTCACTGCTACGATTTAGTTCAAAGGTTTTCAGAGCTGGGCTTCTAGGCCTTATTTAGGTATTGAAGTCAGTGCAGTGATTTTTTGTGTGTGTGTGCTGTTCCTGCTGCATTTGCAGTTGATTCAAAGATCCGGGGAGAACTCTTGGGAGATGCGTGACCTCTGAAACCTCAATTCTGTGTACCCCGTGTAGCAGAGCTAGGAAGGATTTGTTCTAATGGTTGGGAAGAGTATTTCTGGGGCCAAGATAATACTTAATGCTCCTCTCAGTTTCTTACTGGTTGAAAATTAGGAACTCTGAGCACTTCCATTTCTACTGTGTTTTTTTCATTTGACTTGAAAATATTACTGTGCATGTGCTGACCAGCCACTCTGTTTGTTTGTTTGTTTGTTTGTTTTTTCCCCTTAGAGGTAATGGGAGCTTTTAACATGCTCTCCTGTGGGTCCGATTTAAACTAGAATTTGTGGATTGAGACTGGCATGATTCTAATCTACTGCTGTGCTCCTCCCGGGGTCTCTTCTGCAGATGTGGCACGGGAAGATCTGGTGACTTTTTCTGCCTGAGGAAAGCAATGAATGGCAGCAGAGGTGCTCATGATCTGCCAGCAGACTTAGAATGGCAACAGTTTTCCATTTGCTATTTAGAAACAGTCTTTACAACAATCATAATAGCAAAATATTATTTTTAAGGGAGAAACAAATTTCCAAAAGACAGAAAGTAGTCTAATATAAAACAAAAAAAGGAATGTAGTTTTGTTATATATATATATCCATTGAAAATTGTACTCAACTACTCCTAAATTCTTTTGAAACAGAGAAATCATTATGCCAGGCTGAGTATAATCCAAGAGGCGCCCAACTCTGGGGCTCCTCCTGGTGGTTACACCTTCCACCTCTTCAGTTAAGCCTGGAACCATATACCATGACTTCTCCCAGGATAACTGAACTTAGACCTTCTCTGATCAATTTGTAAGTGCTTCAGCTGGCAAGCATCTAAAACTTCAGAGACTTATATAAATGCTGTGTAAATAGAAATGAAATATTTTTCACAGTATTGCTTTTAACTGTTACAGTGAGAAATGCTCCCAGAATCAGAAGGCAGGATTTAACACCTAACACAGGTTTTGTTTTTCCTTTCTCTTTTTAAAAATACTTACATAGTTGCAGGGAATGGCTGAAAGAATACAGATGAATGGAAAAAATCTCTCTATAGAACATGTGGCTTAATGTACCTATAGGCTCATTTTTGAGAAGTAAGAGCTAAATAACCTTTGTGTAAAACACCAACTGGAGAAGCCCTCCATGCTCCATTTGGGATTACCCACCTGTAATGAAACTGCCTGTTGTACCACCCGGTGGAGTGACTGATGGCAGGCATCCTCAGGTGAGGAAAGAAATACTGCTGTCAGTGTCCAATCCAGCTACACAACTGGTTGGTTTTGCCTTGCCCTGGTCCTGACTTACCCAAACTGGGCTTGGTGACGTCAGCAGAGCAATCAGCAAGGTAAGAACTGTGCTAGCCAGTAGCTCGGACGTTGCCCTTGCTGCAGTTGGAGCAGCGGAAACTGTGGTATGTGATTTGTGTAAGGTGTTGGGCTGCTTTGATTTTTTTCTGGAGAGAAAGAGAATTCCCTTTGAAATGCTGGGGTTTTCAGAAGGATACTGGAATACAGCACTATCTCTGTGTGATCAGCAGCAGCAGTAGCTTTGCTACCAAGTTATGATGAAAAACAGATTCCATTGCAACTGATCCACTACTAGAAATATGAATCATATCTCATTCTACCAGTGGTTTTTCATACCCTTTCTGGCTCTTCATAGTATTATCTTATTTGACAAATACCCTGAGATTGTATAAAATGAATGCTTTATGGAATTTGTGGTGCAGGTCTTAGGAAATAAAAAGCATACTTACGAAGGCTCCTTTTGCACATGCAAAATACGTGCCTAGATATGGACGGATGAGCATGTAGCATTTGCACGTGTTTTAAACATGCACGTGAAACTTGATTAAAGATTAATTATCTGCCTTGAGTGTGGTGCAGGGGTGTGTTTACACTGCACAGTGGGCTGGAGTCTGTAAGGAGGATACTGTTGCTGAGTCTGAGTTCCCTCTGGTCTCCACATTGCTCTGGAAATGAGTCCAGACTGATTGCAGTCCTACCAGCACGCTGGTAGGGGCCAAGTCCTGCACACCCTCTGCTTCTTTCTGCCCATTTCTGGTCTCTAGATGAAGATTGCGGTGCTTTCTTTTGCTTCTCTGCTGAGATATGGGCAGGTAACACAAAGTCATGGACCAGGTTTGTGCGTGGCCACACTCAAAGTGACCCAGTGGCTTTTACACAGAGAGGTTCTGGTGCTGTCTAGGGCAGCTAGTTGGTTTTACTGATTTCCTTCGGATCTAGTGGTCCTGTGCACTTTATTTGTTTACCCATGGTATCTGTGTGTCTGACTGTGCTGTGATGTCTTTATCTTTATTCTATATTGATTAACTGTGGCAACCTTAGAGAGATTTCTGTTTCTGGATTTCTCCAAACTTCTTCAGCATGGTCACCTTCAACTTCTCATGCATGGTAACCTAAAACAGCATTGTACGTCCCTGGACTGACTTGCCTGAATGTAGTTTTGGCTCATAATAATACTGAGTACTCTTGACACACATACCTTGAGGAAAAACACACAGAAAATGGCAAAAGAGCCACATTGAATGGAATTTCCAAGTGAGCAAGGGTTGGGTATACCTGCTTGGTCTGTGCTCTGCTCAACCTTTAGAAGATCTATGAGGCATCCAGCTGACAGAGATGGTGCTGGCACTGAAAGGCTTTATTCAAGGTTTGTGCTTTAGAGTTATATAGCATATACATGTTTGTTTGTCAGAGGCTTAAATCCGCAGTTAATTTTATTTCCATCCATTGAAAGGTTTATGGAGTTGCCCAAACCTTACAGCATGCTTATGGTGTCATGGTGATACTACAGTGACTAAAGGTAGGTTGTATTTCCATACTTCTATCTTTACCTGCATACCTCATTTGGTAATTATTTGTAACTGTTCAAGTGTCTTCACATTTTAAATTTCCCTACTTTCAAAGTAATGGTAAGAGCATTTACAAGTGAAAAACCATTATTGCTTAAACTTCTTGGGGAAAAAAGGCATCTTGCTGTGGTACAGCACAGTACCAACATGTACCAGCTTAGCTGCAGACAGGAGCACCTTAGGTCTGTGCAACATTCCTGTACTACACCCGCAAGTTCTAACAAAATATAGATCACCGTGTCAGTTAAATGAGAATGTGATTTGGAGAATTTCATCCAACTAATCTCTTGATCTTACTCTGCGTTATTTTTGTGACAAAGATTATTTAAAGAATCATCTGTGTTCGAAGAGCCTAAAAGTAGTCTTGTAACTACAAGGTGTAGTGGATGCAAACTTTTAAATATATGAGTTAACCTGCCTGGTTTTCAATGTTTTGTAATCAATCAGAAGTCTAGGAGATCTTTGGGGATGACTACAGCTTATCCAGGCTCTTTATAGCTCCCTGAAAGCAGAGGTAAAAAAAAAAAAAATCCATGCTTTTCAATTCTGTGTTTATTTATTCAATATATATTTATTTATTTATGTATGTATTTATTTTTGTTCTCTGTATGCAGCTGACTTCACATGTCTCAATTATAAGAATCAGCATTTTTGGGGAGGTTGTTTCTGTTATAAAAAGAGCAATAGTTTTAAATACCTTCTGAGCCAAAGGTCTTATTTGACTTTGTGACCTGGGTGTGATTTAAAGTGAATTATGATATTATGTGACTTCTTAGGTTTTGGCTCATAGTCCTTAGATGGTTTCATTCCTGCACCTGTCATCCATTAGGAGACCTCCTTCTGTGATCTTTCATCATTCAGAATATATGATGATTTTCTTAAACACTTCAGCTAATTGGGAGTGACTCTTGCTTTAAAATATATGACAGTATTTGTAAATACTAGACGTTGGTCAAACTTTAAATAAATACATGCAATTTGACAGGAATTGTTGAAAAATGTGAAATTTAAATGACTAACGTAAGGGCCCTGTTGTACACAGGACAGACTAAGCACACTGTGTTCCTCAGATAAGCTTGCTGGTACAAACAGTGTCGAATGCTCTTCTTTGCAAGAGGGAGATCTGTCGGTGCCAGTCCTTGCCCTTCAACATGCTGCCTGTCTTTACACTTTAATGGCAAAGTGCACTGGTTATAGTGTTTGACAGTTTGGTAAGAAGAGCACCATTTGAATTTAATATAAATAAATCCCTCCTAATGTAAGATCCCAATTACTACTCTGCATAGCAACATGAAGAGATGGAAATGGGTTTGTGTCCTTTAAAATCAATGGAGATGTGAGAATACAGGAGTTCCGCAAATATTTTTATGAATTGAAATAGCTGCACACGTTCTCTCCTTGTCTGTCTTGTTAGAAGCCAAACTCAGTACTTGTTGTTTGCATACTTTCTAATCATCTACCTTCAATTTCCATATTCACGTCACAAGAGAGTTCTTTCAGAACCATGAGTAGCTGGTTGGAAACTCAGAAATTAAAGGCATGGTTTTGGGTAGAGTAGTGGTATCTCACACAGTGTGAACTCACCCATTGTTTAAAAAACCCCCGTGAAGTGGCCAGCCATAACATTTGTCATACCTAGATACAAAATCCTGAGTCAAGCATTGACTTGCGTCCTTAAGTCTTATATGGGCTTAGGCCAGAGTTTAAATATCCAATGGTCTATATTTCTTTGTAGGTACGGCCTTTTTCAAATACCACAGGACTCCAGCATAGCTGAGAATGCCACCATTCCCTGGTGAATTTTTCTCGGAGAAATCTCATTTAAACTTTTTTTTTTTTTTTGGTAGAATTGTGAAGAGGGTCTTGTAGCTGCTAACAGTTATTCTTAAAGTGTAAATTCTGTCCCCTAGACACAAATGTAGCAAATTTTTTGGAAGGTGATTTTCGACCCAGTAACTATTATGGTCTCACTTGTGAAAGTGTATTTATGGACTCTTAAATGCTTCTATCATCTGGCTGCTGTAAACACAAACCAATTCTGCATGCTAAAAAATCCTTTCTTGAATTTTCTTCCTGGATAAAGAGCTGTTCCTCAATCAGATATTCCTCCAGCCCCCATGCACATGGAGTTCCCTATGAGAAGTCATAAACAGATTTATTGTTTCTGGCTTTTTTTATGGGAAACCATTTTTCACCATCTTTTATGGGAAAATCATTAATTTGATTACTAGCGAGGCCAAAACATGCAAAACTTTCAATTGGTTGAACCAATAATAAAAGTTTCACAAATAACAAACTTGTTTCTAGGTCAGATGAAAAAGAAGCTGAAGACTGAAACCACAGCACAAAAATATTTTTATTGGAAAAAATAGCTGATACTACAGAAGAGCTTATTGGAAAAAATTGCTCAAGTGGTGATTTGTTGAAGGTGCAGTGTATGGAATTAGCAGGAAAAGTTGGAAAAGTGAAAAAGCTGCTAAAACCTGATGAGATCCCAAAGGTATTTGCTCCACTATAGCTGATGGCCAGGATGGTTTCTCTCCTCTGACTCCACCTATGGAAAAAGTCCTTCAGTAAAACACATGGTGCTTTCTACTAGCAAAGGAGTAAATCCATTTTGTGGGCTCACAGTAGTGAAGTCCAGTGGTGACTCCATAACAGAAAAAGGCTGAAAAGCTCGAGTGATAAAGAGTGATGTGTTTTTTTAATAGATGTATTTATTTGATGCGTGTCTTATTAGGGCACTGCTTTGGACCGTCCCTTGGCGGCATAGGTGACTATATATGCCACAAATGAGATGGTATTCAGGGGAAGGTACCGTCCCAGACAGAAATCCAAACCAACTCAGCGTCCTGGAGGCTCCCCAGGACAATTCTGTCCTTCCAGGCCTGCTCAGCAAAGCCTGGGTGTCCTCTGAATATAGCTTGGATAGCTTGAGGGTGCTTCCTGTTTACAAGGTAGTAACCTTGTTCTTGGCTAAATAAACACTTCAGCATTTCGGTTTATGTAGCCTGTGTTGCAGTTGTTAACAAGAGGCACCCTCGAGCTATATAGTAGCTTTATACCGAGATTTCTCCTGATCAGATCTTTTCCTGTTGTTTACAGAGTTACAGAGAAGTGAGATGGCCTCGTTGGTAAGGAGCATGGACCTGAGCACAGATCTCCCCACGTTGCCACACACCCCTCAAACGAGCTGTGCCCAAATAGCTGAAGGCATTTTGGTACCTCGTTTCACAAGGAGCTGAACGCAGTCATGCTCTCTTCTAGCCTTTCTATGCCACAGCTCTGTAGGATGAGAGGGAATGTGAAGAGGGGAGCAGCAAAGTGCTGCTTGCAAGGGCTGCAAGAAGATAAACATGTTAAAAAATTAGGGGATGTCTCAGTTTCAGTCAGCATACCTGAGGTACTTGGCTAGTTTTATTATACTGTGAGATCTGACGAACTTGCTGGAAGGTAGGGTAGTTCAAAATGTGGCATGAAGTCATTTAAGAGGTGCCAGAGGGAAAATTTGATGTGGTTGATTCTGGGTGCATCTTTTGTCCAGTTCTCGGTCAGGTCAGCACCCGATGCAAGCTGTGTCTGATCCCAGAGCACAGACCGTGCTTACGAGCACTCAGCTCCAGGAAGCTGTGTGAGCTCAGGGAACCAAAATTTAAGTCTATTTTCAAAATGTGGTAATTTATGTTCATTCTCAGACCAGCTTCTGTGTTCTTATAGGAGCTGCTTGGCCTCCAAAAGACGCAAGAGGAGGAAAAGGCAGGACTGGAATGGGATGCGGACACAGAAGAACCAAACAGCTGTGTGGGGTTGGAATAGCGGTTTTCAAAGGCCAATTTTGCAGCCAGGGGAAATGGAGGTGCCAAATCTGTAACCTTCTATGTCATTAGGATGAACTGTAATGAGTCAAGTCCCTTTTATAGCAGGGCAAACTGAGCAGCTCTATCTTTGGCGTCTGGCCACTTCGGGATAAGAAAGCTTTTAAGACGGCAGCTGACAAATCATCCCTGTAGTACTGTGGGGTAGCAGGAGAGACTTACTGGGTTTGAAGCTCAAATGACTCATATCAGAAACACTACCTGCATAGCTGAAACCTCTCCTCAGAGCTGTGACAGGGTCACTTTGAGCTTGGTACTATGCAAGAAAACCAGCTGCTCTTTAGTCTGTTGGTACTTCTTTGGCATGTGTTTGGGACAGATCTTAGCAAGTGCTGTACATGGCTTTCTTTGCACTCCTTCACTTGTTACTGTTTTCTTCTTTCACGTCCTGTGTGCTCAACAGACTTAAAACAAGGCATGAAAATGAGGCATCTTCCCCTTTTGCTTGGACTTTTCCAGCAGGATGCTGACCAAGTGCTCTTCATTCTGAAACATGCTGAGAGTTGCATGAGATGATAGGCATTAGGGCTTGGGACATCAGGGGAATGGCAAGGCTTTGACTGTCTAGAAAATAACCAGCCTCCTTCAGAGGAGCAGGCTTGCATCAGTAACTGTTGCGCTCTGAGTCTATACAGAATACATGCTTCTCTTTCTCTTTCTCTCTCTCTCTCTCTCTCCCCGCCTGGCACTTTTTTTTTTTTTTAAAGTAATTGCTAATAGTTTAAAACAGGTTTTTAGCCAAAATTTTTAAGAGCTGCAAACAGACTTACTGGCAGGTTTTCAGATCTCTTATGGCAATCGAAAGCAGCTGATGCATGTTTTGAAATCTATTTGCAGACTGCCAGAACTTATGACTCAATTAATAAAACAAGTGTGCCTATGAACTGCAGCATAACCCTTTTGACCTTAATAAAGTCCTAAATCTTTAGTGAATCTGTTTCAAGATTTCAAATCTACACACAGCTAATATTTGCACATACTTGCATGATAGTTTATTGCCTTGCCATGCTACTAATATACCCTTTGCTAAACTTATGACCCTTGCATGCACACACCCTTTCCAGATGACTGGCAATTTGGAAAGCCTCATCAGACAAAAGGTTACGTTTCTGTGCCCTGTTACTTGATACAACTTCTGTCCGACTAATTGCTGCTTAGGACAGGGCAAGCTGCTCCCACTACTTGCCCAGTGCAAACACTGGTGACGGGGAAGGGTTTGCCATCTCTGTGCTGGCCTGTGTGCCAGAGCAGCTTCCTCCTCGTTCAGCTGCCATGCAGAAGAGCACGGCATCCCATCCCCTGTCTTCTGCAGGCTGGCAGTGACAGGAGGTATCTGGCGCTCTTTTAAGGTCGGTGTGTTTGATCCCCAGCTTTGGATGGAGCCTCTTCTGCAGCAGGGTGACCCCAATATTTTAAGGCACTGTGGGAATATTCCCTGCAAACTGTGTGATGTCGATGAGTTTGAAGCCCAGTCTCCACATAGTTGCTCTTTCACTAGTGGGGAGATGGGTGTCTAACCATGGAGCTAGGCTAATGCTGGCTTGCGTTTCTGTGCAGAGGCAGCTGTCAGTCTCTTGTCTGCACTGAGATGTGCATTGCAGGCATTCGAGAAGGGTTTCTTGGCATTTTAAATAGGTACAGAAATGCTACTGGTTGGAAAGACACCTCCAAGGTTTTGAGTCATTAGTGCGTTTTTGTTATTTTCTGTAAGGGGATAAAAGATTGAGAGGAAGGTACAGGTCTTGTGAGGGATCCTGCCAGCCTCCTTTGCTCTTTAAAACCTCATTCTAACTATGAGTGTCCAGCATGTAAAAGGTGAGGAACATCACTGATGTTCTTCTCTGCTGTGTCACTCAAGTCCTGAAGTCATGCCAGTGCAAAGTGCTGAGGAAAGGAGGTTGGTGGAGCTGGTTCTTGAGATCCAGACGAGCCTTCAGCAGAGGAGGGTGCGGAAGCGTGTGCTTCCCCGGCTGCAGCTCAACCCTTCTCTCCTGCGTCCATGGAGCAGAGCGATGACTGCAGTTTCCCTGGAGATACTGCTGCCACTTCTGAAGGCGGCAAAGGGCATCTGAAGGGGAACACTGATGTGTTTGCTCCACAGCCTCTGCAGAAGGAGGATTTGGATGAACTTCTGGAAGACAACTTAATAACTGAGTAGTCAACATCAACACAGGCTATTAAAATCTGAATTGTAGAGTATCCGGTCTCTCAAGGACTTTAATAAATGGAAAGGCATTACTTCCCAGGAGAGTTGAGCAGGCTGGAACAGAAAATTAAGTGTAACAACACTGCTGTCTGCACTTCCCTTTGTCTCTTTCTGCTCATGGTAAGTGGTCTCCTTACAAATCTTCCACCCTAACTTTTATGCAGATATGTGAAATGGTTCAGCTTGCCAGCGATACTTACAGTCTTGACAATGTCAGCACGGTCAGATAATTCACTGGTCTTAGTGTATAGTTTTCTTGTTAACCTATTATCCTGGTTAAAACTACTTTTACAAATAAAAATTAGCTTTTGTAGTCAGATCATAAGAACATTTTAATGTTCTGTCAGAGGGGAAGGAAGGTGATTTAAAGATTGAAGGAGGAACCTAAATGAGTTGCAGCACTGTGACTGAGTTTTTCCACTGTTTTGGTTTAAATCTCATTCTTACCTTCATTTTTTGCACGGATTGAGTTGAGAGTACAGCCCTCATAAGTTTATGTTGGCATGGGCAGGTTGACTGAGTTTGGCTCAGACTTATTCGGGCTGGCTAAAACCACCCTCTTGCAACCTCCTTCCCTCCTTTTGCTAAGGAAGAAGAGGCTGGGCAGTTTTCTATGGGTACAGGATCTTTCTCCATTGCACTCCTGTGGATGATAATACTGTTTCAGCCAGGAGGCTGCATTTGTGCCCCAGTGAACGACACATCAGGCAAAACAAACTCTTCTTCCTTGGTTATTGCTCATTTCCCATGACCTCTGCTGGCCAAACGGCAAGAGCGAACTCAAGAATCGCTTAGTGTGTGGCTGGGTAACGACCGAGGAAGGGTTGTGGTTACTGGCCGAGGGCAGCAAACATCCCCAGGACGGCTTCTGAAAGGGACTTCCCTGGGGTTTCCCAGACACGGTAGGGGAAAGGCAGGGAAGGGCAGATCCACTCCTCATCCTCCTTACCTAAGCATCTAAGGGTGTAACTGGTTCCGGGAGAGAAACGGAGACATCTAAGCTGGCAAGCGACGCATGCAAGGACCCCACAGGACCTGTGGAGATTTGTCTTTAGCTGTGCAGGATTTTCTCAGGTCACTGTTTAGTCCCAAATTGTAAAAATTGTATAAGCAGCGGTGATGGGCTCAGCACTCCATAAGCCCAAGGGAACAGGTGGCCAGCTCAGAGTCCGTGAAGAGTTTGTTGCTTTCTGAACAAAGTGGGGCAAAATGGAAAATCGGAAGTTTCTGAAATATCAAAGTTCTATTTTGATTATTTTAATACCGAAAGAACAGTCTGATTTGGAGACAGGAAGAGAGGGGTTTAGGAGGCAAGACATGAAGATGAACTCACTCTTTTACCTTGTTTCCTAGGAAGATGAGGTGTATGGTTATCCAGTACATATAAAAGATCATACTATAATTCGGATCAGGCAGGACCTTATATGTGTGTACAAATCTGAGTCCTTCCCTATTCTCCTCCTTGTTATATTCTGAATGAGAGAACCAAATTCAGATGCATTTTGGCAAGGTTGGAGTGGTTTCGAAGACACTGGGTTTCAATATGTTTTCATAAAAGAAGTGACATTTTATATAATTTGACATTTTATTACTTTTTTTTTGAATTAAAAATAAAAAAAAGTTGAAGCAAAGTTAATTTCCATCCAAGTTCTGAACAAAACATTTCTTCCATGTCTCCACGGGGACCTCCCGGGGGATAAGGGACATTTGGGTGCCACCTCCCCCTGCAAGAGGCAGCTACCATATGCAAACAGAGGGGTGCCATCAGCACCGCTGCCCTCTCGTGCTGACGTTAAAAGGAGCCCATCACCGTACCAGGCCTGCAGCGAGAGTGTGTTCTTGGCACCGCTGGCCGTAGAGAACGGTGTCCATGAGGATGACGCCCTGCCAATGGTGCTGCCATCTCCGTGTACGGTAGTTTTTGCTTTAACTGCACGATTATTTTGAATATAGGCAGAAGTGGCCAGAGCAGGATGCTGAATGCTCGTTTTAAGTCGTTACAGAGTTCAATTCATCCTAGTCCCAGATCATTCTTGCTTGAGAGAAACCTTGGCTCTAAAATGGGGACAATAAGCATTATCTTTTCTCTTTTAGCTCCTTAGCTGCGTTGACTGTAAGTACTTTGGATCTCAGGTAGATGTACAGTACCAAGCACAGTGCATGGCAATTCTGACTGGGGATTCCTAGGAGTCTAGTAATTAAAATATAAATATTTGCAGTTCAATGGAGTGATTATATTGTCTTAAGCAATTAAAACCTTGAGGTGGTTTAAAGTTTAAAGGGAAGGACTGAAGTATAAAATGAAAGTGCTGCTTTTCAGTTACAGAAAGTCAAATCAGTCCTGCCAGTTGTAACCTTCCTTAGGTGTCTGCTTGGAAATTCCCTGAGCAACTCACTGCTTTATTTTTACAAGTTGTGGTTTCCAGTGATCCTGAAATCTTCTTAAAAGCATGCTTGTGATAATTTATGTATGTCTATGGGGCTGATAATTATAAAAATAAAATGGTATTTTACAAACTAAACAACTACTTAAAGAATCCCCTGAACTCTATATTAAAAAAAAAAAAAAGTAAAAAGTCAGGCTTGATGCATAAGCTGACAATAGTAAGGAAATTCAGACATGAGCAGGGAAGTGTTCCATATGTTCTCCAATACCTAGGCACAACTGGGTGCCTCTTTAATGATGAGCTGAATGCTCCCTGTTGTTCCTAGGTACTGCAGAACATATGGCGTATTTTCCCCCTTAACTGTGAATTTCCTTGCTTTTGTCTGTAGGTGTCTTAACTCTATTGTATTTTAATATATTGTTCGTGCCTCTGAGCATAGTCCAAATTTGATCTTAGGCAAACAGGAGGGTACATACAGCTGTTGATTATCTCATATTCTTCTTGAAACTGTATTTCAATATATAATCTATATCTATATAGACGCACCTTGTAATTGTTAATAAGGTCCCTCTGAGAGTTTAAAAATCATTTCACTGTGCTCCAAACTTAGCATGGATGATAAATGACCATTTAGTTGCCAATATAGCACAATATTTCAATTTCCTGCCTTCACAGAGGTATTCCAAAGGTTGAATGGAGTTCATACTCACAGTATGTGTTGTCTAGAACTCTATGATCTCTTGCTGGCAAACTTTAACCAAAACTTTTTCAATTAACTAAACGCATTCCTCGTGGAAGTCAGCCAACCTAATGCTGGACAAATAGAGTTTCAGTGATATTTTGCAATAACCTCCCCCTGCTCCTGACTCTGGGTAAGTGTAGCCAGAGTGAGTTTTTTAGTTGACGTGTAAGCTGTGTGATTGATAAAAAGATTAATGTAATGTTGAACTAAATTTTGCTCTATGACAGTGATACAACTCCAGTGTATTTTCCTTCAGTTCTGCTGGAATCCTGATTTACGTGGTGTAAGCGTGAATAAAGTTTAGCCTACAATCAGCAGAGCAGAGATCACGCTAACAAAAGCACAAGATACTGAGGTATTAACTTTAACCAGACCGGATCTGAGGTTCGGTTCTGGTCACGTTTGGTAATATCCACGTCGGGGATTTGTTTTAGTAGCTATGCTGTTGATTGCTGGAACTATAGGCAGTAAAGGGGACTGAGGAATACCTGTTCCCTTATGAAAAGGTGGGAAAAAAATCTTCCCAGAGCTTTTTAAATAAAAGACATGGCCTCTGCCACTGGAATTCCCCAAGAATAGTCTTGAAGGAGTATTCTGCATAAATACCACTGTGTGCTTGCCCTATGCAGGTACTCTTGTGTGGCACATGTGTTGCTGACTGCTCTTGGAGGCAAGTGACTGGGCTGAAGGGACCTTTTGTCTGAGCTGGCGCAGCCATTTTTGTGCTCAATATTTGCTGCAGTGATAACCAGGAATATTTGTAAAAGATAGCTTGTTCTAGACAAAGACAGAACTCCAAATTATCTTCATGTAAGTCCTTATTAAATTCATTTGCATCAACATGAAAATGTCAGCCCAAACATCTCCTTATTCAGAGAGTACCTCTGTCTGACTATCAGTGGAAGATGACATGAGGATATTAAATAGCATGTATCGATGATGTGCCTCTGTCTCCCAAATAAACTGTTCATCATTTCTGCTCTGTCTTTTAGTGTCGTAACCTGGACCTACCATGGCTTATGGACTCAGAGTCAGATGGTTGATGTCTACTAAGTGGAGCTGCACAGGTAACCTGTAGCTATCTGTAGAGGATTACCAGGCAGTCAGGTTTGCTGTCCTCAACACAAATCGATCTCTGTGTCTTTATACTAAGGCACATCGTCATTATGAATTAATGTGCATCATGGTTCCCTGTCCTTGTGTCCACATGGGTATACATGGACAGAAATAATTTTCATGGGAGGCAACCATTTGGGCCATGAAACATAGCAACTGCTTAAGTGTGTATAGCAACACTGTACAATCCCTTGTGTAATTATCCCCCATCCCAACTGATTAACTATGTCCTTACTAGCAGTTAGCTCAAATGGAATGTTCTGCAGCTGCATAGCATCCAATTGCAAAACGCTGGAGAGGGCTGTTGTGCAGCTCTTTTCCACTCTCCATATATGCCTGTTTCCTTCTCTGTCTTACCTTGCTGTCTCTGCATGCTTCTAGTTTATCCCACCCAACCACAATGATTCTCCTGCATCTTTGGCCCGAGGATGTTATCTGTACTGGTTGCTACAGGACTCGAAATGCTGCAGTGTGTGGTGCCATCATCTTCCCAGCCTGCAGTCACCATGGGGTCCTCTCAGCTAGTGGCCACTATGTATTCTACTCCCTTCTTTTTTGTTTCTTTGAGGGCACGTGCCTTTTGAAAAGCAGAAATCACCACAGAAATTAGCCATATGCTGCAGCTGGACACACTGTGAGTCAGTACTTTAGTGTGTGCAGAAATCAATGTGGCACACACACACATTCCAAAATTGTCCTTGTTTTGCCCATGGAAAGATAATTTGTCTATTTTCAGCTGGAGTCTGTATACGGCAATCTAACGAGCCATGGCCACCCTCCATTTTGTGACTGAGTCAGCAAATATATTGCATAAAAGAGAGCTACCTAGGACTGACTGGGTTGGTTTTTATTGTGGTACCACCATTCCTGGTTTTTTTTGTTTTTTTGTTTTTAAAGAATGTTGTTGTGTAGTTCAAAAATGGAGGAGAAAAGATAAATATTTGCTTGTTGCTTTGCAACAGTGCAGCTGGCTCCCAAACCAGTGAGCTGTGTCTTTAAGGGAGTACAGACCCAGTAATCCACTAAATACTGTGCTCTCTCATTGAATAATGCAATGGGTAATTACTGAAAAGACCACACAAATGACTAAAGCTCAAACAAGTGTGTTCTGTGCTGCAGGTTGGATGCAGCTGGGGACAGGGTGCTTTGCTGGACCCCAACTAAATTAAAGTGAGGAAGGGTCTATTTCACCTGCCTCATTTAGAAGTGATGCATCATGCTGTTCCTGGTCTGGAAGGATCGTGAGGCATTACCAGGGACTTCAGGTCTCCTCATATTTTCAGAGGTCACTCAAGACTGCATAAGACATCAAGAGGCTTTGGGTGCAGCATGTAAGAGGTAGGGAATTGCATCTCAGTGCAGCAATTTTGCCACTTTCCATATGGGCTCACTGTAAAATCATAACTTGTGATCAGCGCCCAGCTTACGCCATCCTAGAGAGCAGTCGCCTATTCCAGCTGGCTCCAGGGATCTCTTGGGTTTTAATTTATTTATTTTTTCCACTCCTTGATTTTATCCCTTCTGTTTCTCCTAGATTCCCTCACCCCAGGCAACTCGTATCCACACAGTGTCCTCCATGCTCATGAGAAATAACTTATTTTCTCTGCAATCACTTTATTCACTGTTATGACCCCTTGAAATCTTCTGGGTATCCATTTTTCCAGTTACTCAATTTTTCTTTCCTTAGCTATTTTCTCCTTACTCCCTCCTCAGCCTAGCTCATTTCTCAGTCACCACAACTTTTGAAACATGTCTGCATGATGGGGAGTACCTTCCATGGGTTGTGTTCCTTCCCATTGCCTTCCCTCAAGGTAGGTTTTCACTTCTTTTTGAATGCTACCTGTTTGGCTTAAATAACCCCTTGAACCTTGCTGTTTTCCCATGCTAATTTTATTTTTCTTGCCTTCCATGTTTCTTTGAAAAGCTGCGCATTCCTTCTGGGACTCTATTATGGTTGCTTAAGTAGCCTCCATGCTGAGTTGAAGGATTTTAATTTCCTTACTTCTGACTTCAGGGCCTTTTTGACTAGCTTCCTAATTTTTTTTTTTTTTTTTTAAATCCCCTTTCTAAAGCTTAATGTCACAGTGCTAGGTTTTGTTGCATTCCCTCCCACAAGGACACTGAACTTAATTACACTATGCCCCTTTGTACTTAGTGATTCAGCTATAGTTAGTCTTCAACCCACTTCTGCATGTCGTTTTCACTGCTAAAGGAGTACCTTGTTGGGTTTTTTTTAAGCAAGAAAGGTAACTTTCAACAGTTATCTCGGTTTACAATCCAAATGGGACGTTTGTACAGAGCGCCCTACAGCCCAATGAATGCTGCCCTCATCCAGTGCCCTTCTCTAGAACTGCATGGCCAGGGTTGTTGTAGGAGAGCTGATACTGCAGGCGGAGAGTTTGGGGGTTTCGTTTGGTAGAGAAGACAAAGGACTAGAATTACTAGGTAGAATGACTACGGAGAAGGCTGTCTCTTTCCCAGTTCTGTATCTTACTGGTACATGTAGGATTGGCACAGATCCTTCCCATGGGTCTCCTCGCTCCTGGAGATAGGACATCTCCGTTTGTTCTGTGGGCTTCTTGGAGTTTAAAGCCGTTCCCATGACTCTAAGGATAAAGTCTGCTATCATGGGAATGCCTGCCCTGTCACACAGTGTGAATGTGAGACTTATGTGACTAACTCCTCACTTTACGTTCTATACAGCCAGTCCCGCTACCTTCTCCTCTGTGAGTCCCCGTGACAGAGTCAGAGGTGGGCAGAGGCCCCAAGGCAATGGTTCCTAAATACTTAGCCTGCACATCTTAGAAATGTCAGGAAAAATCTCCAGGCACGTGACTTCAGGTATTGCTGACAAATTGCTTGAAAGGCTGGTACGTGGCTCACCCACTTTTGTCCTTCCATCCAGTCTGTCTTATTGAAGTTCCTAGACTGTTGACCAGGCTTTTCTATTTCAGCTACCCTTCCCCCTGTGCCCCCAGTGAAGTGCCCTCTCTGTTCTTATTTGGGATGTCCATTCCCTCCTGGAGTTCACCTAAATGGCAGTGTAAGGAAGAGCGATTGCTGGCATTTGTTTGACCACTGCACTCTGTTTTATTGACCACCTTTTGTGATGCTGAGTTGCATTGCTGGAACGTCCCCCCAGGAGGGCCGCCTGCCTATTGCAGGGCTCAGCTGTAATTTTTGCCCTCTCCTTTACAACCAGATATCTGGTTACCTACACATAACTGACAGCCTGTCTCTGTCTCCGTTGTATGTTCACTTTTCCCATTTTCTAGTTTAAATAACACCCCTGGACCTTGTCAGTTTTCTTATAACAAAGTTCTGATCCTATTTAGCTTTTTCTTACCCCTGAAGTCACCAAATATGCGATATGAGGAAACCCTCTTTCTGCACAGTTCATCACCTTCCCACAAACTTAAAGATCCTCATGTTCCTCTAACCTAGCTGGCCCTAGGAGGATTTTTGAGAAGTCTGTTGGGGTGTCATCTTCCCACTTACTACACAAATAACTCTCAGATATCTTTGTACAATCATTTCAGCAAACAGCCACTTTTGGAAGTGGAGAGTCGACCTAGAGCACTTGCAAGGGACACCGGGCTAAGGGAGTAGAAAGGTTCCAGCTTGATTAAGGCAGGCATCAGCACAGGACATCCAGACAATAGTCTGGAGGAGAAAGGGACTTGTATCCCAGAACCTGCTTATGGCATCCAGGCATATGTTTGCACTGCAAAACCGAGATGGCAGCAATGACCAACGCTGCTTTAAGGAGCTGAAGCTCAGGACTGAATCGCTAAAGATCAGTTCTTGTCTCCTGCAGGAAAGGCCCTATCGTTGGTCATGTTTGGTGTCCCTGGGGTTTTGGATCAGACCTGTAGTTCTTTGGCTCTCTCTTTCCTCGTAGGAGATTGGTATTTCCTGTAGATTTCAGCTTGATGGTATTTCTCTTCCCATCCATCTCCCTTCTGTTTTCTGTCTGTTGGTTCGCTCTTCCCAGTCCGGTTCTGACAGCTGTTGCTTACCGTACTGGTTCCCAGCTATTGCACTGTGTTAGGAACCAAATGTGGAAGTGCAGAGGGGTACCCAAGAGGCAAATCCAGAGTACTCATTGTTGGAAACCTGTTTATCTTGCCTCTGTTAAGTACCTGTCTGTGTCATTCTCTTCTATCCCAAACAAGAAAGTTGTTTCTTTTGGACTGTGGTAATACAGTTTTCACCTTTTTCTCTGCACCAAGAGTAGAGGCACCTTGGCCACTATCATGGGCATAAGTTTGGTTTCTTTTTCTTCAAGGGAAGAAGCTGGCATGGCTCCACAAACCTTCCTGATTGTGTTTCACGGTGAAGTTGCAGGAGAAGGCATCATCTGTTTCTCTATAATAAACACTTAACTTTAACTCTCTGGACCCCCATACTGGCTCATCACAGCGGCTGGCTCAGTTTCCTGGAATTCTCCTTGGTGTGTTAAGGAAATGTGAGTCTGTCTTATCTGTGCGCACCTGAACACCATAGAAAGGGTCCACAGCTAAACCTCAGCATGAGGGAATTTCGGATGGAGAACTCAGATAATTTGCTATTTTAATGAACATTCCTGAGAAAGGTTGGCCATCCACTAGGTTGCAGTCCAATGAGATCCCATCCTTGGTCTAAGCTAGTTTGCAAAACTCATTTTGCCCCTTCATATCAATGGTCCAATTAATTTAATGGAAGTTTTGTGCTTATTCAGGTTGGAAACCAGGCAGAGTTGCCTCAGACATCAGACAGAGGAATGAAAGCCAGCAGCAAAAATTTCAGTGTATAAGCTGACTCAAAGATCCCACCGTAGGTACGTTGGAAGCAGTCTCAGGCTGCTGAATTACTTCACTACAACAATTTTCTACAATTGATAATTAGCATGAAGGAAATTACTTTAGCATATCTTCATGACATTTTTAAGATTTGCCTTCTGGGACGTGGAATGTGGTCAAAGTAACCAGGTTGTAATTTCATCTTCATTTTAAAGAATCTGTTGCTAAAAGATAATTTTTGTAGAATTTCAAGTGGAAAAAATGCAAATTTAGGGGATGAATGATAGGAACAAAAAGTTTTGTCTTTTTATGTGAATTTTGAAAAACATTCTTTTGGTAACACCTTACATTTGCAAGGTAATTATTGTAATCATTTGGTATGTGGAAGTGAAGAAAGCTTTAAAACTGGAAGACAAATGTGGCTTAAAATCACATTCTGACCCCATTTTCATGCCACTTGTCTCCCAGAATGTTCAAGATAGCAGCAAATACATCCAAAATAATTCAACGCACTAGACATTACCTGCTTTTGGAAGGGAAAAAAATGCACTTAGCAGAGGCAAACCTTTATTTAATTAGCCACAGTGTAAAGGTTTCTTGTATTCCTTTGCAGTTACACAGCCATGAGAGACTGTGGAGTACCTGAAGGGTAACTCCTACTGGGACTAATTCAGTCCAGACAGCTCCAAGTATGTTCATTAAGCTCTGGCTGGGTTTCACACAGGTGGGGAAGGTTAGAAGGCAACAGATAGAGAATGGTACTGATTGTGTTAAGCATAAAACGCCATCTGTTTCGCAAGTAAGAAGGGAACAAAATCAGCACGTCTTGAGGGATACTATCCCGCTGCTAGAAGTCAGCTTTCTTTTTTATTTATTTTTTATTTTCTTGCTACATTTTCAAGCTTCAGTGTAAAGCAGCTAGAATGTAAAAACCATAAGCTCATAAATCAGGGGGCTGCTGAAAAGATGCTGAAGTTTAAACTACCACAGGGGCTTTCAGACCTGTAATACGTCAGGAAAAGAGGGAATTTTAAATAAGTGTTATGGTTGGCATGAGAGAGGGAGAGGATAGAATGAGGTTTAATTCCAAAAGTTTTAAAATAGAGCAGTATAGTCTTAAAAATCAATTGATATAACAGCAAAAATGCTCTGCCTTGACTACCGCTTTCTCTTCACTTTCTAGTGACCAAGAAAAAAAAAAAAAGTGTTTGGAATGGCACAGTAAATATGTCAACATATTAACTACTTTATTGTTGAATTAGAAAACTTTCGTGAGGGTTGCTAGTTAAGAAGAAACATTACAAGCAGATGTAAGTGGCTGAATGCAGATGTGTCTGAGCGCTGCAGAGCTTTGTGGACACTGTGAGCCTTGACTGTGGCAAGAGGCAACTTTTTTCCTTGCTCTGCTTGTAGAAAATTCTACACGGGAAAAGCTGTGGGTGGGAGCAGGTAGCTGCAGGGCTGCAAACTTCTGGTGCCTTGGAACGTCAAAATGCAAGAGCAAGATTTCTGCAGATCCTGAAGAAATCACCCTGAAGGGGTGATGTGCTCACCCCTTCAGAAATCATCTGCCCACGTGAAGGGCTTCATTGTGAATCCAGGGACTGAACTTGTAAATCCCATTTTTTGTAATTTTGGCTTACTACATGTAATCCTCAAACTCTGCATTAGTGTGAGTAAAAGTGCAAGCAGTCAAATAAATTGTAATTCTTAACTGTCACAACTGTATCAAAAGTCTACTGGTATTTGGTATTTTTGTTAAAACTCCAAGTCCTGAAATCATATAGAATCGTGAGTCTATCCTTTCTCTTTTTCCGCCTCCGTCTCTCCCCCGTTATTCTTTTTATTTTGCTTTCTATGGTTTTAATAGAGTTCCATTACTTGAACAGGTCTAATTTCCTGACCTATTAGATCAATAATGGTTTTGCCAGTTCTTCAGCTGTTAAATGCTGACCTAGTCTTGACTTGTACCAATGAATTGTTCCTATTAGAAACAGGATTTCTAGGAGCTGAGCCAGAGCTTTTACAGGAGAGAGTGAGACGAGTGTGGACACATCTCCTGTGCCCGGCAGAGCGTTTGTGGAGGTGGAAGCGACTGACATCCAGTCTGGCATGTGTCCCTCTGACACACAGGTGATGCGCAGTGGTAGAGAAAAATCCCTAAGCAGATGTTTATTGGTTGCTTCAGCTTTACTTCCCTGAGGAGAAGCATCGTCGATACTCACTTCATAACCTTTGCAAAAGCCTGTGCTCTTCACCTTTCAACATTTGTCTTGCAAGACCAGCAGATTCAAAGGCTTTATTTTTTATGTTTAGGAAAGATGTTTCTAGACAGTTCAGCTTCTGTCCAATGCAGATGACCCCCAGAGAAGCTTGTAATGGTGTCAGCCTACCTGGTGTGTAGTTTTCAGTAGGTTTTCTTTAAAACAAGAGCTTTTGTTTTGTTAGATTTCTTTCTCATTGTATATTGCAGTATTCAAACAAAGAAGGTGCAGTGGAGAACTTGAGTGTTGAACACGTGGGAGCCCAAGGAAGGGTGGTGGGTAAAACCCTCCTGTCCATTCCAGGCTCTGGCTTTGCACTATGGGGATGTCCTCTTCTCTAAGGCAATTTCAGACCTCAGACATCTTTGGACCACCTTGAATCAACCCCCTGCATCAACTACAGCATTTCTAAAACTATCGTGACTATATTTTTCCTTATGAACTGTTTTAGAACTCAGGATTTTTTAGTTTACAGAGCATCTTAGCCATCTGTGATCCCCCTCATTGGTTTGGACCTGAACATCTGAAGGGATTTGCTGAAGGACTCCTGAACCGTGACAGCTAAGGTAGGACCCTATGTCCTTAACTGTAGAGTGAGGAGAGTGGCTGTCTGCTCAGGATGACTGAAGATGAGCCTACTGAAAGTAGGACTGCCATGGTAGGATCTGTAAGAGACATTTCGTTTAGGGTTGCTTGTGTGTAGCAACGATGAAGTGAAAGCACGAGACAGGTCAGCAGCTGCAAAGCTGCTGGAAAGAGTTCCCAGGCAGCAGGTTTGTGCTTACCTTTCCAGAAAAGCCCATCTTATACTTGGTGTGAAACGAAGGTCCAGATCTCCTCTCCTCCCCCTTACTGACTGTCTTGGGTGCTTTTCACTGGGGTTGAAGGCACATGAGAGTAGACTGAGATCTGCTGGTGCTTTCGGACCTCCTGACCTCCTGTTGAGCTTTGTTAACCTGAACTTTCCTATACTCTTCATCACCCCCTGTTTTGCAGCCCAGATGCCTATGTACTTGGTAGTAGAGGTGAATTAAAACACCTCAGTGTCTTCACCGACGTGGCATGAAGCTTTGGTCGTGTTTGAAATGTGGTTAGCATCATCTTTTACAGTGCTTTCATGTCTCCAGTCATCTCTGCTGAGGCACTGCTCAGCTGTGGCCGTGGTTGCTGGTGGGCTGAAAGGAGATGGCCCCAGGCTGTTGGCATAGAGGCTGCCCTGTAGGTGGAAAAACGTCAACCCGTCCAAAAAAGTCTGGACTATGCCACAAAAAGTTCCAGTCGGTTTTGCAGCAGCTTTAGCTTGTAAAAGTCCTATTTCATCGCCCAGTCAAGCAATTATTTTGTGACCTAACCTCAAGAGTTTATCGCATAAAATGCAAGTTACTAAGTTCATTACCGACTAGAAGGATTTTGATCAAACAATAATTAGCAGCACTTAAAAGATATTCTGTAGCCCGAAACAGTAAATCCATCGGTATATAACATCCAGCCATGGAACATAAGCGTGTGTAATAGTATCAATATTGAAAGCCCCTACTGTGACGAGCCATAGCAAAGCATTTTTAGTCGACATACTTCTGGGATTGCTAATGATTAATTAGTGCGTATCATAATGTAAAGCAAATGTCACCCCAGCTACCTGGGGCTGCTGTCATTTGAGGGGGGAAACTATTTCCAGTGGAACACTGGCTGGAAAATGCAAACAGCATCTCAGCCTGCCATCTCGTGGGCAGAGCCCCGCAGACCCACGGGGAGAGGAACGCGCCTTTCTCCGCAGCCGCTTGCCACTTGGCGCTGCTCGGAAATGGCCGACAGGTCTCACCGTGGTGCAAAATGATTTAAAAGGAGAAAAATCTGCAGCAACAAATGTTTTGTCCTCCGTCCCTCTCTGGAGAGCGGTTGCCTGAAAGGGAAGGACCTCGGAGGGTTGCTGGTAACTAGACAGAGATTTCTGACGGTTGCATGGCAGAGTTGTAAATAAAAAGTAAGGATTAGGTGCCTAGGAACTGTATTATTTACTGATCATTTCTCCCATAACTAATGTCATTATCTGAAGGTGTTGCAGTTGAAGCAGTTTGCAAGATAGCCATGTAGCCTTTTGTTGAGGAAAGTCCAAGAATTTTCCCTCGATGTATGAAAATCACACTGTGCCTACATTTGCTTTAATTCAGTGTTGTGTTTTATCCCGGCCCCTTCTTCCTTTTTATCCCTCAAGAGCTAGAAGTTTTCAGTATAAATAATACTATTTTATAAATATTTGTTGCTCCTTTTTAAAAGTAGCTCTCTGGGAAATAGTTACCAATCAGCAGGAAACACTGCAGGTTTGGTCCCATGATGAGATCTATAAAAAGAGATTCTTCTGTTTGCAGTGGGGCCCTTTTAATCAAACGGGGCTCCGTGCAGATCCAGGGAGCTGGCAGGGTATATCTCCTTGCAGGCTCAGCCTAAAAGTATTTGCTTACTAATTTTTGTGGAAACATTCAGATCTCCAGAAGGGGTGTCATGACCGAACAGACGGGTTTCCTATCCAACACCATTTTAAGCAAACGGCTAACTCGATGCATTCAACCAGTGCATTTGTCTTAAAACCTGCAGCATTAGATTTTGTAATGCTACTGACAAGTGATAAAAAAAAAAAAAAAAAGGCAATACAACATTACAGCTATGGATCCCTAAATTCCACAATCAGATATCACTAATCTGGACAACTTGTGTGAAGTTAATACAGTTTTAGTTCAACTTCAATTTAAAAAGGGAAAGAATTGTTTGATTCACCACATTTTTTTTGTGCGTGCAAGTTGAAAAGCATGCTTGATTTCCGCTATAAATTGTATCCATGCCTCTTCACTCCATATTTTTAGAGTTATGCTGACATCCTAAGCACAGTAGGATCTATACTTGACATTTTAAAGGAGCTTTTGTAATTTATGTGGATGTTTGATATAGCATATTTTTTCAATCTGTAATGTGGGAGGGTTACAATTTAAAAGTGAATTTGAACTTTCATTTTGGATACATTCTAGGAGCAGCTAATTTTAAAATGTGAGCTGTATAACTTGCATATATTTTACAATTCTCTGCCTAATCTATATCATGACAATTTATTATGTAAATAATAAATTTATTATGTAAATAATGATAGCTGTAGTGGACAGACCTTAATTTTCAGTGATATCTAACTAATTGCCAGCATGGGTTTGATTAGTTTTGGAGTTTTGCTACTTATTGTAACAGATTTAAAAACTTATTCTCATTTCATGTTGTTATTTTTTAGCAAATAAAATTCATCAAAATATTCTGGTACATATCAAATAATACCATGGTTGCCTGGTAAATAAATAATGCTTAAAATGACAGGCTCGTTACTGAGAAATGCATGGAAAATAGCAAGGGCAGGGGGATGGGAATTAGTGCAGCCAAATTATAACCCAACTCCTCTATGAGGATCCTGACCACAAACAGTGGAATTACAAAATTTTTAGGTAGACTCTTTTTGTGAGCTGGGAAGATTTTATTGTGGTTTTTTGGTCTTTGCTGACTTGTGCCAAATGGTGTCTCTGCCTCAGACTGTGGGGCAAAGGGCTAAGTATTTTAGCTTCCCGAGGGACAGTTTTTACTGCCTGTTTACTGGGGCTCGAGATTTTTCCCGTGGGGAAGGCAAAGAAATTCTGGACCCTGGCTTGGACATTTCCTTTCTGGAGCAAGTGCCCACCTTGGGGAGCCAAACGCAGCCGAGCAGAGCCCGGTGTGCCCTGGGGGGGACACACGCGATGCCGCGGGGATGGTCCCGGGGGGCAGAGCTGCCTTGCTGGGCACCCCGCAGGACTGTGGTTCCTGCAGCGCTGGGTGGGATTGCCTCTGCGCACACCCGCTCCTGCAGCATGGGCGCAGCAGGACAGCTGGAAAAAAATTTTTTCGTTTAAATAGCTATTTCGGTTTATTAACTTGCCCGGAGTGAAAAGCAACCACTGAAACATTGCTTAATTTTCTTTTTGCTGATTTTTAAGAAATTTGATTCAAAATTCTATTTGTGTTCTGCTATTATATTCTTATTTTAGCAAGAACTTGGCAACCTAGAAACTGGAGAGTCCAAGGGATCCTTCCTATTTTCCAGTATCTTTTAATCCCTTTATGGAAGGAGAATATGTCGCTTGTCTAGGGTGTTGTTCCACGCTAGATTTTTTTCTTCTTAACAAGATCTGAAATATCTCTTACATTAAAATCTCTCAGAAAGAATGCAAAGGAAAGCTCAGAGAAATTCATAACAGTTGTGGACTTCCCAGTTATTCTAACTCTCCACTCTTGACTTTGTCTACTTCATAATTTAGGGGGAGATTTTCAGAACGAGACCCGGGGATTCAGAAACACTTTTGAAATCACAGCAGCAGGACATTAAACTGTTCCCCGATTCTCTTCTAGACTGACCTGGATTGTGCTGGGAGATGCTTTTGTGTGACTTACACCCGGGACGTCGGTCCCCGGTGGATCCCAGGGCACTGTGGTCTGGGGGAGCTGAGCTGCGACGTGCCCTTGAGCTCGTCGTGTCGCCGGTGGGAGAGGGGCCCGGGACCTGGCAGAGGGGGCTGCTCGGACGGCAGATTGCCGCGTTGGTGATCCGCAGGCAGAACCCGATCCAGTTACACCCACGGTGTGATGGGAGTACTGGCTATCAGAGCCACACACGTGCTCTAGTACTTCGCTGAATCGTGAATGCAAGTTCTGGAGACAAACGATCAGTATCTGGTTTGTAATTTATCTGATGATACAATTAGAGTCCCGCTCTAAGGGTGGTGCGCAGCAGGACGGGGTGGGACGGGGTGGTGATTTCTGCCTCTGGAGCCCACAGCACTTCTGCTCTTGCAGTGGCCTCGTCTGCCTTGAGCCCGTGTGGGTGGGTTGGATGCGTGGAGATGCGGATGTACGCGTTCCGCCTGTGTGTTTGTAACATAATGTGATGTGTGTCTTGTGGGAGTAAAACACGAGTATCGCTTCTACGCACACAGACGTGCACAGCCTGTGATATGTATCTGTTCAGCGTTATTCAGCATATTCTATTAATATTTCAGGTGTAATTATATTATTAATACATTACATAAAGAGATGGCAGCGCTAGCTTGTCTTAGCTGGATGTGTTCTCCTCCTGTGCATTCAGGCAGTCTTCCTTGGACCTGCCATATTCTGAACATGAAACAATACAGATTTCTCGCTCGAAAGGCCAGCTTTGCAGAGAGTGTATATGTTTAATAAAGTGCATTCACTGATTTTGTGAAGACACTACACGAGGCTGAATGCTGAGTTTCATAGACATATAGTGCTAAAATTGCCTCGCCTATTATAAAGATAAAAATATCTTTTTGTTCAAATGTTCTGCTTGCTTCTTTACAAATGAAGGAGTTAAATACTGAAAGGCAGGTGGATGCTGTAACTACTTTAGAAAAAGATGAATAGGGCTGATGGCTAAAGCTACAGGGAATCTATTGAAGGTCCAGATGCAGACATGGCTCTTACTCCACACACAGTTCAAAGTGGGGTGAAGCTGCCTGGGTAATTGGCTATGAAATAACTAACCTCTGGGAGAAAATTGCCCTTGTACTTAATTGCTTGTGTTCAGAGTAACATGTAGCCACCTGGCTGATTAGTGCCCTTACCTATATTTACACCCACCCGAGTTTAAATGCAAGCACTATTGTTGGTCTGGCTGTATGCATTTATCGAGTGGCCCTAGTGGATTAAAGAAAATATGACCACCAAGGTCAGTTTTTCTTTTCATTCTTCTTTTATCTCCTTCTGAATCCCCCATTTCTCACATAAGAAGAGCAAATTCAATCCTAAAGTAAATCCGCTGGCTTTAACAGAACAGTAGTGGAATGAATTTGGTCCCAATTGTTTAGTTTGGCCATATTAAATACTTAAAGCGAGGAATTAAAATCTAACAGCCTAATGGAAGTCAGAAGGCAAGGCAGGTGAATGAGTGGAAGGAAAGTGGAGTCCTGAAGCAGAGAGAGGAGGATGTGGTGGTTTTGTCATGGAAAAATCTTTGGGAACAGGTTGAATAAACACCTCTCAAAGATGACATTGAGCTTTCTTGAGGTGGAGAGATGGAGAGGAGGGTCTTCTGGTGTCCCCACTATGTAGTAGCATTTATGTTCAACTTTTCAGCCACTTAAAATGTAAGAAAAACGTTTCTTACTGTAAGGGTAACCAAACCTGCAACAGGTTGCCCAGAGGAGTTATGGAGTCTCTGTCCTTGGAGATATTCAAAACCTGGCTGGACACGGACCTGGGCAACCTGCTTTAGCTGACCTTGTGTTGAGCAGAGAGGTTGGAGTGGAGAATCCACAGAGGTTGCTCAGCCTTTCTGTGCTTTTGTCATTCTGTGATACAGTATTAGGTTAGTATTTGTCATTATCTTACAGTTTTACATTCATCTTTGTTTTCTCTGATTGGTAGGTTGTTAATTTACATGGTTTCCTTATTAGGTATTTAGGGTATTTAGCGTTTCTGTTTTCGAGCTCAGATTCCTGGTGCTCATGATTATTTTTGATACTGATGATGCTTTGCCCACGAACTGAAGTGGCTTTATAAAGCCCTTGCATCAGCCAGTGCTAAGACTGCACCAGCACTGCTTGCCGTGGCTCCCGTTTCAATCTGGAGTGCGTTAATCACTGTAGTTGCTCCAGAAGTGTGTTAGTACAACAAGAGATTACAACCTGGTTTTGGCTGGTTTTGCTGCTGATGATATATGGCGTGCATGAACTCTCTGATCAGGAGTATATTGCCAGAGGAATCTGGGTCTGAGATTCTGAAACAGAGCATGGTGTAGGCATCAGCAGCCACTTTGTTTGTGTAACTAATACCTACAGATTTTTATATCAAAAAGGGATATTTGGCAAAGATAAGAGATGCCACGTTTCTCAGGAAAGAAATGCCTATATTTTCCAGAATTAGGCTTGGCTTTTGTCTGTCACCATTAGGTGTATCTAAGAAAATGCACACTTAGATTTTTTAATTTATTTTGAATATAGACATGTTGTAGCTGTAGCTCAGGGTCTGTAATTAATTATCACTGAGAGAGGTGAGGATTGCAGAACAGGAAGAATTTAAACCTGTTCTAAATTTGGGGAAAAATACTGAAGACTTTCCAGTGGCCATATGACTGTGGGAGTATTACTGCACCATCCTGTGATTTCCATGCATGATAGCTCCTGGAGTCATGCTATCGCGCAGAGTCTTAGTTCTCCTACTTGAAAGAAAAAAAGGCTTGCAGTCACTCACTCGGAAACAGTTTCAATTCAAAAATGCTCAAAAATTTGAAGACCAGCAGAAAGGGTAAACAAGTTGCGTGCAGAATCGTGTGAGTTTTAAAACAGGTTTTGTGCTATTTTGACCACTTGTGTGTGGTAGCATTTCTGGGGGAAGCTGAGCAGTGTTGTCTCTGGGACCTGGCCCTCTTTTATCTGGTTGTGCTTAGCACCTTCAGTGCCTCTTGGTTTGGTGTTGGCTGATTAGCATCTCTTGATATCTAGCCCTCTGCTGATAAGATGTTCAATCTGCAGGAAGGGGAAGAGGTTATGGCAGGAAGGTGTCAGAGTTTAGTTTCTTCAGACACCGCTTTCCCTGTCAATGCTTTGACAGACCTATTTTTACTGTTGCCTTGTTTGTGTTTTCACTTCCCGTCTGTCATGAAAATGCTGATGTTTTCCTACATTTACAGCAGAAAAGCTGTGATTCACCATCTTTACTGAGGTATGATACCTCGGCAACTTTGAGTCCACAAGACAACCTAAGCAAGAACGTTACACAAACTTGAACGGAGAGAATTCCGTGTGGATGTAGTTACTAACCGTGCAGAGTTTAAGGCTGTTCCTTTGTTCTCAGGAGGTACCTTACTTATTGAGAAACAGCTGGGTGGTATATATGCCAAACAGGTGGTCACACGGAAGAAGTGATGGAGTTGTTGATGGAAGGAAACCCACGGGACAAAGGTTTTTTCCGCTTTGCTTAGCCAGCTTAGAGTCTGGCACTTTGTCTAAGCTTGTCATCCAGGGTCCTTCAACTGTTGGCCTGCTGCCTCCAGAGAGAAATTCATCCCACCTACTTTAGGTGGGAGACCTGCTATCTGTCTCCATTAACTATGGAGAAAGCACAGTCAAATAGCTTAGCTCAGACATCTGTGTTTTAGCAGCCCAATGTTCAGTGAGATTAGCTCATCCTAAATAATTTGCCTGCCCTGCAGTTCTCTGACTGGTAGAGACATCTCCTTTCCAGTATAATACAGAAGACCTTGTAGTCCTGTTTAAATTGACAGTTTCTAAACAGACTGGCTCTATTTTGGGGAGATCAGAAGGTTTAGGTGAGTGTTTATACCTTGTGGAATCTAAATCTCATGCTCTAAATCCTGTAGAACAAACTTCAGTTTAATATTATAATTCTTTGTAATACTCTGTTTTCTTTCTGTATGAATGACTATTACTTTACTCTTTCATTTATGTAGCTGAGATAAAGAGAAATGTAGACTATTTCTTTTATTGATAAAGATAGTGGTACATTTGAAGGTATAGGGAAGCTAAATGGAAAGCTTATTGCAATGAAATGCAGCAGGTCTGCAAGAATTGCAACAGGAGAGTAGGATTAACACATCACAACTCTAAGTGATAAGGACCTGACAAGGGTAATTTCCTTTGCAAGTTTGTAGAAGGATATATATACAGAACTTGAACCTGAGAGATAACACAGACATAAAAATATACATAAAAATGGTGGGACAGGAAAGGATTATGTTAACAACTATATCCCAGTCTGTAAAATATGGGGAAAGTGCATAAATTCATGGGCTGGAATGAGAAATTGTCTCCCTTAACTCTATTGTGTTATAATGAGGACCTTCCACTTGTATTAAAAATGGAGCCT
Source organism: Aviceda cuculoides (assembly GCA_035590195.1). Lineage (NCBI taxonomy): Eukaryota > Metazoa > Chordata > Aves > Accipitriformes > Accipitridae > Aviceda > Aviceda cuculoides. The sequence goes on from JAVJGG010000039.1 coordinate 16,440,874, forward strand.
TTAGAACCTAGCAACAAAAAGAGTTCATTTGTATTAAAGATTTGTTTAAGGATGGACATTTTAAATCATTTGACCAATTTGTAGAAGATTTTAATATTCCTGGAGCTCAGTTTTCCCGTTTCCTTCGGATAAGATATGCTGGTCTTTGTGAATTAAAAAAAGGTATAGAAATGCAAATGTCACAGATTGAAAAATTGTTGTACAAAGAGACTGTCTCACTAAATTGATTTCAAGGCTATATAGGACATTGTCGGTATCCTTAGACAAAGGCAAATTGGAAGTTAAAGAGAAAAAGGAGAGAGATTTAGGTAAAGAACTTAATATATAAGAATGGAAACAGTTTAATAAAATGGGTTTCTATGAAAATAAGACATCAGGTTGTTCAATTTAATTACGTCCTATTCAGAGAACATATTTATGTCCTTTTAAATTGCAGAAGCATATAAAGAGATTGTTACTATACTATAATAACAGCAAGATACTGCATATGGGGCAATGTATACATATACTTAAGTATTATATGGAGATCAAACATATTCAGATAAAGGTTCCAGAAATTCTGCTATGCAAAATGAGATCTTTAGGTGCGTTTAGACTGAATTATAAAGACTTGTTGATTACACCAGTGGGAGAGAGGTATTTCTTGATGTGTTTCAAGTATTTTTAACAATTTCTTCCTATGCTTAGACAGGAAGACATTAGAAGGCCAGAGGACAAAGACAGTCTGTGTTATCTGTGGTAGAATATTTAAGTTATCCTATGCCTCAGCATTTTATTATTAAATATTCCACAAGGGTGATGGAACAGAAGAAAATAAAGCTTGTGAGGCATATATGTCAGGTGGAAGTGAAGGCTATACAAACATGCAGACAATGGAGGTGCTGGGAAATGGCCAAGACATAGCATTTACTGTATGAAAAGAAGTGAAAATCTCAGTGTACTGCAATGCTATTACTGTGCAAATTCTCAAAGGTTTTGGTCCAATAAAGTACTAAATAAGCACTGAAATAATCACTAAAAGGGCCTACAAAGTTTTGAAACTTTTCCCTGATGGCTGACTTGAGAATATCTCGACACTGCATGGTCAGAAATGGGAGTTGGTGCTGTGATTGCTACAAAGCCATTCACCTTTGTGAGAGCTGGTGAGTCGTTCATCTCGTAGGCGGGTTTTGGCTCACAAGGACAGAGCAGGTCCTTTCTCCATTGCTGGTTAAGTGGGGAAGGCGAGCTGTGGTTTCTGCTGGGGATTCTCCCTGTGACGAAGTGGCAGGGTCCCAGGAAGTTTAAGGCAGTGATATGTTCCCTCTGCAGCCATTTCCTTGCGTGCCAGCTGGTGCTGCCTCTGCTTCGGACTCTTCTGGGTCTCCTTACCTTTTTCAGCGTGGTGGTAGAAGCTTGATTAAGTCCTGCAAAGTAAGACTTTGCGTTGTTTCATTTTTTCTATTGACTAAAAGTGGTACCTTGGCTGTACCAGTGGGATGAAAACAGTCTTATTAAGCTGGGCAAATGGGCAGGTTCTGCAGCCTTGTAGGGGGGGGTCATGTTTGTCTTTACTGGATGTGGTAGTCGCAAATGGTGAAGACACATGCAGCTCACACCTTCTACTTACTTTGTGCCCAAACCTTAGCTCTGGGACAGTAAAGCGTGTGTTCCACACGTTCAGTGGGATTTTTTGTGGCTGAGAATTTGAGTGACTAATGCCTGCAGCGTGTGTAAATAGCCATCAGCGATGTGCCACAAGAATTGTAAGCAGCCCGGCCATAGGTAGAGCTTCACCAGCCAGTCTCTCAGTTTGACATTAGGAATGTCATTTTGGAGTTCTCTGTGCAGTTCTGAGATCTGTCTGCTGGAAAGCTAAGTTTTGCTTTAATATTTGCTGCCCATAAATTTCTTCCAATGCAATTACAACGCTATCAGCCATATGCTTATCTTCACCCACCCAGTTCAGCAGATGATAGTACTACTTCATAAAGTCTTGTTAAATGAAGGGGGATATTTTTAATGTTCTATAAAATTTGCTATTCTTCAACCGGGGTCGACTCATTCTTCTCAGTCCTAAATAAATATGTTTTCTTCGTCCTGGTAAATAAACAAATAAATGGAAGGCCAACAGTTTAGAGAAGGAAACAAACGGGAGGACTTCAAATGTAGTCTTACTAATGAGTTAATCAGCGTGTTTGAATGCTAATAAGCACAAGTTGGTAGCTGGATCATCTCCTATTGTCCACTGGGAAGCTACGTTTAGGAACTTAATTCAAAATTCGTATTTAACTCATTTTTCTTATGAAATAATGTGCATATTTAAATTACCATGCAACAGTATCAATGGCATCTGCTTTTTTTCCTGCTTCTTTCCTCTATTAATAATTACTCTTCTCTAATAAAAATTAGAGGATGGACGAAATAATACTAATCATGAATTCTAGCACTGTCATGCAAAGATTGTCCTTAGAGCCTGCAATCACATGCTGCTGTTTAAATAAATGCCTGTAATTCTTGCCTTTGTATGTGGAGTATCTGTTTTCCTTCTGTGACATCGGTGAAGTCTTTCCCTACTGACTCACACGTCTCTTTTGCAAAAGGACTGGCCTTTATTTCTGAGAAGGGAGTATCAGTGTTGCTGGGCTAAGGCAAGAGATCGGAACCCAACTGCTGTCAGCTGTCAGGTGTGCTCACAGCCTTTGGAGATGTGAGGCCAGTCGTTTCAATTCCTTGCATTTGCAGGAACGGCAGGAAGATGTTTGATAGCTGTTTCTTCAAGTCTGCTGCGCAGGATTGCTCAGGAGGCTCTGGAGAACTCAGCAGAGCGGTCACGGACAACGGCCTTGGAGAGCTGGAGGCTGCGTCTGCCCGGCCGTTTCCAGTCCTGGGGTTTCCTGCTTTCAGGCACTGGGATGCTCTTGTCAGCTGCGTCGATAACCGTGAGTAGAACGAGAGACGTGAATCTCGGAAGCAGCTCATGCACTACAAATAAGTAAGGTACCTTATTGCAAGAGACGAAGCAGAAGGAAATGCTCTGTGTACAAACACGCGGAATAGATTGACTTGCTGAGAGTGTGATCCCGCTAAGTGCACGGCAGCTGGGCGCGAAACTTCCTCCTATGTCTCCTAGCTTGTTTTGCAATAGAAAACAATTTGGCTTTTCCTATTAATTTTTGTAGTTACCATTAAAGGCAGTACCACAACTAACGTTATATCAGGCCCAATTACACTAGTGTGCTGCTTCTATTTTTTTTTTCTTTCATGCTGTGGCATTTCCTTTCCCTTGAAAACACTCTTTCACTCAGTCTAGCAATTAACTGCTTGAACAGTATAATAAGGAAGCAATTAAGAGGTGACAGAGAAAAATTAACACTCCATTTCACATTAAAGGCCAAGTGAGTATCCTGGCCATTGTGAGTTAAATGTGTCTTTGAAAACCTGTAGTTTGGATGTATTTTCCTTTTGAATAAGAAGCCAGCTCCATGTTTTTTTGTCTAGAGTCCCAATCTGAAAATGGATGATAAATAATTGGGTGCTGTCTGCTTAAACAGGCTGTATTAATTGCAGTTTGTTCTGCTGTAAGTGTCAAGGAAAACAAAATCTTTGTAATGTGTAGGCACAATGTACGCAGCCTTAATCTGAATATGCATGTACCAGAGCAAATAAAGCAAACTACTGCATGCAATGTTGCCATGGCAGACAGTATTTGCATAATAAATAACAGCTATCATGAGACTTTCTTTATGAAGTTCTCTGCTGTGTTGTCAGCTATAAGAGCCCGCAATAAAGGAGCCAATATTGAGAAAGTAAGAGTGTGTTTTGCTTGCAAATGCTACACCCCGACCACAGTCATTGTTACGCATACGTGATTCTGGTGTTGCTGACAAAACGTAGGGGGTTGCATTGCTTTGCACACGCGAGCACACGAACTGTGCCAGGAATCATGCAAAACGATGCTCAAAAAGCGTTTTGTGGGAGGCCAGATTTTCCAAATCTGCGCTGTGGAGGCTGCAGGTTTGGCACGAGGTCGTTAGCTTGGCCTGCCACGTAGCGTCGACCCAAGGCCCTCCTTTCTGGCAATCTAACAAGGGGGACACAGCGAAGAGGGTTCAAACAGTGCTGCTTTTTATTTTGTAAGCAGCCTACCACTCCAAACTTTCATGGAAGTTTTGATTAGGCTGTCGATAAGACCAAGATACATTGACCGAGCTCTAGGACTGGGACATGGCAGTGAAATCATGTGCATGTTGCTACCAATTCCAGAGGAACTGGGCTGGATCCCCAGTCAGGGTTGAGTGTCTGTGCCGTCTCGCAGAGCTCTGGCTTCAGAGCTGGTGGTTTCTGCTCTGTGTCTCCATGTGCCTCTCCTGCCAGGTTCCCTGCTCCAGAACAGGAGATGAGGACAACCCGCAGCTATCTGCCTCGGTTCTGTGCCAGGGGAACTCTGTCCTCCTTTGGATCAAGGCCTTTTTGAGGCTCTTGATGCTGTTCTGTCCTCACTACCCGGAATAGAGACCCTTCAAGTAGAGCTGGTTAAATATACATATTTTTAATTCCATCTTCGGCTGAAGGGTTTCAAACCGCAGAGTGTGGCAAAACTTTCATGATCAAATCATAAAGCTTTGTGAGGCTCCTTTGCTTTGGGGGTTCATTACAAATTGTAAGCAGTGGTTCACCGGGGAGTCGCTGAATATTGATAGTCAGCTTGGGCCTGGTTTCAAGTGAACGTGTTGTGGAATTTGATATTGAAATCCCTCACTTTGATGCAATGCCAGCTGAAAGGGAGAGGTTTCAGCTAGATTTTACTTTGAGCTTTTTATTTTCCTTTCGTTGAAATGAAGGGGAAACGCAGATGAAGGCAATCATTGCGTCCGAAATATTAGGGAGAGCAAAGGGAAGGTCTGAGGTAGAGTGTAAGAAAGGACCTTAGGATGGAATTAAAGGGAATAATAAATCCAAAGCTGAGACTGTGTGCTTGGAGGTGATTGAGCGTGGGCAAATACAGCTTTTTGGCATAGCTTATTGACGTGGTAGGAAGCCTGATGGAAGCGAAGGAGAGGACCACCTGGAGAAGGCTTCTGCAAGGCTCGCTGCATCTGAAGCAGATGCTGCTGACAGTAACCAGCCTGTTCAGCGATGGATTTGTTGAGCAATCGAGTTTGTCATTCGGTTCTGGAAATGGGGAGAGGATGGTGACTTATCCACCAAAATAATCAGACTGTGACCAGGGAAACCCGTCTGTTCCTCTTTGGTTGTAACAGCCCTCCTGTTCCTGTGCCAGACAGCTACACCAAGGCTTTTCAGACTCATGGAAAGCAAAGCACCAAGTTCTGGAAAATCTTAAACAAGCAAATGTTGTCAAGGTTTGTATGCAGGGGTTTAATGAGCTTTGATTAGGACTTTAATTGAGTTGGTAGATGTGACTTGACTGAATGCTCTTAAGTGTGATTTAAATAAGATATTAAGTCTTTTGTGCCATCCCAACCTTTTCTGATAAAACTTAAAAGATGAAGAGGCTGGTAGGGCCAGATATCTGGTAATACTGGTCTGGTGTGTGGATTGGCAGAGTGAGAATTATTGCTGGTAACTCACTGACTTTTCTGTAACTTATTGAAAAATAAAACAATGCTGAAACTCATGAAAGGCTTTTCAGAGTGTGCTACCAGCTACTAACATGAAGCAAAAGTTACTGTGTGCCTCAATTAGTTTGACTGTTGGAATCTGCATTTCTTTTTTATTTTATTTTTTCTATATTAATTGTATTTACTTAGAGATGTAGTCTCTTCCCTTTATTTTTATTCTCTTTAATAAACAGTAAGGAATAAGCTGACTATCAGTAGATATGTAAGAGGTAAGCAATAATTTTCAGGTTTTCTTTTGGTCTGAATATCAGAAATCATACCTTTATCTGGATGTACTTTTAGATAGTGGATGGATCATGTAATATCTGTAGTACCTAATATCTTCTCCTAAATAGAAAAGAAAAAAGTCTCTTCAAACAAGCAACCCTAGATCTCATACAACAGCACAGCGTGTGTCAATTCACACTGTGTCACGAGACATGAAACTACTTAATACAACCTGACTTGGAGTGACATTTGTATTGCCCATATCATAGAATAAAAAATAACACTTACTTTCACAAGTGAGTAATTATCTTTTCCAGTTGATGGTATTTTGCTATTTGCAGGTCAAAATGAGAAACAGGTAAGGGTTAGTGAGCTACCTTGAAAAGAAATATTACAGTAGGGAAGAGATTTGATAAGGCCCTAACCATGCTGGCAATATGAGCAAAAGAAACGGTTCTGTTCATGAAAGGGTGGCTCTGTCTTTAGATGTGATTTGAACTAAAGCAGGGGGAAATCCAAAGAGGAAATCTCAGCTTTTGAACAACAGGCCTGTGAGCTAATTAAGGCCAAAGGACAATTTTAAGGAAGGAAAAGAAAACATTATATATTGCCAAAGACTGAGGGCACATTCGTGTTCTCCGTTTAATCCCACACATCACACCACAGTAGACTGGTAATGCACAGGCACCCTGAAGATGTGGCGATTTTTGAGCAAAAGGGACCAATGCTGGATGCTCTCCTCCCCATCCCACCACTGTGCTGTAGCTGCACATGTTACCTGGTGAGAAGACAGTTCTCAGGTGTATTTTTACCCTGAAGACATTGAAATTTATGGTTTATTCATAAAGATCCCAATTTGATCCACAGTTAAGAGCCGTGAGTCCTGTGAATGCTGGATGGGGAAGTAGCTTACGAGTAATGAGAGTCATCCACAGCCCAAGGTACTTCCTTTGCTCACAAGAAAATCCCCAGTCTTTCTGCAGGTTTTTCTGGCTAGACTGGATCTTCATACCTACAGGAGACCCTCTGCGGTAACATCTCATGGTGACGTGCAGTTGTCCCCAGTTACAGTTCATCATGGTCCTGTTGCTCTTAAAGCACCTCCCCATTGTTTGTTCCCAAAACCCATCTGTAACGCAGGTGTGTGCCAGCTTGCAGACCTTATCCATCAATCTCCATCCGCACGTGATGCTGTAGGATGCTTTGCACGAGCCCTTTCCTGTAGCCCAGGAGCTGCATGCAAGAGGACATTACCTTCCAAAAATGGCTGTGGAAATAAGCTGATAATTGGGAAGACAGATGGCAAAACCATCCTGCTACGGGCAGTTTCCCTGCAAGAATTTGTGTGGAGGGCAGTAAATGGCTCCATTTTGCACAACACTGGGTGATTTCTGCCAGCTGCCTGGGTGATAGCGTTTCTTGGAGGAACTCTCCTCCTCTTGTAGCATCTTAAGCCCTGAAAGGCAAGAAACACATTAGCACTTTGATTTGTAAGATCCTTTAGGACATAACCTTGTAACCTTGTTGGTTTCTACAAAGTTGCACAGCTCAGAGCAAAATTACACCTTGTGTAATGTGCTGGTATCCGTGTGTTTCTTTGACTCCAAAGTACAGAGACGTTGGAAATATTCATTGTAAATTTATTTCAGCTATTTTCACAGATTTTTTACGAAGCCGCAAAAATAAGCTTGTAGTGAATATTTCTTGTTCTCCCGCCACGGCCCCATGCTGCCACTGCCATGGCAACCATGAAATCTCCTCGCCTTCCCTATCAGGTCTTGTCTGCTCAGCTGGGGAACCTCTGCCTAGTGATGCCACAGCCATGGCAGTGCCTCTCACCAGTACTGGGGTCAACTCTTCCTTTTTCCTCACTGTCCACTGTAGGACCCCCCTACAGCAACCGGAGATGGGAGCGTGTCTCCCCCTCTCCTCTCCACCACAGGTTAGTCCAGCCATATTTTGGTTTGGGGGTTGAGGATGGTGGTGTTGGGGTGGAAGGGACACCTGGATGGGAGGCACCGAGGTATATTTATAATTCTGAGCAAGTCTCCACCCAGCAGTCACATTTCTGCCATGTGAAATTAGTGCAAGGGAAGAATGACAGAGTAATTAAGGTCTCCCACTAGTTAGGTCTTCTCCAAGCAATGCTTGGGAGGGTCTGGTTGATACTCTGTGGATGTGTTTACATGCATGACTGCTACACATCATTTTGCATTGAAAATGGATGGTTTCAATGACTTTTTAATCAAATTTTGAAGGTTTAAAAATGTAATACATTTTATGTATCTGATATGTCTTTTTCTTTACAAAGGGAGGAAAGGACATATCAAATTATAGAAATGAACATAACATGAAATTTTGCAAACCTCCATGAAATAAGGATTTATTAGTTTGTTGATCTCCCCTGGGGACCTGAGTGCAATAAAAGCAGGAATTGTGCTGACTCGGGTGGAAGTGAGAAACATGTTCAACTTGAAGGCAAATGGTTTTGCTGCACAATCCAGGGATATAGGCTGGATGAGCTCAGCTGTCACTCAGTCTGTTAATCCCTCAAATCTTTAGCGCTTGAGGATTAATTTCTCTAAATATTGTGCCAAATATAATAGTCTCTCTATCTCTCACACTATTAGATGTGTGAACTACAAGAAGCCTTTTGTCTCCCTAATAGGATTCAGCCCTAATTCTGAAGTCATAAAGCATGAGTTTAAAATATAATAACTTAAAAAAAACCCAAACCAAACATTTTCCACAGGTAGAAAGGTAACAGCTGGACAGTTGTAAAGTCCCAATCCTGAGCTCTGCTCCTGCCCTTTACACCAGTCCTACAGCAGAAACAGGCCAGGTAACAGTTGCACTTGCTTGCTTCTGCTTTATCCTGGTACAGAAGATTTCCAGGGTGACAAAGAAGAAGTAAGAGTGACACAGTGCCCTCCCATTGCCATATCTTGATTTGGGGGGGTGGGGATGCTGGTGTTGGGGTGGAAGGGACACCTGGATGGGAGGCACTGAGGTATATTTGCAATGCTGAGCAAGTGTGCATGTGTGAGAACCGCTTCTGGGACTCATAATGTCGTGGTTTAACCCCAGTCAGCAACTAAGCACCACGCAGCCGCTCACTCGCTCCCCCCCGCCGTGGGATGGGGGAGGAAAATCAGGAAAAAGAAGTAAAACTCGTGGGTTGAGATAAGAACAGTTTAATAGAACAGA
>JAVJGG010000039.1:16450011-16502995 GCA_035590195.1 Aviceda cuculoides
GGGTGTTATCAACATTCTTCTCATACTGAACTCAAAACACAGCACTGCACCAGCTACTAGGAAGACAATTAACTCTAGCCCAGCTGAAACCAGGACACATAATTACATGACTATGAGTAAGACATGCAAGTAAGGCAATTCTGATTATTTTAACAAAATGGCAATAATTTCAGATGAGATTTTATGTGTACAGTGCTATTAGGGCTTTCTCTTCTCTTGGGGACAGCCTGTTACAGCTGGGGAGTGCCATCAGAGGGCTGACCCTGTACTATTACTCTTCCTTACTGTAGTAGCTTCAGCCATCCATGGTAGGTTGCAGAGAATCAGGATCTTAGGGCTTGGTTTTGGGCTCACAGGGCTGCAGATTGAACACTGATAGCCATATACGTTCCTGCTGCGGTACTGCTCTCCTGGCTGGGAAGTCAGAAACAGCTGGTGGAAGTGAATAACACTACAATTTCTTACTTAAGAATTGTCTCACTTGGCAGTCATGCCTTTATGAAGCAACTGTTGCTATTTTCCCTTTCTCTCCTGTGTCCCTAAGAACACCTGCAGATGACAAATCGTAACCAATTACACTATTATTTTTAATGTGGGCTGTATTGATTACCTGGACTCTCCTCCTGGTAGGTCTGAGATATCTTGGTTCAAACCGTTCTTTCCTCTTGGCACCAAGAATCAGTGCATGGTGGGTTGCATTGAACTCGAATTGGAGCAGACGGCGTGTGACATGCCGGGCGACAGGCCACCGCTTGCTAGGAGGCCAGCAAAATTTGCAGCGCGCTGGGAGAGGAGGTAGGGGCATATGCCAGCAGCCTTCTGCGGAAGCTCCCTGCCAGAGGCCTCGCTCGGAGCCCTTGGGAAAACTCCTCCTTATACAGCTGTGGTGCGAGGCTCGGCCCCCGCTGGGAGCCCGAGCTCAGGCATATGGGTCACCATGCCCCACAGTCACGGCTTCCCAGGAAAAGCTCCTCAGCTCCTGGGTGCTTTCTGCCTAGATGTAGGACCGTGTATCATCACAGTAAATTGCTTTTTTTTCTCCTTTTTTTTTTTTTTTTTCTGTATCCAGGAATTTTGCTTTATCCAGATCATCTTCTGCTGGGCTCCTTTACTTCCCTGCTGACATTCTCCATGTCCATGTTTTTCTGCAGCCCATTGATAAAACACAGTAAGGTGTCAACCTGGGAGCTGGTCCCTGTGGGACTCTTGGGAAAACTTTGCTCATTGACAGTATCCTGATGTAGTTGGGGTTTTGGATGTGTGGTTTTGTCAGTTTAGTATCCTTTTGTGCTAACTTCTGCCAGGCTGCCTTGGTGTATTTTTGGTTTCTAAACTAGAAAAATGTCATATGATACCAAGTCAAATAGCTGAGTAAATATTTTCTATAAGAAAACTGCAGTTATAGAATCATAGAATCGTATCGTAGGATGGTTTGGTTTGGAAAGGACTTTAAAGACCATCTAGTTCCATGGGCAGTGACACCTTCCAGTACACCAGGTTGCTCAAAGCCCCATCCAAACTTAAGTTTAGTTCACCAAACTAAAAAATGTTCACAAGAATGAGTAGATTTCAAATACTCTAACCAGTCTGAAAATAAAGTAGGAAAAAAAATCTGAAATAATGGCAGTGAACAAGTTTCATTTTTCAACTCTAAAGGACCCTTTCTTTGGAAATATTAGCTCATTTGTACTTTCTGAGAAATCAAACTTGAGATAAAGCATTCTGCTTTCATGGTTCCAAAACATTTTAGGTTAGTGAGTACTCTTCCCATTATATAAACTTTTTCTCCCAGTTTGGGATGGCAAAGAATGTAAAATTCTTAAAAATATATAAATAATTGGGATATTGACAGATTACTTCTTGATCAGAACTGCTTAAGACTAGGATATTAACATTTTCATTATAGCAATCAAACCTGCGCTTTTACCCCAAATGATAATGAATTAGCTTTGAAGGTGCAAAGTGATATAAAAATCTTTAAATTCAGAGCTAGTTAAGATTTTCACACTTTTGCTTTTAGGTGAAAGTGAATGCAGAAATACAGGAACGCCGGATGCAAATGCTTTCACTGCTGTAGTTCCTAGCAATCAAAGAATAAATGGATATCTTTCCATAAAACTGATCTAATGAGATTTTGAAGTAAAAAGGTCGTCTTTATTGGAACATTAATTAGATTCTTTGAAAAAATGGGAAGCTGAAATTTTTGGTCTGTCAGCACCCTAGTAAAGATAGAAAACCTGTTATATGTCTGTTAAAAGTATAACAAGATCCTGTAACTAGAAATGGAAGAAGTCAGCGAAAATTAGAAAGCAAGCAGGCCGTTTTTAAAGTGAGATTAATTAACCATTGAAACAGCTTCCCAAGGGGCACGGTACCTTTTCTACCACTTAAATCCTTAACTCAAGGTGGGATGTCTTTTTCAAGAAAATTCCGTAACAGCGCAAATTGTTCAACCAGAGGTAGGGGTGGCGGGGTGAAATGCTGTGTTATGCAGGAATTTGGATTAGAGGACTGCGGTGTTCTCCTTTGGCTTTTGCGTCTGCGGGTTCGGGCTTCGTGGAATGGGTAGGAGTCAGGTCTGCAAGCTGGAATGTGGCTGCTCTGGGAAGCAGGGACGTGGGACGAGGCGTGGGGTACAGGTGCGCGGGGTACGGACGTGCAGCTCCGTGCAGGCGGAGCACGGCGGTCCACTGCGAGCTCCAGCCGGAGCGAAACACCTCCAGGGAGGTTGGAGGATGGAGCAGGCTTTGCCCTGTGGTTTGCACTTGTCTAATTTTTATCCCTTCCCGTTGCTCCCACACATTTGAGCGACGGCTACTTGCAAACCCGCTGTTAAACTCTGCCATTGCTGAACCCGTATTAACCTGAAGGCGTTAGAGAAATCGGATGGAAAGCTTAAAACATTCTGGAGGTCAGGAAAAAGAGTCTTATGAATGACAAAGAAGAAAATAGGAGTCAATGAGACGCAATGGTAGAGGAAGAATATTCTCTTTTACAAAATCCGGTGACCGAGGAAATTCCCCAGAGGAAGGAGAATAAGGTGCTTCCTACACGACAGTGAATGACAGCTTTTTCGTGTACTGTGGCTTGATGGTTACATTTTCCCCCTGAGAAGCAAGTGAGAAAGGAGAGACTAACTCTTTTCTCAGAACATGAATGCTCACTCACATCCCAGCTCTTCTCCATTTCGGTGTTCTCCGTTTCAAGTCCAGATCTTCCTCTGCTTCCACTGAATCCTACACAGGTCTTTGTTGCACGGTAAGATTTGAATGAAAAAAAGGCTGGGGAGGAGAGGAATGGACAACCTTCTGCTTTCTGCCCTAAAAGCAAGCACTCCTTGTTCCCTCTGTGTCACCTGCTGCTGCAGCCCTTGGGTGATAGATCTTCGGCAGCGGGAAACACAATTCCCGGCAACACCAGGAGCTTCGACATGGAGACACAACCACGCACCGTGGTGAAACCAAGAGGTGCCTGGTGCATTTGCTGTTTCGCAGGGTTGTGGACGATGGGTCTCCGCAAGCTCTCCCAGACAAGGGAAAAGGGAAGACACAACCCAAGGCAGAGCATAGGGTGCTTTGTGAGGAGGGAGGTCCCGGTCACCCCATGGAGGGAGAGGCCTTTCTGAGGCTCCTGTGGCTACCTCTGGTTTTCCAGTGATGGCCTTCCTGCAGGAGTCTCCTCCTGGTCTTCTGACCCAGTGTGAAGTGGATGAAACTGCCCTGGACAGGAGGACCACACAGCCTCTCCACCATCGTCACCCAGAGAGACGGAGCGGTGACGTGCCAGGGCCACCGCAGCTCTTTGTCCTCCTCTTCATGCCCAAGGCCCTGAAAAGGGAGACGAACTGGCTGCACTCTCTGATCCTGGGAAGTCTGACTTCCCCTGCGTATTTACACATTTGGAGGGTCCAAGCCTTTGTACAGCCTGCAACCAGTTCTGCCCATCCCATTTGCTGTCACTCTATCCCGTGCAAGTATGGGATTTATCCTGCCTAATACCTGCTGCAGTTTTTGTAATGTTTCCTTCTGATGTCTAAGGATGAAAAAGGTGTCTAAAAGGAGGCCACGTGGATTGTAGCAGGCTAAATACAATATGCATTTTTTTGAGAGTGTATGAAGCCCCTTAGGCAACAGTTAAGCGATCTCAAAGCAAAATTTGGTGAAATAGCTCATGTTGGTTTCTTGTGGGTTAAGGCTTCTTAGCAGAGAAATCCCTAGGTGCGCTGCCTCTTTCCCTTGACTGTCTAGTTTAACATCTTGTTTGCTTTTGGCTCGTATTATTTTTCTTTCCTTTTTTCAGTAAGCCTTCCTCACTGACTTTCCTGGTGATTCTGACGCCTGAGTCATGGCTTATGGCTTGTGGGGTTCTGCAGTGGGGAGGCTGGTGTAAGTCCATCTCTTGTTCTTCTAATTCTGTTCTCTGAATTCAGCTTCACGGGGTAACAGATAAAAACTACAAGCATTCCCTGCAGGTCTCGTGATGGCCTTGATCTTCGTGTTTTTTCAGCTCCAGCCCCATAAACCTTCGAAGCTAACCTTGCAGCTGCATCCTGCTAGGCTCTCCCACGCAGGTCAATCTCATTTCTAGTTTTGATTGTTACAGTTTAAAGATAGAATTTCCCTTTCTTGCTTCACAGCATTCAAATGCTAATGAGATCCCTTAAATGTCTAGGAAGTTATCCCAGTTTACACATATATGGTTTATTAACTCATGCTCATTTCAAACCTTTTCTTTGATGTAGGCTAATGGAATTATTCTTTTAGAATCACTTTAAAAGGTGACTTCTCTTTCTTTCTTGCTGGATGGTGTTTCTCTGAAGCACATTTGTAACTGTTTGCCTTTGGAAAAAAATACCTGCTTTTCCATGGGCTAATGTTGAGCACTCCTGGACATGCATGCAACAGATAAACAGTTGCTTTCTATTTGCAGCAACTTACTTTTTTGAGTTGGCACTGTTACTCTTTGCTGAAGCAATATTTATTTTACCTCCCTTTCCATAGCTGTGCAGCTAATAAGATGGAGCAGACCAGGTTTGCAAAAATACACCTGCCTAGAGAATATGGTCATGTGAGCCAGCATTTGTATCCAGCTGTTTTCTTGTCATTAGCTTTTAATTTCAACAACTACCTGCTTGTGCCTCTCCTCTTTTTTCCCCACCTCAGGTATTTTGTGCTGTTATTGTGATTGTCAGTTCTGTTCTGCTTGAAAGGTTTCAGTGTATGTTGCCATGGTTACAGGTGCCAGAATTGGAAATAAATGAAGGGGGTATCAGGGCACCGTTGTGACTCTGATGGAGGCTTAGCACTAAGATGTTAGCTATTACTTTGCTGGATTCCATGTTATTTGATGACGGATCCATTTTAATAGAATATTTAAATGCTTGCGTGAATATAGATTGCACTAAAATGGAATTATGTAGAACTGGATTTAAAGTAAATTAATTTTTTTAACTTTTTTTTTTTTTTAATGAGTATATAGCCTTTGGGACAGTCTGCAAGTAAGTGAATAGAGTGTCTAGAACATCTACTGCATGAATGGTATGAACATGTTTGATTATATCTACCACTGGAGTATGGATGAGTATGGAGTACATTCCTTCACAAAAGTTCAAAGAGAGAAGAGAAAAACTTTTTTAGGAAGTAGAAAGCTGCTTCAGAATGGTTTCTTACACCTGCATGAAGAAGACCCTTGGAAATTAGGTGCATGCTGTCTCTCTTTTATAGTCTGTGTAGTAGTAACACCTGCTTGTAAAGGCTTGTGGGAGGCTTGTGATGGAGATGATGTGAGAGTTTCCGCAAAACCAGAGCTCCTTCTTCCATTTCTCATTTTATAGGCTTGAGACTCGGTCCAAAGCTCAGCAAAGTCAATGGAGAGATTCCCGATGACAACAGCAAAATTCGAATTGAATCTTAGGTCAGTTTTTTAGCAACCTTTTCCCACATTGTTCAAAGTGATATTAGTGTGTTTCAAGTCCTTTTTTCTATCAGATTGTCTCAATCAGTCAGTCTCTCTCAGTGTGCATCCATGGGTAATGTGTTTCATGTGTTCTTTAACCAGGGGATGGGCAAAATGTGGAAGCACTGCTAAATGTTTAAAATGGGTGGTAACTTGTCATGCTTGTCCCAGAGAAAGTTCCTGCTTTCCTTTCCCAGAGAAGGGGTGGATTTTCCTTTAGTGGTGATATCCGACCCCACTGAAGTAAGCTGAAAAGCTCCTGCCCATGTGAAAGGAAACTGTGTGTATGTGTGAACATGTACATGCATATATTTATACACTTGTATAGTCAGGTATGTATAATTAAAACCTTCATATTTTTGAAGTAGCTTTAAAATTAAGCTGTGGCTTTCTACTTTCTGAAGCATTATTTTGAAGCCAACAGGAAGAGGGCAAACAGTGTGGTATCCTTATAGCATTGATTAGTGATTATAATTGGATGGTAATAGTAATGTGACATTTTACTAAAGGTTGAGATTTTTACAGTAACTCAATTTATCGTCTGTAAAATGCAGGAAACTGGAATAAGTGAAAGCAGTTACTGTATTCATCTTTTCCCCTAATTTGTGTCTTCACTTCTTATTAACCCTTCCTCTAGAAAAACTGCTCAATGAGAGTATTCTACCTCTAGCCCTTGGGATTAATCTTGTGGAACAGCTTTGATAACACTGTTACAAATATGGAACTTAGAAAATAGATCCTCCACAAAATGCAGAACTTGCATTTACTCTCATCAGAGAGCTGCATTTATTCTTGAAAGTTGTCTCTCTTCTGAGGTGGATTAAAAATGAACAAACTGTAGGGAAGGAATGGAACTTTTTTTTTTTTCCTCTTCATTAATGAGTGTAGATCCCAAAAGGGAACTGAGATCCAAACCCCCCAAAATCACAGGCGCCTGAAAAAAAATTAAGACCTAGTTTAACCACATAAGACTGTCACAGACCCACAAAAACTACGCCTGGCGACCAGAGCATTTCAGAGCCCATAGCTACTGAGGTTTTCACCAGTGCAGTCAGCGAGAAATGCAAAGTTCAACTTATTAATTATGGCTGTGGTCACCTTTTGTGTACCTTGTGGCATTTATAGAAGGGCTAAGCGGCTGCAGGGTTTCCACTGCTTGAGCTAGCTCATGTAGAGTAGCCAGGGTAACTCTGCGTGGCACTGAAATATGCTTTGCAGCCATCCCCTCAATGCCCTACTCATATTTGTGAATTCTGCTCCACCAGCTGGATACCTAAAAGCTAAGCACTTAAAAGCCTCTGTCCCTTTGTCAGTCTGGGCCTAAATTTTTAACTCTATATACTGCAGAGACTTGGTTGGGGGGAAGCGAGGGAAAGCAGCATCTGCTTTGTTTGAGCACTTGCTTTGTATAAGCACTCAGCAAACACCCAAAACTTCCACAAAACAGGGTGTCATATTTTCCTGTGATTTTGCAATTGCCTGTCATTAGGTCGGGGGACATATGTGCGCACGGCATAAAAGGAGCTGCATCAAAATCAGTGTTTACACGAACTCCGTAAACAAAGCGGCATCTGCTTGGCTAGCTGCAGTGTTTCCAATTCATCCTGATACCCAATTGTTGTCAAACTCTTGTGTTTTCCTTGACACCGAATATAATTTACAGGAGCAGGTAAATGTAACACCCGTTCATCTCCTGATGAACGAGCAGAGCTATCGCTTTATGCTTGACTAAAATTTTGACTGTGGTTCGTATCTGATGAAAATAAACTTGTGGAAATTATTTGTCAGTGTTCTCTGTGAGAACGCAGGGAATTATTGCTGCACAGGGCAACAACGACCACTAGTGGCTAAAGATATTTTCGCCAAAATTGCTAAAACTGGAAGGGAAAAGCCATGGGTTCAATACATTAAGTTAATGCAACACGTGCTATTGGATGGATTTTGTGCACTAAGACATAAAAACGTGTCGGTGTTTTTGTAAGGTGCACATATCCTCTTCACAGCTGTGATTTGTCTCCTTTTTCCAGGACTACTCCAAGGTATCCTCCACTTGGCTGCTTCCCTCTGGTCGGTATTAATGCAGACTGCTCCGCGTCCACTGCTCCCTCCAAATCGCTCAGGTTTGCCCTTTACTCTATTCGTTACCAGCTCGGCTCCTGGATTCGTGCAAGTGGCAAGCGCCACCCAAGGTCTTCGGCAGCAAACAGCAGAGCGGCTTCCAGCTCTCGCCCCGCTCCAGAGAATGGGCCTTACCCCCGTTCGGGACGCGGCCTCAGTCCTTCGTGCTGCCGTTGTTTCCTCTCCTGGTGGTTAGCATCTTCTGTCACTTGTCTTTCATGCGCTTTTTAATTGGTTAATTACTTTATCCATACGCTAAACACACACTGGAGCGCCAGGTATTAGCGATACCACATGTTCAGTTCACTATATACATTTTTAAATGCTATGTCGGGCGTTTCCTGGTCTGCATGTCTTCTTTGTATGATACCAAAGGTGTCTCATGGAGGCTTTTTGTTAGTTCTTCAATGGGCTGTAGCCATCCTGCTTGTCAGTCTGTCACCCAACTGCTCATCATTCGTGCTCACAGGCTCCCCGTGACTTCACTTGTACAGCTACAGTAATTATACATCGGTTTTTCCCAGCTAAGAAAACACTGCGCAAGCCTGTAGTGTTTCATGGCTGGATGATGCAGGCTGCAAAATGTCAGAAAGATTGTTGTGTTATCCTCTGCTTGTTTTGCATTACTAACAACACTTCCAGTGAAACCCAGTCCATCGTAGCATGAAGTCAGCTCCGTGGAGGTGAAGGGACCCCAGAGCATCCAATCCCTTTTGCCTCTCTTTAAATGACTGGATACAGTGCAAGGCAATGGGAATTAGGTTTTTTATACATCACCACCTCCAAAGGTAATTCCTGCTGCCCCCTACACCCCTTTTTAAAATCTCTGGGCTCTCCTGCAGCAGTTGCAGTCCCGCATGGCGGAGGAAGGGGGCACAGGAGGGAGAGGAAGCAGAGAGATGTTACTGGGTAAAGCTGATGGAGTCCAGTTTGGGTGCTACTGACCCCAGTGTAAACTTATCAAAACAGAGCAAAGTGTCACCGTTCAAGTGTAAAACAGTAATGGCAGAATAAAATATAGATTCTATAGAAGTGCACACAGAACCTGAGTTTTCTCTCCCTGTAAGCTCTTTGTGGTTCCTGCTGTTAAGCCAAATACCAGTCTGCAAACTGAGTTTTCCACTGGTTCAGCTGGTGTGCTGGGGGACTTCAGCAAGGACAGGCAAGTCATTTGATGCATAGCGGAGCTAATTTCCCCTATCCATGCAAATGTCTGTAAGTCTCATTATTGTTAATGAGCTGCAGGCGTGATTGGAGGGGGAATGTACTCCCCAGCTCACTTTATGAGACAGTGTGTAGTTATTCTGAATGGTCTCTGCAATGTGTAGCTGAAACCAAGCCAGGGGCAAAGTGCCAGAAGAAAGGGGAAAAATACTTAAGGCAGACAGTTTGCCAGTAGCTTAGCAGCTGTCAACTAGTTGTCCAGGAAGATATAAATATTTAAGATTAATGATACCTGGCTCTAACTCTCTTTTTGTGTATATAATATATAACAGTATGTGTGTCGCTATATGATGCGTGTGTTGTATTTAGAGACACATAATTATGAATTTAAACTGCTCAACAGTGTGAGCAAAAAGAAGAAGATCAGCTGAACACCAAGTGCAAAAGCTACATCCTGTATTTACAAGAAAAGCTATTTCTTCCCAGCTGGCCATGAGGGAACGTAAGGGTGGTTCTCTGGTCAGGGCATCCACTTGGGCTCTGGAACTCTGCACTAAATTCTCCTGTCAAGAAACTCCTCTCCAGGAAGCCCCACATCCCCTTTTTACAAAAATGCTTCCTTTTAGACCCAAAGAATGACTATGTAAGTGGTTAATGCCTAGCTAGGTACTTAATTTTTACTGAAAGAGAGGGAATAAAGGGGAATTTCTTCCTCCTTATAAGGGGACTATTAGGATATGTGTTAAGGAGCTATACCTAACAGCAGTGAATCATACCCAAAACTAAGAGAAAACTTTGGGAATTTCCCTTATCCTTCTTTGATTTTAATTGAAATACAAATTTTAAACAGCTTCCACTAGGTGGTCAGAAGACAGAAAGAAAAGTCACAAAGACCTGGTGGAAATTTTCTTTCTATGTCTGCTTTTTGTGAACAGGGAGAGTACAGGAATGGCTGGGCCCATAGTCTAATCTCCATCCTTTGGTTTATGAGTCGATTGTTCTTGGGCCTTTCTGGCTAACCAAAATGGGAAAAATCTTTATTCCTCCCTGCGAGAAGTCTCCAAAATCTTGAAATGGACACTGATTTCTGTTTCTTTGTTAATAGGGCAAACCTTGGGTAACGGTCACATTCAAGCAGCCTCTGGGATGGATGTGGTGGTGTTAGCCGGCTCTCCAAATGTCCCACCTATGCTGGAAAAAGCTGGTCAGTGATGCTGGGCTCAAGAAAAATCACCAGGTTTGGAGCAGCCAAGGGGACCTTTATAGCTCCATACCTTCAGGAGCTCCTTCTCTCATCCCCTTCTTCTCCCTGCCCATCGGTGGAGAGGGTCCAGCTCCTGGAGCTTCGTTGAGAGCATCCCTAAGGGTGGTGCAGGTGAGCGAGGGAAAGCCGTGGCCTCGTGCGGGCTGGCTGGCAGGGGATAGCTTCTGCTGCGGAACACACTTCGGTGTATTAGATATGTTATAGTAACACACGGGGCACAAACCAATACATCCTTAGCAGAGAAAATTCAGCTCAGGTTCATTCCTCCACTAAGGGACCCAAAAATAGTTCAGAGCCTTTTTTTTTTTTTTTTTTCATTGAAATTAATGTCTTGTTATAAATCCATTTCCTTTTGAAAGATTTGTTTGGAAAACATTTGGCCTTTTCCAGTGTTTGCCCCTAATTAACTGACAGTTTGGACATGCATGTATTTAGTGTTTGAGTGAAACTAGATTGTTTCTGTACTGAAACGGTCCTTCACTCTCTGAATTAAAATACTTTTACATATCCTCTCTTATGGCACTGGTTTAATTTGTTCCCAGTGTCTAGTCCTATTAGGGGGCTCTTTGGAGAGCCTGTGTTAATCGGCTCTTAGAAATTTGTAGAGATTCATCTGAAAATCAGCCTAATTGGAGTGGTTCATTGCTGATCCTTCCTGTGCCAATGTGCTGAGCTCTGATGTGTGTTAAACCACTACGTCAAATAAAATGTACTTGGGATTGATTTATGTTAAAGGTAGCCTTTTATCTGATTAAGTAAATTTTGCTCTGTAGGGGCTGTTCCTGATGGCCCTTCTAATCACCCAGGCAAAAAGGGTTTTTTTACACCTTTAAGGTAAAGGAACGTGTATCAGTGACACTCTTAAGTGTTTGCTTTGCCAGAGCAGCTGAGCAAATAGATTCACTGGTTCCACCTGAGGCTGCAGGCAGGGCTCCAGTGCAGTAAAACCTTTCTGCTTCCTTCTCCCTCATGGTCTGGGAATGAGCAAGACCCCACGGCTTATCACAGCTGAAGAGAAACCGCTTAAATGCCACAGTCACTGGAGTGCAGGTACTTCTCCCAAAGTGCCAAACTATTTCAGATGGCCTCTCCTAGGAAACTGTGGTGTGCCTGTGAACATTTCATGTATGGAAAGAAAAAATAATTAAATTAATTAAATTATCAGCTGAGTCTGAGTCAGGTGCTGGGAGCTATCAATTCAGCCAAGGAAAAGTGTCTGCACCCTGCGGAGGCAGCGTGACCAGCCACTCACCATCACATACAGAAAAAGGAAAGATGCTTTTCATTTTAAACACTTTTACAAGTGCCATTCTTCTAGGTTTTTTCCTGCTTATGTTCTGTTTTTCTCTCTGGAAACACGGCACAGTTTTGGTCATTTCAGCTGCGCGTTAGTAGGTGGCAGTCTCAATCAACTTTTGAAACACGGTGAAATTTCTCTCTTTCCTTCCTAGGCGGGCCCTGAAAATGGTGCAAACCTTCTCCAGCTGAGGGTGGGCTACCTGGGCACCGCAGGAGCCGCGGCCTCACTTCCCTAAAACGATGTCTACGTACAGCACTGGCAGCAAACCTCACGTGAGGATGTTTTCCGCTCTGGTCTCCTTTCCTCCTGGAGTATGACTTTTAACCATACCTGTGAAAACTGGTCTGATTAAGCGAGGTGATCAGCTGGTTTCAGACGTTAATGCTCCTCCGCAGTAATGAAGCAAATGGTGCCGTTCGGCTGGCGTAATTACCCTCGCAGCCCAGCCTTGCACCCAAAGGGGTCGTCTGCATGCGCGGGCGCCCGCGTTAGAGCTCTGCCTGAAAATCCCGTTAAGCGACTGTCCAGACTCAATAGGAAAGGGGGAGCGTGGGGCTGGGGTAAAGCCCAGCTTTCCTGAGGCCCTGCCAGCTTTGCCGCTGGCTTACAGCCAACAAGGTGTTATTTTACTACAGCTATTTTCCAGAAGTAAAGTGTAACCTTACTAAACTAATATCGACGTTTGAGACGCATCCTTCCCTGTGGCCTCGGTTCGTGGGCAGCAGGAACATCCTTCTGACCTCTCCTGACCAGGTTGTTCTTCCAGCACGGTGGTGGTGGTGGTGCTAATGGGGACACCTTGACCTCTCTTTTTAAGGAAAAGCTGTCTGAGATGCTGTTGTGCTGGGCACTCTCCAGCTGCCTCCGCTTGGGACATGCAGGGGGATGTCTGAAAATGCTGCACCCCTTGGAGGGTCCTGGGCTGTGAGTGGCTCAAACCTGGGCAGCTCTGGGTGTCTCCAGTGGGTTTTTAAGGGACCTGCTGAAGTTGGAAGTCACAGAGAGGTGACAGCACCAGGGCTAATGTGTAAACGGTGATTTTTAGCTGCAGTTACCCTAACTCCATCTGAACCCTTCTTACAGGCACCTTGTTGGTTCTGGCTCTGGGTCAGCCTCTTGTCTGTCAAAGGTGGATAAAAGCATTTCACCGCTTTGTAGGATAATCCCAGGTTAGTCTGCAGTGGAACTGTGGACTTCGCTCTTAGGCTGCTCTGAAAACCGAGCACACCGGAGCAAGAGCAGCTCTCCCTCGGAAGAGGCCTTGTGGTGAGGAAGGGCTCATCTGGGAGAGCAAAAATCCAGGGAGACGGTTCCTGTATTACTGTCCTGAAAGAAAGAAGAGCTGTTTAGCAGGGACTAAAATGTTCACCTGGAGAGATGTGAAACGTCCTGAAGCATTTTGGGGGTTGGTGCTGCTGTGGGTCTCCAGGGAGAGGAGATATACACACGCATATAGGTGTGCTTGGGTCACCAGTGTAATTTAGAGACCGAGTTCCCTAAACTGCCCTAGAGGCAGAGCTAAAATGCTGTGAGTAGAGGAGTGGGCAGGGATGCCGTGAGCTATAAAGCCCGTGATGCTGCCCTTGGCCGTGGGGGGGAGAGGGAGGAAGGGTGCCTGTGCCTGACCAGAGCCCCGTGCGGGAGCCCTCAGACACTTGTGGAGCATTTCGGCTCACCTCTCGCCCCTGCAGAGGCACTCAGCTGACTCACTTCTCAAGTCTGGCCTGTCTGATTTGACCTCCATCTCTGGAGAAAGAAATGGGAGGGCTTACTGAGCTGGGTTGAAAGCCCTTCTGTGTTTCTCCTTGGATTCTTTCCCAGTCTGATTTGTCTGTATCAATAGGCAGGTCACCTTCCTTTGCTTTCAAAGTTGATGGCTTTATGTTTATCATCACAATATGTCTCTCAAAAGTTAGCCAAGGGAGATGACTTGCATGCGAGTCTACCAAAGAAAGATATTTTTATAGTAATCATCTCCATTACAGATAAATGGAGTAGAAAGTGGGTGATGGATAGTACATTCCTTTATGAGAAACTTCATGTAACTCAAATATCACTCCATTAAACTGGCCTGAATGTTATAATAGTCATCCAGTGAATTGGAGAGAAGCACTATTTTCAGCCTAGCATTAATCTAGATGGACACTTTCCCCAAGTTTTAAATTATTTATTCCTTTGCTCTCTTGCAAGTTCAAGACAACTGTGGTTTTAAGAACACCTCTGATCCACGTCATGAAGGAAAGGTTTTGGGTATGGAGAGATCAGGCAGAATTGGTCTGTGGTGTACCAGTGGCACAGCAGAGAAACTGATCCTGCTCTGGAGGGAGGGTGAACGACAGACCTGATTTGTTAAGCGTGTGGCTCATGCAGTGTGTGTGTGGGAAGGCAAAGGAACTCAGCTGAGACCTTAATTTCATTCCTCTTAATAGAGACTCTTGTTTGAAGCTCTATCAGAAAAAATGGATTGAATCATCTCTCTCTACACTCAGGCAATTGCCACAGGGCTGTTAATAAAGATTTCAAGCCATGAGGGATATCATCTGGCCTGGCCTTTCCTCCTTGGACAGCATGAGGATGGGACTCTTGACCTACTCCTAAATTCCCCTCTCCTCAGCTGGGGTAGCTGCTTTGTGGGTTTTGTCCTTAACCATCTCCTGAAGAACTTTGCGCCATCAGGATGCTACAAAACCTGGAGTGTGGCGAACGTAGGGTAAAATAATAATGGGCAAATGAACAAAAGAGAAAGTTATGAATTCCTCCTTGTTGGATAAATGTACACTCAGTTGCCATATTGTTTGCGGGTAGTCTCTCCTGGCACAGCACTGCGAAACTCTTCTCACTCCACGGGTTGCTGGGAGCTACTGGATCTTGGGGAAAGGCAGATTGCAGAAGTCCTCTGAGAATGAGGCATCTGCTTCTGGAAAATAAGAAGTGAGAGGAATAAGGCCTCCACTGTTAGATTCTGCCTTGCCATCTTTGTTTTGGAAAAGAGGTACAGGAAAGGTTTCCAACAGAAACATTTTAATGGGAGTAACTTTTGGGTCTTCTCAGCCATCAGCGGGTGTGTGGGTGTGTGTTGCATGACTGTTGGTAATTTTGAAAAGTGGGAAAAACTAATTTCAGGTGTTTCTTCTCCTAGCCCTGAGAATTTTACTTTATGGTAGAGCGTGGTCCCTTCAGCAAAGCAATCAGGTTGTTGGTCTGGCACCACTGAGCAATCAGCAACTTTCTCAGCAGCAGCGCACGTGTGTCTGGGGTACCAGAGATCTGGTGTTACCCTCCACTGAGCACTGTATCATGGGTTTTTAAAATGATGAGATGGAGAGGTAGGAGCAGAAGGACCACTTGTGCAATGAGAGCTTATCTTGGGGAGCAATGCAGGGGGAGAAACTCTGACTTCTTGGTGGAGAGACTGGCAAAGCACTCCTATAGCCCCGGACTGCGATACTGGCCCTGCGCAACCCCGGGAGTGTGAACGCTCCAGGCTGTGCAACAGCAGCTTCTGCGTGGCTTTGCAGCCAGTGCCCAGTTTGTGCTGTCTGGGATAAAACACAGTTGGAATTTATGGCTGTGATGCAAGAACTGGGTGGTAAAAGTTTTATGGACTTCTTGTGGGAGCCAGAGTAACAGGGTAACTGTAAATCTTGAAGGCGACGTCTGTAGTCTTCTAAAGGGAGAGCATGTCAGTGATTTCAACAAAGTGATTTCTTTTAATACCAGTAGCTATGCCTGCAGCATACAAATCCACCCTGTGTCTGACTGACTCCTAAATCCCGTCTGTGGCCTTGCTGTGCCATATTCTGTGTGGTGCCCGTGGATCCACAAGATGGCACTTGGTCCTCATATTAATCTGAATTTGCTTTTTCCTCTGCTCCAACTTGTTAGATGCTATAAATGGTAACTGTCTGCGTGTCTGGGTGTTACTCTCTTCATTCTGAGTTAATCCTTTTCTTTTTTAACTTGCTGTTAATTTGGAAATATGGTAATGCTAAAATGCTCTAAAAGCAATTAATAGAATAGATTCAGCGGTGACCCACACCTAGTGTTATAGTTATTTGTAAAAGAGAGCCCTTTGGGAGATCTTGCACCTGATATATAAACATTTTAATGACATCTAGTTGGATTTTGAAAAAAACTTCCAAGCATTTTAACGTTCTGCTTTAGTATTCAGGCTCATTAAATGTGCGTGATTACAGCAATGTATAAATCCAGAGTGATGGGGAATTATTCCAAGCCACTGAAAGCTGCATCAGGAAAACCTTGGCAGAGAGTTGCTGCTGACTCTGTTACAGTACAGAGAGCACCCAGGGCTGACGGGACTCTCCTCTGTGGTGTGAACCCTAAAAATGAATCCTAGCAGATGTAAGGAACGCAATAAAAATCAGTGGGAAAAACTAACACTAATCAGAGTAGTGAAGTCAACAACACGTGTTCATCTTCTGATACAGATAGTAAAATATATATGCTAGAGCAAATGACTCAATGTGTAGAAGAGACAAGGGACTTCTCTGAACCTATCTTAACTAGCCAGTCTACATAAAACTACCTCTAAATTTTGGATTTCTGTCTATTTGATTTTTTTTCTTTTTTTTTCCCCCAAACAATGAGTTGCTCCCCTTTGGAGAGAAACAGAGGCTGAAGGTGAGTGTTTGCAGCCGAGACTTCAAAATCTGTTTTCTTCACACTCACAGGGAGTTACACAGGGAAAAGCAGTTTCTCTTCTTGGCAGTCCCAGCCTCTTCCAAGCCAGCTTATAGCCCAACATCTGGCTCTTCGCCCTTAATGCAATGTTCTAGCAACATTTCCTTGCTGTTCGGTCCAACTGTTTGGCATCTGCTGCTTCTTGCTGAAAGGCAGCTGTAACCGAGTCAGTCCTTGCCTTGCTGTTGCTTTGGACTGCGTGTTCCAAATTTACACAGCAAGCCCATTCATCGGTAACTTCTCACTGCCCTGGTTGTCGCACAAAGGTCTCTTCTTCTTTTCCTTGATTTATTCAGCTTTTGATGCAGTTCTCTCATTTCAGAGTTTCTTTTTAGGAATTTTTGGTATGATGCTACTAGGAAAATGGACCAGAGAGCGTTCTGTGGAAAAAAATGGTAGATGTTTCTAGAGACATCTGTCTTCATTTCTCCAAACGGCTCTATCCATACTGGTGCAGTTTTTTTCCCCTTCCCACAGGTCCTCCAGCAGTATTAGAGTCTGCTCATGTGTTTCCTCACCCACTGAATTTCTCAGTTGTAAATGACACTATTAGCTCTGGGAGACGGCGGTCCACCTTCTGTTCCTAGTGATGCTTGTGTCTGTGGCAGACAATGAGATTACTCTAGATTGAAATCGAAGCTTTCTGTCTTATACAATAGTGGTTTTATTGAAACTGTAGATCTGCAAAATATTTTGGAGTTGCTAAAATGTCTTGTGCTGTTTTTCATTTCAACTCAGACCAACAAACCCAAACGCCGGTTCTGATTGTATTGCGAAGTTTTAACTTCTAACACTTTCCTTCCATTTGAATTAGGAAATTTCATACAATAGCTTTAAAAAGCCTTTATTTCATTTGAGATATCATGAGTTTTCTGGGAAAAAAACACCAAGATCACTTCAGTCTGCCAGAACAGTCTTTCGCCTCCTTGGAAGCTGCATTTGCCCTTCTCCATATTGAATTTCTGAAAAACTCTACTCCTGCCTGGAATTAGTGTGCTGATTTGATCACAGCTCCGAAGTCCATTTATGCTCCCCATTCTCCCTGAGACTAGCATGAGCCAAGGCAGGATTTTGCTATTTTGCTCCCATAAGTAACGTGGGCTATGGAGACAGGCTTGTTTGTTTAGCAGAGCATTCGTACTAAATGGTACCAACAATGTTAAGTAATGAACTTTGCTAATACATTTTGATGAATTTCAAAGACCAATTAGACCAAGAAGAGCACAAAGTAGTGTGGTATAAATATTTAATGTAAACTTATGGATTACATTGTTCTGGAGACTGCTATCAGAGGCACTTTGAAACCACATGTGGCTCATGATAGCTAGGCAGAGCCAGTTTCAGCCAGAGATGAGTTCAGGCTCCTCTAATAAACACCCCTCCAGGGATCACTTTGAAGTGGCAAAATTTTATGAGTCGCTAAAAAAATCAGAGTTCTGCAGTCAACAATAAGCACCGTTGTATTTCCTCTCTGCCCTAATGAAAAGGACAGAATATGTATTTTTAGTACCCTTCTTCTGCAAAATGAAGGTAAGATAACGTGGTTTGGAGAGAAAAATGACAAATGAAGTGAACTGTTCATGGGGAAACCGAGCCTCTGTAGCTGGCAGCGGTCTCCAGATGCTCTTAGAGCAATGGCTTTGGAAGGGAGCTCTTTGTACCAGCTGCTGCCGGTGACGTGCGCCTGGGCTGGCGCAGCCGCTGCTCGGCTCCATGTTCCACAAACGGATCAATCCCCGCGTGTGCTGGGAGCGCCGGAGAGAACAGCACGTTCCGCCCTCGGGTTTTACGAGCTTGTGCTGCTGGCACGGCCGCGAAGCCCCCGCCCGCCCCTACGTGCGGTAAGTGCCTGCTCGTCTTTGCTCTTCCTCCTCAACTCTCCGCTTACCCCTTCATGTTTCGGCAATCGGATGCAAAAAGTGAGCTCCGGGGGTAACCTGGATGGCTGTGCAAAGCGGGAACCACGGAGGTGAACTCAGGGCAGGAATTTCCCACAGATTAAGGGGCGTCTGTCACGCCGGTGAAGACTGCGCGGGGTAGAGAACATGCGGGGGGGGAGGGGAGAGGATGGAGCAGCTGTATACCCACTAGAAGGGGGTCTGAGTGGCCCATCCACTTAACTAAAATCAGTGGTAGAGACTGTTTCTAGCACTCGCCACTTCGTCAGAGCTCTTCACCCCGCGATGTCGGATTGCTGGAGCTGTGCCCATTTTGCAGGTGGGGATGCTGAGGCAGAGAAGGGCGGTGGCACAGTGGAAGCCGGGAGCACAGCTCCTGCCTGCCGACTCCTGTTGCATCCTCCTTTATCAGCCAGGGAACGCAGCCAAGAGCAGAAGGTTTCCTGCCTGGAAGTCAAGGCTGTGTCTAATGTGGCTCCCTAATTTAATTTGGATTCATGTAACCAGTCAGGAGCACCTGGGGATAGCACCTCTGCATCTATAAGCCCTCCCCAAATAAGAACGAACTCTAATCTCTTTAGGGTCCCAGATGCCTCTCTCCATGGGGATGCACCCCAAGCCAACCTATATCACAGGTGATTCTCCCAGGTTAGCCTCAGGAGTTCACGACTGGCAATGGCTTGGCCTGCTGAATATGTGCCATGCACCTTGCACGAAATTTTTCTTGGAAAAAGTTAAAAGCAGCAATTTACACTTAAAAGACTTAAGCAATTGCAACAATGGCAACTTAGAACCCACGTTTCCAGAAAGTTTTATAATGCTGGAGACATCTGTGTTTTGCACTGTACTGGGTTTTATTTTCAATCATTTTTCTCATTAAAAAAATGTGTGTATCTCATTATGTCTTCATATCCGAGCCAGCATTTAATTCTCTGATTGCATATGGTCGGTACAGCATGTGCCATTACACCCACCAAAATAGTGAAATGACAGTTCCCTTTGCAAAGTAAAAGACTAGAAATAACTTTCTGCTGAGAGATGCTATTAATTTTTCTCTCACTTTTTTTTTTCCCCCCAATAAAAGTGAATAGCTAAGTGGCCATGATTCAGATCTCAGAAAGTGTTTTCTGACTAGTCTGTGACTTGTCATATAAGAGCTGCACTGCAGCTTTGATATTTATGGTACATTATATCCATGTAAGAGTTATTTTAAAAGGCTATGAGAAATATCTACCTCCTGTTTTATGTATTATTTATCGGCCTCTTATTCTTTCCTTTATGCCACAGAATTTTTTTTCTCTTTCCCCTTGATATTACAAAGTAATAGGCCTAATAACATAATTCACACTGGGAAAACGTTCCCATGCTTCCCTTTGCTGGGATCCAAGCAGGCTGTGCCCAGCTGGTCCCTGCCACCGGCCCGGGCTCTCGCGCAGACGTGGCTGCGGTGCCACGGAGCTCCCTGCGCGGTAGATGGCTCTGTCAGCTCTTCCTCGGGAAATCCTGGCTTGCTTTATCAGAGCACCTGGATTTTTCCCAGTCTTTTTTCAAACTTTATTGCTGCTGTTCACCTTGTGCTAATTTTTTCCCCCCCCTTAACATTTCCTCCACCTTAGGAAAGCTTCTCTCTTCCTCATCCAGAAAATGTCTCACCTTTTGTGAAAAGAACTTAAAATCAATGCGAAAGCAGTGAAAGGCAGCATCAGGGTTCTTCCCCGGCTGGGCAGCGGAATGTGAAACCAGCAGCAGCAGCTGTGAGGGCCAAAAGAGATCCCATTAGCCCAGGGCAATAAATACCCATCTGCTAAACACATGTGCAGTAAAATCCTGGTTATGCTGGTGTGCAACAGTCCCAGTTATGGAGGAGGTGGTCTGTGGATGGGCACTTTCCCTTCACTTAGGACTGAGGAGGATTATTCAATAGAAATACAGCAATGATTTTTTTTTTTTTAAATTTTGAGCCTCTAATTTCTTCATTTTCCGTGTTATTTAGTCTCCTGGCATGCACTTGTAGGAGAAAGCAGTCTGTTAGCTCTTGCACCGGCTGCCTTGTGCCTGTCTAAAGTCATGGAAGTTATTACTGTTGCTCATCCCAAACACGAGACAGCTCCTTTAGGAAAAGAGCTGGTGCAAAAGAGCCACAGCACTAGTGCTTCGTGCTGGGGAGTCCCAGCAGGGCTCTGGGGCTCGAGGTGGGCAAATGGAGCACAGGGGCCCGCTTCTCCGTATCGCTCCGTTCCCTGCACTTACAGATCGATCGGTGCATTTTGTCAAAACTGCAGTGACCTGTTTTGTTGCCTTTATCTCCCTGGTGTAGTCTAAGCATTGAACGTTGCTCCTGGAGATAATAAAGAAAGAGCTGTACATTCACCCTAAAGGTATCAGTTGCAATTAAATAATATTTTTCTCTTATTGCCTTTTTTTTTTTCCCTTTCTACATGAACTCCAATGACAGCCCTTTCAGCAGCTGTTTCCTTCCATCACCCTTTCATCAGGTGCCCCGTTGCTTTAGAGCGATTCTTCCCAAACCCATTGCGCTGATTACCCTGGGTCTGCATGTAAGTTGGCTTAGTGCTGTGCAGTTTGGGCAGGGATCGGACTGTGTTTTCCAACGGGAAAGCTCAGTCGCAAGCATGAATCATATGGAAAAGACACGTGCCAGCCAGCCCAAAAGTCATTGCAAGCCTCATGTTGCCAGTGTTGTTTGTTCCGATATACTTTGGTGAGTGGATCTCAACAAGTAAGACAGCCCCAGGAAATCGGTGGGTGTTTGTTCAAAGGAAAGTAAAAGCCAAACGTGCTTTTCAACAGGGTTCACCTTTCGGGGTGTCAGTTGTTGTGATCTGTTTTCTAGACTGTCCCTGCTCTTTGAAGCCACAATGCTACTTTTTCTTTCCCTGATGTCGACAATGTACCTGGGAACATGGCCCCTGATCTATCACTTACCGCATTTGTTACAGTCTGCACTGACACATCCTTTTTACTTTTTCTAGCAGGTATTTTTTAAATAAAAGAAGAGGCAGACTTCTCAGCAGCAGCTTGGTTATTCATCAATATTATTAGATTCTCCCTTCCCTCTCCTGAAGCTAGGAATAGAAACCTATGAAATTACTGTGGAGGATGCGCTCTTAAAACAAAGCACTGAGTAAGGAGGATGTGAAAAACATGTACAGCTGAAATACAGAAAGAGATTTTATGCGCCAGTGTAGGGGGAAAATTACAGTCAATACCTGGAGTATGAGCTGGCAGGACCCTGGCAGGGGAGAAGCAGGAGAAAGACAGGGTGGACTCGCCTGATGCCAGGGCTGCACGAAGTTGGTCAGACGAGAGGAGCGCCTGGCTGGAGCTGGCAGGGTGTAACAGGTGCTTTTGAGAAATATATTGGATTTTTTCCTTCCTTCCAAAGCTGGGAGGTACACAAACCCAGAGAAAATGCCATGCCTCCTGGAAATCTCGGAGAGGTATTTTTGTCACATCACACAGACTCCTTGCACCAGGACGGCTGTTTGCCGATGGGGTTGTGTTCCAGCTGGTTTGCCCAAAATGAATCAGGGAGCGGAGGCAGCCACGGAAATCACTGCACCGGCAGCACCCTGGCCCTACCAGCCCACCCAGGCAGGAGGTAGCATGGAGCATCCTTCCTGGTTTGATCCTAGAGGGTGTTTGCCTGCTGGCCCAGCTTTGGGAAAGGAGTTTTGCCCTGGAGAAGTGCTTTTACAGTGTATTTATTGCTAGTCCCTCCTGGTTAGGTTCATACTTTTTTTCAGGGGGTAACTTGAGGAAACTAAATCTGCAAGTGGCGGATGTACCCAGACTGCTGGGGGTTTGAGCAAGAGCTGCTTGGAGGGAGAAGTACTTGAGTCTCCATCGCACCCAGCCATGGCCACAGGTAGCTTTCCAGTAAGAGCTTGTGGCTCGCTCTCTTTGGGAAGTGCTTGTTAACCTTGTCCCAGCCAAACACGACCCTAGGAAACTTCTAGTTAGGCAAATGCCTTGTCTCTCATTTAACAAGCAGAGAAATAAAAACGCAGCCCTCTCTCCAAGCCCTTCAAAATATACATACAGAGGTGAGTTTAACAGGGCAGTACAGTAGGTGTTGAAGCTCCTGTAATCCCACCTGCGCTGTACTTACAAACCGATGGATCTTAGGCATGAAGGAGAAACTGGAAAAACTGCAAGGTGCAAGTGCTGTACATAGCAGAGAGCTGGTGCTCCAGCCAGCACTGGGAGAGCAGCTTCCATCCTTCAGCTGCGGCTGCTTTGCTTTTTCACATCTACGGCATTATGGAAACACAGCTGCTATTATGTTTCTGCTGCAAACACACAGTTCGCAGATGTGGTACTGCCTAGAAAAGTTCTTGCGCTGGCTTTCTCCCACCTTTCTGGCACGGGTTAATAAGGCCACAGGGTGCTGGATGAGAAAACACGGAGCTTTTCTCTTCATGGTTTTCACAAGGCGCAAGGTTCACCTGCGGTTCAGTGTTTAACTAAAATTAAGGCTGACAGCTTTTCCCTATAAATTAAACTAATGAGATGTTTGAACTACTGCTAAATTGTTTGTGCAGATCTTTGCTGCTTGATATTGTCTCTGTGCTCCCTTCCCACAGGCACCCTCCGCGGCCACACTCGCACCCTTGCCCATGCTGGGTTTAAAGGAGCGGTTGTTACTGGGGCTGTGTGTGCCAAGAGATGGGGCCACACAGAAGCTCCCTGCTTCGCACAGAGCCGCTCCTGTGCAGGGAAAAAAGTTTACTTACTTAAAAAAAAAAAAAAAATCCTGCCTTTCTAACCTGGCAGGATGCATTTGCTGCTGCTAGTTTAAGTGCACTGTGCAGCAGCAGTGCTGCCTTATGCTGCTCCTGCTCTGGGTAGTTCTCCCCACTTTGCCCATTTCCACAGGCTTTTCACTTAGATGTATTTAACTCGCCCTGTTCGTCGTGGTTTAACCCAGCCAACAACTAAGCACCACGCAGCTGCTCACTCACTCCCCCGCACCCAGTGGGATGGGGGAGAGAATCAGAAAAGTAAAACATGTGGGTTGAGATAAGAACAGTTTAAATAGACAGAAAGGAAGAAACTAATAATGATAATAATAACAATAATAAAATGTCAATAATAATAAAAAAAGAATTGGAATATACAAAACAAGTGATGCACAATGCAATTGCTCACCAACCAAAACCCAGTTAGTTCCCAAGCCACAGTCCCCCCAGCCCCACTCCCCCCAGTTTATATACTAGGCATGACATCCCATGGTACGGAATACCCCTTTGGCCAGTTTGGCTCAGCTGCCCTGGCTGTGTCCTCTCCCGACTCCTTGTGCCCCTCCAGCCTTCTCGCTGGCTGGGTATGAGAAGCTGGAAAACCCTTGACTTAGTCTAAACATTACGTAGAAACAAATGAAAACGTTAGTGTGTTATCAACGTTCTTCTCATACTGAACTCAAAACACAGCACCGTACCAGTTAGCAGGAAGACAATTAACTCTATCCCAGCTGAAACCAGGACACTATTCCAGCTGCTCACAGCCATCTCCCTACAGCAGCTCTCACACTCTGCACTTGTCATCACTTCCAATCCTTTTCAGTTAAAATGGGCTGGATTAGCAGAGGCTGCTCATTAAGCTAACGAGCTCGTTCAGGCCAAAATGGGATAAGGGATATATGTAGCCAGAAGTAAGAGCTTTTCCCCCTGACAGAGCAGCAGTGAGTGGGGGCTGTTTGCCTGTGCCACCAGCTGCAGGAGCTCAGCGGCTCGATCCAGTCTGGGGGCAGCTTGGAGAGGCATCAGGACCTTGGTGACTATGGGAAGCTTGCTGGAGCTGAGTCTGTTCCCTGAGTAGCTCTGGGATGGTAGGTAAGGTGGGTAACGGGGGTGGATGTCAGTGTTTTTGTCTTAAAGAAATGCGGTGCTTGGAGGAGGAGAACTTCTACTCTGCGGAGCAAGTTATTCAATGAATAGCAACCTTGCTGAAGACAAGCTTTTTAAGAGCAGAAATGGAAGTCTCTGTGAATTGGTAAAGCTCCCTGAGTGCTTACTTTGCTGTATCTTTGCAGAGAAAGGCTTTTTTTGTTTTATGATAGCACGATTCCCTGCAGCAGAGTAAAGAGGCAGTCGTGACCTGGGAGCTGTGGTTGCCCAGCTGAGGAGGGGAGAGAGCACATTAGTTCTTTGCTGCTTGAAAATTAATCTGAGCAATATCGCTGTCAGAGGAGTTAATAGCTGTAAAACAGATAAAGCAAAATGCAGGCAATGAGGCTATTTTACATGTACATCTTAAGAGATTTTTTTAGCTGTGGTCTGATACCTCAAGGAACCAGGCATTTCAGTCCTGTTTGTAGCCGAAAATCTGTGGTTTGTAGTAAAAATAAGGTTTGTTTTCAAAAACTTCAGATTCCATTTTTCTCATTTTCTTCCATGCCATTTGCACTGCATCTCCATTACAGTTCAGGATGGATGTAGAAAGTAAGTGTTTACCCTCTTTTTCTACCACTTGACCCCTGGCTGTGTCAGTGGAAGCACCACCCAAGCGAGCACATTGCAGGCTTGGAGAGCGCGTAGAGCGAGTGTTGGTTTGTTTGCAAACGCCTGTGAATTAAAACCGGTTGCTAGTAAAGGTAAAATTCTCGTAAGGGGAAAAAGTCACAACCATTGCTCAAAAAATGCAGTCTCTCTTGGGCCGCTGGTAGCATTGCAAAAGTTACACTGAACAGCAAATTGCCAAACAAGAATAAAATGTGACCAAGTACAGTCATTTGTCTGATGGAAGGGGAACGGTTTTCTGGCAGAATGATTTAGCATCCAGGATTCCCCAGCTCCAGGGGGCTGGAATAGGACTAAATGTAGAGCTGTGTGTATTTGGTGGTCTCTTTTCCACTGACATTCCCATCAGATCAGTGTTTTCATGGGGAATCCAGATGCTGTTTTATAACAGGGGCATTTGATCTTCTTTGGGAAAACTTAGACGTCTGCTTCTTTCTGAATCATCAAATGAATAGTTTAGCCATGAAGTTGTGTTTAAAATAGCATCCATTTCCCTCTCTCTGGTACCATATTCTGTTTAATAAATGCAAACACAATACAGAGAGTGTCGAAAGAAGCAAATTAGAGATCCACCTAGAGCAAAATTTCCTTAATGCAGGGAGCAACTAGCACAGAAGACAAAAATGAACGTATCATGCGGACATGGCCTACAAACCTTGCAGCTCGCTCTCTGTCAGGCTGAGAAGGGAGGAGATGGGCAAGGTGACAGGGACAAGAAGAGAGGGGCTAAGGCGGGGGGGTGCTTGTGATGGGGGAAACAGGGATTAAATTTAATGAATAAAGTGCATTTAGTTAGATAACTGTTTGTGGGAGTCGTCTCTACCTGGGATGTCCAGTTTGAATGGCACTCCAGAATTATGGGCTGTCCAGCTACTGTTTAATTATTGGCATAAGGATACTTCAGGCAGATTTTGGTAATCTCAGCCTTTTGGGCTGATGCAGTGTTTCTTCAGGATTACCAATGAGTTTTGTGTCCTTTCCTGTTTGCATTTTCATCTAAGATTTACAGCAAACAGCAATAAGAGATGCCAGAGGGCAACTTTTCAATTCTTAGCAAAATAAAAATATGTGCCAGGATTCATGCATATATTCATGTGGACACCTGTGTTATTGAAACACATTTCCTTTGCTATTTGTGCTGTATTTACTTGAACCATTCTAAAATTCAAGCAATGCATAATACTGAAAAAATCTCCTGTGGAGCTTGGTAGGAAACATGAAACTTCATTTTGTGCTTGGAAATACTGCACTGTATATTACTTACTCTTTCCTTCAAGAACTTCCAGCTTGGAGCCTTATTCTTGGCTGGGAACAGCGCAAACCCCGGAGGGTCTCAACAGGCTGTGACCAGAGCAAAGCCTTAGGGATCAATGCTTGTTTATAAACCCTGTTCCTGGGCCATTTCATTTTCCACCTAGGACTGAATGTACCTTAAAGTTTCATCTGGCTATTTAATATGCTCTCTCATCACCAAAAACATTTGCACCTTTGGTTAGATTGTTTAATTTATAGATTAGATCTCTCCCCATGTCCTGGTGTGTGTATATATATATATATATTTTTTTTTTTTTTTTTCCAGTTGATTAGAGGAGCTTACGCTCCTCTCAGGCTCATGTTACAAGTGGCTAACTCTTCCAGGGAGATATTAGCCCTCTAAGGACCTTCCCTCCACGACTTGGAGGAGGTGATGCTTTACTGCTGAGAACATCTGACAGACTGTTAAGACAGAGAAGTGCAGCGGGGAGGAACAGCCCCTTATTATGTTGTGATGTTTAGTGGGAAGTGTGGTGAGGTCCTGACTCACGGCTCAGACACCCTCCTAGTTAACACATGTCTAAAATGTAGCTCTAAGCACATGTGCAGAACTTACTGCTGTAACAAATCTTGTCAGCCTCAACAACATTTGAGATGAAGAAGAGGAACAGATGCCTTCAAGTTAGAGCCAGGGAAGGATACCAGAGAAGATTAAGAACCCGTGTCTAGACACATCGATGCTATGGTATCGCGTTGTCACCCGTGTCCTGCTGGCGCAGGTCCCTGGCACGAGGGTTTTGCTCCAAGACCACGTTGCGATGACGAGCTTGTGGTGCAGCCCCAACTGGCGCTGTTCAGAACTAATGAAGATAATCAAGAGTTCCCATTCCGTGAAATTGCAGTGCACCAGGCCCTCCCTGTAGATGTGATTTAAACCTATGAAAACTTGCCTTGTTTGCTGCCAGGAGGCTGAGGCAATGGCAGTCGTTCGATCTCTTCCAGCCAAGCCTGGGTTCGAGGTCTCTTACCTGTGAAAAAATCAATAAATCAAACTATTAGAAGGTGCCATACTGATAATTGATTCTTCCAAGAATATTTTTCCCAAAGCTTCAACTATTTCCAACAGCAAGAAGTTATAATGAAGACTAAGTGTATTTATGAAGTGAAATCATTAACAATGGATTAGCCAGTGGAATCCAATTTCCTGTTCCATCAGTGATGCTAACACAGACTGAAATTTCATTGATGTATTGGGCATCATTGTCATCCTCTTAACTGAGAGAAAAATTATATTTGCCATTCTCCACTGGCTGCACTTTGCAGGCAAAACTGCATCTTATAACAAGGATCAAGACAGAATCTTAATGGAGAAAGTATTTACAAGAAAATAAATGTGCACATAAATATTTCACAGGCATCTCATGTGCTTTGTGTTTCATCATATTTAATGTATGAATCTCACTATTTTACTTGTGTGGATTTTTTCTTCTTAAGCAATGTCTTAAGGAGCTTGAGGTAGGGAAATACATTTGTGTGAATGTCTGTAGGGTTTTATAAGATAATATATGGAAGAGGAAGAAGAAACCTTCTAAGAGTTCTTTTTATTAAAGAACAGAACAAACCCCCCTTATTTACCACCTTGTAAGTATTAAGTACTAAAATCCAGGTACCTGAAGCTCTAGTCCCCGCTTTTATGCTACATCTTCTCAGCCCTGCTGAGCTTTCCCTCTCCACCGAGGTGGGTGGCATGCAGCTCACAGAAATGGGCTTCACTGGCAGCAGCAGGGAAGTGGAAGTAATTTTGGACAGCCAGTTTTACTCCAGTGGACCAAACCAGCTCAAGCAGAGCAGAAATCTGGACTAAGCAGAACACCAGTGTCACCTGCAAGCGTTGCTGCCTTGCTGTCTTCTCCCAGCCCCTCGGGAAATACATTAAAGAGCAGATGATCTTATGGGGAAACTTGAGGCTCCTCTCTCAGGGAAAAACTGATGGTTTAATTCTGCTCCTTGCCTTCTGAGTGCTTTCCATCCTTCCACCCTGATCCCAGATCATATTTTAGCATCTTAAGTAGCCTTTGGTAGAGGACTCTGCTGAACTGCAACAGGGATGTCCATATGATGTGTATGGTGGTGACCGAGACAAGATGCTCATTGTAAAGTTGCATCTTTAGCCTACTTAGCACGGAATAAATCCAAACTACTGTCTGCGAGGTCCTCTGAGTGGCTCTTGGCAGTTCAGTGTGGTGCACTGTCATCACAAGGTCACTGGTTTATAACGTGATGCTTTGGGGTGTTATATGGGTCTGCAAACGGTGTGCTTATTTGCATATGCTGGTGGTTAATTTTTTTCCTCTCTAAATTGTTCTCTGCCACAATAATATGATTTGGGAAAAGCCCAATCAGCTGCTGTGCACTTGGAGGTGGTGGTGGTGTTACTCCATATGCGGCCAGGTAGGTACCAACTGTACCTCCCTAAGCGTGGGCTGCAGGACTCTTTCTGTAAAGACAGCCTTTCTCCAGATACCAGATCACTGTCTTAAAAGAAAAATGAAGTACTAGATTTTGATCCCAGCAATACAACAAGGCAGTGATTGATACAAAGAAAAAAAAAAACAAAACACCAAACCAACCTAATACTTTACTTAGGGGAAAAGTAATTTCTGGAAATGTTACCTTAAAAATAAAGACATGGAAAGTTTAAATACAAAACAAACGTGGCTTTGTTATAGGCTTTTAATGAAATCTGTTTCTCTTCCTGCCAATTAAAAATCCAGCAAACGATCCATCTACAAACCACCTCAAGGTGACCAAAAGGTGATTCAAATAGAAGGTAAGACCTGATTGCATTTGGACTTGTCTTGAGTTTTAATACATGCAACCATGATATTTTCTCATCATGTAAAATCTAGAGGAAAGTCGTGGGTTTTTTTTTCTTTTTTCAAAGCTAGTGCTAAAATTCTCTGCTAGTTATGAACAATTCTGTGTGATAGTTGCAGTGCTACCTCCCACAGCTACCTCTCCCACCGACACAGAAGATGGGGAACCACGTTGCTGTGTCTGTAGAGCACCAGATCAGCTCACACTGCACATGAAAGAGGCTTTGCTCTAATAAACCACAGAGTTTGCCTCCATTACCCCCTTCAAGGAGTGGGCTGACCTCACTGGAGGGCTGGAGGAGATGGTGTTCGGGGGAAAGATTCACTAGAGGGACTCTGTTGCAGCTATTAGTGCTTCTGCCTTTTAACTGAGTGATTAAACACAAACCAGAGCTCTAAATCAGGCTAAGCAGCCAACAGGGGCTTTGCTCCTCACCTTCACTTCGTATGCAATGTAGTCAGCATGTGACGCCAGGTAACTTTGCTATTTCCTCAGAATAGCACTCTGGTTTTCTCTTGCAGAAATCCATGAAGAGATCCCCCCTGCACTGACAGTCAGCACTTAGTTTTAAATCGCGCTATGGAAATGGCTACTCAAATGCAGTTTCTGCAGAGTTTGAGTCTTACGCTACCCCTGTGGTGCTGCAGGACACAAATGCAGCACCGCCGTCATCCTCAGTTATAGCACCGGTGAAGACGTTAAACCTACTGCGCTAATAGCGTGGGGTTGACTTCAGCGGTTGACTCATCGTACACAGAATATGAGATCACTGCTCTCGTCTCCAGTGTGATGCCACGGAGGCCAAAGCAGTGAGGAAGGCCATCCATTAAGCACCCCAGCCTGCTGCTCTTGAAGCTTTTATGGCCACCATCCCTCCTGGGCAGCCCGGGAGCTGAGGCTGGGCTGGGCTGGGCTGGCTGCAGGTGGGGCTGCTCGGCAGGGAATGTTCAGCTTGTTCCCTGGGGAGGAGGCTGGATTTGGAACCCTGGTGCTCAGACCTGGGCTAGAAATGTGCAGTCTGGGTCCTTCCTATTTGGAGAGGGGTGTGGGAGGGGGAGGCGAGCGTCGCAGGGGTGGCGGTGTGGCACAGTTAAAAATCAAAAGAATGAAAGAGAAAGCTGTGATGAAGAAGGAGCTAATGAAAGGGAAAGAGGTTACCAGTGCGGAGGCAGGTGCAGATGAGATGAGCCCAGAGAGCGGCGTGTTTTCCCATTCAGGTGGGCTGGGGCCTCGCAAGGAGGGAGGAATGCTTGCTAGATGGGACGCACGGGCTGGCACTACTCCATAAAACCAAACTGTGCTGGGGATGCTCAGAAGAATGGCTGCAAGCCCCCCAGCACTTCTGCCTTGGAGCAGCCCCTTCCCTGTGCTTAATGCCAGGCTTTGGGCATTGGGAGTCCTGGATGTGATTCCATGCTTCTCCAAAGGGAGCTTGGGGGCTTAGGTGAAAGCAGGTTGCCTTGAAAAGCCATCCTGTAACTGGAAAAGAAATCTATTCCTTGCCACTGAGACATTCAAATCGGAATGTGCCATATGCAGCATTTCCCCATGGGTACAGCCAGCATATGCACTAGCAGGCCCCCACAGCCCACATCGGGCAAAAAAAATGCTCACAAACCCAATAATAACCATTCTTTGAAATCTGGGCCAGTCTCGGCTCTGCCTGTATAACCAGTGAGGCTCTGGGATGCATCTGAGATCACACAGGAAATCTGCAAAGCAGGGACTTGGATTCATGCCTCCCCATCGTATGGCCGTGCTGTACCAAGTGGACCATCGGGGAATAAAAGCAGTGAAGGAGAACAAAATTTAAATGTATGCTCTACTGGGGAGGTAGACTAGAGGTTGAATGCATGTGATAAGGTATCAAGTTTTAGAAGAGGGTCTGTGGCTGGAGGATGGGGTGCGGAGAGTTACCCAATTTCTTTTTTGTTCTTCAGTCACCGACAGATTATCAGAAGGTCACAGGTAGGAGGAATCCTTCTTAACCCTGAGACTCTACTCCTAATATCATGGTTGTGTTTTGCACATCAACATCAAATACTACGTGGAAAAATTATTCTGTTTAGAAAAGCATCAAAAGCTATCTTCAAAGAATAATGTGTCAAGACCATGTACGGGCTCTGGCATTTTTGAAGTTGCTTTCATACTCATTAGACTTTAATGAGATGATGAGTGACTTTTTGCCTATCAAAAGTTGCAGAGACTTCTAACTTTCTAAGCACTTTGCACATCAGTAATGCCTGGCTTTGGTAGTCCTCCCTATTGCATTACATTTTGCTTGTGTGCTTTTAAGCCTTTTATTACACAAAATGAGGACTTTTACTTTTGCCAGGCAAACTCTACTAATTTACAAATTCTGCAGGCTGTTCCATTTACAAATCAAATGGATGAATTAAATTGGATTGGGACAATAAATATGCAAGGGATGGTAGAAGATACCATCTTCTGAAGCGTAGCCTTCATCTGGCTTAGCTGCACAG
The DNA here is from genome assembly GCA_035590195.1 of Aviceda cuculoides. Lineage (NCBI taxonomy): Eukaryota > Metazoa > Chordata > Aves > Accipitriformes > Accipitridae > Aviceda > Aviceda cuculoides. The sequence continues at coordinate 16,481,568 of JAVJGG010000039.1, forward strand.
ACGCAGTGTAACAAATCAGCTCTGTTTACCAAAGTGCTTCTGGTGTTTGCCGTGCCGCATCCCTAAATGTCATTGCTGTGAAGCATGAGAACTTCCCACAGGCCCACCAGTCTCTGGCTTTAGCTGGTTTTAGGGAAAGTAACAGATTTCTGATTTGGGCAGCTATTTCTTTTTGAAGCGGGAAACTGTCTTCGCAAGTAGATCTTTGATGTAAGGTAATAACTGGAAATGAAGGGCAGGACAAACTGATCCCCTCCCCTGATTCCCTGCAGCACTGCCTGAGAAAGGAGAGGTTACCAGGCCCTCGCTTTTTCTCTTAGCATGCTCCTGCTCTGCACATAAAGGGTTTTGGCTGTACTGGAAGTACCCTGCAGAACTGCGCTGGCATCACCTCCTGAAATGTCACAGGACACCCGTGCTCATACAAGAGCCAGTTGTGTTTGACGAAAGCAAACGCCAGGTTTCACAGGATCACTCCCGAAGAGGCAAACCCGACTCATCCTTGGGGCTGCCCGTGAGCCGTCGGCAGGCTGGGGACTCCTCCAAGTCTGGTCGGAGTTAGCAGAAATCCTGTCTCTCTGCTTTCTTGCATCTGCATTGGGGAAAAGGTCTTTTCTAAAGCTCTGGCATTAAGCTTTTCTGTCATACGGAGCTTGCGTATAATAGGCGATGCAAGTTATTGGTTTCCAGGGAATAGTGTATGCTGCATTCTTTTTCTTTTTATTATTATTTTTTAAAGTCAGATGTCTGCATTACTCTGACAGCAAGGAAAGTGAGCAAGTTGCACAGTCTTTGGTGATAGCCACCTTTTCTCTCCTCTCTTGCATACAGGGAATAGGGACACCAACAAAGTTTCTCCCCTGTAGTAAGACTGGGTGCTTGGCTGCCCGCACAGGGAAAAGCTCTCCCTGCTGCTCCCTGGCTGGAGGTGGCCCTTCTGCAGGTAGCAAGGGAACAAACGAGGGAAAAGATTTCCAGGTCTTCTGGTTGAGGTAACTGAAGATGTTCTTTGCAGCCCTCAGCCCTTTGCTACCTCTTCCCTGCAGTTCAATGGGATATTTTGTGAGTTCTCTGATTTTAAAATCAACCTGGTGTAAACCTGTTGCCCTGGGCTTCTGCCAGCTGAGTTTCAGCTATCCCGCTGGACTTTGTAATGGTGGGGAAAGAATGCAGCACTGGGGTCTGAAATGCAGCTGAGAGTCAGCACATCTCTGGATAACATCCTCCTCTTCCCTAGCGAGATGTGGTGCACACGGGTATTGGTAGGTGGGAACAGCTGCAGCACTCTCTGTGGGAAAGAATTAATACCATTTAAAATGAATTATGTGCTTGAGATAAACTACCTCCTGCAAGCGTGTTGCCTCAGAAGAGTCTATAGCTTGTATTTAAGAGGATTGACAAGGTGTTCAGGCTTGTGCAAAATAGGGAGAGATTTAAACTTGCGAAGGAACTACAAGTTCTCATCTTTCTTGGAGGTCTGGGTTTCTCTAATCCATGCCTATATCCTCTTACATTTAATGAGAGACAGGCCCTGAAATGACTTAGTGGGCTGTGTGCATGCTGAATCCACAGCTGAGAAAACCTCGTTTGTCAAGTGTAATTCTGGAACGTGACCCACCACCTTGCCCCAAAACGCCGGGGCGCGGGACCTCGGGCGAGCTGGGGCGGTCATGGGAAGAGTGTGCTCGTCTCTGCGGGTGCAGGCTCTTCTGCCTTTCAGGGGTGGCAGGGGGACTGGTCTTGCCTGGGCCGGTAACGGGGCTAGGGAGGTTGGGGCTTTGCACTCATAACTTTCTTTTGTGGTTCTGGAAGTATCAGCCCCATCTCCTCCTGCGTTACGGTAAGCATCGGAGCGGTGCGACCCCCTCCTCAGCACGTTCCTTACTGACTTTGCAAATGCACTGCTTGGAAAACTTGCTGGTTACGATATCAGGTTGGAAGTGATGGGCAGTTTAACACCTGCTTTGTAAAAATGCGTTTGTCGAAGTCATGTTTATCAATGAAACCAAGCTGGAATTAAATATTTGAATTGCTGGAGTAAATATGCTGGTAAAATGATATGGAATTAACTGCTGGACCCGTGGTGATATGGCATTTGTGTCTTGTGGTTTCCATAGACACACATGTGGCAGTGTTTTGCAAACACCATGCACCACCTGAAATATATTTCTGCTGCTTCAGGAATAATAATTACACTTAAGAGCATTCTGCACAAAAACACCCCTTAAGCATTTGTTGAATGATGAAAACTAAACAGGTTTTCAAAGGTCATTGCAGCTTTCTCAGCTCTAATCTTAAATTTTTCCCAAACTAGCAGTGGAGGAAAAAGAAGGCAGAGAAAGCCCCTGGCCCAAGGTCTGTGCATGTAATTTTGTGACATGGTCCGGCGAGTGCAGGTCAGCTTGGGGCAAGAGAGCGGGGTGTGTGTATGTCCTGTCAGCAGCCAGGCTGGTGGGACCCGTGTTGGGTAAGGGAATGGGAGACTGGTTGGGGAGACACAGCCTCGAAAGAGTGCTGAGAGAAAGGAGGAAAAGGGAGGTTCAGGAGAGAGCAGATAAAATGAGCAAACATACCCATCCGCATCAAGCAGAGTGTCTGAAGGTGACAGACGTGAGGTTGGAGGATGGTTCCCTTCAGTACGTGAAGGTACCCCTAGTAATGAGAGGTTGCAAAGAAAGGGACATTCAACCTAGAGCAGCACTTTGCTGGTGGGAAGTCTTCCTTTTCTGGAGACGCGACTTCCAAACGAGGCCGATGCTTTGAGAGGGTCTGGCACCGTCGCTGGGACCAGAGCCCTGCACCCACTCTGCGCTTGGGCGAAGGCCGGATCTCTCGGCGGTTCAGCCCCGCCGAGCACGCCGAGTCCTGGCCCCGGCTCAGATCCGGTGCCGACTGTGGAGGCTGAGCTCTTGCAGAAATCTGGCTCATCTCGTGTAGGAATAATTGAAACAGTCAGAATTATTATTCTCCCTCCCCAGTTCTTCTTCATATCAAATATGCATTTCCCCCCCTCTATGCTCTAATTAAAAACTAAAGGAGAGGGAGAGAGGAGGAGGAAACTAATAATGCCAATTACACATTTGGCTTACAAAAAAGAAAAGCAAAGCACACTCTGATGCATTTGTGGACAATAAGTAGGAAATTATTCACACTTAATAAACCTCTTTGCTGTTAATCCCTGCTAACCTAGGGGCTCTGTTACTTATATCGAAAAGTCTCCTCGCTTTCTGTTGTGTTATTGCAAAGAATGAACTTTCGTTATTAGTTTTTGCAGGGGCTATTGAACCTCCTGCCTCCAGAGTGCCGGGGTGCTGTGCAGACCAGGCAGCCTGTCCGCTGTCACGGCAAGAATACTTTATCACCGTGCTGCTCCTTCCCCTCAGCCGCGGCGGTGCTGGGAGGACAGGAGGTCCCCGGACACACACCAGTGTCATGGAACTATCAGCCACAGCTTCCCAGGTCTTGATGCAGGAGGGCTGCCGGGGTCATCTGCTCGTTAAGATGATTGAGAGCTGCTGCTGGGGAGGTTTCTGGGTGGATTCTGAGGATGAATCTGTGCTGGAGAGTTTAGAAAGGACCCCGGAGCTAAGTATCTGCCAGCCCCACCACCGCCTCGCTGGAGAGCTGGGAGTACAACGGACGGATGTGATTAGCACACTGTGTTAAAAAAACATATTTTTCTTGCATGATGCAGTTTTTCACAGCTTTCTCATCCCATGGAGTAATGCCCAGAAATTGATGTTATGCTGTTGTAATCGGAAAGGAGCAGGGGGCTGCAAGGGGCAGCATGGATACTGCTGAGAATCCCTCATGCTTAATGATTTTCTTTACAGCAGCGTCATCTTCCACCCTCTCCCTTGCACCTGGGCTTCAAACATCTACAGGCCTTTTTTTTTTTTTTCCCTCTCCTATTTTTTCAGTTTTGGTCTGTGACATTAAATTCCGTCACTGTTTTTCTGAAGCAGCTGTGGTGGCAGAGGCCAGGTGACTCACCCCGTCTGTAAGCGATGGCTCAGGAGGATGCAGATGCCATCAGTGTTACTGGGAGCTGCAGATGATCCACGAAGCCCTTGTGATGTTGCTGCGTGGCTGACTCAAGGTGAGCGAAGGCGTGTTTGCAGGTAGGGGGTGAGAAGGAGCAGCAGCACCAGAGGTGGCAAAGGACGTGGAAGAAGAGGAAAATGAGATTTTGGGGAAGATCTAGTGTCAGAACCAACATCTAACATGGCAGCAAGGTGTCCCTTTGACTCCTGAAGCAATTACCAAGAAAGCCCTGTGCTCTCGCTTTGTCTGTATGACGGCTCTTCCCCTCTCTGTAATCTGCAGATCTTCCCTTCTGGCCCAGCTGGACCCAAGTTGTCAGAGAAAGCCTCTGGCTGAGATGTCACCAAACTGCGAGGTTTGCAGGAGGGTCAAATCTTGATTTGATATCAAATCCTTCAAAGGAAACTTTCCCATTGATTTAATGCGTTGAGGTTTTTTACCTCCAGTCAGGAGTTTTATCTCATTAGTTCTGTGAATTAAACTGTGCACCTGAAATCCTTTAATTTTCTTTCCAAGAGAAAGATATTTTAAATTCAGAGCTGGATAAAAATGAAAGCATGAACATTATCTGGCTGGACTGCAAGTCCTTTATAAGATATTCAGAGTGAAGTCAGTAGAGCTGCACAATGTTATTCCCTGTTAATGTAATCAATACCCTCCTCTCTTGCAGTGTTGTTACAGGCATGTTCCTATTCTCTGGTTCTGGCCAGTGAATTTTGAAATATTGTTTGCATAAATTTGCCTACTTCTGACTGTATTTATTTGACAATGCTTCTAATTATCCCAAAATCAGATTTTCAAATATAGCAGTTTCTCCCTTCTGTGATTGGTATGGAAATTTCACCTGGAAAATCAAAGCTTTCGGAGGTTGTTTTACTTTCATCTCTTCCTTTTGATGAGGTCCCAACACATCAAAAATCCACACTCAGAACCGTCCTTCTGTACTCAAACATTTAAAATACCAGGAGATCTTTATGGTATAGGAGTGCAGCTGGGACCATCACACCACGGTGCTCGCTGGAGCTTGGGATGAGGACCCAAATCATGTCAAACCTCGGGATGCTTGGCTGGAGCGTTACCTGTCTGTGGGCACCGCTGCTGGGACTGAGCAGAGCAGAAGCGTGTCAGGGCTCGATTGAAACTGGACAGAAAAGGTCCTGTAGGAGCACATTTTCTACAGGAAAAACCCTGGGCTGAGAGGATTCAGTGCTGGGTTGCCAGCAGCCAGTTACTAACCCTCTAAAGGCTTTCTGTAGCTGGGGGCATTAAAGAATTTAGCTGTCTTCCCATCCAGGCTCTGGGAAATTTTTCCCACAGGTTGAAAAGTTCTCCAGGCCACCACCAGTAACTGAAATGAGAAGAGAAACCCAGCCTGAGTGCTAACACTTGTCATGACAAAGATGAATAAAAAACACGTGCAGAGAAGCAGCCCTCCTGGCAGAATGACATTTAAATGTGTTTCCCTCCTTCGATTTAAAATGCAAGAAGCAAGTAGATGCAAGAAGGCACTCACTTAAGGTTCAAAGAGCTGTTCATGTAAAGGATCAATAGATCCAGCACTGTATTTAGTGTCATACTAAATGCTGGACCAGGCAATTATTTTGATTCATCGCTGTGGTAAGCAAAGCATCCAAGTGTGACAGAAAATTCTCATATTTTCTTGCTGCTTGTGTAACTGAAATACTTCATCTTTAGAGGCAGTTATGTTAAAAATTGATATTCTGTTCTTGACAGGTATTGTCAATGGCTTGTTAATTCAGTGTTAGTTTTGCAGGTTTTTTGGCATTTTGTATTCACTCAGTCTCTGATCCATAGGATATCTGTGCCAGAGGGACTCTTCCAGCAGCACCAGTGTCCTCTGAGCCACCTGGCTGGAGCATTAGGGAGCAAATGTGCTTATTGGCATTGCAGGGAAAACTCCTGCTGGCTCCAAAGAGACAGTTCTAGAGTTGGAGCCATCTTATTTTAACAATCTAAAGGATATAGGTCTAAATTTACTCAGGGTAACAAATTGGATAACCAACATATTACATATGCTCAGCCACTTTGCTTCAAAACACTGTAATGGTTCTGTATTCACTAACAGCAACAGCCAGGTGTCGTGATGTCTCAAAACCCGCAAGAAAAGCTCATGCACTTTCACTTTTTCTTGTTATATAGGTAAAAGCAGCAGATGCTTCTGACATCCTTTGCCAGTCCACAGGAGAGCTGAGATACCGTGAATTTATGACCTGTGCCTGCAGTGGATTTCCCACATCACTGACTCGCAAGTGCTGTTCCTTCCAGCTGAGATGAACAGAAGTTTGATCGTGAGACTAATGCTGTCCTGAGTATACAGTGGCTTTGCAACCAAAGATGAGTTGGCACCATGAGTTTGCAACCCTTTTCAGCAGCAGAAGGGTGTGTTGAAGCCAACGAAATGAAATGCTGAGGGAGCTGCTGACCATCTTGTATGAGGGGTGTATGATGTCCTGGGTAGCTTGTGAAGAGCCCAAGGACTTCCATTTGTACCCAGGGCCTTCATCATCTCAGAAACCTACAGAAACATGGGCTTGGGAATGGAAAAAGTGTCAGAAGTGAAGATAATATTCTGAGAGGGGACCAGCTTGGCTTGCTTATGGGAAAAGCACAAACAGTCCTCTGAAAATACAGGAGTATTTTTATGATACCCAAATGAGTACCTGCTGGAGGCTTTTGAGGAAAAGTGTTGCTCCGAGAACAAGGGCCTTTGGACCCAAGGACATGAGGCTGCTTGGGGATCTGAGGTTTCAGCTCCTTCCTTGCTGCTCTGTGCTTGTTGAAGAACCTCTTGATTTTTATCAGCTGTGTAAGTCTTGGCTTGCATGCTACAGAGCAATCGCACCCATTTGGGGGCAAAGGGAACCGATTACACCAATTCTGGAGCATTCACCTCCTTGCACAAAGTTGCAGCTCTTTGTCATTCAGTGTGATTTGAGCATGCTGTGAAAACCACTGCAACTCTTCAATTACCTGTGCCATGATGGGTTAGAGATACAGGCTTGTCCTTACAGTCCTGGGCTGTGAAACTGTGTAATTGTAACCCAGGTGTCATCTCTTGCTGTTATCCCTCACTGGTGCTGTAGACACAGCTGTGTGAAGAAAGAGGAAGATGTTTGCTTAAATTATGTATATATACATATTTGTGTATTTGTTTCTTTTAAAGTAATTCAAAATCCACTGAAAAATTCTATAGAAAGTTCTTTAGGAAACCACCAACTCTTAGAATCTTTTGCGTACTTGCAGTTGACAAAAAACATCTTTCCAAGAGCTGTTTGTGTTCAGTTGATGCATAGTCAGAGGTGCCTCTGCAGACTGTTTGCTGCCTATTCCTGGCAATGTTTCTGCCTTAAATCCTTGTTGCAGACTCAGGCTCCAATGTCACCTGGAGAGGGGCTTCAAAAGATCAGCAATAGGACTGATCTGGCCTGCAGAATATGGCAGGCAGCTGGAATCTAAATTACTGAAAGTAACAGTGGAAAGCTCAGAATTTATATCAGATATAATGTATTACAAGTAAGATTTATAAAAGGATTACAGAAAGCAGTTAGTTAAAGCTACTGGCAGTAAACAGGGATTAAAATATTTATCTAGCTGTAAAAATATGAATAATGGAGTCATTTATTTAGTTATGTAAAGAAGCTGCGTACTTTAAACTGACAACAAATAACACTCTTAATAGCACTAATATTTTACAGTGTCCATGTATCAAAATCCTTCCATGCCTTTTGCTTCCAAGCAAATTCCTCTTATATTGAATCAGTGCATAATACAGAATTTCCTCAAGCGACAGACATGCTCACAAGGGGGTAGATCACCCAACAATGTAGTTATTTGCCATTCTGCCTCCCTTCCCTCTCCAAGGCTGTAGCATTTGGAGATCAGTTCCTTCCTTTCCTTCCCTCTGGGAGGGTATGTGATGCCGGTTATGAGGCAGCTGGCTGCTCATATTTCCTGCATTTTTATATCGTTCTTCCGATTATTGCATTTCTTCTAATGTTGCTCTTTGTGATTAGTATTATTTTACAGGAAGGTCAGATCTTTCTTTGGGAAGTGTTTGAGATTCGGGCCCTCCACAACTCCAGTCTAACATTTGAACCTTTTTACATAAAAGCATCCTTCTTTTTGACCCAGACCTCGCTGGAGTTACCTACTGCAATATCCCTTTGGTTCAGCAGCTTAGCCATGTAATATATAAAACAATCAGCAAATGTAAGGCAAACACTTACTGCCCCAGTAAAAAGGTATTGATGACCATGACCGGCATTAGAGGTTTACTTTTTACTTTTTTCAGTTGCCTGCTTGCCAGGAGTAACTTTCAACATGTTGTACATCTACAGTGATGCTTCCAGGTGCGCTGTGGTGTTTTATCATGGGAAAGCTGCAAGTGCCCCTGTTGTCGTAGGTCTGTAAATCTGTGCTTAAGTCTGCCTGGACTGATAAAACAATCTCGTGGGGAATCATCAGCTTCATCTAAAGGATCCGTGCAATCCTCTGATGGCCAAAGCACAGCCTTGGGGCCAGTTCCCTCCTGGTGAGACTTCATGGATTTCAGTTGTCACCAGGTCTCTCAAGCATCCTGCTCCCAACTTCTGAGTGAGATAAAAATATTGTTCATTCCTTGTTTAGGACTAAGGTAGGAAAGCTCAGTGGTTTGCTGGTGTCTGCTCTTCCTCTCAAGTCAGCTTAGATTTTTAAAATATTCAGCAGAGAGGATTAAGGAGCACAGCTGTCCTTGCTTCTCTGTCTTGCTGGATTCCCATGGTAATTGGTCACGCTGCACATCAAGTGGCTCCCAACAGCTGGTTATTGCCCATGCTGTCTTCCGCTGACAGTAATAAATTTAGCCCTCGGTGGTAGTCTAGGAAATTGGCATTAATAATGATTTTTGGATGGCCAGTTCATTTCCCTCCCGAGTCAGACCACCCCAGTACTCTGCCAGCTTTGCTTCTCTCTCCCTCTGCAACAGACTGGTCCCACTACGCCACATCAACACAAACGACTTGGGCACCTTGTGTTTGAACTCTATCTTTTACACAGAACTTGCGAGCCCCCTGTGAGCCGTGTTTGTGTTTTTTTGGTATGCACAACGATTCATCCCCTCCTTGAGCATCTGTGGCGTTGAAGTTTGCTCTTCCTCTCGAACGGCACGGCCCCACGCGGGGTTTCAGCCTTTGTAAGCAAGGAGCCGGCACGCAGCCGGGCACCCGCTCCCGGAGCAGGGAGCTGCAGAGCTCCGTTGTCTCTCTGGCTTTGGAACTGCAACGTGATTTTAGTGCTCATAGAAAGCATCGCAAGGTAATTTAAAGAATATGAGCAGTGGCAATCAAAGACAGTGAATATGGTATTAAAATAAAATTAGAAGTACTAAGTGAATATGGTACTAAAATATATAGTATTGAAAAAGTACTGTGATTATTTCAGTGCGCTAGTTAAAAATGATGGAGTAGGACTCATGAAAGAGAAATAGAAAAGGTATCTGTGACTGTAGCAAGGGACAGATAGGGAGTTGTTGCCAGAGGGTTACCTGAATGGTAAAAAGGTAAAAATGATATATTCTCATAAAAAGAAACTTTGGCTGCTAAAATGGGAAGGAACTCTTTCTGTTGAAAAAACATCTCTGCTTCTGCCAAGTAGGGGGAAAAATATATGGTGGTGACACCTGGGATTTATTGCCCAACTGTATTGAAAATAGAGCTGTTTTTCAAGGTATAGACATGAAATGGAGCAGGAGTGGATTACAAAACCATGAGATCTCTCTCCCCTGGATTCTGCTGGGAAGATTCCCCAAGGTTTCCCATCTCTACAATTATTTTTGATCGTGCATAACACAGTGGCTTTTGGTTTTATTAAGACAATATTAGCATGCATTCTTTAGTCATCCTATTATGATACCTGTGTTCTCAGGGCTTCTTCAGACCATTGCCTAGAACTAGTTTTCCATCAGCATGGGGATGTATTACACTTTGTAGAAGTTATTACCCTGCTTTCTCATGAGCACCATGGGAGGGAATGTGCTGTACAGCTGTCCTGCCCCAGATTAGTGATGGTGTCTACCTGTTCAAAGACTTCTCGTTCTTTGCAAATAATTTCAAAACATTATTAACAGTCTTAACAAGCAACATATTGGGTGATTGTACCTGTTGGGTATGGTTTTTTAAGCGTTTAACCTAAATGTATGCAAAAATACAGCAATAGTAGCTAATGGTGGGTAAAGGGCCAGCCAGAAGTTCCTAAGTAATTTCTAATAACTGATAGAGTCTTGTCGTATTTGCACTGAAACTCTACCCTGTGCTGCTCCTCCAGGCTGCTTGGGAAATCTAGCAGCAGTTCCTGAGCAGGAATTAACTTTAATTTGAAGTGGACTTTTCTGGGTTTGCTCCCTTATGGGTACCAGTTTAAGGCGATCAAAATGATTGTTGGTTCACAAAGGCTGAATTCAGGGACTTCTAGACAGACAGTTTGAGAGAATTTTGGTGAAACTGAAATTCAGCTTTCCAGAGGATGCTTCTTCACACATTGTGTGCTTTGCTCAGAGAACCCATTACTACTGCCAAGGCAAGGCGAAAAACCCAAACTCAGCAAGTTGCAGGGAAAGAAACCAATTTCTCTTCTGAGGAGTGTATGTGTATATTTAAAGTAAGGTTTTCAGGAGTAAATGAAGTTCCTAGCGGAGGCACATTGTTCTGCAAGATTGCTACTCCCTTCCTGTGAAACAGCTGGACTTGGCCACTGCCTCAACACATGGGCAGTGGACAAACGCCTCTCCAGACTAATTCACAGAGCTACACTCTTACTTTCTTATGACAGCAAAATAGAGACTGATTCGTCAAAAGCGAGTGGAAGATGTTGAAGTTATCAGTGCTCAGAAGGAAATGTGATCCCAGAACAAGTTTATGTCAAGCCTTGGGTCATTGCTAACTTCCATGCAGCCCTTGGACTAATATCTCATGAACCACAAGAAGACATTAATGTTTTATGCCTTCGGGGAAACTCGCAGCCAGCTGTCCTTGGTGCACGTCCAATGTCTCCAGCACTGGAAGGAAAATAAGTGCCGCGAAGTGCCGCGCACTCTGGGTCTGATCCAGCAAAGGTGCTGCTACGGGGACAAGTAGAAGCCTGTGAGCTGCTATGCTGGGGGTGGGGATTTAGCTGGTCTGCAGCCTCGAAGGAGTGTGCACCTGGCTGGACTGAGCTCTCCTCTATTGGCTTGCACCTTAGTTTGGAGCAGCTCCTTCTGCCCTGGGTTCTGCTGCCCAAACACCTGGCACAGTGGGTAGGACTGCGTGAGGAAAGCTGGTTAGGAATTACTGGGAGAGACCCAAAGCTGGGAATTAGACTGGCCTGAAAAACAATATCCGCATTGTTTTAAAGTGTGATCTACCTGATCAGTTTGTTCTGGTTATGTTTTTTTAATGGAGGATGCAATGACATGCTGGAAAAAAGATGCATTTTGACAGCAACATGAAAATGAAAGGGGAAATGCAGGAGGGAAATAGTGATAAGAATGAAGAAAAATTGCAGCCAAGTATTGAACCTTAATTTTAAGGCGCATAGCATGCCTGAAATAATAGGGAAAAGCTGTATCCGAACTGATGGTTGGCTCAGAGGTGCAAAGCCTGGAGTTTCCAACTTTCTGATTTGCCTCATTATTTCAAAACTCCCTGATACATTAGGGTCAGATGTTTGGCAGGTTTCAGAGGAACAAAGAGAGTAATTTTAAATTTCTGCAGTATGATACTCAGTCACTACGGGGGTGGAGTCCATTGCATGCTTCTCACTTCAGCCACGTGGAGATGAAACGTGCTGCACCATGCAGGTTAACATCTTCTGACATTATTTATCTCTGCCTGCAAGAGTGGATGGCAGCTCTGCTGTTGTCTTCAATAGCAGCAGGTTGAAAACAGCACTAAGTGCTTTTAAAAATGCTATTCTTAATAGTAAACAATTTGGAGTTGCTACTTAGGCTATGAAATGCCCTTGGGCTTTAGCACAGGCAGTGCAGCAGCTGCGCTGGCCGGGGATACCCCTGTTTGCCTAAGTCTCGCAGTGAGACACTAAGATTTCTGTAAAAGGCATTTAAAACTATTTAAAGTGTTTTATACCATTTGCTTATAATTTCTTCTGAGACTGGAAGCCAGGGAAAGAGGTTATACAAAATATCGATTCTTCAAAATGGAATATGAAGTTTTTCTTTGTGGATTGTAAAGTGAAACTTTTAAACAAAATGATAGGGTGTTTTTATAAGAGAGATACAAAGTGAATTTTTAAAGTAATATAGTTTCTGAATATCTGGGGCTAGAGAGGGACGCTTTCAGTGCTTTTTTTCATTTATTTTGTTTTTAATCCAAGGCAGACACTTCAGTCCTGCAAAGTGCCAAGCACTCTGGTCTCTCTCAGCAAAGCCACAATACATGTCGCAGAGCATCAGATCAGCCCTACGGATTTCATGCTCAGTCACTTTTTTGGATCAGACTGGAGCACTCTGTGCTTATTCTGGCAAGCTACTTCTGCATCAAGAGAGAAATGCTTGGGGCGCTGTGGGGGCAGATCACTAAATGTCTTTTTTTTCCTGGAAAGTAGAACAGAGCATCCCCCATATCATCCCATTCGATTCTTAAGGGGGAGTAAATTCCAGTGCTGTATCTAATCTTGCTTCAGAAACCCCAAGCCAGCATCCAGTACTTGGTGGGGGGGAAAATTAGGATATTGGGTAGGAGGTAACTCCAGCAGAGACAGGGGAGTTGCCTGGGAGAGATGTGGATATTATAGCGCATGGACATTGACTGCATTGGAAAAGAGGGTTCCCTCAATTCTGGTGTGGACGGAGGGACACATCCATACCCTGGGACCTTCACGTTAGTTTTACAGAGCCTCGTCAAGCAAGGCACAGACCTTAGAAATGTCACCTGCTGCTGTGCAAACCCGTGGGTGACTTAGCAATGCAACACAAGGGCTTGCTCAGTAATGACAGATTGTTCTGTATCTCTAAGTACGTTACTTCATCTTCTTTTTTTTTTTTTTTTTTTAATATCTTCTAATTACGTCCTCTTTGGTATTGATCCTGTGCTCTTTTAGAAGCTCAATTCATCCCCCGCTTTTCAAGAAGCAGAAAAGAAGATATTTGGAGTCTGAGGTGCTCTGTGGTCTCCCTACCATGTCCGCTGGGTTTGTTTGCTGGCTGACAGTTGGTTTGGGACTCTTGATTGCATTTTTTAGGGCTCCAATTTTAAAGTATGTCAGGGTTTTATGTCTATCTCTCTTCTCTGCAAACCACTTGTGGACAGTTGACCAAACATAAGTTTCATGTTTTAAGGAAAAAAAATTTTTTTTTTACTGATGAGATTCTGTTGCCAACTCTGCTGTCATTCTCCTGTCCTATTTACTGCTTAGGCTTGAAAAGCATAGCAATTTTTGAAGGCTTTGCTTTTAAACTCTGCTCTTGTTTTTCCTTTGTGACTGCTTTGACAGACTTCTCTGATTTCTATTTCAGTATAGGTTGATGTGAAGCTAATGAGAAGGCAGACGTTTATTTACAGAAATATGGGTTCCATTTGTAAAATAATTTCCTGGTGAGAAAAACATTGCTTTCCTATTGCCTTACATGCTAGGATTTTTTTTTTTTTCTACACATCTGCGTTTCTTTACATCTTGGTCTTTACACTGTATATTGCTACAGATGCATGAAACAGCCAGTAAACCATAATGCCACAACTTTAGAGATCGTTATAATGACACAAAAACATTCAACTGTTGTATTAAATCAAGAAATGGATTTACACATCATAAAATAAGTTTAGAAATAGCACCACTGATTTACAAATCTGACTACATACTAAATAAAAAAAGATTAAGTTTAGAAATTCTCAGGCTACACTTTGAGATATCTGTTGACTGATTTACATGAAATAAGACTTCGATGCCCTGTTGGTCTTAGTTTTACACAGTCTTGTCTTCCATATGAAACCCAACCCTTGTTACATACATTCTGCTTAGACTTGTTTTTATCACTTCATCTTTTGTTATTACCCTTGACACCGTAAAATAATTGTATAAATAGAAGCGTAGCCACTCTGCAGCATATGGCCACAAACTGATGCTGTATAGAAAAGCCTACCTCATCCAAATTAAACACAGAGGTCTGCTTGTGTTTCAAAACGTGACTGAGGGTCCCAGCACCCAGCTGGGAGAGATTAAACTGGCCTTTTGGGGGATGGGATGAAGTATTGCCCCACAGGCTGTAGGTGGGGGATGCTCTTGCTGCAGCTTGTGTGGGCTCAGGACCAGTTCTGGCGCTGCCTACCCATTCACGAGGGTAGGCAAATACTTCGGGATGCAAAATTTGCCCACGAAAAGGGCTAAATACTCAAATGCCTGGTAGGTAAATTGACTCGCAGTGAGACGTGCATGCCCCAGAATCTCTACAGTGTCACTGGGACAAAATCTCCTGTCCATGATGCTATTCCACCCGCAGGGGGACCCAGGACTGGCTGGGATGTCCCTCCAGGCTTGCCCTAGGATAAGTAACAGGGTTTTTGCTAATTTGGGCTTGCAGGTCATGTGACAGGATCTACCTCGTCTATGGGAGGCACCTGATGGGAGAAGATAAGGAGAAGGTCTGCAGTGGTCTCGGGTCCCTCCAGCCGGTGTGCTGGACCAAGCAGTACTGGTGGAGAGGAGCCCTGGCAGTGCACTGGAGATGGGTGAGTCCCCTGTGCGAGCCCCTGCTAGCTCTCCTCCCCTCTCCTGCTCAGTCTGTAGCTCTGATGGACCCCCAAAGTATGTTTCCAACCTCTACTAGTGATTCATCAATGTTTTCCTAGTGCCCTGAGGGTAACTGGAAGGACAAACAATCTTGTTTTTCCTTATTTCCAGCTGCTTTGTTGTATTAAGTGTCTCTAAAAATTTACCTGATATTTTCTGGGTTGCTTTTTTTGTAAACAACCAGTGCAGTTGCTACAGGGAGAGCTCCCCTTTCATCAGTCCCTCATCAGGGACTGGCTGGAAATCTGGAGCCAGGCCCCAGTTAGGGACTTGCCCGCACTGTGGGAT
Source organism: Aviceda cuculoides (assembly GCA_035590195.1). NCBI lineage: Eukaryota > Metazoa > Chordata > Aves > Accipitriformes > Accipitridae > Aviceda > Aviceda cuculoides. The sequence goes on from JAVJGG010000039.1 coordinate 16,496,682, forward strand.
GAGCCTGGGAGTCCTGCCCGTGCTTACACCCAGCCCGAGCAGGCTGGCTTAGAGGTGAGGTGGGTTGCTGCCTGAAGCGTTGAGTACAGCTGGCCGAGTTACACATGTACCTTCAGCCTTGGGAAAAAAAAAATGAACTCCTGTTCTCCTCCTTCTTACACCTTGCCAGGGAGATGTTTCCCCATTGTCCCTTTGCCAGCTCCCGGCTGCTCCTGCTCCAGCTCTGGTGGGCTGAACGGGGTCAGTCCTGTGATGGAGAGATCTGCCCTTATCTTGCTGGATCCAGGCTCATGTGGAGAGCTAGCTGTATGTTTTCTGAACTTGTTTGTGGAGCAATAAAATCCCTTGAGGTTGTTTCTGCTGCAGTTTCCTTCCTTTCATTTGAATTTCCAAAGCTGAGCTCCTCTGTCCCCCCAGGGCATGGTCGCAAAGGCACAGAGTAGGACCATAGGGGACCCCACCACCCCGAAATCACCAGGGCTGCCTTGGATGTCAGGGCAAAATTAGGGCCATTATCTCCATGTTCTACACTTCAGCAGCTGGGCAGTTTCCCACTAAATCTTGGAATCCCTGTCAATAAAAGAAAAAGGGAAAATGAATAACCTCAGTAACAAATGTACCCTATCAGAGAACTTCTTGGCACAGCAGTTGGTGAAACCTGGCTGCGCTCCTGTTCGAGACTTTGAATGAAATATGTTGTTTCAGTTTTTGATTCGCTTCTCTGAATGAGAATTACACAGTCCCATTACCTTGTCTTCAGGGAGCTGGTTTCTAAGACTTCATCTACTAGTTTACTTCCAGAATAAATTTTATCAGCCTTAGTCTCTACTCAATATTTTTGAGGAAAGCTCCTTTTCTTGCTTTTTATTTAAGATGAAAAAATATTTCTTTCCCTTTACTAAGAAAAAAATAGCCATCCTGAACTGTACTGTGTGACTTTGGTGGGAGAGAAGGAGTTTCAAGATGAGAACTTTTAGCCAACCAGAACTGGAAGTTTGGCTTAGAAATTGGGATCCAGTGTAAACCATCTGCAGAGCTGCACCGACATTGGCTAATGCTCAGCTCCTGCGTTTACATTCTGTTCACAGGAGCCGTGCAAAAGAGTCCGTGCTCCTGGAGGGCTGCAACTTGCCAAATCATCTTGGCAGCCAAATCCACAGAGCCCATGCAAGAAGGGTAAATGAGAGCAGGATTTGGCCGTCTTTTTTTCAGTTAATCTCTCTTTTTAGAGGAGCTCCATGTTTGTCTGGTTGGCACACTGATGCTCAAGAGCTCGGTTCTACTTGTTGAGGATGTTACTAGTCTGACAGCAGCCTATAATTACTGTATGTCATGCAGGGCTGGTCATAGATACAGCAACACTGGAATCTAGGGGCTGTGAATTCATGAGCCACTCGAGGGTATCTTAGCAGTAAAATGATACTTGGTGTGACTAAAGCATGCAAACACTTCAGAATGGGTTTAATATAAAGACTGCGAGTTGTCCTGCTGAAGTAAATGGAAATATTAGTGTACTTATACAAAATATCTGTACGCTTGAAGGCTTAAATATCAATTCAGTTTGAGAATTTATATTCACATTGTGATATGTTAGTTTATGTAATTATCTGTGCTCAGGGTATCTCTACCCACAAAAGTCAGCGTGCATCGTGGTGGCTTGTGTTACGCAGTAAGTGCATGTACTCATGCCATCAAAGCCACTCGTTCTCTGTGTAAGGGAAGCTTTGAGAAAGTCAGTTGATGCGGTATTAACGTGATCTTCAGTTTATCCACTTGCCATACTTAGGTTATTTCTAACTTAATCCAGGTTTTAGACTGTAACCCTCTAAGGGTGGATGATGCCGGTCACTGCAAAGTCTGCTGTGTGTTCTGGGAGATGCTGTGTTAGGTCTGTCCCCACCAGCCTCTTCCACATTTCCAGCTCAGCAATGATGTTGCTTTAGGCTGATATTCTTTGATTAAACCCTGATTTGTCTGGAAAGGTGAGTCACCTGTAATCAGCACATTAAATGAAAGACCTACCCGATTTGCTATTGAGAAATAATCACAAATCCAATAAAGGCTTAATTCCACATTTACAAATCCTGATGCTTTCAGCTCTGTAATCACTGTTCCCTGTCAACCACAAAAGTATTTTCATTTCCTGATGTATGAATGCAAACAACCGTGCCAGGAGCCGCAGGCAGATGCCAGGGTTGACTTGCTCTGTGATAGGACACTGCATATTCAGATACCATCTCATCTTGTTAGCAAACCTGGGATTTTCATGTTTCTAAGGCATTTTGTGGTATAACACATCTAATAAGAGTGTCACATCAGTCACTGTTGATGTCCTGAGAGATCTGGCCAGCTGGTAGGTGGGATAAGTCAGGATCCACCAAGTTTCCAAACTCTCCTGGTCTGTATTTGGTGGTGTCCAGGTGTATTTGAAAGGAACATGGTTTCTGGAATCGTTTTAGCCCTTAGGAAGCTTTGAGGAGATGTGTTGCTATGTGAAACCATATGACTCGCTTGTCATTGAAAGGTTTGTCCCCAAAGGAAGCCTCATCGTGAAGTCAGGGACATTGTGGGGCAAGAAGAGCCACTCGGCAGCTGACTCTTGTCTCACGTCTCTGCAGCCACTGACACAGGAAAATAAATGGGATCTGCTGTGCTTTGTGCATGCTTTTCTGCATAGCCAGAGTCCAGATTTTGGCCGAGGCAGTCTTCTGAATTATTCAACAAAATACAAAATATAGAAAGACCAGCAAGGTCATTTCACAAGCAAAATTCCCTCAAGATTAACTCTATTATACACCTCCATAGTTTCAGCAAAAAAACCAGGCATCGAATTAGCTGCTTGGAGAGAAAGGATTTGGTATGTGCTTTTTTGTGTAAGTATGAAGTGGGCTAATGGCAGTTCTGAGGTGGGGGAAAAAAAAAAGCCAAATCAGTGACCAAAGTGCTCTGGATCTGCAGTGGTAGTGTTTCCTTAAATCTATTTTACAGACTTATCAGAAGGCAAGGTTCAGGCACTCAAAGCTATGCAGTAAAAGGAGAAAAAACGCCTTCGTGCGAGGCGTGTTCTCCCCCATTGCTGTGTTGCTCAACACTGTTAAGTTTGAGGAACTTTTTTGGGGAGTTAAGAAGGAAACGGAATTGACAGCCAAAGGATTGATGTTTCTTGTATGTACTTACTAACTTGCACTGATGCGTAGAAGCAGAATGAATTAGCGTGTTTTTCCTCCAGCAACGTTCCTAGAGCTAGGACAGTCCAGCACTTAAAGGATTTGTGGAATGATGATTTCTTACAAAGACAGAGTGGCAACTCTTATATCAAGCATGTCTGAGATTTTCTTTTCACTTGGCACATGCAGGCTCAATTAGACTCAAAGCGATCCTAGGATAATGGTACAAGCAGAAGCAAAACAAGAAAATTGGGGGAAGTGCTTTTAACTGCAGTGATTTAAAGTGTCAAAGATAAATAATACATAGATTGGCATTGCTCGCTAAAGTCGACCGCTGAGTCTGCTGGAGATTTTATTGCTGAGAAATCACGTGTGCCCTGTGGAAGAGCTGGAGTCAGGGCATTTGTGCCAGGAGAGCTGAAGCGACGGGGAGTTCCTCTCCCCCGTGCAGCACCGGAGGAGGCTGGGCTGCTCCTCTGATGACAGCAGAACATTCCGGCACCCTCTTTTTTTCAGGTTGCCGTGTTAGCCCACTTTTAATAATCTACTTGCAAGAATTAATAGAGTCTGTTCCTGCAGCAGAGGACTTGTGCAGCAAAGTGGTGGGGAGGGGACGGTCCCTTTGTTAGGCTGAACTCTCTGTGCCAGAGAAGTAAAACAACTGGAAAGGGAAGGCAGTGTTTTCCTTTAAGAGGTGCTCTCTAGATGGCATAAGGTGATCCTGTGTGACTTCTCCCAGGCTTGTTGATGACAGGAACTGCTGTGGGCATGAAGTGGCTAAACCTAAAGGAGACGGTGTTGTGGCACTTGCGGGGCCAAGATGGTGTGGGGATGTGCTGGCACTGGGGACCAGGGAGGAGGGGAGTTGGTGAGAGAGGTGAGTGTTACAGAAGAACCCTGGAGGCAGCCTGCAAGGAAAAGGAGGGAGGGGAACACCAGAGAGAACAGGAAAAATGAGGAGGGAGGAAGGGAATGTGTCTGGGATGAGCTGTGCTTCCTTTTATAGAATAGAATCATAGAATCATTTAGGTTGGAAAGGACCTACAAGGTCATCGAGTCCAACCGTCATCCGTGCCCACAGAGTACCTCGTCTATGCGCTTTCTGAACACCTTAAGTGACTGTGGAGCCGGTGCTGATGTGTCCAGGACCAGGGCAGTACTGTCCCGGGCAGAGGTGTCTCCTCTTGTCACCTGGACCCGCTCTCCGCAGCCTCAGCCTCGTCCCGCTCACGGCACCCAGGGGCTGAGCCCTTCTGGCCGCGCTCTGCTTCCGCAGGTTGGCAGCTCCGGTAGCTGGTCAGGGGCCAAAGTAATTTTGACAGAGGCTTTTCCGTTCAACTTGCTCCAGCAACGTTTGATGGGTTGCACAGAGGCCCTGCTGCCTGCAGCCTCATCCATATTCATAACTATGATAGCTTCACACTCGCAAAAATTGAATTGCCTGGTTTCACAACCTTTGATAGATACAGTACATGGCTCTGTTTGATTCTAACAAGGCAGATAAGACACATCCTACAAGCTGGTGGCAGTCTTATATTGATTTTGAGTAATTCTGGTTTCTGTCTTTTGACCAACTATCACTTTCTGTTGTGATAATTAAAGTACATTTTTGCATTCTGTGGCATTAAGCCCTGATATTCTGTGCACGATACACTGAGTTCCCACATCACATGGAAAACTATTGGGAAATCCATAATTGCAGGGCTTTGGCAACCTTTAAATATTTCCATGGTTACTGAGGGGAAGAAATTTCCCATTGGTTGATGCAGTAATTATTTTGGTGACAAGGATGAACATGATTTTTGAAGTTGTTTGTTAGTGCATTATTTGTAGTACCAACTTAATTTTGTAGCTCTTAGAGTACCATTTCTGTACTAGCTATTTATTGTTTTTCAAAGCTGATTAATGAGAGGCATTAAAACTTTGGCTAATAGCGCCCGTAGAATGATGTGGAAAACTTTGCTGCTGGTACTTTCCTGTTACTTTCAAGTGAATGAGGAAAGCCGTACTCTCATGGCTATTTGATTTCACTGTGTTTTGTGTCTGGATTTCACGCGTAAGTAAAAAATTGAGGTTTTATTGATACAAAAATCGCCAGAAAAGAAAACTCAGAGTTATAACAAACAACTGTAAATTTGTGCCCTAGGTGTACTCACGTAGAAATGAACACGCTGAGACTGTACGTGGCCCAGCTGTGATCAGCTGGTGCCCAGCTGATTTTAGGGTACCTCCATAATGGGCTCCTGACAGTCAAGGTGGACCAAAAAGTGCCTGTGGGCAGGCTGGAGGGACAGATGGAGAGGGTGATACCAGGGCTTGTGTGTGTGCGTGGGTGGACGCTGAGACTTCCCTTCCAGGGCTTTTCCATGAACAAAAGAGGGCGACCTTGGCTGAATAAGTAGCTTATGAAATATTGCTCAGTGTTGCAGCAGTGAGGACACGACAGTAATTCTAGAGAGAGCCCCAACCTGTAACAGTTGCTCTGAGGCTGCTTGTGCAAGGGATGTGAAATGATGCCAGGTACTGGAAACCACTTTCCTTTTGTGCCTGTTTCTGACTCCTCTTATCTTCTTCAAAGAGTGCCTATGTAGCACAGAGGGTGGGTGTCTTTATGCCAGGTGACTTCTTGGTGCATTTGCAACTTTGGCCTGACAATTACTAGAGTTAAAGATTTAGAGCTCGGTACTTTTGCCAGGTTTATTTGCCCATTATAAGTCTAACCCGGCTTGATGAACAAATCTTCAAATTTGTGTTACACGCTGAGTCTCAGCATGTTTGTTTTCTCTAGGGAAATTAAGGCAAGTATTAATGTCAAACTGGATTTGAACTGAAAGCATCACACAGGAGTTGTTTTATGGGATAATACTCCAGGGTTGGGTTGGGTTGTTTTTTTTTCTTTTTTTTTTTTTTTTTTTTTTTTTCCCTGTGCCTATCCCCCTCCTACTGACTACCCACAGCCCCAAATTAGGACAGCTAGAAATTTTCTGGTTGAAAAAGCTCAAATACAGCTACCTTCAGTATGTCTCTGTGCTAATGTCATGGGCACATGAATAGAAGCAAGACTCGAGGCATAAACCTGGAGTAAATCACACTGTGGCAGCTGCAAACAAAGAGGCAGACTATGTGTTGAAAGGCGGACACTTGAAA
>JAVJGG010000039.1:16503095-16516537 GCA_035590195.1 Aviceda cuculoides
TTGAAAGTGTGTCAGATTTAGCCACGATTCAACCCAGGGGGCAGAGTTAAATCGTTTGGGGGGGGCTGTGTGCACAGATTGATTTATTTTTTAATTGGGACAGCTTGTGTTGCCAGGGGTTAACTAATTCACGGGTCCGTGGCCCACTAAGGAGCGTATTGTTGTGGATCGAGAGGCCAAATGCTCCACTGCCTACATAAACAAGCCCACCTTCTCCTTGCTGGGAGCTGCGCTGATGCTAACAGCATATCCACTTCAGTCCAGTAGGAAAACAAAGCTAATGCGGACACGGGAATCTTCTCATTGGCTATGCTCACCTTTAAAACGGTCCTCAGATAAACTGGCAGGGTGGGGATCCTGTGTTTTAAGGGTTTTGGGTACTTGCAAGGTGTTTTCTCACTGCATGCTGGCTGGCTAGAGTGGGGGTGCCCCGTGCCCTTGCAGGAGAACGGTCACTTCTCCTGCTGCGCGGTGGCAGACCCTACGGGCTCCTGCTGTCCCTGGATGTGCTTCCAGGCTGGCCCTCTGCACCGTCCTCCCCGGGGAGCTGTAAACCCACAAACCTCGACTGGGGCGTGTGGAGATGCTTTGCCGCTCCAGCATGGGCAAGACTGGTCCAGTGCAGTACTTGGGGAAGTTGGGGAACCTCTGGACCCATAGGTGCTTCTCGTATCAGTCCCTCTTCAACAGTCACAGCAAAACTCTTGCTCACATGGAAGAACCTGGGCTGGGCATTAAGTCCCCTTCCCTTTCCTCCCACCCGGTCGCGGCGAGGGGTCTGGCCCATCTCCCCTCTCGCTTTCCTCTGGCCCGTGTGCCGGTGGCGGCTGCTGGCTTCATCTCGTCTTGATGCGATTTGGGATGACATGGAGCAGCGGCATACAAGATTAATGACAATGTTCTGTAGTCCCTTCAAGTCTTTCTGGTGAGGTAATGTAATGCAGATTGATTTGTATCATTCCTCTAGCCTCTCCCTGTTTCCCAGAGGTTTTGACAGCATGGCAGGCTTGCTTGTCTGCTTTATTTATTTATTTTAAACGGGAGAGGAAGGATGTTAAATATCCCAATTGGTAGTTGTTATTTGAGAGCTCAGCTATCTCACAGGCCAAAAGAAGTCCCTTCCCTGATGTGATGGGGGTTTTTTTAAATTTTATATGGTCTCTTCGTGTTCTGCTGTGTGTGTATAAGCATAGATACATAATCACTTAAAATTCACAGTTACTTTTCCATGGAACAGGGAATTGAGAGAAAGTGCCCATTTCATATATTTCAGTTAGAAGAAAACCTCATGGGAGTGGTGGGTCTGTGGCAGTGATCGCTTTAAGAAATGGAGCCCAGTCCCCTGTGGGGACCGTCTGAATTCAGTGCACTGTCAGCTGCCAGATATATAGGATAGAGGAGGGATTTCTTCCATGTGTACAAATGCCTCTGTGGACCAGCTCTGCATTGTACCATCCTCCTGCTCTATTATTACGGGTGCCCTTAAAGCCCTGTTTTTCTGCTGCTGCTGTAGCATCCCCAATCTTGACAACTCTCTCCTGGTAGTGAGTGTAGCTTTACCTTAATTTTGTTGGCGCAGCCTCTCCCTGCTCCTCCTGCCCTGACCACAGCATGCGTGTGCCACCACCGGCTGTTCTTCCAGTGAAGGGCTGGTATCGAGTCCCTCCACGCTGCTGTGCTGTGTCCTCCCTGCCCACCCCGGGCTTGCTAGGCTGGGGACCGATTTGTGTCTTCGAGCGTTTGTTCCTTCTTGGTCCTTAAAAGCTACGCAATTCAGATGCGAATCTGAACATGTTCTGTCTGGCAGGACTGACTTGAACCCTGGCAGACTTCCCTTTGTAGCACCCTGTGGGCCAGGCTTTGCCCCAGGGAACTGAAGAGCCTTGCAAAGAGAGACAGAGGCAAGACACAAGTAGAAAAGCTTTTGAACGGACAATTCTCCACTTACAATTAAATCCCTTGTAGAGGCTGGATCTAAGTACCATCAACTTGGTACCTTCAAAGCTGGTGTTTGGACCCATGCTTTGGGGGTGTCTAGGTGCCAGTTCAGGGCTCAGATTCACTTCTATTCTAAATAAATTTCATCGTAATAAGAAATCCGTTGGGTTTTTCTGAGTTTTCTCTTTCATCCTCTCCACCTTCCTCATTCTAGTTATTTCTCAAGGGTTCATCAACAGAGAAGTCTTCACTCTGCCATAGGTAAATAAGAAATTAAAACGATACAAGTTTGTTTCTTTAGAGAGCCCTATTTGGCTCTTTTCCATAACTGCTGATGTGGGGGCAGTGCCTGGTTCTTCCAGGAATGCAACCGCTCATCTTTGGAGCCCGTAACCGCATTGCTTTAATGGTTATTTCAACGTACATGTCTTGACTTCAGAATCACCAGCAGCTGATTGGAAAAAAAAAAAATCTCTCCTCCTGTGGACAACCCCGAGGGGGGATCCTCTCCCTGCCACCCCACAGCCTCCAGCGGTGAGGGGGAAGCCCCCTTCACCCCCGGGGTCGGTGGGCAGCAGCCCCGCAGCCCTCCCCACGGGGCATCCCTCTTAACCCAGCTCCCGGCCGAGCGGGTTGCTCAGGGCCCCTGGGTTACCGGCACTGGCTGCCTGCAATCAAATGTCCCCTTGATATTTGTGCGTTGCTTTTTTTTTTTTTTTTTTCTTCTCTTTTGGCCGGCACTGCTGATTTTTAACCCTTTGAGGGCAGCAGCCATGGCTGGCTGCAGACGCAGCGTTGGGTTGTAACAGGCAGCCGCATTCGGTTGCTTTCCTGGATACAAGCCAGGCTTCCCGCGCTTATCTCAGCCTCGCCGTCAGCATCCCTGTTGCTTTCTGCTTTTTAGAAACCACTATAAAAATTATTAGAAGAGCTTCCTTTTTAATGACCTAATTGTTTCACTGAGACAACTTTTCCACTGGTCTGTATCCCTGTGGCATATGTGGCTAAGGGCTCTCTTTCCTTCTATTTTTTTCTTTAAATATCTTTAGCACCAGCTCCAGGTGACTTTTGTCGCAGCAGTGACCAAGTTTGCCTTGTGAACAGAAAACAGCCTGTCCAAATAGGCCCAGTCTCACCCTTGGGGATGATGCTCTGCTAGTGCTTCCTTGTGAACACAAGTTAATTTGCTTTTCCCTTCCAGTCAAAAATCTTCTTCCTTGCTCTCGAGTCTACATTCAGTGTTTATTCAAAACACTCCTTCTTTTAGCAGCTATACAGAAGCTACAGTGTGAGACAATTCACTACAGCATGATAGAGGGGTATGGACATATGTATGCACCAGACTCGCATACGAACAAATCTAGTAAGGAAATAGTGAAGCAAGAAATAGTACGGCAAAGACAAGTGGGAGAACAAGTGACTGTCAGAGGAGGGATTTCAGCCTCCGTGGAAAAGACGTGGCACCTCTGCGGTTAGTCACCGTTGTAGCTCCCACACCAGATCCTGCGGATGAGGAATCCCCGAACACACCGAGCGATGTGTGGGTGATCAAGCAGTTTTGCAGAAGGTGTAGGAGCCAAGAAAGGGACCTGGGCAACCTCAGAGTAATTCAGAAAGCTGCTAGGGATAGGTCGGTTTTTTCCTTATTCTCATGAATTTTGGCTTCAGTAGGGTGTGTGTTTGCATTTGTAGTGGGGAAATTACTTTTTCAATTATCAAATTAGAAGTCACCTTTCGCTGCTTTAATTCTTCCAGGGGAAGCAAAGGAAGAGCTTTGGGTTAGAGCTAGAAGCAAGGGAGACTTTTTCAAAGGTAGCTGGGGTCACTGGTTGTCACTGCCTTTGAAATGTTCCTCCTTAGGCCTGAAAGTAGTTCTAAGGGCAACTTACCTGCACAAGAATAAGTAAGTTCTAGAGCTAGTTTAGTCTTGGGAAGGTAGGTTGTTTTGCAAGCATTTTCCTTCAACCATGTTGCTGCTGTATGTGTTCATGCCCCCATGGAAAGCAGTTGATCTGCACAGAAAAGGGACTTTCCACAGATGCTGTTTTGCAATAGTGGGGGCAAATCCTTAATTTTTGACTTGGAGAGTAAGAACAAGCCATGCTATGCACTGAGCTCACTTCTCACAGCTAGTGTGTGCATCTGCACACACGATTACAGCATGCAATGACAAAAGAAAATACTACGTTAAACCCAGCTGATAAATCTTAAAGTAGCCTAAATTTTCTATGAGGTAAGCCTTAGGCTAGCTATCTTTGAGTCAGAATGGAAAAAGTTTTACAGTTACGAGAATTTCTAGTTTAGTATCTTCAAACAAATCCTCATTACAACTAAACTGCATGTTTAAATCAAAGTCTTTTCTGGGTCAGTCTACAAAACCCCCCCAAACTATTAGAGGCAAAGGCAATTGCAAATCATGACCTAAATTTCTTTAAAGGGTGAAAAGGATTAGCTTGTCTATAAACCTACATTTTTCCCTTCTCTCTTTCCTCCATTTTGCACTCTCTTTGCAGGTCTCAGGCTGCCGCACACAGCATGTGTGTCTCGGGGAGATTTGCGGGACGGGGAGGGAGGGAAGGGGCAGGAGGTGTGCTTGGGGTGACGGTGCTTCCCGCATCCCGAGGAAGAGGAGCTGGAGCAGAGGGTACGGACAAGCTTCTCGGAGCCCCCGTGGCTGGGTTTTGCGGCTGCTGCCGGCCCCAGCTGGTGCCTGCGTGTCTTGCTAGTAACGCGACGAGATCTGCCCGCCAACCGCGGGTCTCTGCCTGAGCAGGGAAATGCAAAGACTGGCCCAGTCTGGACTCAGAGCTCACCCACCCCGTCTCCAGCGTGGCCAGTACTGATGCTTGGGAAGCAGCAGCCGAGCAGAGTGTTTTTAGAGGGGTCTCTCCCAGTTTTCCTCTCCTCAGCCTCCAGCCACCAGGTCTTCTGGCTCAAGTACTGCTGGAGTGGCCTTTGCCCACAGACCAATGTGCAGTGGTGCAGTGGAGATGCACTCCGTGATTTTCCCTAAGCTCTCTATGAGCTTTTTAATATTTTCGGCCGTTACAATATCCTGTAGCAAAAAGTTCCATGATTTAATTACAGGCTTTGTCAAATGTCATTTCCTTTTGTTTGCTGCCAGGACAGGCATCTCTCGAGGTAGCAGATGTTTCAGGAGATGAAGGGATTCCCAAAATGCTTTTAATGCTCTCTTTGCATTTGCCTTGGTGATGAGAGTTTTGCAGAACTGATAGATCCAGCCAAGGATTTTCCCAGCGAGGACTGTGAAGGCTGCCGGAGCAGCAGCCGCTCTCTGTGCACAGAAAGCAGGTTTCTGGACGTGGCACAATGACGTTTCCCGTTCATTGCACGGGGACAGTGGCACCGGCTGGAGCAGTTGCCATGGCAATGCGATAACTAGCACATCTCCGAGAAGGAGGTCCCCTCTGCGGCATCCCAAGGTTTCCCTTTGCCTCCCGCTAACGTAAGAGCTGCTCTTGAATGCAACTGCAAGAGCTATTGCTATTGCAACAAAAAGAAAGCAAACTCACCCAAAATGAGAGGCACCTGTGGAATGTGAGTGTGGATTGTGCTTGGAGCAAAGCGCAGGCAGCAAGGGGGTGAGGAGCTGCTATTGATTTTGGGAAGCGGGAGCGGAGACTTGCGTGGGTGTGACGGGACTGAGACATTTGGGTATTGCGTGTGGCACAGCCATGGCTGTCACATCGCCCTGTTCTCCCAGCCGAAGGTATCGGAAATCAGACCAGACTGTAGCAAGGCTCTGTCACTTGCTGGATGCTGTGTTTTTGAGGATGGTGGCTGGTTTATGAAAGATAGTGCTGAAAACTTTTTTTTTTTTTTTTTGGTCTACTTTCCCTAGACCTAAAAATGACCTTCAGGTTTGAATCTTTAAGCAATGCCTTGAGGAGGGTGTTTTCTGTAGACACCGGTATATTTTTTTGATTTTTATCTTATTCCACGTACCATCGAGGTTGAGAAATGAATATTGCAAGCAGGGAGAGCTGAGAGAGAGCTGTGATTGCCTGGCTGTATGACCAGCTCCTGGTGGAGTGGATGTCCTTCCCTAGCCTGACCATGACCCTTCGAAATTTGTGGCAGGCCAGCTTGAACATACTGGTGTGCTTGGAGTAGGAACATAAATAAAGAGTGAAGCCAATTCAGTGATTCAAGGGCATTGTAGCAAGGAGGAACGGCATTTGCTGAGAGCTGAACTGTAGCTGTTACATTTAGGCAACTACTTTAAAGTAGAGTCACGATATTATTCTGTATTACTAGATGACCACTTTGTTGTTATAAGCTTGACTTTGCCAGTAACATTAGCACATGTTGTGCGGTTCTGGATACCGGCTTAATCTCAAAGAAAACTAATCCATTTCAAGAAGCAAAGTGTTGCTTTCATTGTATGCTCCAAATCATCACTTTTCCTTTTCTCAGTGTGAGAATCTGAGCCTGCCACTGTGTAATTTAAGTGACTAAGATGGCTTTATATTGTCACTGTTGTCAGCAGTTCCAGTTTTCATCAAACAGCTACTTTTTGGTGTGGGAAATTTAGCATGCATATTGTCATGCTGGGTGCAAACTTCCATCTTAAAATACAGCTTAATGCAGCAAAAGCTCATTCCAGCTCTCCCCAAGGTTGTCTCACTCTGGACAGAAGAATACTGGGAAAGTAAAGGACATGCATGGCTAAAGCCAGCCTGTAACTGGGAGGGAAATGCCAAGAATCAGTCTTGCAGGATCCTAGAGCTCACTCGGGGACTGGGACAGTCTCTTTTGCCTGACCTCCGTTTCCACTCTGGCTTGGAGACAATCACTTACTGATGATTCTTTACAGAGGGAGTAATTGCATCCGTGCACATAGAGAGGAATTTCGGATGGTAGTGAAACTGGAGATCTGCCCATGCTTTGCTCCCTTCTCATGCAACTGTGAGATTTCTGGTCTGCAAAGGGCAACTGCAGTGGAGCCTGAAGATCTGCGTGTGCCTGAGAGGGAGACGTCTTCTCATCTTGTTTATTAGTTTACTACCGAAGAAGGCAGCACAAAACCAACTGCTAGTGATTTTTCCCTGCCAGCTATGTTCTTGGCGGAGGTAGCTTATGGCATTAGCTTGGCGTCCTCCAGACAAATGTCACAGATGTAGGATTGCTGCTTAGCAGAAGCAGCCCTTCTGAGGTGGAGATTTGGGTCCTTGTCAGGAACAGCAGGCATCGTCCAACACAGGGTTGGTGCCTGTGACCCAGAGACACAGCGCTGCTGTGGGGAGTGGAAGTTTATGGAAATACTGGAGGGGCCGGAGGTCTGATCAATGGAGACCTCCGGGGTGTTTGGAGTGAGGAAGCCCTGGTCCCTCCAACACTTTCACAGAAATTAATGCTGCAGCGATTCTGTCATACAAATTCCCCATTGGAGAGAAATTGCAGTAGGAGCTGGGTCCTGGTGGGAACTGGCCTTTAAATCATCTGGTGCAAAAATGAGTGAAATGGAGAACTTTTAGTTAATAGACTTAGAAAACTTTCAGAAAACACTCAGAGTGCTTGCCAGCAATTGGAGTGGGTCCTAGCAGCCTCCCCCAAAGCTTGTAGCCCTCTTGGGGCAGCAGCATGGCCCCAAGACCAGCAAGGGTGGTCATTCTCTGCAGAGCTGAGGCTGCCCGTGCTCCCCAGCTCCACGCAGGGACACAGCAGTGCTCTCCTGCCTACCAGGGGATGTGAGACTGGCAGGGTCCCAGTCTGGGAGAGACCCTGTAAGAGGTGGAATTCATGGCAACCTAAGAGCTTCACCAAAAGCAGGTTCTCAGAGGTGCAAGGTGATGGCAAAATTCGCCAGACGAGAATACTCCAGCATCAGCGTGGTCAGGGCAAGTAGCCTGCTCCATCCCTGGGTTTTGGTGGACATGCACCTCGTGTGGGGGAGGATGTTTTTGCTCTCAGTTGCTTTCCTCCTTCCCTGCTCCTCAGGCAAACCCGGGGTGAGCTCACATGGAGCGGGGTCACAGTGGTGCCTGCAAAAACAAGAATTCAGCAAGTTTTTCTTTCCGCAAACCCTGTTGTTTTCCCTAGGCAAGCACCTCAAGACTGTGGTTGGTGGAGTATTTCTAGGTGGGTGTATGTGAGAGCAAAGTTTGACCTGAAATTCTTAAGTCAGCCTCAAATGGGAATCCTGGAGGAGGAGGAGGAGGACAAATGGAGAAAACACTTTAGCTTTGCTTTGGAAAATTTGGGGTTTTTTTTTCATAGAGGAAAGAATATTTTTCAGTTTCTTAACCGGATTTGTCATTGCACAAAGTTGAGTCTCATTTGGAAAAGGGCATTCGGCAAGTGTGTGTGATTATACCGAGCTCAAAGGAGGTGACTCACTGGCATAAGGTGTTTCCAGGAAACAAATGAAGGGTAGGGTAATGATATTTTGTTTCTTATACCGTGGAATGAAACAGTAACCTTTCTGCCTGAGGGTACTTTTGAAAAAATGGATAAAACCTGAAGTCAGAAACATTTAAATCAATAAGTCCTGTCTTCGAGGTTTCTGTGCTGTAGTTTCTGAGGAGAAGGCTGGGCTCCGAGAATTGAATTACTTCCACAGATTCGAAGCCTATGGTAAATTAGCCAAAATGCTTCCTCCATACCTCTGCTGGAGAGGTTTCTGAATATCTGACTCCTTGCGGGAGAGAGACACTTAAGCAGATGAATTAAGAGGACTGGAAATAGTCATTGTCATGCTGGGCGCAAACTTCTAGGGTCTTCCTGTAACAGCCAGTACTGCACACAAGCGTGCTGGGATGGAGAGCTGCTCTGTCATTAGGCTGATGTTTGGGAAAAGCTGAAGGAACTGGTCCAATTGCTAAGCTTTGCTTCTGCTTCTGGGAAGACTTAAAAAAAAAAAAAAATCACGCACTCATCAAAGAAGGAACAATTCATATTTGCAGAGCTCTTTGCAGCATGGAAATCTTTTATAACAAACACACAAAGAGTCATTACAACTTGCGCTTCCTTGCTAGGACTCAAATAAAACTAAAAATAATTTACAACCTACAACAAATCCTGTCGATAGAGGAGACATAATTTTTAAAGCTTAATATTTCTCTTTTGGAACAATTACAGAACCTTGTATTATAGAGGATGATGTGATTGTTTTTCATATGGAAACACCATTTAATTAAGATTTAAACAGATGGTTAACAGTAATGGTACTGTAGGCTTCATCAAAGTAAAATCTAAAGGGCACAATAATATTTCCACTTCAAAGTGGTTTGTTTTGATTTTTACCAATAAATAAATTAATTTCACATGTCAGAGGAAAGCATTTTCACAGTACAGTTAGTGTATTACTGCTTGCATAGTAAAGTGTGGTTCACAAAACAGGGACTCAATTTGTAACCCCAACCCAGCTACAAATCTACCAACTGAGCAAATTACTCAATATTTGAAATGGAGTGATAACCACTGCAAGTGGAAAAATAATAATAATAAAAAAGTCTGTTTTCCATAACTGGGAGAAATATATACATGAGTTCAGTGGGAAGGCAGTGACCGGCCCTTCTGCTTCGCAAACACGCGCGCCTTCCCCTCGCCCCTCCGCCGCTGCCGTCAGCGTGCCAAAGCCAGCTGGGAGGGAGAGGTTGTTCAGCAAAGCAAAGAGGACGCTCGTGAGATAAGGAAAACGAGAGAAGCGGTCCTCTTATCTCCTTTTACTCAGGGAGGCAAAGGAGACATGGTGATTTAACCCGAGAGCACGACTGCAAATGTGTAAACAGAAGTCGACCAAGGGAGCAGCTCCCACCCACACCACACACTGGACTCTGCACCCACTCTTTGCACTTACCTGCTTGCTGGAAACCTGTGGTAGAAGGAAAGTGAATGCAGCATGGTTTTGTAGATGGGGCTTATTTATTTTTTCTCTACAACACAGCTCAGCTGAAGAGGCACCGTCACAAACAGCCCATCTAACTTTTCATGTTCCAAAAGGAGAAAGCGTCATATCTAAACCAAATTGAAATGAAATTTCTGGAACTTCTTAGGGCAAAGCATTATTTTGATAAGAAAACTTGCCTACCGAAAG
Organism: Aviceda cuculoides; assembly: GCA_035590195.1. Lineage (NCBI taxonomy): Eukaryota > Metazoa > Chordata > Aves > Accipitriformes > Accipitridae > Aviceda > Aviceda cuculoides. Next base: position 16,513,093 of record JAVJGG010000039.1, read on the forward strand.
GGACAAGCCGTGCTGGCCCCACGGCTCACCTCCAGAAGAAGGTGAGAGCAGCCTTGCTGAGATAAGTGCCCTATTTCTGGGCATGGCTCAGCAGCAAGTCTGTTCTGCAGCCCCAAAAGAAGATTCCCAGGAAGCAAAGGTCAAAGCAGATAAAGGAGTGGTTTAGGAGCTGTCGCTCTCTCCGGTCAATGTGCTTTCTGCCACAGCACTCCTCATGCAGCTCAAGAACAAACCTGAGTTCAAAAGTCACTCTGTTCCAGCCAGGATGCATTGGGCAAATGGGCTGGGATTCATCTCATCCAACTTTAGCTAAAATCCAGTTTCCTTGGTAGTCTGCAGGAAGAAATCAGCTCTTCTGGAGGGCCATTGAGCCCACAAGTTTTTTCCCCTTGACTTCCAAGGGAGCCTGAACAACTTAGCTGTTCCCAAAGCCCTAGTGCTGTACCCTGGCCATGCTGGCATCTGGTGAGACTGGACCTTGCTCCTGCGGACTGGTCTTTGCAGAGAGGTAATCTGGGATCCTGGACGCTGTGTTAGGATACAAATGATATAGCATAACAGCACCTGCACAGAGGTCATGCAAGCTCCTGGGCTATTTTGGGGGGTTCCCAGCAGTGATTCCCTGCTTGTCCTGAAGTTCCTACTTGCTCCAGATACACCACTCTTGCTGTGTTTCTAGCATGAATATTTAGGAATTGGGAATATATAGGAAAAAGAAGTAATCTCTGGTGGGAGAGAGGGTAGATGGGCAGAGGTGGAACTACTTGTCCCAAAGACATCATGGTCTAAAGATACACGGTGGGTAGGTGAGGACCCTGCGAATCGACAGCAGAGCTGGGAACATGAGGCAGGTCTGCAGCTTTTCAGGGAAATACTCTATGAAATATAACAATAGAGGCAAACATCACTAGAGACATCCCATTTATAATTAGCACATTGCAAAAGACAGGAAGGTTTTCCCTGTGCAAGACCTAATGTCATTAAACTTAAACCTGGCAAACATCAGAGTTACTGGAAACAAATTCAGCCTTGTCTGGGAATACGAGCTCCTGCCTTAAAGTGCTAATTTCCCAAAACATACAGGCGGCAGGCTCGGAAAGTGTAATTAGAAAACCCTGCCAGACTTAAAAGGAAATTCTTTCACCCACAAAGGCCCAAGTGCATAAACTGCTCCTATCACCCCACAGCTTGATGTATTTAATAGTCTCATTGCTCAAAGCGATAACCAGACCATGTTGTATTTAATGTGGGGCCACAGAAGTCTGAAGGAAAATTAACAGTATTTAATCCCACCTCAGTCACTGTTGCTTAATTCTTCTTAGGGTAGCTGCAGTGCTCTTTGTCTTCTTGTTTGTTTCTTTGTTCCAACAATGTCGTCACCTCTCCCTCTCTCCTCCTGCACCCCTCAGCCTCTCCTTGCATGATCTTCCTCCAGCTGATTTCCAATTTTCATTCCTTGCAGAAGAGGTGACTCACAGGATTCTAGTTGTAGCAGCATCTCCAAGGTGTTTAACAGCAGGAGCAACCTGAATATGGCATGCGAGTTAATAGCTGATGAAAGCATAATTTAACATAGTATTAAGAGGCCAGATTCTCAGCTGATACAAATTGAGGAGAAAATGGAATTGCTCTGATTTTCACTATCATCTAAAGCACAGTGTAGACTCTAGGTAAAAGTAGCTTATGTAGTTATGATTTCACACTCTAACTTATCTGGAGACAGGGAATTAAATGGCAAGACTAAGCATCTTCCAGAAATAGATGCATCAGTGGGGGCTGAAACAGGATTCTTAACATAATTACTATCCTGCCTGGGGTGTCAGGTTCATCAATAAACGCAAAGCTTTTCTATTGTATTGGAACATATGAAACAGAGCAGACCTCACATTCTGCACTAATTGGTTGAACTAGGCATTTTGCAGAAATATTGAAATCGTGAAAAGGGTCCAGATGGAGGGGCGAAACCTGTAGGGCAAGTCTGAGTAAGGACTGCGTGGTTTGGCCCCTCATCTTTCCTTAGGAGCACCGGAGAAATGATCACTTACGGTGCGGTACCTCATCCCTCTTCTGACAGCAGCAGATGGCCAGGGTTGCTCAATCCCAGATTAATCAAAACTCCATTTGGAAGAGGCAGTGCATCTGAGGAACAGTCCAGAGGTGGGACTGGGCTGAGAGAGGAGGCAGGAGGATTGCATGTGCTGTGAAAACTCACGTGGGATTTCTGGAAAAATCAAAGAAAAAGGTTCTAGGAACGAGGGGCTGCAAAATGAAGGGGAAGGACAACTTCCAGACATGATAGTCAGGATTTGGGGCAGGAGCCAGGCTGATCCCCTAGGCTTTTTCCAGGACAAGAACATTTCCTAGACTTTTGCAGAGAGCAGTAATGTCATGGAGCAGTGTTGTAATATGGAGGATCCGGAGCTAAAGCTGTCATGTTTTATTACACCGCAATGACAGAGTTGCACTCCGGGGAGTACCCAAGCCCTCCAGACACCAGGTCTTAAGGAGGTGCACGTTTTCCCTTCACCTTGCTGTCCCCTGGGGAAAATTGAGTCCCAGACAGACCCCGATGCTATGGGTGGTGAGCACGCATCTGGGCCCTGATGTCAGTGACGTTGCTGCTGTTACGGCTTAAACGAGGGCTGCCTCTTTTGGCAGCGATACGCGTGCCCCAGCGAAGTGGGGCAGGATCCTGCTGGAGACCCCTAACGCCTTGGCATCCAGAGCACGTGTGAGGCTGTTGCTACTGCGGATAGCAGCGGCGTAGGAGTAAGGTATATTTGGGAATCCCTGGTTTAATGTGGTGTTTGGGGTACTGCAGGACTGGCTGCATTGTTTGGGCTGTCCCGGTTCTGCCCTATGGAAGAGGCGTTACTTCCCCACAGAATAACTGGGATTTTGGTGTTTCAGAGAATTATGCCACCTTCGGTTACCCAACAGAATCTGATTTGGTCCTCACTTTCTATAAAAATCTGTTATGTACTTCTCTTACATGACTGTTTTGTGGGAGAAATCATTTTTTTCCCCGTCTTACTAATGCTGCAGTGGCTCTTAAGGGCTGCAGAAAGGGAAGAGCTGAAGCAATGTTAAGGCAGAGTTTTATGCATCTGGGCTCCATGATACTGTGTGTGAGTGGGTGAGCTGCAGGGGAATGTGCTGCCGACCAGCTGGAGTCCCAGCAAACAGACCTCCCTGCATGGGCATGAAGAAGTGGTACCAGAAAACTTGGCCATGGTGCTTTGTGCTGGTTTTGGCTGGGATAGAGTCAATTTTCTTCATAGCGGCTAGTATGGGGCTAAGTTTTGGATTTGTGCTGAAAACAGTGTTGGTAACAGAGATGTTTTGGTTACTGTTGAGCAGTGCTTACCCAGAGCCAAGGCCTTTTCTGCTTCTCCCCCCACCCCACCAGTGAGGAGGCTGGGGGGGCACAAGGAGTTGGGAGGGG
>JAVJGG010000039.1:16516637-16563565 GCA_035590195.1 Aviceda cuculoides
AGTGCCATAGATCTAAGGGGGGGGGGGGGCCGGGACAAGGAAATGTGATGAGACTGCAGGAGAGCAGTGAACACAGCAGGACCGGCAGCAGCCAGAAATCAAGCTTAGCAGGTTGTCATTAGGCTGGTGTGTTTGGCTCCTGGTCTTGGCAAGCTTTGGGAAACTGAGCAATATCTGGAAATTTCCCCTGCTCAGGTTTCTCAGCAGCCTGTGATGCACAGATGTTTCTAACATCTGCATCTGAGGACAGAGCCCTGATGTTACAGTTGCTGAAGTCCGAGACAGACACTACCAGCTCGAGACTTCCAGTTCTTTAAACACAACTCCCCTCCCCCTGCCCCTGCCCCCTTCTTTTCCCTTTCCAACACAGGGGTACAACCCACTTCTTCAGATTAATTTAACCTAACAGCTGAAGCAAAAAGATTTAAATTTGGAAAAAGAGCTCCAGACTTGATGTCTCTTTAGTTACCAAAGTGCAAATGTGCATGGCCAAACGGATCAGTTAAACATCCTTCCCCCGCCTCCATGCAGAACACCTTGGCAACCTTTCCAAAGGCTCTTTGGTACTCGGGATGCCCCTTCCTCAGCATCCCCGGGCAGTCTTTTCTCTCTCTGGGCAGTTCTCCATTGGCCATGGTTAATCCCGATGCCCCGCTGCAGTGAAACATTCCCCTTTTGTTCCCTTCTCCTGCTTCAAGCTTGCTTTTTCTGCAGGAGTCCCTCTGGGTTTGATGCTATCGGGAATGCTGCCTCGCTTTGTTCTCCAGCCCGGAGAAACCCCTTTCCTGCGAATCTGTGCTCTCCCGAGAGGAGAGGGAAACAACAGGGCTGTGGGCCGAGCACTTCATCCTCTGTTCACCCCAGACAAGTGCTGTTCAGGTGCTGGGGGTCAGGCCCTCTTCACAGACAGATGAATATTCCCTTGTTCCTCTGCACACAGAATAAGGAATATAATGAAAGGAAGTTGTAATATCAGCCCAGCGTTTGGAGCTGTGCTTGCACAGATCCCTCAAAGGCTCGCTGCTGGCTCTCCCAGTGCCCCGTGCCTAACCGGTGCTCCCGCATACCCTCTGCAGAGCTGACGGCCCTGCAAGGCTGTTGCATTTTGCGGGTACGATGTGGAAGGAGAGACCCGCTGGGGAGGACAGAAATCCACCCACACGAGCAGAGCAAAAAATTTTGCTCCGCCAATCTAAATTTTGCACCTGCAAGATTAAATTGGAATTTTGCAAACTGAAGGCTTCTGTCCCTTCACTGGTTCTTGCCAAGTCCTGTTCAGGTAGCTGGGGGGGGGAGCGTGGGGCAAGCACATCACCCCAGCAGCTCCAGCCACCCCCTCACCCACACAGCCCCATCCCTGACTCCTTCCCTCCAACTCCCCACATCTCAGCCCCATTTATTACGCTGTATACAATAACGTGCTGCTGTTCGCTGTGCTTTGGAAGGCGGATTTGGGTTTTTTCCCCCCACCCGTTTCTTGGCAAGGTGCATTAGCTGCGCTGAGCCGCGTGTGAGCTGCTGTTCTGCGGCCGGAGCCCCTGCTTGCACGCCAGCCTTTCGCTGCAGCTCAGCACCATCTGCAACACACCATGAGGTGACTGGGTGCAACCGGAGAGCTGCCAGAAGTCAGGGCAGGAGGAGAGAGCTTTTAGCTCAAATAACGAAGCAGCATTTCAAGCCTAGTCATAAGCCAATGCTGGGTTTTCACAACAGATATTTGGATTTAGAGGGCGGATGGTCTCCTGAATCCTAAAACCCATTTCCTGGTGAATTCTTAATTCTGCAAGTAGGTCACGCCTGCTCTCTCCCTTTGGGTACGGTGGAGACTTGGCAGGTCTAAATAATAACTCTTATCTCATTGCTCTTTGATGTTAGATGTCACTAAGTTGTTCCCTGCCATCCGCTTTTCATTTCTTCTCTTCGACTCCTGTAAAACTCTGCTGAACACACCAGTTAATGAAAGATAAGACATTTATAGGTCCCACCAATTTTTGTAGCACATGGTCTCTCCCCCGTCCCCAGCATGACCCATCGCGTTGCCCTGGCATGGCAGACAGCCTGGAAGGACCGTGACATCCTCTGAAGTCGCAGGGCATCCAAACCTTGTCTTTAAGCTGCAGCTTCAGCCTGCAACGCCCAAACTCGCCAGCCCTCCGCCTATAAAAGAAGCCACAGTCTACAGGACATGCCCAGGTATTTAGGAGGAGCATCTCTGCAGGACATGGAGGTCACCTCCAGTTTACCCGGTGCTGCTGGGCACAGAGGCTGTGTTAATGCCGTGGGCGCTTCCAATTCCACCATACAATGCAAGTGCAATTCCTTACACCTGTATTTTACCTACATGCATTCAGCTGAGTCTCTGTCGCAGAGGTTTCCGTTTCCACAGGGAGCCTTTTAAAGACCTTGTCCTAATTATGAAGCAATTCCAGTGACATTTTAAATTATGGGTGAGTTTTACATAATTCTTTTGATACGTGTTGTTATGACATGTAAAATTTTATCTTTGCCAGATGCGGTGAATTATGTAAGATCTTTGTTTTGCATTTGTCAGGATAATTTGAACCATTGCACATTTAAGAAATGCACATTCAAAGGACTCGGTCCCGCACACAGCTGTGATAGTACAGATAAGCTTCATAAACTTTATTAAATGTCTATCAAATTATATAAACTAACAGACAAGTTTATGTGACAGTGTTCAAACTGCAAAGTCAAGCGTACGAGGAGCAGGGAAAGCCTTATCCTGAAATGCAGCCCCTTTCCTGGGTTTCTAGCGATGGCTCATTATATGATCAAATGCTGTTTTTTCCATAGGGGCCCTGCCTCAGCCGCTGAGCAGACTGCCTGATGCAAATCAGTGGGCAGCAATTCAAAAATCTGTTTTCTTCCCATCATTCAGTGTGTGGCCCCAGCTCGTGTTTACTCCATACTACTCAGCCTTGCTGTAAAGATGAAATACTGTTTCCGCTTGGGTTTTTTTTCCGTGACACTCATTACTCCAGTCGTGTTTGTTTATTTCACATGCAATCTATTAATTAATTTGTCTCTGTGAAGCCCAGTAAGGCAGGGGAGAAACATTATCACTTTATAGATAAGGAACAGAGGCACAGAAAGATGCGGTCAAGAATGTCAATTAATTGGGGATGTTCAACTCGAGATGCTCAAGAGCCGGTACCTCCGTGCAGGGGGGATTTATGTGCTTGCGTTAGCGCTGCTCTGTCTTTTGGCACGGGCAGCTGCTGCCTGGCCAGAGCGGCTGCCCCGAGCATTTCCCCGGGCACGAGAGACAAGAACCAGCAGCCAGATGGAGGCGAAGGGAGGAAGATGGCAAGATACGTGCAACAGCTTCTTGGCCGGGATTTGCGCAGGCCTGACAACAAGGGGAATTTTAAAGCAAGGGGCTGGAGGAAAAGAGTGATGTGACTTTGTGGGCGCTTTCTTGGCACCCGTTTGCTCTGCACCAGTTCATGGAGTGCAGCCTGGTACTGGTCATCACATCCATCGCTAAAAGAGCCCAGTACGCTGTGCAGATATCCTGCAGCCTGGTCAAAAGTGGAGAAAATCACCCCTTTCCTTCCCTCGCTTGGACTGCAGCATGCACCAGTAATGCGAACAGGACTTGTACCATGCAGGAAAGCATGGGCAGCCACAGAAACCCAGCTGCAGGGTCCCTGCTGAGCTCACCAGCCTCCTCGGCTTTCTTTGGACCGTAACTTGCCAGCTCTCAGCCCGTAAATGAGAGACCTGAGAGCGACTGCAGAAACTTTCACTTGTCCAAGTTCCAAGAGTATTTATATAACTTAATCGATAAATTGCATTGATTTATTTGCACCAAGCAACTCCTTGGGATCTGGATAATAGATAAGCCTGTGCATGGTGCTGTACAAACACATAATAAATAAATCTAGCTTGAAAATCAATTGCCAGATATTAGTGATTAATCTTCTCATAGTAAAATAATGTGATGTCTGTCCATTATAGATTTTTTTAAAAAATCTGACCTAAGAGTAATTTATTTTGGAAAGGCTGCCCTTTAAGCCAGCTCTTACACTTTTTAAAAGGTCGTGGGGTTTAAATATCATGGTTACTTACAAAGCACAGCTCCCTGAGTGGTTTGACAGCTGCCTTCATCAGAACAAATCAAGGTCCTGTTCAAATAAGTGCTCAACCGTTGAGGCTGAAGGCTGGGTTCTTGCAGGGAATTTCACAATACCGTCTTCTTTGGCTGCTGGTGCTGAATACACAAAGTACTGTAAAGGTTACCCCAAAAGCCTGCATACATTAACACATGTGAGGAAGAGCACAGACATTTTCCTTCATCAAGCCACTGGCTGGTTCATTTTCTGACATTAGGGAGAGAGCTGGGAACAATATAATGTGGTGGTTATATTATATATGGTGGAATATATATAATTCATGCTAGTTTTATGCAGGCAAAAAACAAATCTCTCTGACCAGTTAGGTGTGCTCCAGGTATGCTGAGCCCAGTAAACCCCTTTCTCACGCAGTCAAACTGGACTAGACTGTGGCCATCAGACGCATGGCCCAACCTCAGTGCTCCCAAGCTGAGCTGACTTCCAGTCTCATTCATCTCTGTGATGCATTATTATATAGCAAGGAGAAAATGCTTATGCTGTATCTGTTTATCAGGTTTTCCAAAACAGGACAATCATCTTCCTTGTCTCTTTATCTTCCTCAGCCTCTCTCAGCACGTGCAGTGCAGCAAGGCAGGGCCACGTGGTCCAGACGTCTCTCTGTCATCTGCAGTTCTTAAAAAAAAATTTTATAATAGGAAAAAGGGCTTTAAAAATAATTTAAGTGCAATTGTTTTTCATTCCTACAATGGCTTTCTTTTGCTCTATTCTCATGCTCTCTTTTCTTCCACGTGCTTTTAGGCATGCATCACTTTATAGCACAGCATTCACTTTTAAGAAGGGCAGGTGATACTTGAGCTATTTGGATTAGGATGTTTTTGTTCTAAGAGTATTTACAGGACAGGGGAATGAATATGTTTGCTGCTAAACTTTTAGTTGATTCTACTGATAAATTTGCAGTGATAGTCTGAAGTCCACTTGGACACAGATGAGGTATTTGGCAGAGCACTGTTATCCATTGCATATGTGAACTAACACAAACCATCTGATTACAAATTTGGCTTACAAATCAATTATTTCCTTCTGGTTATAGAGCAATAACATGGTTTTAGCCCAAGGTTCGGGCAACAAATAAAACTGGTTAAAGCCACTGCTGCTCAGCCACTCGCCCTTGGCCTGTTTGTTGCAGGATGCAATATGCTCGGGCTTGTTGAGCTCATTCATTTTGTTGACCTTTCTGTAACTACAGTGATTTTTCCTCTCGGAGCCATTTCCAGGAGGGCGACAAGGTGACTTACCCTGCGCTCTGGGCAATCAGAGCAGGGATCAGGTTTGGTGGTTCAGAACCAGGTGGCTGGAAGTTTTATTGGCATTTAATGAAGGCTTTTGGTACTAAGACAAATGCCTAGATCTGTAGGCAGCCCAACTTTCAATAACTTCTTCGCCACTTTTGAGTCATCATTAATACCATCCCACTCAGTGGTTATTCCTAGGCCTACTCTCTCTTCCCAGCACTTTTTTGCACATATACTTTTAATTTCCTTTAACCCTGTTGGCAATTAACCTTTTCCCCCCTCTTGCCTCATCTTGCCTGGCAAGCTCCATCCAACTCTGTAATCTTTGTCAGCTGCTTAAACCCTTCTGCATTTCCATGGCAGCTTTCAAAGACTTGAGATCTTTGTGCAGCTTTCTGTGAAGTTTTAGCAGCTGCTTCCCCTCCCTGTTGCAGTGCTGGTCGAGGGACGGGAGTCTGCGTTCCTCTTTCATGCCATCGCTGAGCAATTCTTCGCCGTTGCGCTTCACGCTGACTGATCAAAGCCTTTCCCACTGCAAACTTTGATCAAGTAAAGGCTTTCTGGCAAAGCATCGGTCCCTTCCTGCTCACCGTACAAGGTGGGTCAGCCAGCACCAAGGGGAATATGGGGCTTGCGAAAGTGCTTGCATGAAAAAGGCTAGCAGGTTTTTCATCTCCTAAATATTTTCCAGTTTACTGCCTTGGCAAGGTGGATTGCTGTGTGCTCTAAGCTCGCTTCGCACCACGAGGCGTTCCTTGAGCTTTCTGGTGCCAACCCCATTCTCACCAGTTCAGACTGTTTGCCAGGGAGCTCTTGTATGACAAATGTGAGCTGCTATGTATACATAGATCTACCTATCTCTGTCTGTCTGTCTATCTAGAATATAGATATAAAAATGTATATATGTATGTATTTATATGTGTGTGTGTGTGTGTATGTATCTTTCATATGTGTTTGTGCGCGTGTATATGTAATAGATTTCAGTATGCTTATGTGAAGACATTTTCCTCCTTGGCAGAATTTAAACTCTGAGTGGGCTGCTGTCTGTCTGATGTGGAGCACAATGGAAGAATTCCGCCTTTGTCTCCGTTGAAAATGAAAACAATTTAGACTTGGCTCAGTAACGTGCCACAGAGAGACGTGCTGGGGCCAGCTCTGCTGCGGGTGGGCAGCTGCCAAAGCTCCCCTGGAGCCAGATGTCTACCTGGGTAGGTACGGTCCCCTGCTCTGCAACGTGCACGTGGTGAGGGGCTGCACCGAGGAGGAGAAGGACCCTCAGCCAGTGACCTCCAGTGAGGAAACACCGACGAGATGCTGGCTTTGCATGACAGCAGGGATGCCACGGACCCGCCGTGGGAGGCTGACACATGCCTGGGCTCCGTGTTGTGCGTCTTGAACGTTGATTAAATTTGCAGAAGAGGAAACTACAGGACCAAGCATTAGTGACCAAGAAGGTGAGACTGGTGATGTGTTCATAGGTTGAGCCTTAGGGATCTTCCAAGCAGAAGAGGACACTAGCTGGTAAGACCAGCATCCATAGTCCTGACTGGTTTATGATTTCCTTTGGTTTCTTTTTGTTTTGCTCAGTCTATGCTGATTAAGTGATCGTAAGATCTACTGATTGACACTCCCTAGAAAACCTCATTATATTATGTAATGCAAAACTTTTGTATTATTTAATGCAAAGTAATATTTTCACCAACATCTCTGTAGCAGATGAGTACCCAAATGTTGCCACTAATTCCAAAGTTAATAATTGTTCTTTTAAATGAAGAAAGTTAAAAACCTACCCCTTTAAACAACAACAAAAGTTCTGCTTTTGCTTAACAAGGAAAGAAGTTTAATTTTTAAAGATCACTCTATATTATTAACTCAATTATCAGAAGGGATGGTTCGATGAGCAGACAATTAAAATAAGGAGAAGCCTAGAAGAAAAAGTTCATCAGTGCATTAGACAGACAATGGGGAAAAGTAAAACTATTTCAAGTACCATTTGAAGGAAACCATTTGGGAAGGAAATAGGATTAATTAAGTTTTGAACCGGTTAATTTTGTTATCTAAAACTATTTCATAGATTAAGACTGTAACATACTTATGCATGAGGTAATGTCTGAGGTCCTTCAGCAACAGGGTGAATTGCTGGTCTAAAGGTACTTCAAATCAGCATAGGACTCCAGGCTTACTGGAGTCCGTGGTGTATTCTGCAACTGCAATTAGGATCAGGCCTTGAGACATCCACAGCAGAGGAGTCTGAACTGTGCCACGTTATTTTGCTATACTGGTCGTGGGTCAGGGTGTGAGCTGAGTCCTGCTAAACTCAACGAGTGGCAGTGGTTTTGTTGCCTCTCACGGAGAATGTGTCCCATTCTCTGATCCTTAGGCTCCATCCCTTCCTTCACCTCCCTTTTTTGGCCTTGTCCTTTTCATCATAAGGAAAGTGAAACTTCTACTTCATTGCCCTAAAATGTCTTTGTTTTGTTCCTAAACAGTGACCTGGAGGCACATGTAGTGAAGCCACTGTCACCAGAAATACCCCTGAGCAGGAGTCATTTACCTTCTGACATTTTATTCCCATTACCCCTTCCCTGGAGCACAGGTGCATGCAGCACCAAGGGTGCTCCAAGTGTCCTTTGGAGGGTTTCTGAGTACAGCACTGATTCATGCAAACTCTTTTCTACCTTTTCTTTTTCCTGTTCCCCTTGGGAGGATGTCTGAAAACCTTTCCATCCACAGATTTGTCTCCCTCAGCTCACAGCAGGAAAGAGAGATGACTTTGGCTCAGTCCTCACTATGGTTTTCTTCAAAATATATATAGGATTGTTTGAGAACACTAGAAGAGCTCTGAGTTCTTGTCTATATGAAACTTCTCTGCTGCAAAGGTTTGGACAATGGAGTCTGTGCCCCCACTCCAACTGCAGGGCCCTGCTTTGTAATACCAGGTCCAATAATTGAATTAAATCAATATGCAAAGGAAGGGCAAAAGAATGATCTCCTCACCCCAGTTGGATAGGGCTTTTGTCTGTGCCTGAGTTTTCTTTAAGGTGTGGGTGACAAATCACGACAAATTACTTTTCAGAGCTTTGCAGTCTATTCACTAATGAATTAATTTTAACAGGCGCCAGCCATGGTCCTCTCAGCACTGCTGCTGTCATGGCTGGTCAGCCACAGCAAGCAGCATTTTGCCATCAGTGCCTGAGCAGTTCTTTTCATTGCAAAATCCCCGAATTCACCCCAGGCTCCCCTGGGAGCACGCTCTGAGCTGAGACATCTCCACCCAGGAGCAAAGACAGAGCGTAAGAGAGCTGCCAGTCTGCTGTGTGTCCTCCAAAATATGCCATCGACAGCTCAGATCAGCCCTGATCAACATCTCATCAAATCAACCAGCCCTGTGTGCTACAAATGCCAGGACAGGGACAACTTTTCCTCCATATACAAATGTGATGGCCGTTGACGGAGGGTGGACCTGGGACTCCGTCCTCGGCAAGGGGACAAGCTCAGAAAACAAGTGTGACAAACAGTGTGCGATGCTGAGGAACCCATGGGAGATGAAAACACTTATTCTGCCCCTCCAGTTGCTAAATTTAGGTGAGAAATGCCAAACATGGGGAACAAATTAGGCCTACGGGTGCTTGAGAGTAATTTTCCATATGTGGTGTTTAAGAATCTTGACTTCCAAATTGTTAATGATGATCTTTGAAGGGAACCCTGTAAATTGTATTTCAGTTCCTGATGAGATGGAATAATTTATTACTTCAATTTTTCTCATTAATGTAAAAAGTGTTTTAAATTTGGGTTTTCCTTTAATATTTAAACTTCCCCATCAGAGGAACTGCAGAAGGGCAAGGTGATTGAGTGTCTCCCAAACTGACGTGGCATGTTCCCAAAGCAGGGTAAGCTCTGCTACCGGAGCCGATCAGCACTAAAAGCCATCATGCACCAGCAAACCCAGCTTGTTTCATGACCTTGCTCTCCAAAAGGCATGAACCTCGAGGCAGGGCCCCATAGCTCTGCTCACTCATGCCAGGGAAGAGAGTTTCTTAAAAATCCACACCGTGAATTGGGAATTTTAAGTTGTCAAGAACATCTCCCTCCAAAGGAGCTGAAAAAAGACCAAAGCTGGTGTTATTCAGGGTAAACTGCATGGTAGGGCTTTTTCCTAAGAAATCTATTTTAAATAGGCTTTCTACTATGCTTTTATGTAATTTTTGCAGAGCCAAAGTCAGGCAAAACCATGGTAGTTTTTTGTCTTGGTCTTACACCATGTAGGAAACTGAGCTCCAACATTTAGAGTTGCCATTCCCTGAGCCAGTAAAACGCATCACACTTTCTGTGTCTTCCATGGACCATGTTGAGGCTACAGCAAACTGAAGGATCCAGCTGTGATGGTCTTGACTTGGCCACTCAAGTTGCCCCTCTCTGATTCAGGAAGACATAGGAAAAGGACAATGTTAATACAGAAAGGCCTATATCCTAAGGAAAGCTAAGCAATGGTGTAGTGCACCGGTGGTGGGGTGGAGAGCCCTCGAATATCTGCAGTAATAAAAATCAGAGCCCAGACAAGAGAGAGTCTGTTTTAGAGAGAATTATTTATTAGAAGATAGGAGGTTTTTACGTACAGATTCTGTCCTGCAAAAGTGTCCTGGTCATGGATATGTCGGGGAGACATTTAAACCCGTTAGAGCTGGCTCTGGTCTCCACGCAGAGATACTCAAGACACAGCAGAGCTCTGCCAGACCTGGCTCTCGTGCTGGTGCCCAGCTGGGGAGAGGCCTGGCGTACCACAGCATCCCTGAGCTCATTACACCATCTTTACCCCACTGGAAAACCTGGCCCGTGGGCTGGAAACCAGTGGTGGGGACACTAGATGGTGCTGCAGAAGGGGCACTGTTCTTCCCTGGGATAACTTGGAGCTATCTTCCCCAAGCAGGGAATTGTCTTCCATCGTGCCAGCGATGAACATGGCTGAGCAAGTGGCTACGGAGATACAACCATGCTATGAGGTAGCATGAAGTAAATTAAAAGAAAAAAAGAAAAAGAAAAAAGAAAGATCTCTGTGACACAAAGATGAGCTCCCCCCCACCAAACCAGGCCAAGCAGGCCATGCCTGAGTCCCCTGCAGAGACCTCCACGAAAGCAGCTCTGACAGGTGGATCACAAAAAGGGAGCAATTTTGCCTCATAATAGTTGTGCTCCTAGCAGTATTCCTCCCAATTTCACGGGTGACCTGCTTCCTTTTGGGTTGGCAGGTAGTATTTGTCAGCCTTTCGTAAGGTCTCTGCACAGCCCCCGCGGTGGCTCAGGGCTTTGCCAAGTGAAGCCCAGGTGCATCAGAACGCTGCTGTGGCGGTTTTGCACCTCCGGAGCCAACTCCAGGCCCGTGGTATGCTGCACAGAGCGTGGGCAGCATTGCTGGAGAGGCAGGGACAAGAGAAACGGCAGATGAAAGGCATCAGCCATCACACGGGCAACAAGAGAAGAGCCTGAGACCAAGCCTTCTGCAGATGGTTAGTGGCTCACAGCCAGCTTGGTTTCATACCAGCCCCTGGGCTTTGTCCTTATTCCAGATGTGCATCTTTCTGTACTCTGCCACTGTACATGTGGCAGAGCAAAGTGGGTTGACCAGCAGCTAAGTTTTCTTTTGACAGACAACCATCAATATGGACATTTTCCCAACACCTAGCAGATTTCTTAAAGGAACGTATTATACAGGAGTCATCAGCTTAACTTTCTAATTTACGGGTGCTGAAGGATAAATAAATACTCTGGAACCTGGCTCCTTAATCTGGTCCTGTGCTGAAGGCACATTCTTGTCTACCCAAGAGACTTTGCAGGCTGGGTCAGAGTATCACCTTCATCTCACTGTCTGCAAAGGCATGTTTAACTCTATTTGTCCTTATTAAATCCCAGTCTATAGCTCCAGAGACTACATGTAAAACCCTGGGCATAATCCCCTGCTTTGCTCATAGTGTACATGAGCTTTTGTCTACTACCAGGACTCCATCAGGAGTAATGCCCTTTCGGTCCACAATAATCTGATGGAAAATCTATTGTTGGAACAGAAATTTAACATAATTATCAGAAGCAGCTGTTTAGGGCTCATCTATCACCATATCTCTCTTCTCATCTCAATCCAAGAGTGGCCTTTGTTAGCTTGGTATATTAGAAACCTTTGAAACTAGGGACTTGGCAGTGAATGCTCACAGCTGACACCAACATCAATATGAAAGATGGGTCAGACTGCAGACCTCAGAAGGGACAATTTGTGAGATGAGAATTTTCCTTTTGCTGCAGATGACCTTCAAGGTTGGAGGTACTGGGGATGGGGAATAACAGTAAGACTGCAGCTATAAAACAAAGCAGCAGACCTCCGGTTATCTTTAGGATAGTAAATGCTCGGCATTGAACTAGCTTTGCCACACATATATCTATTTTTCATCAGGTTTTATGTTCCTAAGACACTTGGACTCCTTTTTGGAACGCTCACCCCAATAAGTTTGACGTTGGGGGTTGGGAGGGTTAAGAGAAATGTTCCACAAGGGCATACCACACTTAGTTGAAGGGAACAGATGCTCCAGACCCACCGAGTTATCGAAACCTCTGGAGCAATCACGGCCACATCTTCAATTTTTAAGGATTTCTATGGCATTGGTTGTGCTCTCACCTTCTTCACCCTTTGGAAAGGGGCAAGCTGAGGATCCCCAGGCCCTCTGAAGGCCAGCAAGGTGGTGGTATTTGGGGAGGGCAACACCCTGCTCCAATATGGGAGCTCAGCAAGTCAGAGCTCTCTGCCTACTATTTGCCACAAACCAACAAATCTGGGGGTTTGATCTGAAACATAATCTCCTTCCCTCCTCTCTCAGCTCCAACCTTAAAAAAGCCCCACTGTCCCAGCCTGGTCTGAGGTCTAATTCCAGCTTGGTCAAGTGGGAGGTAGACAGAACAGACAGCAGAACACCCGATTTTAATTTCAGGCTAACATTTCTAGGTAGCTTTTGCCTCCATTTCCATTATTCCCTTGCTGAACTGGTTCTTCAGCCACCCATGATGAAAACTTGTTCCTCCTAGGACTTCTTGAAACACCCTGATGAGTGCAGCTCACCTGTCAGAGCTGCCTAGATGTTGTAGATGAGAAAAGTTCTCACCGACGTTTTGGGAGAGAAAAGGCAGCGGAGAGGCATGTTTTCTCTCCAGAGCACGTGCACAAAGGCAAGAGGCATGGCAGCCTTTTTCCTCGAGACCAGACGAGGCCGGCCCCCCAAAGCACCCTCGAGGTGCCGCCCCGGCACGAGCCGCGCTCGCCTTGCCGGCTCTCTTTGGGACGCCCCGTCCCGAGGGCTCGGGGAGGCGTGCTGCGAGGTAGCGCCACGTGGCTGCACTAAGGAGAGTCTTAACGGGGAGGGCGGACACGCACGGAGAAGCTGGAGAAGCTCAAAGCGGAGGAGTGGGATTCACCGGGGCTCCAGCAGCGCACGGCAGAGGGGCCGTTACCAAGACTTTGTGGCACTTAATGGTCACTGTGTTTTGAGTATCTCGGCTGGGCATGTAAGACCAGTTCTAACAACATCCAAAAGAAAGAACATGTTCTCATTCGTATGGTGTATGGCATTACAGGGGAATAACCCATTACACAGAAAGATTTTGAACATTAATTACAGCGTCTTTTGTAACTTCGTAATTTAACTGCCAACCCTTTCCCTTGAAATTAATCACGGATGTACATCATATAATCAAACAAGCTTTTTTAAAAAGTACATCTTAATATAAATAGTTTATTCAGTGCATGGTTGTGTATACAACAAATAATAAACAACTCTTTTGTACGAGGCAGAAAGCTGCCTGTACAGAACTATGTCATTTTGGAGCACAGAATCCAACAATGATTAATGCACAAAATCTTACACATCATGCAACTCTATGCCAATATTCCAACTTTCTCCCATGCAACAGACATGATGACCTAAATGGAAACCTAACTACATTTTTTAAACAATTGTTTCCAATAGCATGTATAAGTATATGTTGTTTAGGGGTAACCTGTCCTAACGCTTCCTCCTACACAATATTCACGTGCCCGTTACAGTGAAAGAAGGACTTTTACAAATAAGACGTTTCTTATAAAAAAATTAAGTCACCTTAATTCCACAGTTTCTGTCTTTAGAAAAGAAGCCACGACAATAGTTTAACATGACACACAAAATGGAATTAAGAGAAATCTACACTGGAGGATAATTTTATCCCTTTCTGTTAACTTCCACTTGGGATAACAAAACAACTCGTTTCCTACAGACTGGGGTTAGCACAAGAACTTTACCAGAAACTACAAATCTATAAAAATTTATATTTCATTGTGTTTAAAACCACAAGAACACTGTTTGCTTGAGCCTGAGACACCAACTCTCAGTTCCAACCCTGAATTTTTAATTATTTTTTTAAAGACATAGCTTTAAAGACCCATTGGAGTTCAGAAATCAAAAAGTTGCACTATTCCAAATTAAAGGACATTTTTTTATCAAGCCTTAGATATAAAACGGTAAGCCAAGGAAACAACAGAGTTTACATATTTGTTTTTTGTTTGCCCCTATAAAACATACAAGCATTAAAATTTCCTTTGAAGAGCAAAAGTGGTCTTTTTCTGAGTTGGAAAGCAAATTCTTATCAGCAGTGAATGCTGTGAAATGTTTTTGTTTCGTATTCCACAAAGCATAGGAGAGAGAGAGAAAGAGAGAGAGAAGAAGAGAGAGAGAGAAAGAGCTGGACATTTCTTCTCCGAGATTTATTCCGCAGTTATGTTTGCTGGCTATCCAAGTGCCTTGTGATATGCACAAGCATATTCTACATTATTGGGGTATATCCTTTGACAACCAGTAGATCTAATGGCTGATAAACGAGTGACCTATGCAAGTTCGGTGGCTTGTCCTGGGCAATTGAACGTTTGGATGAAAGACTGCTAGTAAGAATTCAACTGCATCCAGAGGTAAGGTTCTGTTTAGAGAGCACTTGGCTTGCCTGAACCTGGCTACGTTGACTCGTTTTGGCTCATGGATTTACCCCCATTTAGCACTCCTGAAACACTTCTGCTCTTTGTTGGGGTCCCACTTCCAGATCTGGAGAACTCTGTGAGATCGTGGAGAGAAGGCTCTTTGTACATGGCCACTGCAAAGCAAAAAGAGAGGCAGCACGTCAGCACACATTACGAGCTACGCAGGCTGCTGGTGCAAAGGCCGGCTGTGAAACGTTGGGATTTGTCATTCAGCGATACGCCATGTAAGGAGTGAATGAAAGAAACATAGCAAGGAGACCGCTTCCATTCCAAACACTCCCCAAGAACCTCGGATGTCCTTTTCAAGGGAATGACATTTTAGAGAAGGGAAAACCACAGCTCACTGCCTCTCCCAGTTAAATCACCCACCTACCCACTGCACTTACAAAACTCTGAAGGACAGACCTAAGCTGACGTAAATCAACGTTTTCTTATTAACGGTGAAGTGGCACTGTCGACAGCTGTGATTTGACCTGTTACTTGTATACATAGCCTAAGCAGGTAGGTGCAAAAATGGATTTTCAGTCTTCTGTTTGCTTTGTTTTCACACACATTAGAAGTGAGGATCAACCTTGACATCAGTTGCCTAACAGCTAGTCCTAAATGCAGACTGCCAAACTAGTCCAGCATCCACCCAGAGCCGGGCACCTTTGAAATATCCTCTCTGATTTCAAAATGACACTGCCTTAAAAGGCTACCTAAGACCATAACCCAGAAGTAGAAGGCTTTGTTCCTCTTAAGGAAGGAGTGTATGGAAGCTAGTTCTTCTGGAGAAAAGGAGCACCTCCATACATCAACTGAGATCTCCCTCTTTGCATTGACCAAAGAGGGACCCAAGTCTGACCACAGTCCTGATTCAGAGCCTTCAGTTAACTGGGATGACTGTACATCCTGGCCTTTAATGCACAGCTGTATATGTATGCCACATGCATTATTACCTTTAATGTCATACGCTGATGCCACATTAATTGCAGTTCAATAAACACTGCACATTAGAGCTTTATCTCGGGCAAAAATAGACAAACATCCTCCAACATAAATCACAGACTGACAAGCTATACAGCAAGTCGCTGACAGCCTGCGAGCAGATGTTTGAGCCATTCCAGATAGAGCCTTCATTATCTGTAACGGAGACAGTGCGGACTTTGGGCACAAAGAAACTAATACACGTATTTGGTTAGATTAGAGAAACACAGAGGTAACATAGAGAAACCTAAAGAGATGCAGCTCTGGTTACATTAACAGTGTGTTACAGAACATTATACTCCTGTTATACGAGTAGCTGAACCCTTCAAATATGTATGCACAGCAATTAAACATCTCTGACATAAGATAATGTCAGTTCAGATACATGGAGCAAACCCAAGCAATTACCTTTTAATGGTTTTGGAAGAAAGTGTGCTGCAGGTTTATTTTTCTTCACGTGGTTTCCTTTCATTATTTCTCCTTCTTTGTTAAGACCCAAATACCAACCCCGGCCAGACTGTTGCTGTCTGTAGATCATCGAAGAATACGTCACGTAGTAGTTTTCAAATACTGATTCTTTGAACTTGCATTCAGGTGTAAAATGTTCCTGTAAGAAAGTAACAGATCAATATGTGCAGTGCTGAATCTCGTATCAGTTAGTTAATGAAAAAGCATCCAATATTCATTGCTTTCCCAATGGTTAAAAGTTATACCTCTCACCCTCCGCTATCCAATTATGAAACACGGGCCCTAAAGTATTAACAAAAGAGTAACACAATTTGAAACCTGTGAAATGACACTGTGAGCAGCTCAAAGTAGCATAATAAAATCTTTTTGAATGAGTAAAAAGTCTAAGTGAAGAATTATTGATTGATGCAACTAATGGATATTAGGCAGACACAGCCCTGATGTCAGCCCCAAGGGACCAGCTGTGGTCCAGCCCCACAGGCGAGAAGCAAGGCCACGTAACGCCTTTGTGCATTAACTGCTGGCCTTAACTGCTTATGAGGAAAGGGCAACAAAAATTCAAAGCCAAGATGCCAAGAGTAAATGGTCATTTCTTACTAACGCAGCAATATTAAGTTAGCTTGTAGCAGCTGCCTCTTTGGTCTCGTCTATGCTCTTTCTGTGCCCAGCATATCATCCACTGAAACCAGCTGTCGGAGACCCACTGCAGACGTTGGCCTCTGCTCTGGGACTGGCAAGAGTTGAACGGTACCACAGCTGAAAGTCTACAGGATCAAGCTTTAGTCTTCATGTTGAATTGCACTGCTTCTTTTGGGGAGATGGTATTGGGCTAGCAGTTAAAATGAAGAGCAATAATCCAGGAGAGAGACTTTTTCTTCCTGCTAGTGGTGTGACTGGCTTCCACTGTGCGATGGTCGTGACTCAGTCAAAACCTTTTGGCACTATTGCCCAGATTAAAAAAAGGATACAGACATGAAACATGGGTCTTAGAGGGATGTAAGACCAAAATGCCAGTCCTGACAGCACCACGCAGCTGCTTCCTAATCGCTCTGGGTGCTTCAGGTTTTTAAACTTTGAAAGTTCTGACAATGTCTCACCTATGAACCCCTAAAAGTCCATAAAATATGAAAGAGGAAGGGCTTGGTCTAGTGATGCAAATCTTAATATCACAATCCTGCCTGTCATCGCACCGCATGGCAGCCTCTTGTTTGCTGGTCTTTCCTTGTGAAGGCAGCCAGCTTCAGTGGAGCTGCCCTTGTGCTTAAAGTATCCTACAGCAGCATGAAAGAAAGGAGGAAAAATTGTGCTTGCATATGATTGTAATTTTGATTTTAAAAAAATCAAGGGAAATTAAATGTCTCAGGAGCTTAAGATGTTCTTATCTAGTTTCTCAAACATTCTTGTGTGAGAAAAAGATGGTATTTAAAAAAAAAAAGACCACTGTGCATTATCTGCACATCTTTTCCCATTTTGTCTTCTCATAGGAGAAAGAAAAAACCTCCTATCCTCTGACTGGCATTTGCTTCAACAAAGAATGTGAAGTAATCAATTTTCTTCTTTTTTCTTCAAGCTAATTGGACGTTATTTAGTTAATTGATGATTGGTTTCAACCGCTGTCAAATGGGGACAGTCACTGCATTTTTGCAAGATTTCTAAATACAAGCCTTCCATCTCTGTACCCTGCCCAGCGCTAGCCACGTTAACAAAGACTATTGCAAGTGTATCATCCAATTAGCAGCAAAATGGAAAACTAGAGTGCTCCCACTGGAAGATTATGGTTTATGTACAGTAATTTGGAGCTGTTTCGGGTACAAAAGGCCTGCTTGTACACAGCAGCGGAGGGTCAGATTGCAAACAGAACCAGAACGTTTACTCTGGCTCTCTTAGGAAGCAAGTCAACCTCGGTATGAGCAGCAGGAGCCAGCAGCCCGCAGAGTCCCTTGAAACAGAGGGACAGAAACAGTGGGGAGACAGAAAAAAGGACACTAAAAAACTCCTTCACCCCTGGTTTTTCCCTTGGCCGTGAGGCTTGCGATAACAAGTGGAAGTGGAAGCTGCGCTGCTTGCTGTAAGCGAGTTTGCAGTTGAGCCCAGGCACAGCCAGACACCGGCCTGATGGTGCCCGCCAGCCGGACAGCCACCCCCACCAGCATCACGGACAGTAATCCCTCCTGGAGCATCCTGCAGTTCAGCAATAACTACCACGGTGGTGATTTCTCATGACAAACAGCGGAAACAAAACCACCTCTCTGTAACGTGCTCAGTTACCGTGACAAACTCCCTCCCCGTTTTTCCAGCACGAAAGCAGACCACCTCATTCACCTGACTGGCTTGGCACAGAATTGTGCCTCTTTGTCACGACTGACATCTGCTTAATTCCTTGGCTGCAGCTTCAGAAAGGTGCTGCACAGTGGGAAAGGCATCCTCCTTGCCAAAGAAAAGTAGATCCCACGTGAGCTGTTTGCTGAAGCTGAAGTGCTCTGCTTGCTCCTGAATACTAAGCTGCGGCTCACCTTTTGCAAGAGGTTGTTCCCACCCATCACTTGCCTTTAGTTTAATCCAACATGTGTCTTTCCTACTCATTAAAAAAGGAGCTGGGCAGGAGAACTGCAGAGAGAAGCTCTGAATGCGGACTGCTAGCAAATGTACTCCTGATCTGAGGGCATTACAATTAAAATGTACTTTTCTGAGCTTGGCAAGTCCAAGTGCCAACCCAACTGGGTATGGACAGGACTTCTATCAGCACATCGGTTCAAAATACAGTGCAAATTGGCCATTATGTTATCTTTGCTGGCAAATTCTTGAATAAGGTACTGAGGAAGGGCAAGTTAAATTTGGGAGAGGGCTGAGTGCCCCAATTAAAACTGATCTTTTCTAGCTCATATAGTCAATCCTATGGAAAACTTATAAATAAGTATTGAATTCTAAAGCCAGTTTTTTCCTGTCTCTCAGCTGTCCTCTTTGTCCATCTTTGCAATGAAAATAATTCGAATGAGTTCCGAGAAGTCCAATGTTTTGAATATATTGTTACACAAAACAGATGAAAAATCAGTATTTGTGTGAAATAGTATTTCAATCTCAGCTTAACTCACAAGTCTGGGATGATGGCACGTACACAACAGTAAACTGCACTCACCCAAGCCCCTCACACATGCACCCTAACAATCAATGAATGAATGTATGAATGAATGAATAAATAAAGTGCTGGATTCACTGTAGTCATGACTCAGCCAAGCAAGAAGATGAACTGTCAGGAGCTTCTTCTTGGTTTTGAGCTGATCAGCTGAACTACTGAAATGTTCCTTCATGAATAGATCTGCAGCTGCATTAAATATGTGAAAAATAATTTAGAAAGAATAACTTGGTGTATGATAATATGGTAAAAAGGCCTTGTAGCATACGCTTAGAGTGGTTGTATTTCCAAGCAGCTGACTAGATTATATCTAAAATAATTCAGTCTCTCCCATACAAATACTGCATTACAGGTATTCCAAGGCTGAAAGCTAAAATACTGTAAAAGTGAAGTTGGAATTCTTCCTGCTCTAAGTGTGCAAAAGCCATGTTTCAAGCCAAAGACCATCCAAATTATCAGCCATCACACCCACCTACAATGCAGGACTGAATATTAATTATTCTGGGCCCCAAATGATTATGATGCAGGAATTCAGACTTCCCATAGACAGAAAATGGGAAATCTGCTTTTAAGAAAGGTATTTATTGTCTTCAAGTTTCTGTTGTATTATAGAAGCCTTTCGTCAGGATGGCTGTAGGCACAGTGCACATAAGGAGGGTAAAGACATTTGTTCTCTGCTATTTATTGCATACTGTATTTGCATCATTAATACCATCAGCAGGGGACATTACCAAATACTTTACGGAGTAGTAAGTTTAAGTCACTAGGTCAATACTGAGTTAGTTTGTTCAATGTTTGTATATCACTTGCTACAGGTTGAATGTCCTGCAGCTACCCTACAGCAGTTGACCACAACAATCAGAAATTTTATTCAGATGGATTTAGTGCTAGGGGCATTAGTAAACAAACAAGAAAAGAAAAATTAACTTTGAAAAGTATTTGGGAAAGTATTGAGTACTTGGGAAACTTGGAAAACGTTCTTACATATTGAGCATATAACTATGTTATGCTCACATATGCTCACATGTTCCATATGATCAATGACTTTGCTTATGGGATTTATTCTTTATTTTCTCCACCTAATGAAAATTGGATTTTTTTTTCTCCATATCCTGATTTCTTTCAGGACTATAATGTAGCCCAGGATTCCATTCTATAATCATGAATTTTTGAAGGAGCCTCTTTAAGGCTCCAGAGTAGTGATTTTCTGTGCCACTGAGCCTGCCTTTTTTTATTAACAGAGATTGATTTTCTCCATCTTGGCATGTGAAGTTCCAGGGTGTATCCTCTGGATCATCACCCTGTAATGTGCAGTGATAGCAACAGCACAAGATTGAATACTTCCAACTTTAACATTATCAGAAGTAACAGCTTTTAGATCGCCGGTGTGAGAAGACTCTCTGAAGAAACCGGTATTTCATGAAGCCACTGAAAGCTGTTTGCTATAGGAATGTAAATTTACAATTACCTTGAACCAATTTATTCTGGATCAGATATATTACAGTTTCCACAGATAGGTTCTGATCCAACAATATTGTCCATTTTGCTTAAATTTACCTATTTTGAGGAATCCTTGTGATTTCAGTGGGAGCAACTCACAATATATGAATAGGTACAGATCTTGTAGGACCATAATTAGGAAGACGGTTTGACCACGTAGAATCACAAAATCATAGAATCATTTGGGTTGGAAAAGACCTTGAAGATCACCGAGTCCAACTGTTAACCCAGCACTGCCAAGTCTACCACTAAACGTAATCGTGACCGTACACAACAGTTGCCAGTCACAGTAAAAGACGCGCTCATCAAAAAGCTGTCCGTGTGCGCTTTTGAAGACATGTTGTATCAGGGCAACGTGGAGCTTCACTTGGGCTACGCCTCTTCCAGGTGCGTTCTCATAAAGACATCATAGGTAGTGCAAAGGCCCTCAGGAGGTGCTTTAAAGCTAAACTAACTGCTGCTAGAACAAAAAAATACTGCTGAACAGGAATTTGTGGAAGGCTGTAATACCCCTTGAGTTCACTACAATCTGAAGGCACGTGTACCGGTCATGCAACCATGCAAGGAAGAAAATTAAATTCAAAATTGTATTGAAAAGATACACTAAATTATTTCATCAGGAAACCTACTTACTGGCAAGAGTGATAGGAAGGCACGATTTTCCTGGAAGGTGATCCCAAACAGCTCCATAGCATGGAGTTGCCTGGGATAGTGCAATAAGCAGGAATTTATCAAGTGAAACACAACCTGTCAGGGGTGTGTATATTTATTTAGGACAAAGCTTCCAGGAAGAGTAAAATGGAGCCCAAGGAAGCAGCTGGATATCCAGCATCTGCAGAGTAAGATTTTTGGTTGTCACTAGATATTCTCTGAATCTATGAGAAAAGTATTGAAAAGACCCTGTAATTATTCCCTTGGCATTGTTCCTTTGTACAGCAAATCAAATGCACAAACTCAGGGAAAAACACACACAGTGAACTGAAGCAGAAATCATACTAATTACAAATACAGAGATTTAGAGGTTTAAGTTTTGTTCATTCCTCTTTTTCTAGCCTTCTCAGTGACACAGTTGTGAAGACTCATCCAAGGCATCTTTGCCCAGATTTTTAAGTGGTATTTAGGCACATCAATAAATACCTATTTAAAGCCTGGTGCGTCACCTCTCAGCATGCTCTGCCCATGTACTGCCTGATGACCCCAGGGAAAAAGACTCAGTAACTGTAAACAATGCTGAAATTTAATTGAGATAGGAACTATGCATGATCATATTATTGCTCCCCTGTCTTTTGGTGATGCTTCACTTCTATGACTGTGTTGATTAACCAAAGCACTCCTTAATTGGGGCAAGAGAACTAAGGCATGATACATACAGAAAGAAGACACTCTTCAGAATACTGCAGAGGGAATCAATCCTATTAGAGAAAGCTTGTAATGTGGTTTAAAATTTCTGCAAGATGCCCAGGAGCACCTGGGCCTCCTCACAGACGTCGAACTCAGGTGCCTTTCCTAACCCATCCCACAAAGTCATGAGATGTAATTTACTTGGTATGAATAAGAAAGACAGAAGATCCACTTTGCCCCCAAATGCTTCTCTTCTGCATTAGTGCTTCTGCATCACGTGCACCTCTGCTGATCCTGGAAGCGTGCAACAGGGAAGCCTCTGCAATTACCTGAATGATCAAGTCCTCTATAAATATTTTCATACCTTCTAATGCTTGCACCTACCCTTTTATAATTTCTGTGGCTTTTGGGCACCAGACTTGCCAGTCCTAGTTCAAAATCAGTGAAATTCTAGTAAGATAAAAGAAGAAACTAGTCTTTAAACATTGCCTGTTTTGTGAAACTTGGGAAGGTTCGTTAAGCAGTAAGTGCCTGTCAAGTTGTTTGAGGGCTCTAAACCAGACCAGCAGAGAAGATCAACATATGTGATACAATCCTACTATTACCTAGAAGCTATTTTTTAAATCATATTTAATTTTTATTGTTTCACACATACAGAAGTCCTATTACTGCTTCAAAATCTGTAAAGGAAAGCCTGTATGTTGATCTGTAATTAAGCCTCTTTGGAGAGAGATCTTCTCTACTAGTGTAAGCATGGGTTTGGGGTTTAAAAAGTGTTTTGGGTTTGTGTGGCAGGGTTTTGGTAGTGGGGGAGGGGCTGCAGGGGTGGCTCCTGTGAGAAGCTGCTGGAAGCTTCCCTGGCACAAAGAAGGGAGAGAAAACCGGGAGTGGAGTTGAGCCCAGGAAGAAGGGAGGGGTGTGGGGGAAGGGTTTTAAGATTTGGGTTTACTTCTCATTATCCTTGTTTTCATTTGATTGGTAACAAATCTAATTGATTTTGGGTTTTTTTTTCCCCAAGTTGAGTCTGTTTTTTGCCTGTGACCATAAGTGTGAGTGATCCTTTCTTGTCCTTGTGTCAACCCACGAGCTTTTCTTTATATTTTCTCTCCCCCCATCCCACGGGAGGCAGTGATGAGCAATCAGGCTCGTGGTGCTTTGTTTCTGTCTTGGATTAAACCACAACAAAAAGAAAGATTAGAATAACTTTCTCAATGTCTAGCCAAAGGTTGTATTGCATGATAAAACCCACTAATTCCTGGACTGCACTCCCAGGTTTGGTCAAGGACTGGTTAACATCACTACAGCCTCTAGCTAAAGCAATCCCCAGTTGAAAAATGGGAGATAGCAGTTATCCTGCACGTTTTCCCTGTACTTCCAAACTCTGATCAAATATTCTTCCCTAGGTATGTGCCACCGGTGATCTCTGGGTGGTGAACTTGCTGGACCTTGGATCTGATCTGCTACAGCTTCTCATGATCCTCCATCCCACATGACTGAGTCAAGCAGAAGAACTAAACCTTCCTGGCTGAGCAAAGCGCCAAGAGCTACCCTCCGAGCAGGTCAGCTGAAAAGCAAAAGCTGCCTCAATACATGACCTGCATGGACATTACAGAAAACAGGGATGTTGGAAAAGATGTACTCCCTGAAAACGTGCTGGGAGAGGTCCTGCCTGCTCAACCTGAATGAGAAATCGAGTCATCTTACATCACCGAAGGGAGCTGAAGTGGGTAACCAGCTATACCCAGTGCATCGGTAGCTGTGCGTAGTGTACGAATACCCAGAGCCCACTGAGGCTGGCAGTTCATTTCAGCAGCCTTGGGATCATGCCAGCTGGTGAATCCTGCTCCCATTCAAAGCTACAGGAGAACTCCCTTTTCTTCTCAGTAGGCTCAGGATTTTCCCCAGAGCAGCCAATCCTTTTCATAATTTTCCTAAGCTCATTATCTCTGTTCCCTGCGACAGTGGCTTCCACAGGTGAAGCCAGCACTGCGGAAAACATATTTAAAATATGTCCGTTGTTGTTTTTTACCATAAGCAAATTTCTTGTCTTATTTTTCTTACAGCTTTCTTCTCTTGGCTTTTAATTTTGGAAAACAGCACATAAAAGTACCCAGTGTGCCTCTTCTGTGCCATTCATTACCCCACATCTCTCTATCATGTCTCTGCTTATTCATCTCTTGTCTTAACTAAGCGGGCCTAATCTTTTTAAATCTCTCCTCATATGAAAGGTTCTCTGTGCCTCCAATCATTTTCATTACCCTTCACTGAATCCTTTCAATTTTTTTTCTCTATCATTTCCAGAACTGAAACACAACATTTAAAAAGAGGCTGTACCACTGAGTTGCATAATGGAGGTAAGATATTTTCAGTCATTTGTCTTATGACAAAGTAAAATGGTCTTTGCCGTTCAGCCTCACTATTGTGCGTTTGTACAAAAGTTCTCTATCTTTTAAGTTGTGTCTCTGATAAATATGGCCCAATCTTAATGGTATTTCTGACCCTCTGATCAGTCAGTGTACCCAAGCTTAAATACTAAAGGAAGGGAGAAGGAAGCAAAAGGCAGATAGCACAGCTTTCTTCCCCAGAACTAGAGCAGAGAGCCCCAAAGATGCTAAGCAACCTATTTTATAACATACCCATTATTACACAGATAACCTGCCAGCCATTGCAATCAGATTTCTAGCAGTTACAATTGACATCAAATCCTGGTATTGTCAAATCTCTCTGACACAGCTGTTGTGCAGAATGTCCTCAGCTTAAGTGTGTCACGAATTACTTTTAAAAAAAATACATCTAAGTTGAAAAGCTCCTTTTAAAGTACGGGGCCCATGTTCTGCTTTCAGTTAAAGACAGCCCTGCGTCCCGCTCGTTTTAACGGCCAAGCCCTGAGCCCGTTGCCGTTCGCCGAACATGGCCAGCGGCATGAGACGCTGAAGGTGAGCCCGAGCCTTAGGAGACACCGCAACTGCCTTGTTTTGAGTGACCGACTTGCGGTTTGCTCCTCTGAGTTGCTAATTGCCTGCCAGCTCTCCCTTTGGCTTTGTCTGTCACCGCCTCAGTGGGACGCGGGGACAGAGAAACCGTGCAGCGCCGGGTACCTCCCACCAAGCAGCAACAAGCTGCAGCAGGAACGCGCCGAGGAAAAGCCGCTCCACCAGGCAGACCAGCGTGGCGGGAAGACGCGTCGCTTTGTCACAGCCCAGCCGCTGCGAGGGGGAGATGTCTGCGAGCTGGCAAGAGCGGCTGAGAAGGAAAACACATTCCTGTCCCAGTAGCCCTTTTTACACAATTACTCTTGTATTCGTCTACATGATCGCTGCCACCGGGGGAAACCCGCACGGCTGCTGCTGGGGCTGCAGAGCGCGGGGTGGCAGCCGTGGGTTAATTTGCTCCTGGAACAAGGCGACTTGGCCGGAATTTGTTAAAACCCCACCTGGGAGCGCGGGGCAAGAAGGCAGCACAACCTTTCTGCTGCCACGTTGAGTGCCTTGGCCGTACCACGCCGAAATGCTGTTTGCAGTTACGCGGGCCGTGAGGGGCCGCGAAAGACAGGTAACCTGGGAGGGGGGTCAGCAGGCAGCAACAGGCACACTGGGGCAGCTCTGGCCTCAGCAGAGAGGGTGGGAAGCGATGCTGGAGCACTGCATCACCAAACGCTCCCCACACTTTTGTGGTCACAGCTCTCCGGGCAGCGGGGAGCTCCCCAGACAGGCTCTGCAGAAGTAGCAGGGCTAATTAGAAGAGGGGGAGATTTACTGCTGTATCCTAGATACAGGACATCAGCCCTGGGGTAAGGAGATGGAAGAGATCTCCTTCAGACTGTCACCCATGAATTCATGCAGATTTATCTTAAAGTGCTGAGAAACAATAATCTCATCAGTGTTTGCAGCAAGCTCTAAATCTGCCTGCTTAATTACAAGCAGGGACATGACCCTTTCAGCAGTGGATGCTCCTAAAACTCCGTGGAAAAAAGAAAAGCACGCAAAGGTTTCTCTTTTTTGGGGGAAGGGCTGTGGAATGAGCAACAGTCAGAACAAGTGCTACAGACCTTCCTGTGGGAATAGGTGATAACAGGGAATGCTGTTTCTGTGGTAACCTGCAACCTGGCTGAAAGCCTGTCTGTACAACTGCTGTGAGTTACGATGGGTAAATCGATGTGGAAGTGCTCTCCTTGTCCGTTGCTGCTCTGGTGAGGTGCTATTCTACGTTTCTGATGGCAGACTGGTGGAGGCAGTGCTCTTCCACCCAAAGGCTGGGCAGGTAGTTCTCCCAAGCAGAGCCTCAGCTCAGCTCAGACCTCCCCAAGCTACCACCAGCCGCCTCGCTGACACTAAAGAAGAAAGATGGGGTCCACCCCGGAGGAAGAGCTTAGAGACAGACGCTGCTGAACGAGCTCTTTGTCTGCACGCTAGAAATTGCCTCTGCTCACTGACTGCGAGAAGCTGCAAGGGGAAGATAAATAACAGCATGAGCTGCAGGAGAAGGAATAATGCCACATTACATCAAACGGGACCTTGCTTCACTGTCAGCTTAGAGTCTATTCCGCACGAAAGGACAGCCCTGCCATTTGGCCTCTATATTTTATTAATGTGGATGCATATTTATGGTGCTATGGATTAGCCGATACTTTGGCGTTCAATACCATGCTTTTACGCTGGAGTTCTCGGCAAAGGCATTTGTCCTGCCCCGCGTGCAGTTAGCAGTGCTCTCAGGCAGCTGCTGTGCTCTCCCCAGACCATCCCTCTGCACCGCCTGGGCTGGAATCACTGCCGTAGAAATGCCTCACCTATACCTACTCACCTATACCGACTCATCTATATACTACAAAACATGTTTGGGGAACCCACTGTAAACCTCTGTAAAGTACTAAATGCAGTATAGTCTTTGGACTGGCATTATGTACTACAAGTAATATTAATATCAAACTAATAGGCCTATTAATTAGGTTTTTAGTCTGCAAAGCACTACACTGCAAGCTTAATTTTTAACATGGATAATGTCAGTGTTGGGAAAGGTAAGCAGGTCATTACACTAAACAAAAGCAGTGACTCTTGCAGTACCTGATCCACAATGTATTATGACCAAGGGAAATACTACCCATGCCTTTACTGCATTTTGGTTAGCTTTCTAATGTTCAGGTACTCTGCAAAGAAGCATCCATCTTACTTTAAGAAATCAAGGCTATTTGGTATTTGTGTCAGTATTAATTCAGCTTACTTGCTTACTACGAAGTGTAAATAAAAAAGACTGAGCTTAATAATGATGGGAACGTCACAGCTTCAAGGAGCTGGTTACCTCCACCCTGACCAAAGCAGCATCTCTGTATGACCAAATGGTAATGAGACTTTTTCAAATGAGCTTGATTTACTGCAATCCATTTATTCATGAATGCCGTGGATGGATGTTTTTCAAACCTTGGTAGTTTAACAGTGCCAGGGCACTACTGGCAGCCAAGCCCTGCTTATTGATACAGAGCAGCGATGCTCTTTGGAATTCCTCCGCCCTCAGGGCTCCCTAGATTACGCTGTTGAACATATGATGCTAAGAGGATCTCAGAGGGATGTTTGTATTAGATGGCAGGGTAGCTGTGGGATTTAAGAGATTTCAGATGGCAAAACTTTTAATAACAAGATAATAGAGGATTATACAAGGGACATGAGATCTAAGAGTGACCCTTTATTTGAGAGTTAATGCTGACTGGCAGGAAACATTTGTTTCAGCAGGTAAAGACCCCATTTAAGAAGGGACGCTTATGCAGAGAACAGGCTAAATTTCTCTCTGTAAATGACATACCCGCATTTCTTATAAGCAACACTTTGAGGGTCAAATTAATGGAAATTCAAGTTTGCGGAAGTTTTCCAGCACCTTGTTACACAAAAAACTGTGCAGCAGAGCAGAGCCCAAGCTCCCCTGCAACAGGCGCGGGAGCACATACGTGCCTGTGTGTAATTCGGGGAAGTCATGCACTAAGCATTTAAAACCCTGCGTTGGTCTAACAAGCAAGTTGGCACCATGTAGCTTGAGCAGCGGGAGGCTTCACGTTCCAGTCAGCGCTCAAACCGCAGTGCACTCTCCAGCAAAGCCTGAACACGTCCCTAGGAACGGCTCAGACAGAGGAGGGCAACAAACAGCCCCTTCCACGTCTCATCAGCCCTTCGGAAACCAGGCAGAGTCACAGGGAAACCTCACTGAAACATCAGATGGGTCCATAAAGCTCCTTCCAAAATACAGTTTCTTTGGGTTTTTCTAGTTGTTACTTCTAAACAGCAAGCCACATAATGCGGAAAGAAACAAACATTTCTAATACCTCATTTCATGATATGGCTATGCCATTAACATCTAAAGACTGGGATGAATATTGTATGTCCTCTTAACAGTCCTCCAACAACTGTCCTAATGAAGCTAAGAATACATGCTTTCTTTTTCAGTGATTTATGGGAAGTTTTCCCTAAAACAAATACACGGTCTAATAGGAACCCCTGTCCTTCCAACAGACAGCCAGAGCACAGAGATAAGCTTATAAAGCTCTGTTTTCTTTCCCACACAGTGATATGGACTTTGCTGCCCCTGGGCTGTGTAACAGATTACTCTGGAGCCAGACTTTTGGGAGACACCGTGCTGCTATTGTCTAAGCAGCAGAGGAGACACGGGTCCCTGGTAAAACACTTGCAAAGCTAATTTAAACTTGGAAGACACCCAAATGTCTCTGGGAGGTGCAATTTAAAACCCTAACCTAAGATAGCCTGGACTGCAATCACAGATTTCTGGGAATGGTGTGGAACAGTTCCTCCGTGAGCCAACCACTGCAGATCTCTGTATTGTAGTATTTCGACAGGAGAGCTGTTGCCATTCTAAGTTATCTCACAGAGAAAAAAAGTAGCAAAACAATAAATTCAAACATAGGTATGACTGCTCTCTGGCTTACACATCTGCACCAGCAAGCCTCTCGGACTTCCTGAGAATTTGAGTCAAGGAACATTTACGATCTCAATCTCAATTGCAAACTCAAACTCAATCTCAATTTCTCTGACAATGTTACCTGCTGAACAGACAGAGAGCTCCCTGAAAGGATTTAGAAGGGTTCTAGTGCAGAGATATCTTCGACCCCGAATCACACAAAAAGACGAATGGTGTATTTTGATTTTAAAACCAGACCTTGTTTCTCTGCTACAGAAAGTAATTTTAAGCACAGCTAAAACAAAGAACTTCTGGCACTAGATTAACAGATGCCGTGGGTTGTCTTGTGAGGAGGATTCTGAAAGGTAAGTCCAAAGCTTAGTTTGAAAACTACTGTTGTATTTTTTTTTTTTTAGAATCTAAACTGCCCCGGATCAATTCTGCTTCTAAAATCTGGCTATCTATTTCCAAGTCAGCAAATAATAGCTGGCTGCAGCCAGCCAGGCAGAGAGCAGAGTGCTAAACCACCCTGCAATTGAAAGTATAAAGGTAAGCTTGTCCACCAGAAAAGGGGATCATCTTTCAATTTACCCACTGGTTGATCTTCCATTTCACTGTCCAGGGCTACCCCTTGTTAGTATAACCTAACAAGCAGCAAAAAAGGCTGAGGGAAGAAGGCACCGCAGACCAGGGATTCCGGGGAAATGCTGATGAATCCCATCACCTGTCTACTGAAGTCTGCACAAGGAATATGGGCTGGCAAGTTCAGAAATGCAGTTTTCCTGTAGGCAAGCAAGACTCCTTGGACACCTTTGGGCTTTGAGGGTTTTGAGGCTAAACCTGTGGAGACCAAATGGGGTAACTAAATGCCATTTAAATTCTACCACTGAAATAAAAGTCAGACTACCAATGAAGTAAATGGGATTCATCTATCTAAATATCCCTGAGGATCTGAGTCCAAATCTGGACCTGTGTGTGCAAGTCCAAGCTTTGAATCATCCCATCTACCTTCAGGCACTTAAAAGAAACACCAAAGTTAGAAGCTGGGTCAGTCTGGGATTCTCCTGTCCTCAACGAGCATAGTTGGGATAAATTACGCCTGGAGAGACTAAGGGAGCATGGATCTGCCGTGTTTGACTCCTGCACCACAGCCCCAGCTCTGCTAAAGCCTCTGGTCCTTTCTGAGGACACGAAATGAGCTGCAGAAGTGCTGGCCCTGTCCCTCCTCCAGTGTTACTGGGGCGGTGAGGCCAGTCTGTGAGCTCTGCTGGAAGCCTCGGCAGGGCTGGTCTATCCCAGTACGCCACGGCTCAGCAGAGCAGCACAAACTGTCTCCAGGTGGCCCCAAGTTGCTGTCCCCCATCACAACACGAGATGGGTTAAGTGAGCTTTAATATCAAGTATTGTATAGAAAAAGATTTCAGATCTGCTCTTGTCCAAGCCAGGGAAAGTCTGCCCCAGATCAGCCTTGGCATCAGCAGTCCGACTGCTGAAATGCAAAGAAATTACCTTAGGTACATCTGAGGTACAGTTTTTGCTTTGCAATATTTACAGGGATTTCTTTCCCCTTCACTGGAACAGCCCCCAAACCGTACAGTCTTATTTTGGCAAAGCTCCCATTGAAATGAATCACAACTTTGCCTGAGTTAGTGCCCCAGGACTGAGCTCTAAATTATTAAAAGCAAATGATATGTAAGAATTTATGTCCATTTTCAAAACAGCTCAGCAAAGGTAGACAAAAATCCTTCTTTGAACCTAGTAGAAGGTATGTGGCTGAACTCCTAGGCTGCTTTGAAATCTCAGCCCTAGCTTTTTAGTGAAACGCAGTGCCTTTTAAACCTCATATTTTAATCATCGTACTTCTGTACAATGCAGAACTCTTGCCTTGTTTCTTCGGTTCAAATACAACCTCCACCGTTACCAGCTTTGCAGTGTAAGCGAGCCCCTTGTATCACAAACTGACGTTCTCCTCGTGGGAAGCTGTAGGCTTGTTCCTTTTCTCCCTCTTGCAAAACGATGTACTGTATGAACAGGCAGACGTACCCCCCCAGAGCGACCTGTCGATATCCCTCCTCGTTCCTACATGGCACCTTCAGGGGACTCGGGCTGAACATCAAATATTGCTTTAGGCATTGCATTTCATTTGTAAAATTAGCCATAGGTCCAGCAGCATCTGTAGCTCAACGGGTAATTAACTCTTCCCTGGATTTGGGGGTTTGGTCTGTGCCACCTGCGCAGCCAGGTGAGCCGGTGGTGTTTTGCTAAACTGGAAGCTATGTACATCAGACTGGGGCTGCCAGAGCTCCAGGTGCCCGGACTGGTAGTGACTGATTTCTGGGGTATGTGACTTGCAGGAAACCTTCACGAGTGACACCCCAGGCCCTTCAGCCCAGCCTCAGCCCTTCACCGCGTCCACACGTGCTCGTGTTTACTTAATTCAGCAACGCCACATAACAATTATCATCTTATCAGGGATTCCTAGACTTTCATTACAGTGGAATGTTTTTATAATTATTCCTAACTGGCTTTGCCTAGGATGTCTGAGAGCAGATTAATTGAGTATACAGAGTAATTATTTTCTTTCTGTAGGATATTACAGTTTGGCTGCTGGTCTCTCGTCTTTTTAAACTCAGATTGGTGAAATCCAGCTCTTTGCTTCAGTGTATCCCACCACTGGATGTTTGTTATTGAAAGGCGGCTTCTGAAAACACAGCCACACAAGCACAGAATACAAACTGTAAAACAATGTGGAAGAAAAAGGTTAATTTCTTCCCCTAGATTTTGCAAAGCCATTACCTGTTTTTGAATGACATTTCCAATTCTACACTGGGAACTGCGAAAGCATTTACATAAGAATGCAAAAATGCACACATTATCACTGCAGGAAGCACTTAAAATTTAAGATAATTATATAGTATGGAAACGATTTCAAAGGACTCAAACAAAATAACAACTAATTCTAGAGAGTCACCCTTTAAGATGATTACTACTCTGCACTACCGCTGATCTCTCACTAAAAAAATCCTTCTCTTTACAATTATATGCACATTATAAATTCCTATTTTGTTCTTCCACCATCAAGCTCCTACAGCTGCCGCTGACAAATTTGCATTCTCTGAGAGCTTAACTAGACAGCCAAAATATTCACACTGTGAACGGAGGTAACACGCACTGTTGCCATACTCGGATACAAACCTCCCTTCACCTTTGCCTTACGCCGGGTCCTTTTCTGGGGGTTTTAACACCTCTGGATTTAAAGCTGCTCGGGTTGAAGCTAGGGAAGGAGCCGCAGGCAGGGGGACATGGCAGGGGGTAACGGCAAGTCCTGTGTCGGAGGAGACGGCTGATGCCCGTCCTGCAAACCCACAGACCTGCATCTAGATGCAGGCGGCGAGTTTGCAGCAGGGACGTGGGGAGGGTTCCTCTGGGGGGCTCGGTATTTCTCTGCTGCGTAATGACGGGCAGAATAAAGCATCCTACGCTGGAGCCAGCAGCACAGGCTATAGGCAGAACCTCTGGCGCTGTGTTTCGGGGGAGAAACCCTCTGTCATTCACCAGCACTGCTGGGTGTGCAGTGAGAGGAGCAGCCGGTAAACGGGGATGCTTCTCCTCACCTGCGCAAACTAATAGAAAGCAGTAAAGATTTCTTCGGTCAGCGGGTTTCCAGGTAAAAAATCACATTGGAACTGAGGAAACCTGGCATGGGAAGGGAGGAGCACACTTGTGTAGATGAAAATCTTCTGCCCCACCAGCCTCTCTCCACCTTTTGTTTCCACTTCCCCACCGCCGGTCTCGCTGCTGCCTCCTGTCCCACTGCTGCCGTTCCCCTCTCTTATCTTTTCCCCAAGTGTCCCAGGGGAGAAAAAAAGAAAAAAAAAACCGAACGCCTAGTTCTTTTGCTCAAGGCAAACTCAGTTGGGGAAAAACTTATCTGCCAAACCCTAAAATGTTTTTATTGGGTATCTGCAAAGAGAGATTTACGGAAGCTGATGCCAAAGTTAAACACTAGGGGGTTTTTGGGTTTGGGTTTGCTTTGGTGGTTTGGTTTTTTTTTTTTTTTTTTGTCCCACAGCAAGGGCGAAAGTACAAACTGAACTCACAGCAAATGAAAATTTCTTGTCTCAGACAGGAAGACATAAGAAAAACATATGGACATATGGAGACATAAGAAAGTCCTATCCCAAAAACTCTGACTGAATATAAACAGACAAAAAAATGTGTTCTCTGAGTCTAATTCTTGGAAATAATTACAGCGACAGAGCTGAAACTTCTCCACAAACTTCAGCCTGAAATGGAAAACTGATAGATTTTAAATCTTAAATTCTGACAAAGTACAGTGCAGCTGAAAATAGTATCCGGTAATGGGAAGCGCAGCCAACTTACTAATAGGTGTTGCTACTTGGGCTGCCACTGGTCTGTCACACGACTGTCTGAAATGAACCAAAGCACCAGAGGTCTGAGCAAACCTGAGATGTTTGATTGGCAATGGGGTTCCAGTGGAAATTTAATTAGGCTTGGACTAGAAAACATTTCAGACAGCACTGGCATGAATTCTCATCTATTAAATAACACTTTCCATCTGCAGAATGCCACCAGCTTTTGCAAAACGTCTTACAGATCTATGTGAAACTTTATCGGATAACTGTGAGCAGGTCAGCGTAGGGCAATGCACATTCACAACAGTCATTTAAATCATCCAGGGCTACAGCATTTCTTTTTTATGGTCAGCTTGGCTAGCCTAACTATTGCACTCCGGAGACTATTTCTGCTAGCAGGAAATGTCATAATGAAGCCTCTTATTCTTCAAACATAGACAGGGGCATGAAGTCCCATCTTCCTAAACACAGGGGGCTCAAACACAGGAGGAGCTTTGCTGGCCCCGAAGGCAGAAATCCCTCAGGGAGAAATCACCTTCCCTCCAGGTTGTCCCCATGGCTCCAGTCCTGGTATTTGTTCCAAGAGGGCTGAGATTGCCCTGCCGCCTCTTCTCTCCATGGACCTGATTCTTCTGCCCCTCTTTTTTGGGCAGAGGAGTCATCACAAACAGCAGCCAGAGACCCTCCCCTGCCTGCCTGTTCCCCGCGTGGGTCGCTGTGGTGGGCAGCAGCGTAGGCTGGTACCGAGGTGGCCTCGGCCCTTGACATACCTCATCCCATGAAGGAGAACAATCGTCCCTCACAATTTTCTCAGATGAGAGAAGACAGGAGTTGCCAGCCTACGACACCACTTTTAAAAGCAAGCTTGCCAAACTCAGCCTAAATGAATTACAAAAGTCTAGCTTAAACCAACCAGCTGCCTACCCAACGTCCAGATTGCAAGGACCTGTCTAGACGGAGAGGTAATTATACAGAAAACAAGACGCTATCCCTTTCCAGCAGAGCCCATCTTTCATGGATTGTTGTCACCGAAACCTTGTCATTACTGAAAAACACAAAAGAAGTGTGCCAAGTGATGGTCTAGATGTCATCTTCTGGTGTGGACACAACCTCATCTGACCTTTCAAAATCAGCCAGCACAATTTGGGGTCAGGGCACCGCAATTGCCTAATTCAAGTTTGACAGTTCCCAGCATGGCTTGGGACAAGTCTCTTTGTAACAGCCTCATTTCTCAGGGACACACTTTGGGGAGCTGCACATACTAAAATGAACATAGCACTATATCCAATTTCCTATTTTGTAAAACAGCACTGATTACAACTGTGAGAAGTAATTAATGTTTGCACTCCATTGTGAAAATGAAGACTACTAAATAATATCTGAGTGTAATCACATTTACATAGTTGAAGTGTGCTTAAAAAAAAATAACCTTTTAAGAGATTCACCTTTCCTGCTCCCAGGAGCTGCGGTCAGTAGTGATACCAGACAAGAATGCAAAGGGCTGAATTATTTCTGCAGATAGAAAAATGATTTATATATTTTTAAATAATTAATGTGATTTATATCAAAAAAGCTTATAACCTAACCATCAAATTATGTATAGGGTGGCTCATCATCAGGGTTTTAATATGATACCTCTAAAATACAATTGTATATGGTTCAGTGGCTTAATAATAACCTACTCTTATGACACAGGCACACAGAGATGCAAAGCACAACAGGTCTACCCCCCCCCCTTTTTTAAATGCTTACTGCTAAAAAAACCCCAAAACATTTGGATTGAGTTGTTTTTATTATCCCTTCACAATTTTTATCCATCAGTGGACTACCTTCTACCTCAGCACATAAATAAACTAGCCTTTCATCATCAGAGACCTTTACAATATTGTTGTTCATTTACTCTTTCAGTTTTCTGGATGTGCTGGGCATATCCCAGACATGCAAGAAGGACCTACCTGCCCTAAGAAACTGCAGCTCAGAGAATAAAGATGATAAAGATGAAAAATATGCATTAGAGGCAGCAGGAAAGGAGGGGTCTCAGAGACAGGCAGCAATGTAATGTTCAAAAGCTTAAAAAAAAAAAGACAGAGCTGAAGCGCGTTTTAGTTTCGGTAGTAACTTCAGCACTCGGGGTAAACTCATGGAAGTGCTACGGTGATTTAGGAATGTACTTCTCCTGGTTTATCATGAGGTTTGACTCCCTGCGTTCTCTCCTTGTGTTTGGAAACAGGACTTGTCTGGCAGCAGCACCTCCCAGCGCTCAGACGATATTCCCACATGAACAATTTTACAAAGGAGGAAATGGAAACCAAGTTCTTACATGTTTTGCCCAAGGCTAACCAGGAATTTATCTCCCAGTGTGAATTAAAACCCCAGAACACTTCTTGCACCACTACTGTTTTCAGTACAGGCTTTTCCTGTCTCCCCTGACTCCTCCGAGCTCTCCTGCACACTGAGGCTGAGATAAGTTTGGAGTCTCTTGGTTTATTGGTTTTTAAACCCTTAAAAAGTCATGAAATGGCCCCAGTCTTTGTGGTCTCCTTACTATATCCCGCTACATTGCTAAACCTGTCTACTGTCTTTTTCCGTGAACCTTTCCACACTCGAAAGATGCATGCAGGATTTAGCTAGAACTAGTGGAAGAGCATCCAGTCTCAAGTTCACGCGAGGACTATGACCACATCTCCCTTTTATAAAGTTAAAAGGCACAGGAATAGCTGCTAATGAGGGTCCGAGCCTCTTGCCTGCAGAAAAGCAACGCTCTTCTCAGCAAAGAGGAGACTGCTTCTGCGTTTACATTTACATTACATTTATGTTTACCTCTGTATCATACGTTTACAACCGAAGCAGCTGCATCGTCCTCTGACTTCTTAGAAAAGGTACACGCCGAGGAACGCAGAGGCATCCTCAGACTGACTCTTCTGCACCTTTATTATTGCTTTCTGGAGCAAGAGTTTCCTGTAACACCACCCTGGTGACCCCCACCTGCAGTGGCCAACTGCAGAGGCCGAGAGGGCAGTGAACTTTTGGGAGTATTTTTACCTGATAAAGCTTGTTTTACCCCGAGGCTGGCAGCAGACTACTAACCTCTTGGCAATGGCAAACTGTTGGCACCAGCACCTGGTTGGCATCAAAAGAAAGCTGGGCTACACCAGCAGCAAGGTGCTACCATGGTATTAAAAATTAATTAGGCACTGTGCACTATAAAGCTTCTCCATCCCTTGACGAAATGAGTCCATGGTGGTGTTGGAAGGGAAATCAGTGGGAGGATCTGCTGGTGATCACTATATACCAGTAAAACACGGTTAATGTGCATCAACAGTTGCACACTGCACCAGTTACAGTATGTAGCTACAAGTAAGTCAAGTACTTTATTTGTGTAATTACAAGGAACTGATCCCTGGGGGTCATACAAATAATTCAGTATACCCGCTAAAAATGAGCTTTCTGAGAACATTTACACTAGTGTAATCTGATGGGATGCAGAGATCTGGAAAATAAATGCCAAAGGGGATGAAAACACAGCTAAAGCTAATTTATTTTTTAAATCGAGTGAATATTCACATTTTTTTTCCCCTGTATTTGCTCAGCTTTAATGAACAGCTTCTTTGCTTCTTCATTGCTGTCTCTTCCATCTTGGGCAATATACCCCAAGTTGGAGAACTGTGTCCAGAGCTCAGCACAACTTGCCAAGGAGTGAAATGCAGTTAAAATAAAGCCTTCAAAATACAGTTACACTGCACTGCATGTAGGAGACACCTTTGTCCATCACCTGAATGGACAGCCTTTTCAGTGAGCATCTAAAAAATAACCTCTGTTATTAAATTAATCACCTTCTGTCAAATGGCAGAGTGACAAGAGAGAAAATTTAGCTGGGTAATAACTCAGCAATAAAGGTATATACAGAGGAGGAGGAAATTGGGTTGTTGCAGACACAGCAATAACATCACGAAGCAAAATCCAATATTGGAAGAGATAAAAGTTTTCTGTCCCAATATTCCTCAGTGACAAGTATGAAGGAGTATGCATAAGAACAAGGGAAAAAGATGAAAGATAGCATCAGTAAAAAACGCCTTCGAAAAGTGAGCTAACAGGTAATTAATCCCTCAAAAGAAAGAAGATCAGAGCATTTGGGGAACTTGCACAGATACAGATCTCAGTGACATACGCTTTGGGTCCTCCTCGGTTAGTTTTGCTAAATGCTCGGCAAAGGTGATTCAGAGAGATCCCAACCAAAGGGCTGCTCTTCCCGCGGGAGAAACCTGCTGAGCTTTCCACCTTTCCACCTGCTTAGAAAAATAACAGGTAAATGGGGGCAAGTGGGCTATTAAGGTGGCAATAGTGGTGACAAGGCAAGCCAGAAACAAATGTGTGTAGCAGTGACACATTTTCTAACAGCAATGACAGATTTTAATAAGCAAGCTATTCTTAAGTTTTGATTTGAGGTGTATATAATTAGGTAACGTGGGTGTTGAGTGATAAAACCCACAAGAAATACACAAATTAGAAGCACTGATTTTTAGAAACTGTGGCCTGTTTCATACTAAATGACGTGACCTATTTTTATTGTATTATTATATTTGAAAAATGAAAGGAAAAATTTTCTTTTTCATCTCTTCTTCAGCATGGGAAAGACATACTGCGGACAAATGACACTGCTTTTTCAAGTTTCCTCTTTCACAACTGAAGAACCCCTATTTGTGCTTTGATTTCTTTTATGGTTAACTGGCTTCTTCCTTGGAGTTACAGATGAGATCTACCTTGTCTTGTCCAGGTTTTCCAGTGATCACTTTCACAAACTTAGCTACAAACTCAGCTAAATATTACCCTGTTCTAGATTTGAATAAGAACAGGGAAAGCTAGAAAAATTCTATGACTGCTGATCAAAAGCAAGAATTTACAATGAATTTCAAGACTGTCCTTTTGAAGGGAATATGGTGGCTCAGAAAATAAGGACTTCTTGATCCAGTCTGAATTTTCAGGCTTTTGCACACATGGCAAGATTTTTTCATGGGGTGTAAATGTGAAGTACCTAGGACAATTTCTTACGCAGATTATAAGAGTTCATACTCCTTACCATCACCACTAACGGGCTGCACATGGAATCAATAGAGCAATTGTACAAAATACATATTTCTGTCTATCTCAGTAATTTAATCAATTCCTTTTAAAATAAGCTAGATTATCTTCGTTAAATTTATAACATGAAGTACTTCGGTGTGCAGGACAGTGTCTTGTTCTAGTATCTTCACAGTCTTTCATACAGGCTTCCACTGGCCACTAACTCATGAATTACCTTTTTTTAGAGCAAGTTATAATCTTTCAATCATATGAATGTTATGTAATGACACATCTTTATCTATAGTGCTTGCTATGAGCAAATCACAGTATTATTATTTCCCAAGAAATCCAGTCCATCTACCGAGGATCACCAAAGATAGCTGTTGTTATTGAAAACACTATCAAATATAGATCTTGGGAAACATAATTTGTCCAAATCTCTTGTCCTACACCCCGCACAAAAGCACAGACCAACCTTACCCAAGTTCTGCTCTATCCAATATGTTGCACCTATTCAGCACGTGGCTTTCTGCCTGCTGGGCCGGCCCCCGCTGGGGCACAGCACACCAAGCCTGAGCTGCGATGAGAACTGCAAACCCCTTCACAGGCTTCTCCGAAGCCCAAGTGCTCCTCAGTCATTCATTTATTTTTGCAACATCTCTATCAAATGATAAGGTATCATTACAGCCAAGAAAAACAAATCTAGTCCCATGGGAAACACCAGGACTACAAAAGCTGTTCTTATTTCAAATCAACATGAAAAAAATCAAAATCTTGGAACTTTTCACAAAACAACGTATCAGAAACCATCTCTTGATATTCTTAAAATACTTCATTTAGGCTGTTACACAACACAAAACCCGAAATTGTAATGTTGAAAGGTTTTTTAGCCATAATACAATATTTTCATAAACTTCTCTCAGGAACTTTAGAAATCAAAGCTTTCAGCTTTTCTTCTGGATCCAGTCATCTTTCTCCCAGGCTTTCTCTCCTGAATCCTATTTTCTTGGAGTCTTTGTTTATCCTTATGGATGAACAGCCCTGTTTTATAGATGTCTTTACATAGCACCTCATCCAGAGGATCCCTGATCCTGGTTCCCCAAGTATCTTCCTAAAGCTGTCATCTATTCAAATTCGTAATA
The DNA here is from genome assembly GCA_035590195.1 of Aviceda cuculoides. Classification (NCBI taxonomy): domain Eukaryota; kingdom Metazoa; phylum Chordata; class Aves; order Accipitriformes; family Accipitridae; genus Aviceda; species Aviceda cuculoides. Next base: position 16,555,951 of record JAVJGG010000039.1, read on the forward strand.
GCAGTGATTAATAAGAATAAGAACATAAACCCAGCAGCAACAAGAGCTTAGTGGGAATGCTATACTTTTAAATGAAAGCTGATTAGTCTCAGCTGTTCCTTCCTGGCTAACAGTGGACTGTAATACTTCTTGATTCTGTCCACTTTACTGCTTGGCCTTTTGTAAGGAAAAAAATCGCTTTTATTTTTATGACCGGGAAGGCAAAGTACGAGTGTTTTCAGTGACCCCAAAGCTATGATAAACTCAAGAACAGGCATCTTTGCCAAAAGTCTGCACAAAATTTTCCTTTTTTTTTCGCTGCCTTTCTACTTAACATGCAGTTGCACCTGTGGAGAACCTGAGAAATCCCCTCCTCCCTCTGCCTGACTCATTGTCAGCCCCAGTATAGCCAGGATTGATTTTAGTGACCCCCCCTGCCCCAACCCCCCAAAAACCTGGCACCCTTCTGCCAGCCAGCTCCCACATGGGCATTGCTCCCAGTGCTGCTTCCTGGCTTTGCCGTCTACCTCTGCATTCTCTGCACCGGTGTGGGATGAACGAATCCCAACTCTGCTCCCAGCATTTCCACCCCAGGAGGAACGCGAGGTGGGGACGGGAAGCTGATTGCTAAAGGAAGAGCCTTCCTTTCACTGCCAGCAAGGGATGCTGCTCTGTTACACTGAGGACAGCACCAGCTATCCAAATATTTCAAGGACTTTGCAGAGAAAGCATTTTTGCAGGTCAGAAGAACGATACTGGGGGGAGAAGACCCTTTTAACCCAGTGTGGGAATGCTACTGTGTGCAGGCATTGGGCTCAAACTGCTGCCACAGCCAGACAGGCTTTGTGACCTTCGCAGCTCTGCCTGCAAGATGCTGCACGCTGGCGGGATGATGCTGTAAGTAAAAGCCAGGAGCAGTAGGAAATGGACTGCTAAGTGTCTCATTAAGTTCCATTAAAGGGTCTAACCGCTATCCTTGGATTGACTGTCAGATGGAAAACATCTGTTTTATTTAATGATTTCTACTGATGCTATTCAGATCCCAGCAAGTTTGAAATGTTGCCCCTTATGCACTTAGAGCACATTTCCCAATTAAGAGTGGAGCGGTTCTTTTTATAGTAAAGTGGGAGATTTGCAGTAACTACTGTAACTCAATTGTAAGGAAGATCTCCAGGGCTTGATTAACTTTTTCATTGCAAAAATCAATCTTGGTAGGAAAAAGCAAAATCTTAACTCATACAGCCGTTTCCCGGATGAGCTCCATCCTGGGTAGCACCTTCTCTTAGTCCCACCCACAGTACATCACCACAAGGTTGCAAGATGTGTCCAGAAGCTCAGTGTACAGAAATGGAGCCACTTCTGATTAACACCAGGGGAAAAAAAGGACAGATTTGCAGAATTACTTATAAAGAGACTGACCTGGAAGAGCGAGTGTATTGTCTGATATGCAGGAGACTGTTTCCCACAGGAAAATACTTTCAGGGAGGTTGTAACTTAGTCCTTGCCACTTCTTGACATAAAAAGAAAATGCTTTTACCAGCTCATGGTTCAGAAAAGTGCACAACTGATTACTGTAACCACAACAACGTATTCAGAAGCAGTGAGATAGAAAATGAAATGCCCAATAAGCATATGTTGTTTTTTAATAAAGAACGATTTAGTGCTAAGTGGACCACGCCGTTTCCAAGGTGGCTCTATGAAAGCAGAACATGGGGGGGACCCAGCACCCTTGGGATGCCTCACTCTGTCCCATCCATCACCAACACAGCATCACCTTGGCCTCCTCCCCCCTCTGCATCCTACCTCATGATGCAAAACAGGACTGGTATCTTCTTTTCTCTGCCTTCCCTATGTAAACCATTCAGCTCTCCCAGACCCAGCACAAGGCCATACCAAATTCAATGCTTAATGTATTCTCCGGGTGTTTAGGACTAAGATCATTCGGTCAGAACTGAAATTTGGAAAGACCATTTTGTTCTGGCCTCGCATTAACTGTTCATTTATTATACTGTAAGATCAGCCGCGTGTTATCAATATTCAGAGGTCTGAATGCACCAAGCACAGACGTACTGCAGACTGATGGTAATTTATTTTGTAGAATGGCTGAGATGAGATTGGAGGAGAAGCGCTACTATCCAGGTGGCTTTCTGAGTACAAGCACAATGAATCAGCCATCAGCATTTCAAAATCCTTCCTGTGAAATTCTGGAAAATGGAGGGAAGTTGGCCCTTACCCTGCCTGCCACTCCTCCTGCTCCCCGAGAGCCAGAGAGCAATGTGTCCATGAGACAGACTTCGAGAGCTCTTTGCCTTTCGTAGGGGTCATCCTAAGCAGGGCCTAAAAATACCTTGTTTACAGGCTGCAGCTGAAACAAGCAAAACCACCCTTCTTCCTACAGCAAAACCTCGGTACACCCTGCTCATGGCACCCTTCCTGTGACACCACATCTAAGCACAAAGAGATTAAATCAGCGGGCAGCCCTGGGCACCCTCGGGTTGTCTGGTCATGATACAAGGCCTTCCTCAAGCTGCATTTCATTATTCTGCCTCAAATAGGCAGGTAAGGTTACTATTAGGTGCAAATCATATGCAGGAAGCAATGTCTAGCGTCAAAATCAGTTCTCATGGCAAGTGAGACCTCAAATAGACCTGAGTCAACACCACCACTCCAGGAACCACCAAGCCATGAGGTTACTGCATGCTCTGGTTCAAGCAACAACCTCCTTACATTCTTCCCCGCGACAGAAATGTGAATTGTTCCTTCTTGGGAATGGTTATAAGAAACTTAAAGCTCAGGTAAAAGTTTGAATGGGAATGGGAATCCAGCTCCAGAATGATCGTTACTATGGAGCAAATGGGTCGAACGAGCAGCAGAACACAAAGAGCAACAAACAAGAATGAGATGGAATTTACAGAGAAAAAATATGTTGCCTCATTTAAATGAGCAAGTCACCATTATTAAATTCCCACCTTCTTTAGCTAGCGCTGAGCTGATTTAACCTCCACCAAAGCTAATATGCCAATGCTAAATGCACTGCTCATGTAAGAACGAATATAGGACTGTAATGAATGCTGGGTTTCTCTGAGCACTCACATCCAGCTGAGAAATGCTAATGCAATGTTTTTGCTTAACCCTGGTACTTGGACCCCACTTTTGAGAAGGCGCAAAAGCAACTGCTGCTTTCACAAAATCAAGTCTCTGATAAGATGTTGCAGGTTCCACACCATTTCCTGAAAGGGAGATAAGGACAGAGCTTGGACAACTCACATCCTGGGCAACGGTGACTCAGAAAATCCATCTCTGGGTACAAAAAGCACAGATTCAGGTAAAATCATCAGTTGACATGGAAAAGTAATTCTACCAGGGAGATGAAAAGTATTTTAAAGTTTCATAAAAACGGACGGAACAAAAAGCACTTAAAAATTTGTATCGAATCTAGCTACATCTTTGTCTTCCTTGATTTAAGGGCTAGACTCCTACAGCTCAATAGGTCAGACAGCAGTACTTCGGGCTCTGAACGTAGCATTACTTCTGCAAGCTGCTGTATCATCATTTGCGTGGTCGTGCCAAGGACCGGAGGGATGTCACCCCCGCTAGCGGCAACGCAGACCCACAGAGGGGTTAGCCACGCTGGCACCAACGGTGCTGGGGACAATCTGTGTGTCCGACTGCTCCCACGCAGACAAGCCGTGGGGCTTGTCCACTTTTGCCTACTTACACCCTCTCTTCCCCTTGTTGGGATCAGAGAGTTTGGATGTACAGAGCTCTGGGAATCAGGCCGCGGACTTGGAGACACAGTGCCTGCCTTCGCTGCAAGATTTAGCCAAGGAGAAGCTGATCTTGGGCAGCCTGGGGCACCGTGAGCTGACAGCAGCATCCCTGCACCTGGCTCTGTGGCTGCCCCTTCCTGCCAGATAAAAAATAATAGCGATTTTCCTGAAGGTTTTAAAACTTTTTTTATCACAAGCTACAAACATTGAGACAAAAATCACTGAAAAAGTCCAAATCCTCAGCTATCATGGACTAACCCTTTGTAAAAGAGTTATAAATGGATCCCCACCATCAAGTGTGACTTGTTTCAAAGGGAAGGCTTGATTGCATACCTAATTTAGGTTGGAGGAAAGAATTGCTGTGCTAACCCCCTACTCTCATATTTCACACCACTTTGACAGTCTTACATGTTTTCCACTCATGCTGATAATTTTCTCCTTGGTGTCAAGCTCCATGTAAAAATTTCTGGAAAATTTCAACATGTTACCTCCAAATCATCTTCAAGTTGAAGAAAATGTGAAAAGCATGCATTTCCCCACAAAAGAACACCCCCAAAATATCTGCCATTACTTCTACAGCCAAAGTGAGGTTGGAAACTTTAGGGAACACCTTCGTTTAGCTTGGTAGGAAAAAAAAATCAAGTAGGATGAACTATACTGAAAATCATCTGTCATCAGTGCGCTCAGTGATAGCTGCCGGGATCTTAGCAGAGCCTGATGTTTCGTTGGGGCCGTTCAGCCTGGAGAAGAGAAGGCTCGAGGGAGACCTTATCGCTGCCTTCCAGTACCCAAAGGGGCCTACAGGAAAGATGGGGAGGGACTCTTTATCAGGGAGTGTAGTGATAGGATGAGGGTAAAGTTTTAAGCTGAAAGAGGGCAGATTTAGATTAGGTATTAGGAAAAAAATCTTTACGGTGAGGGTGGTGAGGAACTGGAACAGGTTGCCCAGAGAGGTTGTGGCTGCCCCATCCCTGGCGGTGTTCAAGGCCAGGTTGGATGGGGCTTGGAGCAACCTGGTCTGGTGGAAGGTGTCCCTGCCCAGGGCAAGGGGGTTGGAACTGGGTGATCTTTAAGGTCCCTTCCAACCCAAACCATTCTATGATTCTATGTGCAGAAATGTTAGTGCCCTTTCCACAGGGGAAAGAGGAGATGCATTCTTAGCAGAATTTATCGACAAATTTTTGATGTTGGATGTAATTGTCTTTAGTATGCACAAGGATCTAAACGCAGCCTTATCTTGGCTGGTCTTTTTAGAGGATAACAGCCTATTACTGCTAGCAGTTAATCCAATTACTCTTTTAGGTCAAGGGGGAGTGTTCTGAGCAAATATTTTTGGAAGATCTGAAAAAATTATTCTATGTGGTTGACCCAAAGAGAGCATATCCCAGAATTTGTCAGCAGAGCAAGAAGTTTAGAAATTCCTACACATATTGAAAGAAATGTATTCAAAAGGGCTGTAGGCTTTCAATTTTGATTGCAAGACAATAGTTGCTTATTTTAAAAATGAAGATATTTCAAAATGGAAAGTAGTTTCAAATAAAAAATAAAAACGGTATCTAAAATCATCAGTGAAATTCTTTGATTTGGAGGGTGAAGGCAGGGCTGTGCAAACCTTAAGAATTAATTCAGAATTAAATGTTTTGCCTAAAGCAGGTTTCAACCTCATCATTTTGACTCACTTTGTTCCTGGTTCTCTAATAAGGATTTTATTGAGTGTATAGGAAGGGACTGTGCAATAACTACCAATGATCCATCTAAAGAAGGGAGTAGTGCTGTCTTAGAGAGGAGAAATCTGCATGTGCATGAACTGGAACAGACTTAAGTGGAGTTTGTTCCTGTTTTATTGAGGGGGAAGGTGTCGCACTTGATGAGCAAGATTGGACGTTCTGCTTTGGACGTGCTTGACCAAGCCCTGGGAGTTAGGACTGTGGCACTCCATCTCCTCCTGCAGTCTTTTGCAGAGGGGATTTCTGTTCACTGCTTTATTTCTGTTGAGGAATGAGGCCTCCAGGTAGCTTTAGGAATTGGCAGAGACCTTTGGGGGTGCTTATGCTGCAGCCTCTGCTGTGACTGCAGCAGTTTGGGGCTGTTTGGATGAGATTCAAGCTAGCGTGGTTGGCTGCTGCTGGGGTAACAAAAACCAATACAACAAACAAAACCAATATTTGATGCGGGATGGGGAACCTTCCCCAGGGGCTGGGTAAATGCTGAGGTCCAGGCTGCTGCTGCCTTTGTAAGTGTTAGGGAATCTCTGCCTTCCACGGTAATCACAGAGGAGCTGGGTTGTTGGCTTTACCGTAAGGATTATTACTTGGACATCAATGGTGAATTTTAAATATTTGTGTGACATTTATGCCATAAATAGGAATTCATCCTCCCTCCCCCACCAGATACAGAAAAGAGCTTTTAGACCATATACTGTTGAATCCCAAAAGCCTCAACTCCGAATAACCAACTGCAATCCAATTTACATCAGCAGTTTGAAAAATCATTAGTTCAAGTAGTAAAAGCCCTCTATTGGATAAGGAATTTGCTTCCCCACGGCTGTAAGTAGCTGAGCTCTTAGAGACAACTACCGCCCATGTCAAAATTTATGCTCTCTTCGTGCACGCCATAAAACTGTCCTTTTAATATCAGTTCAAAAGTAAGCACAGAGAAACAGTTGCCATAGAGGAAATTTATAGTTATTGGTTTGAGAACAAAAGACCAGGCACTGCTTCCCAGTAAGAGGAATGAATGAGTTGTGGTGCTGGCAGGCTGTCATCCGTCACGGACCCTGTCCACCAGCAGCCTCCACATGTAATGAGAGTTCATTTTGAGCAGAGTTTTAATTTTGAAATATCATCTAAAGAAACTCAAGGTAAAAGTTGTGTCTTCCACAAGGTATTTTTGCTGGTTTGGTTTTTTAATTTTGAATAAGCTGGTGCATTTCTAATGTGGTGCCTGGTTTTGGCGGTGTACTGGGGAGAAAGGGCAAAAGGAGGGACTCCAGAAATGGCTTGTCGTGAATACAAATTAGAGAATTTGGCTGCTTGTGTTTCCTGTGATATCTATCTTCATTGTGAAAACTGCAAGTCAGAGTCAACCAGACTTCAAAGTTGCAAGCACTCACATGCAAGCTGAAAGTAAGGTTTCTGGGGGACATAGAAGTGCCAGGGCTGTTTGGTAAGAATACTTCATCGAGATTTTGACAAAGCCAGATAGGGAAATGGTATGGATAGACTATGTTGCCATTAAGAGGTTTTGAGTATATTACAAACCCAAAATAGAATTTTATTTTATTTTTGTAATTAACTTGTAAGTATTCTTGTGCCCTGAGTTCATTATGTTGTTCGGGTGGCTTACAAAAAACACATCTTCAGCTGGAATAAATTAGGGAGAAAACAAAGCAGTAATGAAAAGAAGCAAAGGGAATTGTTATTACATGTATACCTGAGAGCTCTTCATCAGCTGCTTCAACTGGGAAAACGTTATTACAGAAAAACACCCCACTTTCCTACCCATTCCCTGTCCTGCAGGCAATCACTTGAAGCAAGTTACTTTGGAGAGGATTTTTTAGATTTTCTGCTGCAAGGAGCTGAAAGCAACTTGATATCCTCATGTTTTCCCTAAAAGGAAAAAAACATTTCCTACATAACTCTAAACAGCCTCAGGGGCTTGAGTAACTTCACTTGAGACCTTTCTTTTGGTTTTGTGGCTGGAGGAGGCAGAGGATGAAGGAGGTGCTTGGTGAGCATTGCCTTTTTGTTTCACAGCACAGCCTGGCAGGCTACAGTGGTGTGAGGCATGTGCTGCTGCTCTTATTTTTCAAGAGTCATACTAGGGGGAATGTTTGGTTGTGGGTTTTTTGTTGGTTTGGGTTTTGG
>JAVJGG010000039.1:16573216-16594501 GCA_035590195.1 Aviceda cuculoides
CAGCTTGAAGTGCTTCCATTTCAGTTTAAGAACTACATGACCTGTAAAACCTCACAAGACTCTCTACCAACAGAGCTTTAAAAAATGCCGAAACAGCGAAGGACCAAATTCTTCCCTTCATAACATGTGTGTCCTTGCTGCAGCTGACACAGTGATATGGGTGTGCGTAAGGTACCACCTGAGTGGGTGCAAGGCACAGGAAACTTTCAATTCTAGGTTACTCAACATTTGTTTTGAGAAAGAGAAGAGATGTTTGGATTTGGCCTTACCGTAGCAAACAGTCTCCACAGAGATCAGTCTAATGACAACTTCATTTCACCAACATCGCTTGACTCACTAAAAAAGTACAGATTGGATAATTGCTATATCAAAAACTAAAGGCCATAACTATCACAATTATCCACATTAACTCCAATTGTTTCATAAGAGAAGCAAGTGCTGTTTAGAAGACTGTCAGAGCCAGAGGGAAACAAAACAGCTCAACAACAGAAAGCCTGGTATTAAATGAGAGGGAAAAAAATAACTTCTCTTCTTCTACTGTCACTCCTGTGATAATAAAATGAAGGGCTGCAAGTGCAGAGGGTTTGCCGTTGGGTAGCAAATGAAGCTTCATCAGATGATTCACAGCCAAGCCAGGGTGACTGTACTCATCTTCTCAGTGAACAGCACAAAAGGAGGTTGGTTTCCTTAGTACAGATATTCCCAAGCCACTTGTAGATCAAGACTGCCTCCTTCTCGGCTGAAAATTTCGAGATCTTCAGGGATTCACCATGGGGAAATGACTGTATGGCCTCTCAAGATAGCACTGCCTGGGCTCTGTGATAGAGATGGTGCATAAACATGTGCTTTTAGTGCTATCAGATCAATACTGTTCAGGAAGATATATCATCAGTGCAATGGCAATTGGCTGATGAGGAGGGAATACCCTCCCCCTGCCACTTCTGCTGCACCTAATTTTCTGAAGAAAAATATTAGTTATAGTTTAGTTGTAAGACCTACAATTTATTTATAAGAAATGCTTGCCATTCTGGTATTGTTCCTACAAGCGTAATTAAGGGAAATATAAACTGTTAGTGCAACATTTAGAGAGTACAGGTGTTTTTTGGCATCTCACTGATTAGAAATGCAAATCTGGGAAACAATTAACTAATGTGATAGAAGTCAACAATTTGCATAAAGCTCTTTCAGGTCTTTTCTAACACAGCTGCAGTAATTTCCCTAAGAAAAAGCCTGAGGAAGTCTGTGCTGAACTCTACTGCCCATGGAGCAGGCTCCCAGTCTCTCTGTCTAGAATACACGCTACATCTTTGTTTCACACAGAGGCAGCTGAAGCATAAATTAAAGTCAAGATTTTTCAAAAATAGGTGAGTGAAGTTGGCTCCAGTTTCATGACGCCCAACGGTGGTAACACAAACTCAGCCATCCTTGCTCATCCGTGACACCAGGCACGCGCTGCCTTTCACAGAAAGGTGTCAGAAGAAAGGATGCTGTACTAACTGGTGAACCTTATCACAATGCTGCTGTTGCCATGCTAGCGTTGCAGAAAGAGCCTGCTGCTAATGATCCCCCGCACCTGGAGTGCTGGAGATTTTCATATGGGTCTGCCAGAAAATTTTAAGTCCTAAAAGCGAATGTCCAAGAGCACAAGGCATTTGAAGAGAGGGATTATTTGTGAACAACACAACACCTGGTTCTGCACTTGCTGAACTGTTGCGTAGGAAAGCATTAGTCCAGCTACTGCATGCCTCAAAATGAAGCTCTGGGCATTGAGTTCCAGAGAAGGTTCCAAGCCAAGGGCTCAAGTCCTGCCCATGACACCGAACAAATCTTTTGGGCATCCAGGACTGAGGTCTGCCGCTCTCCCTATTCCCGATGACCGCTCGAGGCCTCGGGACCTGTCTCCAGGCAAGCAGGGACTTATTTTAGTCATTAAGCTTCACTGGCCTCCTAAATGCTCTGTTCATTTTTTAATCACGCAGGAATTTCATATTGCAAATCAATGGCTGTCTTGTCCAGATCCTGAAAATCTTACTCAGATAAATTAATTCTTCCTCTGGCAGGCAGTCAATGAGACTGCTTGCTTGAGTAAGGATTACTTACATGAGAAAGGGTTTGCAATATCAAGCCCATTAAACTCTTAGTTCATCAGGTGAAGGGAACAGATCTGTACTTTGCACTGTGTCTATTCCACTTACTAGAATTTCTTTGGCTTTTTATTCTGTTTCAGATCATTCACTTATTTACTCTGAGCTTATTGTACCTTCTGTCAGTGTCAATATGGCTCAGCTGGCAGCAGATGCTCCTCTAGATCTGAGCACACTGGTGTGATATAACGAGAATGGAATGAGAATTGATGTGAACTTTTTGCCTAAAACCTGAACTGAAATCTTCACATTTATGAAACTCTGCTTCTAATTTGTGCACCAGCTCCATGAGACATCCTCGTTTTAAAAATACAGTAGGTCTTCCAGTTTAGTTGGAGGCCGCAAGTACTGACAGGATGAGGAACAGCCCACTCTTTTCAGCTTGCTTTTCAGACCCATTTTGGTAAAACATTAGCTCTGGAGTTGTCATTTGAGGAAACGTGCCCTCACAAGTCCTTTGAGGTTTGCCCATTCCCAGCCAGCTCAAATGCAAGGTCCCAGCAACACTCGGGTTCAAGAGGAACACTGCTATCTCGTAATGGGACTTTTTTATATCTGAAAATGCTGCAGGGATGAGGATGGAGGGTCTAAATTGACTCCTTCATTAATGTGCATTCAATGTTATCAGAGTAAGGAAAGGGGAAGACTACTTTATAAAGCAGACAGCCTCTTGCACTGTGCTTCTGAAACCAGCTCTCTGATTTTTTAGATACCTCCTGAGGCTTTAAATAAACAGAACTGTACTTCACCAATTATCATGCCTGTTTTGCTTAGCTCCCCAGTGGATTTAATTTTAGAAGAACTGTACCGCTCAATATTCAGTGCTGTTTGGGTAAAATTACAAAAATGAAAAACAATGTGATAGCACCTGTACCATCCACAGAACGTAAAATATGAAAGGTCTTATCTGTTCAATTATTTAAACCATCCAATCTGCTGGTAAAAGCTATTATATTGGCATTATATCCAAAGTCTCCCTAATCCATTCTAAATTTTGGATTCCTTTGTTGATCCTAGATTGCCTAATGAAAGCAGTTTGGTATGGAAATGCAAGTTTCTTGATACAATTTTTATTCAACAGACTTGTTTGCTGTCCCAGACCCTTTTTAGGTTTTTTGATCCAGGAATTCAGCGGGTCTACCTCCAAGAATTAGCTTATCTATGGAAAAGTTAGTTTCCGAAACCAAGGGTTCAAGAGCATAATCTAAGTATGACAACTTTTCTGTTTCCTTTGTCCCTGCCTAGCTTCTAGACTGCACACCTTGTTTATCCTGTTTTCTAGGACTCATTCAGGTGTCTCTGATTTCAGTATTGAGAAGTCATGCCAAGAGGGTGGCATTCAGGCTCTCTGTGATTGAAGTAACAGAGTTTCCATCGCAAACCCCTTTCAGTTGTGTTGCAGTTCCGCAACACAACCATAAAACTCAGAATCTTGGGGATAACAACTCCCTTTTCTTGCCCACTGACTCCCCATCGGTTTTGCTTAGTAGACTTTTCAAAAGATGCCTTTTGACTGACAATGCTGCAAATGCAATGTGAACTTTTACAGCCAAGCTGGATTCCCAGTTTTTGCACCTCATCACTTGCAATACAAGTTCTGCCAGGAAAAGGATGCTTTCAGTGGGTTTGCAAGGATGTAAACGGCCAGAAAGCAGTAAACATTTCTCTTGAGGCTGCCAAGTAGGAACAGAACTGAATTCACTTCCTCTTAGCACTGTCGCAACTGCAGGGCTACACGAAGATAAAAAGACACAAAAATGTGTTTAATAAAGTCACTCTGAATACCCCCACACGACAGATCTGTTGATGATGCCAGCCTGCATTGATGGATAGTCATTTTGCGGAACTGAACTGCCCTTTACTTACTTTTAGCAGAGGAGCTGCCAAATTTTGTTTGTCCTGGCACTGCTGCACCAGCCGAAGCTCCGGGTCCTGCCCTGTAGCAACAGGCCCACACGAGAACAGGCGCAGGAACACGCGTATGCAGGAACAGGCACACTTCCATCTCCTCGTTCAGCTTTTCCTGCAGCCCGTTCTCACCCCCCAGTCCCAGACTCGCACCACAACCACTTTTTTCCGGCATATCCTTAACCAGGGTTAACTAACACTTTTAGGTATTTCTCATCAGAGCAGCAACGGCCTCCTGAAAGCTAACCAGTAAAGAAAATACCAACGGGACACAGCACCAGGACTGACCAGTGAGGGCACACCTTTCTCAAGCCGTTGGCTTGTAAAGGGAATTTTATCCCAATGTTTTCCCAGCACACTTCCCCAGCCTCTGGTAAGCTACAATTTCAGGACATTTCCAAGCCAAACGTGACATCATTGTATTTTGCAGTGTTTTTCTTTCAAGAATTTACCTAAATGATATGTGAACCCACAAAAACGATGGCATCCTCGGCATCCCATTGCGATGAGTTCCCCAGCTGAATGACGAGCTGCGTGGAAAACGCTTTCCGCAGATTTAATAAATGTGATGAATCCTTGTGTTCCCTTATCACCCCGGGTTAGTTTCTACTCAAGTTCTGAGTTTGTTTCCCAGTACCAACCCACTCCTGTTGGTTTGAGGAGGCCTCGGAGACTGTCTTTGATTGCTCCAGCAGCCTTGTTTAGACGTTCACCTTCACATGGGCATTCACAGCTAGCAGCAGGCTGCAAGCGCCGTCGGGGTGAGCCATCTCGTCGGCAGGTTACAGAGCGAGCCTAACAAGGCAGAAGCGCTGCTGAGTCACTGTGACAAGAGCTGCTCATTAGCTCAACCTGCAGCACGAGAGGGAGGGGAAGCCCTTCTGGGCAGAAGCAGGGAAGGCAGGCAGCTTTCTAGAAGGAAAGGCAAGCGTAGGAAAGAAGCTGAGGTTTCATAATGGTATTTTTTTTTTAATCAAGCCACGTTCTAAAAAACAGGGTATGTGCGGAAAATTAGCTTGCTTCTGATCTTGAAGATATTCCGTACACATCAGGGAAAAAAAAAGCAACTCAAAAATCCACATAAGTACTAATATACGTATTTTCCCAGCAAACTGCAAAAGAGCCCAGCCCTACAAGGGAGCAGGCACAAGTATCACCCCACGGGCACCTATGCCACTGGTCACAACACCTAGCATCCACACCAAATTTAGGAAAGAAAAGCGGCACGTTTCTCATTGGCTCTGCTGAATCATAGCAACGTACTCGGTCGTTTGGTGATCTGAATATACAATCCCAACTGAACACGCCGAGAACCTGGCAATGCTCTTATTCTCACACTTTGCAACTCACGCCGTCTGCTCAAGTCCTTATCTGCTTACAACTCCGCTTGCCAAACATGCTTTGCAACGTGACGGTGAAGAGTTGGGAGTAGCCTGGAAGTCCTGGAACCCAGTACTCCTTGTTTGCTGGCGTGGGGCCGAAACGCGATGCTGGAAGCAAGTGGTGTGTGATCCAGGTGCCAAACTACCGAACTGAGGTCCAGCTCCAAATTCTGCCAAGGCTATTTTTTTGGCATCACACTGCTTTTGTGTCACTGTGACCCCAGTGAGCAGCGCAATTAACTGAAAAATGGGGCCTTATGAGCTACATTGCCATTTCAGCCACATTTCTGAGCTTGCCGAGTCCCAGACTTCTGCTCTGAGCAACACGTTAAGTCTGAGTTTATAAAGACATTTTGCCTTTTCGCCCAAGGACTTTGGCTTTGATTAGCAAATGACTAACAGAGTGGATGCACTTTTAGTCTTTTATCTACTTCACACGTATAATATTTATCTCACAGGACATCGAAATTGTTCTTGCACAAACAGCAGTTTCACTGCTGATTTTTAACAGCCACTCTGTTAGGGAACCATTGCACAAGCGCCTAACTGCAGGTCTGTCAGCGTCTGTGCGGTGCACAGTCCTGAAGCATCACTTTCTCATGCTCGGGCTCCTCTTATGAAGCCTCATCGTAGAAGGTGCTGAGTATCCTCAGCTCCCACCACCTGCAGGGAGGGATGGATGCCCAGTGGGACCTCTGTGGATTTCAGATGCCTGGGCGGATGACTTGTAGAGAAAAGCAGCATAATAGCTCCAAGACTTTCAGCTTGCTGAGTCTCCTAATAATTCTCCCATGGGAGGGTGATGCCCTCCCCGCTTCTCTGCTGGAGACAGCAGGCAGTCTGTCTCCCGACACCCAGAATCGCACCGATCCCAGCAGAGACGAGCACCTGAACGAAACGGCACCCATCTCTTTGCCCTGCCACTCAGCAACACCACGTACCATTAAGACAGGCCAGCACGTACCTCATGAAGGACGACCTGCTGCGGGGAACCACTCTGCTTCCCCAGGGACCCGACCCCCAGGAGCGTCCCACATCGCCGAGCGGGGCCAGCCAGGCCCAGCAAGCTCAGCCGCAGGCTGCCGGTCCCTTCGGCAGCGGGGAGACAAGTCTGCGAGCAGCGGGCTCTGCAGCTACACTGCCAGGCACAGTCCAGCTCACGACTAACCCCAAAACTCACGGTCACATTCCCTGGTGCAAGGCTGAGCCTGCGAGCGCAGCCGGAGCCAGGGAGCGCCCGTCCGGGCAGCGTGACCAGGAGCCCGTGATGCTCCACGGAGACCCACCCAGGTTCTCCTGTGCCGGGCACCGGCCGGCGTCCACCTCTGGGCTGCAACTCTGCTGTAGGACTGAACCGAACTACAATTGTTTGCATCTGCTGAGCTTAGCTGCCGGCATAATTTAGAGCGGAATCCGTGGTTGGAGGTGTCAGAAAACATTTATCAGTTCGGGCTGGTTCTACAAGGCCTGGGAACCTCCTTAGAGGATGCTCCTGTCCCGGCGCTGATCCCACGGCTTGCCTGCCCTCTCCCACCTTGGCCGTGGGGCGGTCGGGGCTGCCAGCACGACTCCGGGTCGCGGGGGGGCCAGAGCAGCCCTCCTCTCTGTGAGGATGTGGCACATGTATCCAGCATAGAGCAAGGTGTTGCCATGAAAAGAAAAACGTGCTGCAGCTCTATCTAAGACCCTATCGTTGAAGAGAATGAACTATAGTAAGGTATACCCCGCACTTGAGCATTCATGGTAAAAAATGATTTATACTGACATGCAAATTTAACTAGATGAAGCTTTTGATTATTTCCCCTATCTCTTGGTTTGTGCTATTTCCCTGAGGTGGAAAAATGCTCTTTGCCAGTAATTCATTATAAATGCCCCAGCCATTCCCATTAGCTACAGCAGGTCTTCACTGCACTGCTCAGTATTAAAATATGCACAAACTTCTCTTCTCTCCAACTCACCAAAACCAATTTTTGAATCACTCTGAGAATTTAATCACATTTCAGTTCTCTTGGCTATAATCAACGTGCACGCTTCGTACAATATTTACTTTCTGTGCAGGTACCAAACTTATACATGACAATCTATTTCACATACAGAGGACAATGTTAGCTGAATGCTCTCTTAGGGTAAATTATATATAAAATTCTGCACAGGGTATTAAATCAAAGTGCTCCTTAAACCCATGCTAACTCTGTACCAAGCACATCAGACAAGAAATGGCAAAATTAAGCCACGTACGGCAGCTCTGTTAACTCAGGAATATTGGCCATCCTAAAATAGCTAACAAAGCAAGCATAAACAACTCTGCCATGTAGCATACTTCCTAATACCCACCCTACAAAAGGCTGAATGCCCTGAATTTCCAATAAGTGAGTTGAAAGGCTGCAGGAAGGAGAGACAGACTGGGCCCTATCACACACGGTCAGGGCAAAGGACTACTCTTAGACAAGGACTCTATCCAACCCGGGAGAAGCTGTAAGCTTACTCACATATGACGCTATTAAATCAAACGCTTTGGCAAACCACAGGAACCCGGAACAAGACAAGATGCAAAACAAACACTCTTTACAAGCTGAATTGCATGGCTCCCGAGACCAGCCAGAAGGATAAATGAGCAGCACATATTTAATTTTATTGTTTCTGACAATGGGTCCAGGCTAGACAAGCACACAATTACATGAGCTGAAATGTTCTATAGGAGAAATATGCATTTCACTGACAATCATTAAGTGATTTTAAAAACTCTGACATGATGGTTCATGGAAAATACACAGCTAGATGTTCTCAGGCTATTTTTTTAAAATTTGCTGTATTTGGGGTTATGTTTCAGCCTATGCAGAATTCAAGCAGTACACCCAATTCTCTCCACCTACGTACCTGCCTTCCCTCTAATGAACTTCACTCAGCTGCTGCTCTGTGTCACTGTAAGCCTCCTCTGTCACATCGCAATCACTTCAATGAGAAAGCAATAGCTCCAGGACTACATGTCTGACACAGAGATCCTTAAAATATTTTTCACTCTTTTCTTCAAGACAATGAAAGAACACAAGGAATTCATAGGGTGTGAAACCTGAAAAACTCAAGTGTAGCACATATGGTGGTCATCTGAGAGATGCAGTCATTCATAGAAAAATAAGAGAAAATAAAAGCCATCCTAAAATACAAAAGGGCATGATTCATTTTGCGGTTACGTAAGACAGCAGTACCATGACACTGTTTAAGTCATCTCGCAGCAACGTGACACTGGTGTAAGAAGGGATGAATCAAACCCTGTGTTTTCATTTTAAATGGATGCTCAAGCATCAAACAGCAGGAAGAGTTATGGCTTCAAATAGCTCCCGAGAAGGTCCCTCCAAATAAAATTGTGAGGGTGGGTTTGCCTTGGGAGGTGTACTCACACAACTCCCATCGACTTTGGTAGGAAACCGGCCACAGGAAAAAAACATTTCAAATGGGGTGGTGTTCTGGGATACGAAGACGCATTTTCCAGCTGGTGCGGAGAGGAGGCACCGCTGCTCAGAGCGGGGCGAGCAGTGGCAGCATGGCAGGCTGCGGGGAGGACCAAGGTCGCTTCCCTTCTCTGCAGGCCAGGGCTTTTAATGTGCTTCTATAACAAATGTAGATAATTATATATTTATTTTAACATAATATCTGGGTTTTTTTGCTTAGCTGCGTTGCTGCCTTGTCCCTGAGGAGCTTTTATCATTACATTAAAGATCTTATTTTTGCTCTGACAGACGCCGCAAACTATCTATAAACTCTGGCAGCCAGCTACAGATACCTGTTCTCTGCAGATTTATTATACATCACTGATCCCCTCATGGAGCAAGTTCACCTCATTCTTGTGTACAGTCACTGGATCGGAAGCAAAGCACACTGCAGACTACCTCTGAGGTCAGATACCTGAATCCCCATCCTGGCAGACTGCTAGGGAGGAAGAGGCAAAGCCAAAGCCAGAGCTCCAAAAATTACCAAACTGGATCCGCAGATATTCTCCATCTGCCAACAACTCTAATGGATTGCGGCTAGGACATATTTTCTACATATGGAGGACACTCAGAATCAACTAAGGCAATTTTGTTGCTGCACAGCCCAAACCTAAAAAAATATAGCCTAAGGAATAAAATATGAGTATTCACCGCAGTCACTGAAACAAAAAGGAACTGCGATTTTAATACTGCAGTTTGGTGCAAGATACATGGAAATGGGACACCTGGTGTGTTACCCCTAATGCGCTTTCCTGTGCGAGTGTGGGAAAGCACTTAGCTGAGCCTCCATTTATCCTCCTGTAAGCCCGATGTCTTATTTACCTATTTACCCGTGGGGTAATTGCTGTGGACTTAATGGCCTCTTTATCAGGTGCAGTGTTTTGGAAGTGTTTCAGGCTAAAAGGTGCTATCAGGTGCAAGACACCGACAGTAGCACGGGTGAGGGACAGGGATGGCACGTTAGCAGGGTGTTTTTCAAACCATTTACTGAACGAATCTATAACCTTCGGCAGTGCAATCTGAAGGAAACAGTTCTGCACGGACACCAGCATGACTGAAGCACTAGAGTTGCAATAAAACCAAAAGCAAGTGATCATGACATAGACCACAATATTCTCTCTCCCTATTACATAGCGTCATCAATACTAATTTCATTTCTCTCTGGAAATGGTGCAACTATCTGTTATAGTTATTGACAATTTAAGTACATTTCTGGTTTTCCCTATATTTTTGCTTTAGGAATTTGACAGTCCTTTGTGGGGCTTTTCCTCCTGATCAATCCCATGTTGCCATCTGTCTGCTCCTGACAAATCCCATTCAGGAACACGTCCCTGTAAGGGCTTAGAAACCCTCAGGATGTGTAGATGGATGTCATTTACTTGAGCTGATCTGTTCCCCGGACTCCCTGTTGGCATCCCTTGAACAGGTGAATGTTCAGCTGGTATAAACCAGCTGAGCTCTCTTGGGACTCATTTACAACAACCAAGAATCCAGCCCAAAATATAGAGCTAATTTCCCATGCATCAGATCGCATCTCTTGCTGAAAGGACCATTATCAGCAAAAGAAGTGATAGATTAAAAAATGGTGCTGGAACTGCAATTCTGGCAACCTTTTTTTGCATAGCAGGTGAAGTAGGGGCAGATAGATGCTCCTCAGCAGCACTTGTGCATTCCCTGGGCGCACTGACAGAGACACGAGCCGGGTTTTACCTGCCAAGGCAGTTTCTTGCAATTATTGTAAAGGACAAACCAACCAAACCAGAAAGCAGCAGGTGATAAACCCAAGATTATTGAGGACTTAGATGGAAACTTGCTTTGGAAAAGTAGATCAACATTAAACGGACACCCGTCTTTGCGAAGAGTATTTAAAAACATGAATTTGGGACACAACGACATGGCTAAAGTCTGTTTAAGGCTTTGCCAAGCCCATCAGGTTCAAGAAGAATAAAAGAATAAATGTAAGAAAATATAGCTGCCTAGTAAAGAAATAAAAATGACCATTGTTACCAAGGGGAAAATAGAGGGATGTCACCAGTTAATTTTGCAATGGCATAAACTATTAAATTCACAGATACCAAAGGATTCAAGGAAGACACTATTCATGCTAACATGTAAGACCACATGAAGAACTATCCATAATCACTGCAAATACCAAAAACCAGAACCAAAGTGAATCTCTGAGCTCTGCCTAAGATGCCTACATACCCATCAAACTAAAAGCTGGACTTAATCTAAGTAAAGGTCATATTCTGCTCCTCCTCCTCGCATCGAGGGACATTAGAAGTGATCCTTTGTTCTCTCAGTGGTCGCCCTGACTTCAGGGTTCTGTCTCACCACGAGAAGTTAGCGCTCCGTTGCAGGTTAACAGAGGCAGAATCTGCTCCCATCCCATTTTCTGCATCTTTGCGAAATCATACCCGATTCTTCCAGAAGGTGCAACGAAAGAACTGACCTCCTCAAACCAAGCACGTTCGCTGTGCACGGTGATGGAATTTTGCTTCCCGTACAAACCTCGCTATCCCACCCCGAGCCACGGCTCGAGGTAACGCTCCCCGAGGCAGAACTGAGCCCGCAGAAGCCGGCACGGCACGGTGCTGTCGCGGCGAGCGGGCGGCCAGAAGGGAGCGCGGCTGAGGATGCTCACGTAAATGAAAATGCTCGGTGCAGTCGAAGGTGCGTTTGCAAAGGACACTGTGCAGCCTCAGGACCGTGACTACGCGGATTAAGGGGACTTTGCACCATCGGGCTTGTGTGGCTACAGCCCTGCAAACAGATCTGTGGATTAACCGCGCTGAGCAAATAGCCAGAGTAGAAAGGAAAGCGGAGTTCGATGCCGTTCACTGAGATTTTACTTTGTCCCACAGCATAACCAGTTCCAATTTGCCTTTGCTCTGGCAGATACAAGATGAAAAATATGCAAAGCTGCCCCTTGTCCCAGCTGTCAGGATTGCAAAACAAATGAGACATTTGAGTAAGTTTACTTAATTGTTATCAGTATTAGAGGCACCTTAAGGGAATCTTTCATAGAAGAGAATAATTTGTAGTAGATAATAAATTTCATTTTCCTCTATTTTCCTCCTTGGGAAAAATCTATTAAGACTTTATAATTAAAACTCCTGAACATAGTTCAACTAAATGTTTTTAATTGAAAAATGGTCTATTTTTAAAAGTGTCCTTTTTTCTTTTTTTCATAAAAACACTGTTTTCTGTCTTGAGAAATGCCACTGAAAATTATTAACTGACATTCTTCATCGAAACTGCTAATAAAACATTTCTTTAGTTACTCAGCAACTTGAAGCCATAAGATTTCGGCACCTAATTCCATTTCAATTTGAAAATCCTGGCCAAACAACAAAAAAATTAGTTTCTCTAATCCCTTTTAATAACAGTAATAGAGATTATATGGGAAGATATAAAATGTGTTCAGGCATGCGTGTGATTCACAAAGTTGTCCCTTTCCCTCTGTACCCCACACTGATTAGCCCAATCAGTTCACAGTGACCAAGAGAAAGCATCCTTTCCGTCTGGGGTTTTGGTTGTGGGTTTGGTTTTTTTTTTATTTCACACTTTGGGATCATTGGTTTGCACCAAAGGCACCGCAGTTTGATTCCGTGCATCCATATATATTCATAATGGAAACACGGCGTAATTAGCTAAAACCAGACTACCACCACTATACTGAATTTGCTGTCAAATCTCATGCCTATAGGTTATAAGCAGATTCCTTGGAACAGTAAATTATTCATTTACTAAGTTCTTACGATAATTTCAGTGAGAACAAAATGAAAAATGTTTACTTACTGATGTATATAGGTATCCTTCACTGTTCATTGCCAGATACAATTTTGTTTGAACCCCCTGAATCGCCACCACTCGTAAACCCACAGGTATGAGGTTAAACAACGCTAGGAGAGAAAGGAGATGGAGAGCAAAATTAATCCTTTAGAGTATGCACATTACATAGAGAGTTAAACCATAATTATCAGAACAAAATAAAAAATGCCTGTTCATGCATATATTAATTTCTGTGGGTGCTATAGAACAATACTGCTATTATCCTGTTCTTCTATAGCAATTTCCACCAATAGCTCAGAAATGTTCTACAGAGGGTATCAGTGTATCTCCCACATTCTGAAGATGGTCAATTGGAGGTATTGAGAGCTAAAAGGACTTACCCACCTCATGAGCAGAATCCAGGGTCTGCTGAGTAGAGTTGAACATACTTAATTTGGTTTTGGTTTTTTTTTCTGTCAGTAAGTGCATAAAAAAAAAGGTGATCCAAAAACAAACAAAAAGTTTTTCAAGATGATCAAAACTTTTTTTTTTGCAAATTCAGTAAACATTTTTGACCAAAAGGAAGGAGCAAGATGAAATTCAGAAAAGTTAAAAACCTTCATTAACATCTCAAAATGTTTCCACTCAAAATTCACTGGGTTTTTTTTCTTCTCTTTTTGAGAGGAGAATGGGTTTGAAAAAACAGAGTTAAAGAACTTCAAAATGAAATGAAATGACAGCATATTCTTTAGATCAAGCCCTAAATCTGTGCTTTCAAAATTGAGCTGCTTCGAATGTTCTGCTTGCGTTTATGCTTGCATATATGCTAATAGTGGCAGTATTTATAAGCAGAGAAATGTCTCTTCAAAAAACGAAGATTCCGGTTTGTAAAGTGGCAAATTAAAAAAAAAAAAAGCAAGCTCTGCCATAGCTTAGATTCATGGATTTGTTACAATTGAACACAAGTAATAATGATCTGAATACAGTACTCTGTGTTCAATATGTAGGATTAAAAATAAAGGGGAGTTAAGAAGATTTTCAAGAACTGTTATCATAACGCAAAGCATCTCCTTCCAGCCTGTTGTATAAATGCAGAGATAGGACGAAGTAATGCCAAACTGGCTCTTATTTCCAATGGTTTATTACTTGGCTCAAAAACTCCCGTCTGCTTCAGGCTGAAGTGTGGTATTTATGGTCACTGTCTGAATTTAAAACTCAATTACGAATTTGAAATTATTGAATTTTCAAAAGTATAAGCTAAGAATTATGACCCATTAAAATTCCCTTTTTCAGCCTGACAATCCCCAAATGGTCATATTTAATTAAAAGAAAATCTGCAGCTTGCCAACATTTAATACAGATCCTGAATTCTGGGTGTGGGGTTGTCAAGAATGTATCAAAAAACCAAAGAGCAAACGTATGCATGTCCTGCTTCGCTAAAGGCATGGCCAGAAGAGAACACTGGGGACAAAGGATTAAATTCTGGTGAAAACAGACTCTGTTCCAGCAGGCAGCTGGACCTCTGGCTCCCTGTGCTGTCCCGGGTTAACCTGAACATCTCGCCCCCCTGGCTGGGTGAAAAGGGGGTGCAATGGGCTCGGGGGGGGACGGGGACCAGCAGCTGAGGGACACCCCACGAACTGCAGGTGCCCTGCTCTAAGGTTGTGGCACCTTTAAGCATTGAATTTCCGACAATGGTCAAGTATAACAGAGCAGGTGGAAATATCCAGAACTAATAAATAAATGTAGGAGAGCATAAAAATATACCTGTGTTTTTCTTTCCCTCTCATGCACACAAGTGTACATGCAGACACAAACACACACACACACGCAGCCCCTCCTCACGCTTGCCTCAAGCAAAAAATCAACAGAAACGGCTTTCTCTTCACTAAAACAAAATCCTCTAGATCTCTACAGTTTTTGGCAAACAAAACTTAGATTTTCAGTAAGGGATATGCTCAGGGAAATGGGTTTCTCATGTGTTCTATCAACTGCTTGAGTTTATCTGGGGGAGAAAATATTCCCTGACTCAATAAACGCTCCCTTGGAAAGCCCTCTTTTGCAGTTCAACCCCAAAAAGCATCTGATCTCCGTGTAGGCAGCAGAGCACAATTTAAAGCTCAATATCCAGGCAGAACCTGGAGATCTCTCTTGAAAGGTGCTTTCTTCAAGGCATATTTATGAGTAGGGCGAGCGTTTGGTTATTTTCAGCACAAGGGTACGAGTCCGGGCCCCGCTGTAAATGGTGCTCCGAACCAGCCGAGGACAGGGCAGAGCCTGGGACGGCTGAGAAGACACAGCTCACGGCCACCAGCCGCGGAGACGGGTTTTAGCGAGCGATTCCTGCCGGTGCTCCGCTCGGCAAAGCGAGCAGAGACCCGAGGCTGAGCCGCTTCTGCCAGGGGAGGGCTGGGGCACCCACCGAGATGGGTGCTCAGCTGCTTCCCGCAGCAGCTGAACACGTTTTCCTGCCATAAGCGTACGTGCTCTATTTTGAAGCAAGACGAGGGCCGGGCACGCCGAGAAGCTGGTTTAGCCACGGCTGGGATTAGCAGCTGCTGTGGCACAGACGATCGGAAGCTGCAAAAGGGCTGGGGGGGAGAAACGCTGGCTCTGCTGGCGACCGTCCCTGCCCAAGGGGAGAGGGACCGGCTGGCGGAGGGGCGCGCCGTCAGTCCGTCCTGCGCCAGCACAGCCGGACGCACAGCCAGGCCGCCCCAGCTGCCGCCTCCGAGGCAAGGGGACGTTGGCACTACAGCAGAAAAGGGACCCGTCCCCTTCAGCAGCAGCCGTTGCTCCCACCGTCCTCGCGCAGCGGCAAGTGCGAGTCTGGCTTCTGCAACGGCGAGCGGCTTGTCCACGACCAGCGAAAGCCGATGGGGCCAACGGCAGAGCCACGCGGCCCCCTGCTCCGCAAGCCCCCAGTGCCACGGATAACGGGTTGGAGATGCTGTCGCATTTCTAGGGGTTGGCTCTCACGGGAGCAGATATGACAGAAAGGGTGGCAAAAAAGCCACAAGAAAATAAATTGCTTGCTACTGTGATCAGTTTGTGTTAACATAAGATAATGCAACGTTATTTGCATCCTAGCCTTTCCCTATTACATTTGCACTGTTTAAAATAAGGATATAATAGCCATCGTAATGAAAAACTTGGCGATGCCTAAGGGAGGGATGATCTTTACTATGGCCCTTGTGCAATACAAGCTGACAGAGAATTAGAGCTGCAAAATGAGAGGCAGCGGGCCACAGCTGGATTTATGAATGTATACATTAGTGTGAGGTCTCTGCCACCCTTGGCTTGGCCATCTGGATCTCTGTACGCTTTCTGCAGGATATCGTTTCCTATATTCCCTATTTTATAAGTCTTGAAATCTCTTTGTCTTGCCAAAATTGGGGAATAAATTTTGCCTTGATTTAAAACCTTGCCCTATTTAACACATTTAATGAGTCAAAATCTGTTTCTCAGCCAGGAAACCCTTTCCACGAGGCACCTCCTCAAATCACACGGACTCTTGGCTAAAACCAAGGTCTGGTGACTGACTGCTATGGCTCCTCAAGTCCGCCTAAACTGTGCTCCAAAATCTCAGCTTTCTTTTAAACTCTCTGCAATTGCAGATGCAACCTTGTTTTCGTGAACCCTGAGTGTAGCAGTGGGTCTGCAGAGCTTGAAATAATTGCTCCCAAGTCAGAAGCTGAAGGGGATCTTCAGGCAAACAGCCCACTCGGCTCTAGATAGAAAACGATGGAGAAAGACTCCTGGGCCCAAGTTACTGTCAGGAGCCCAAACCAGCAACTGGCTATAAGGGGCTGCAACCTCTCCCCATCTCTACCATAAACATGGAAGACAAATTCTGAAATTTCGACAAGGCTGACTAACGCTCTGTCTGGAGACCAGGTGGACTATGGTTACAGTTTGCTCTAAAAAATGCAGTTGCCGAGTCCCAGTGCCGTGCAACCGCTCTGCTGGCCACAGCTGCATTTGAGGATGTTCCCCTTACTATTAAGGGGAGTTTTGATTATCACACTGCACTGCAAAGCAAATGGTCTTAGAGCAAATGTTCAGTGAAGGTGACAAAAGGGAACAGCCGTGATATCCCTCAGGGGTGCGAAGGAGGAGAGAACGAGCTGGAGAAGGAGTCCTTCTGCATTTGGGGGGGGGGCTACAACTCCTGTGGCTTCCCTGCAGCACACGGATAAGGGCTAAATGAAAGATGTCTCTGCAGATATTGGCAGAAAAGATTTTAGAGGGCCTGATCCGCTTAATGTTCACGTGAGCAAGGCTTTGGGGGAAGCCCCTTATGTGGGCTCTGACCCGCAGCATAAATCAGCCTGTCTTGCTAGCTCCATTAAAAATATTGCTATTAAAATAAATTCAGGACTGCAGGACATTCAGGTCCACACACTTACCTTACATAAAAGAGGAGTATATACAAAAGCATGTGGGTTTTTATGATAAAGCCCTCCTCTGTTCTGAACACTTAGATACTGCAGCCCAGCTGCAACCATTTCTGGGTTACTTCCATGACATTTACGTATTCAGCATTTTGGAAGGCTGGTATCCAGCAACAAGGAATTTTTATGATTTGCTTCGTAACCTATTAGGTTATGGTAAATTTAAGGATGCAGTGAAAACAATGGTATCTTAGAAACAGACGCATTTGTATTTCCATAAATTTTATCTTGTTTCAAATCTCAGAATCCCTATTAGAGGGATTCCAAGGAAAGTATTTAAATGAAACAAACAAACAAAAAGATGCAATTTCAGATATTTGCTCTGGTATATTAGAAGTTTATAACAATATCACGCTTGGATGTAAAAAGTAAGGTTTGCCTATTTCTTCTTCTTTAAGACAATGAACAGAATTACCCTGCAATCCTGAACGATCTGTACTGACTTTTGGAATCATAAATATCAGACCATTCACTTGAAAGAAAAGGCAATGTCTGAGGTCCATAAGGATCATTCTCAGAGTAGATTTGGTGGCTGCCCTGAGGAGAACTCAGCAAGATGGCAGCGGCCGCTCAGCACGGCGCCGATCCGCTCTTTGTGCCACCCTCTCCGCGGGTGAGGAGGGGACCTGGGCCAGACCCCGGTGTCCCCACAGACCCCCCGCTCGTGCGCTGCCCTACGGCCAGTGCCTTCCGCGCTGCAGCCCAGTCCTCCTCCAGCAGCGCGACCGGGTCCCCCCTGCCGCTCAGAAGTTAACACAGGGATACAAAAAGGAGTGAAGAGGGTGCGGGAAAAGGGTGGGAGCAAGCGATCGGACAAGTAAGATAACGCTACTTCCTACTGCACCTAGTGCTTACTCCACAATATTCAAGCGCCCTGCAAAACGAAATGATGTTTCACCTGCAAATGCTTTTCCTATGAAAAGGATGGCACTTAAATCAACACTTTTTAATAATTAAAAGGAATGTCTGCCTGTTGGATTTTATGGTTTGTTGTCTAAGTGGCCTGAAATACCTTCTCAAACTCCTTGCGCCTCCTAACTCTTTTTTTCAGAACAGAAACACAGTTCAGCTAAACAGTACAACTATGTGGAAGTCTTAAATATTTTATTTACACACACCAAATCTATGGTCTAGCCATCTTTTCCTGTTTTCTATCAAATCTTGAAGTTGTAAAAAAACCAAACCCAAAACATCCAAAGCTTTTTCACGGAAAAGCTGAGGGAAATCCGCTTGAAAGCTGAAGGTATAATTAAGCTTAGAAGGGGTAAAAAAAAAAATTATAGGGAAATGTGAACTTTAAAATTAGATGAACTCTCATTGTGTAAAATAACATGGCTCCGTTTGAATGAGCCCCTGTTTAAGAGTGGAGATAGCATTATTCTATTTCAGGCACACTGAGTAGGCGAGCAAATTTTCCCTGTTAAAAAAAAAAAAGTCTAATAAAATCCAAAGGACAGCAATGAACTTCTCTAGATTACCATGGAGATAACATTTGCTTTGTTTGTCATATGTGTCATCATTACCTCCTCTGGTTCATTATTTCTATAAGTGATTTTTATTTGTATTTCTCTCAGACCCAGTAAGTCTGAAAGACTTCTGCACTGTGAGCACAGTGTCAATGCCACTTCCACTCACTCAGTCATCCCAGGACAACAATTTTGAATGGACCTGGATGGGAAGAATAAGACACCACAGATCACAAACACACCATTGATTCTCATGTCACTTACTATAACTACTGTCCTCCTCTTTTGTTCCATCAATTGTTCCATCTGCTTGCAACTGCAAGTGGTATCCTTGCCTGCTGTATAGCTTTGTTACTATACCTTTAAGCTGAGGCTCTGTAAAAAAACAACAGTGAGATTAATGTGGGAAATCCTAATGTGCCGTTCCAAGCGAGCAGGATGCTAAAAACAAATCTCCGGGTTTCTCCTCAAGGCTGAGATATGAAAAAGACCCAAAACAAAAGCAGGGCAGCCAGCTTTGCAACACTTCTCATTTAGGTTGAGATCAGATTTATGTCTATGAAATCAATTGCCAAAATGATTAAATGCCACTTTCGATTGCAAGGTAGGTAGCACAGTAAAATCTACTTCCAGTGGATACAAATTCCAACAGCGTGCTTCTTGGCCTCAGGAGCTCAGCCCTATCTCATTTAAGATTAGAAATGAGCTGGCAAAGAGTGTATTCCGCCCTTTAAAAAGGTGTGAGTTCTTAAATGGAGAGGAAAAAGAGGACTACTACGATAGCACTAATAAGAGCCATAGTGACAGTTGAGAGCCTAAATATATAGCAGCAAACGTTTAGCACAGGAACTGCTGCAGCTCTAATAAACAAACCCCCATTCCTCGCTGCTCCAAAGAGTACAGAGCATCGAAAGTGATAAACTACTCAATGAACATATGGAAAATGGAGGGAGGAACCCTGAAATCCAGCAATGTGTCAAACTGCAAAATAAATATTACCATAAGGGTTGAGGTAATTACCTCATCAGCTAGAAGAAGAAAGATCAAAACAACACATAATTTGGATAGGTTTCCTTTTTTCATAACCATCCTCAGATTCACAGTTAGAAAGCGAGGTATCTCATCCAGTTTCAGATCATTCTAGACCAAAAAGTATATAGCAACAGGATCTGCTGTCAAGTCTGTCATTTAAGATATCTAGGTAATGCACCAGGAGTAATTGCAAAAAAGGTCTACTTCCACTGAATCCCAATGACATCTGCATTGTAGTCATTTCACACAATTATGCTTGTCAGGAGGCGATGCATCTCCGCAGCTCGCTCCCCAACAACTTACTTAATTCAGAGATAAACATACTGTCAAGATATGATGTGTCATTTCCAAGAGCCAAGGTCTGGATAAGACTCCCCGTGTTTGTAATCAAAGACATTAGGGAGCTCTGCTCCTGTACGTCATTTTAGTAGGAGCTGAAGGCAAAGGCTTACAACAGTTTGCATAAGTACATTAGCTCCTATTAGCAACCTTTAATAAGGGTACTGACAGATGCACAACTCTTATCTACCAACTTTTCTGACAAGAAATTAATCCAGTCCCCACTCTGGCTTTTTAGCCATAATACATCGCAAAGCTGTTGGCAAACTGCGAGCGCGGCACCTCTTCCGCGGCTGCTGAGAAAGGCAGGCAGGTTAAGTGGCTAACGGCATCAACGTTTCAGCACAGCAAAGCGATAGCAACATTACCAGAGGGTTTTGCTCCTCCCACATACAAAAAAACCCCACTCAGATCAGGGACTGAGGCTTCATGCCTGATCTTTTGCACCTCTGACACAGAGAGCATTGTATCTGCAGGGCAGCTGCATGTATGAGATTCCTAGAAAGGAACAGGGCACTGAAGCAAAACTCTGGAAGATGCCAGCAAAAGCAAAAAGCCTCGTCTGCAATCAGCAAATAAAGCAAAAGCAAAAAGCCTCGTCTGCAATCAGCAAATAAAGCACGGCACAGGCATTCTGTGAAGCAGGAAGACAAAAACAGATCTCTAGACCGCTAAGTTATTTAACATACAACTGAGGGAGGTGTATGCGTGGGAACTTCCCCTGCTAACATCTCCCCCACAAATAAATCACGTGTGTTCGTGCATGTGTCACAGAGAGACACGACTACTGAGCTACCGGTACACCGGTGCAAAGGGGTGTGCAAGTGAGGCAGCAGTGGTGTGTGTTATCCAAATAAACCAGATGAACATGAAAGGGGAAGGAACTGGCACGGGGTACCCGTGTCTATCAGATCATACAAGCCAGGAGTGGCGATACCTGCGCGTTCATTTTACCAGCCCCGAGACACCCGTCCCCCTTTCCCCACGCCCGATACACATCCCAGTTTGCATTAAATGAAACAAACCCACCCCCCAAAGACATAACCCTTGCCAACCTGGTCGCCTTCTTCGCCTTTTCTTGGAGCCAAAGAGTTTGACCCTGGAAAACACATTCAACTTGTTCTTGTCGCAGCTCCCCTTGCTCTTGCTGGGGCTGTTGACACACTTACAGGCATTGGACTTCTCCCGCTCCCTGGCTTGTCTCTTCTGGCGGATCAGGGAGCTGGCGATGGCTGCGGCCATGGCCGCCACCGCCCCGGCACCACCGGCGGGTCAGGCACGCGGGGTTCGCTCGCCGG
>JAVJGG010000039.1:16594601-16604871 GCA_035590195.1 Aviceda cuculoides
CCGCGGGCGCCGCAGCCAGCATGCTGCTCGGCCCGTCCCCAACGCCGGGGACGCGGCCGGGCGCCTTGGCCAACGCCACCCGCTGCCAATTGGCTTGGGAGCCCGGGAGACAGTGGCAGGGTGCTCGCACCGAAGCCCCGGGTCGGGATGCAACAGTTTAGCTCGAGCGTTTCTGTCCGCCGAGATCTTCCCCTTTCGATTTTCTGATGCTTTTTTATTCCTCCCAACTTCTGGCAGGGGAAAGTTTGCAGGCAGAGGGGAGCGTTTCTACGGAGATCAAGCAGATCGCTCACAAGACATCCCTCCCAGCTTCTCCGGGCACGCTATTCACACGCAGACATGGCACATCCACTTGGTGCAAGATCATCGCATCTCTCCTAGCCCCAATTTCTCCAGTTAACTTTTCTCCCCACCCCTCCCCTCCCCATTCGAATCCCAGCAAACACCTGTTAGACTCCAGCAGGGGCTGGTCCAGCTGCAGGGGGGGGGGGTCTGGATCCTTTTTTCCCCCCCCTCTTCTCCCTTAAGACGAGATCCAAAGCAAGTGGCGATGGAGGCACTGGGAGGAGGTGCCGCTGCCTAGAGCCTCTGCTGCCGAATGCCTCGGGAAGCCTCTTCCCCTCCGCTCCCCACAGGTACCGCTGCCGGCACAGCCTCCCTTCCCGGGTCGCCTTCAGCTTCTGCGTTGCCACCCTTGTCACCAGCCAGCAAAACAGCCACAGCTTCCCCCGCCCGGCCGCCGGCAGCGCAGCGCCGAGGCTGCCGCAGCAGGAGTCCTCAGGCAGCGGCTGCTGAGCGCTGGGGACAGAAACGAGGCGACGCAGCAAGCCCCTTATCACCCTCCTCCTCCTCCTCCTCTTCCTCCTCCTCCTCCTCTCCCAGGCAAGGCAGCGAGCGGCAGACCTGCCCGGGGGCTCTCTGCGTGGGGAGTTGCGGAGGGGTCCGTGTCCGTCCCCCCCCTCCCCGGGTGCAGGCAGGGGCTCCGGGTGGGCAGTGGGAGCCGGCGCACCCCGGCTGCCCACCCCTGCCGGCCCCCCGGGTTGCGGGTACCTGCTTTTGCCAGAGCCGCCTCCTGGGGAGGCGCAGACACCCAAACAAACGTGACCGCGGTGAGCAAATAGCTGGTACCGGGTTTTCGGCAGCCGAGCGGGGGGGGGACACACACGACACCTGGCCGGCAGCAGGAGGGGGGGTCGGGGAAGCGGGCAGGGCAGCTCCAGCCCTAGCTCTGCCCCCGCCTTACAGGACGACCCCCTCTCCGCCTCACTGATTTATTGGAGGGGTTTTGCCTCTCTTGTCTTTCCTCCCCCCCTGCACTCAGCTCCAGTTTTCTAGCAGAGCCTAGAAAATCCTCAGGAAAAGCAATTTCCTTGTCGTTGCCATGTTCTCCTGCTTCCCTTTGCCCCCCCCCCCAGTGCCCCTCTGTCCCCCGAGGCCAGGCTCTCATGCCAGCTGGGTTTATTCACCCCCGCTGAAGTGGGGGCCAGGCTGCGGTGGCACCAGGGCAGGGAGATGCCGGGAGCAGAGTCCGGTGCCAGAGCCCGGTTACTGCCCTGCACAGCGGCCGCCGAACCCTGCACACAGCCGTGCCCCAGGACGGGGGAAGCAGGAGGGCCTGGGGGTCCCTTTGCAACCCACCCCCTGCCCTTCAGCACGCTTTCAACAGCTGGAGCCTAAAATGAAGCCAGTTCAGGCTAGAAACGAACCAGAGATTTGCAGCCCTCAAGGCAAACAACTATTGAAAGAATTTCTGCCCGAGGCAGAGGGGATTCGCAGGCACTCCGGGCACCGAGGCAGGGTGGGATGTCCCGTGAGTGGGACGGGGAGGCCGTGGGCTGGTTCCTTGCAGGAGCTGAGCTCAGCCGGGACTGCGACGGCAACAGGCTTCAGTCAGCCAAGCCTGGGAGCTGCGTCCCGCCTGCCCTGGGCCAGCCCCAGGGCTCCCCCGGGGCTATCGAGACAGAACGGATGCAGGTGGGTTGGCGTGACAGCACCAGGATTCTCAGGCGCCTTCGGACTCAGCCAGGCTTCTCAGGATACCTGCCCCTTCGTCCTCTCCTCGGCACGGCCTCGGCAAAGCCGCGCGGTCCTCTCCTCCCTCCCTGGGGCTGCACATCGTGGGCCCAGGCGAGCGCAGCGGAAACCATGCCACCCAGTATCTTCACTTCAAAGAGCCCAATTCAAAAGCAGTTCACTACACATCTGCAAACATTACAGTCCTTCCCTGGACTAGAGACAGCTCGCAATGGGTCCAAATCTGTTTCCTCCAACTGGGAACTTTTGCCCCAGTAAAACATCTTGTGTGGCCAGGCCTTAATAACAGAAATGCCCATAATGCACAAGTTTTAAGATGATGTCCGACTGAAAGTACAACGTGTGCCATCACAGCCCGAGACCTCGACAGCTGACATGGTATATTGAATCTGGCAGCCCCACATACCCACCCACAATACCTCTTTCCTGCAAGAAGTATATGTATACATGTACACCAACAGGTATGGGTATATATGCACACTCGCCTTTGCTTATGAGGCACTTCATGGCATCCACATATACATGTTAAACAAATACTCTTGATTTCTTATTTGGGTTAAACAGTAGGGTAAAAATAACTGTAATTCACAAGTTCCACCACTACCCTCATCTGCCAGTCCACATAAGACATGTGAAATCCAACCCAAGAGACAGCCAGTTGGATATTATTAGTAATAACTCATCCTACTCAACTCACCGGTAACGTACTATGAATTTTGCCATCTTTCCACTTCCAATACAGTCATGAGCGAGACTTGTTTTTCCTGAGACTCACCCATTACTTTATAAATATTCCCAGTTTAGAAAGCAGCGTTTGATCTTCAGATCAAAGGAAAGCTGCCTCATTGTGATCTGTCCTATAGGTCAGATGATATTTCATTTTCACAATGACCAACCAGAAGTCAGAACTTAGCTAACCTTGAAAATTCTGTGGAAAAGCAATATATAAAAGCAGTATTTAGGATATCTTTCTGCCAGCATTCCAGCCTGCATGCTTAAAATCCATAATGAAAATTCATTTGCACAAATGTTCCTTGACAGATAACTAAAGAGAGGAATAAAAATAGCATATATGCATAATCAGATTTAAGTTTAAAAAAACAGTCCTCCAGTTTTTTTGCATGATCAACCTCTCCATCTATCGGTACTCCTACAAACACGTCTTCATTTACTATAAATGGCACATGAAAATGAAGATCTTGTTGGGAAAACGACTTTGGTACAGAACCAGTCTTTGGACTACTTCAGTGTTACAGATATAAAAATCTCAAGGAACAGCTTTATTTTCTTTGAACAGCAGAGCTGTTCACTCCCCACCATGCTAAAAAGGTAAAATAAAATAAAATAACATTCCAAGTGGCTTTTTGAATGTAGAAGACAACCAGATGCTCCTTGAACATCCGTCCTCTTTCTTTGTGTGTGATTATTGTAACGGGGCACACTTAAAGCGTAAGAGTAAATTGCCAGCCCCATTTCAATCAATAATTAAGCATCTCTTAAGAAATCAGCATGGGACAGACTTGTACAGTTACTGTCAGAGACAGTGCCATGATCTACCTGGAGCTGGGATCTGACCCAGCAGCAATTCCACTGTTTTGAAGCAGACAGAGGTCTCACCCGCTTTTGATTTATATTTTTTCCTCCTAGTCATCTGTTGAGTTTATGCTGATGATTATTTCCATGAGTCTGATCATTAAAACGTACTTGAACCTCCAGAAGCTGCCTGGATTGGGCAAAAGCAAAGTCTGCAATTTGGTACCATGCCCCCCCAAACCAGGACTGGCTTTTCCATCAAGGCAGGACACGGTTTCCAACCAACACAGGAGGTTCTCCCCCTGCTGCCTGGCTCCTGCAAGAAAGGGCATCAAACCCCCACCGGTGCACCAAACTGCAGCAGTGGTGGCCGTTTCACCAAATTAGAGGAAAGCGCAAAACTTCTGGTTTTCTCACCACCCTCCTCGAACCATTTGTGCTGTGGCAGGTCCCAGACCACTGCTGTTTCCCACGAGTATGAACCCATCCCGAGCGCAAAAGTTTTACAGTAGGTCCTAGACAAGCAAGTAGATGCAGTGCAAAACAAACGCTGCACAAAAATCGAGACCAGACGAAAAATCACAAGCCAGCTCCAGAACTCACTGTCACGAAACAAGCTGCAAGTTCTGACAAGCCGCCGCAGCTTTGCAGCACGCCCCGTGCCAGCTGCAGCCCGCGAGCAGAGGAACTCCTTTCCCCCCACCGCTGACGGCCTCTGCTTTTTCGGCACATGAATGTCAACAGATGCGACGGAGCGCAGAGCGGCGTATCAGTGCAGCGCTGCTGTCAGAGAAGGGAACAGGTGGAGGAGAGACAGCACTTTCCAGCTCCCTGTTCAAGCGCACTGGTGATTGGCACATGAGCCCAACGTGTGACTCGCTGAGGGACCCACGCTCCTCTGCGCCCCGTAGAAGCTTTAACGATTCTCGTGACGTGTTGCCACAAAGCAGGAACTTGCTGGCAGCACCTTGGGTCAAACCATCCCATCTTCAGACTAAACAGCATGTTCAGCTATTTCCTCTTCCCCTATAAACAAGTATCGAAAGATTTATAGTAGGTCCTATATAAACAGGTAGATGCTGGGCAGAACAAATTCTGCATGAACGTCAAGACCAGATGAAAAGTCACAAGCCAGCTCCAGACCTCACTCAGCCCAGCATAAAGCCCAAACCACTCCTCTACATTTACAACCCTGAAGCTGCTTTGGTGTGACAAAAAGATTTCGGCCTGGCATGGGATGTCAGGAGTCCCTCCCGAGGCTCTCTTGTTTTTGCTGGGGTAACATGCTATGGCTGTTACAGAACAAGCAGGGAAAAAAAGCTTCAGGATTCAAATCTATGGACTATTTCCACTGCCTACACGCCCCAAAAGTAGAGGAGTATTTTCTGAAAAGTGCCACCAGAATCGCTTCTCTCTCTTTTCAGGTTGAGATAAACAAGACTTCATCCAGTCGGCTATGACACAGCAGCACTGAGGCCCCCAGTGATTTTTTCCTCTTCTAAGTAAACAGAATTACTATTCACCAGGAAACAGAGCTGTTCAGACCCAAGCCCTGCATCACTTAGCTCCTCCGTGAAACATCCCGTGGAAATGACTCAGCCTTTCCTCTGCAGCCAGCTCCGCGGCTGGACACAAGCGCTGCAGAACGGCGAGTGCCTGGGTGCTCTCTGCTCAGGGGATGAGCACGCTTTGCTGTGCAGTTCACTGCCCCTGAAAGCCTAGTTTTACCCTAGATATGAGCCAAATTCAGAGTCAGCTAGATGTTTATTTCTGAGTGCAAGGTGGAAAAAGGTATTAGTGGAGGAAAGAGCTGGGCCTTCAGGCAGCTGCAGACCAAGAGGTCACATCTGAGGATATTTCAGTCAACAGACCAACTGGGTTACCTTAAAATTAACCTTAATATTAAAAACTACCTTCGATAACCAGCTGCAGACCTTTATATGAGCTGTATTGCTGTAAACAGAAGTAGTTTTATGTCGAGAACATAAGGGCGCTTGTAAATAGTGACATGGATGTTCCTGTGCGCGTCTATGCCATGGTTCTTCGCAAAAGTGCACCGCGCAGCTGTGCTCAGTAACAGGAAAAAAATCCAATTAAATTCCTGTGACACCACTGTGGTCATGTCACCTGGACGCACTTTATCTAAGAGCTCACTTGTTGTTCAAGGGATTAGGTGGCTGGTTGATTTTTGTCTTCTCAGAGTACAGAATCATGAATCCCAAGACCAGAAGAGACCCCAGTACAATCGGTGCACAGGACTGGATGTGCTGAAACTGGCCCCCATCCAGCAAAGCAGAGAAACACATCCCTGTCTTCAACATGTGAGTCATCTCACTAAGACTACTGAGATATTTAAAAAATAATTCTGCGCCTGATGCATTACAAAAGGTTCTCATATCCTAATCCTGTTCTCTTATCAGATCTGCACAGGTTTGCTAGGACAAGGTTCACTGACTCTGACAAGACTTTGGGCCTCTTCTTCACGACTGACATGCCCCGCTAAATGCTCAGGATGGCCATATGATCTCGCATCAAGAACACCAGTTTCCTCTCAGATTCTCAGAGAAAATACTGATAAGAGAAATCCCAGTTCTGCCCCTTCGCAGCTATGAATCCGATTCCTTTACGGCATGCCTCAGTCAAAACTGGATTTGATCTGACCTGGTGGTGCAGGCATTTTTGGAAAAGGAGGGCATTGTTTGAAGGTAGAAAAATGGAAATATTTTTGCCTAGGTTAATCCATATTCAGTCATCCCAAAATGTCAACCACAAAAGATCGTCTATCCGGTGCATAAAAGATCAGTGCCAATCAGCTGGGAAAGGTCACAGAACAAACAGAAGAGATCAGCTCCCACAGCTCTGCGGGCTCCCAAATTGGGAACACGTTATTCCGGTGTCTCGGTGGGCCCAACCTGAGCCAGGAACTTGCAGCAGTGACCGACCGACTTCTCTCTGCTCATCGCAAAGCCATAGCAAAAATTACTCCCACATCAGTATGCACAGAAGTATCTGTTCATTCACCTCTCAGCATGATGACTCTCAGAAACATCAATGTAAATGACAGCATATCATCCCTGAAATATTCACATCTCAGCATGGGACACATGAGAAGTGTGGGCTACATGCCACTGTCAAACCTAACATAAGGCCACTTTACACATGACAAAGCACTGTAAATAGTCCTTCACAGACCCAAAGCAAGTTGCCTAGAGATTGTCACGTTACTCAAATGGATCTTTTCCCACCTTTTCATAGATCTGATGGTTCATCCCTTGTCAAGAGCTTGACAAAAACAGACTCACTGGGTCTCCAGTGAGTTGGACCCTCTGAGAATTCTCCCCCTCCCACCTGCACCCAAGCACGCTCACAGCCACGTTACCAGCTTCTCACAGCCATGGGCCTTGCTTTGCTCTGAAGCTAACTTCTGCCCCACTGCTTGACTCCACATAACTGCAGAGCCCAATTCGCTGCAACCATGTGATGGATGCCAAGCTTGCTGCTTCCCATTGCTGTGTCAATGACGGAAGACCCATCTGTTTTCTAGTAATGAAACAAAATTATGCAGGCTGGGATCAGAAGAGCCTGGCAATGGTTTTCTGTGACTTCTACCTGACTGTTGAGGTCATGGCACCAAATTCACCCAGATAAACGAGAATGTGAACAGAGTTGGTCACAAATGAAAGGGACTTGGAGCAAAAAGCACCATATCTTGGGTGGAGGCAGGGCTCCCCAGGAGCTGGAGTCAGACCCTGCACTGGGCCGATGCTTCTGCAAACATGCAAGCGGGGCCTTGCTCCGCTCACTGTCATGGAACTGGAACCAGTTTTCCTGAGCAAAAATGCTGGTCTCAGTTTCAGTAACCAGAAAGAAGGTATATCCCTGGGGATTAGGAAAAGGGCCATGAGCCCAAACTTCTGCATTCTGTCTCAGCTCACCATCTAATAATCATGATATTAATAGCAACGTAACAAGACATATCCGACCTAAGTTCAGTGTTGTAAAAGTTAGGTTTATCTAAGCTCATCTAGCCAAATATCTGGGCTGTACAACCAAGAAAGAAGAGAGAAAGGCACCTCCAGATAGCAATTCATTCCTATCCAAAAAAGCACCATTATTTTCACAGCTGCATGAAGGAAAACACCACCTCTACCTTACTGAACTATCACTGCGGGGTGATTCAGACTATAATCTACCTAATGCATCTTCATAATAAATAATATTTACCATCGTCAAAACTAAGTAATCACTTAATGAAGGTCCATGTAGCTAAGTGTCTTGCTTCTGGCAGTGCTCAGTAATACATGTGAACATAAAAACAGCCCAAGACGTCGCACAGTTTCACTTTGCCCCCACACATACATTCCAGCAATTGGCCTCATGGCAACTCCAGGCTGAGCAGGAGCTGCTGCTGGCAAGAGCAGAGCTAAGGTGACATCTATAAATCACACAGGGATTTTTAGGTGAAAAATACAACCTATCACAAGTAAACAGAGGGGAATTCATTACTATAAGTTAGATGCACTCTTTTTGCAAGCAACACTCACAAGTAACATTGGCTAGCAAAACAGGAACGAGAAAAACAAGCTGGCGTTTGCTGTATTGGGTTTAAATAGGTCTGGAGACTAAAAAATTTGGTATGCAAATTCTACATAAGCAAATTAGAAGAAATTCAGAGAAGTCAATTCAGAGAAGGAGGCTAATAGCAGAACATCTGCTGCTGCTCCCAATATTCGCATTAGGCGGCTGGGTACATTTCTGGGGACTCAGACCTCATTGGAAAGCACAATAAGGTTTTGTTGCTATGCAGGGAAACAATACTCAGGAATGAGAGAAACAGATATGAAGCTGCCTGAGCTAGCCACTGTTATTCCTCGCTTAAGTCCAGCTGAACTACAATAGGGGCACATTTGCTTGTACAGAGACCGGATAACTGTCCAACTTGTAGCTGCATTTCTACCTAAAACCACCACAAAACTAGTAGATTAAGCTGCAGAAGTAGATACAAATACAATACCATGATTTTAATTAAATTCCCAGTCCATATGTATGGCCTTTGCAAGTCTCCAGTCATACTGCTAAATCATGCTGAGCTAAACTTACAGCAGAGAGACACCATATTTAGCAGATAATGATATATCATCAGGATTTCTGTCCTCTCCCTTCAACCCTCTTCCCTTTGTTTATCATTCTCATTTTCCACTTCTTCCTGCCAGGATCATCTTTCATTATTTCATTGAAAATTACAACATGCGTCTAATGAGCAGTAGCCACAAAAACCATCAGTGTCTCGATGACCTTATCCTTCAGTTGAGGTCAGCTTAATCTTGTTTACAAACAAATAAACTTAGTTTAGCTTCATCTGCAACACAACATTCCAAGCCCTGGGAGTTTTTGCTGGGAAAGAAAGGACAAAGAGCAGAATTGGATTCTAAGGCACAAAGCCTGCTGGATTGTAAGAAGTTATTTTGGCTGATCTTTCAACATTATCATTTGACCAATTCCACTCAGCCCATTCCATGTAACCGTAAAGAAGGAAGGCCTCCTTGCATTTTCTCGTCTCCTATATGGAGCAGTTATAAGAGGTTGAAGAGTCTAACTATGAAAAGGCACCTATATGTACAGCTGCACAGGTAAAACACAGCCATACAGCATTAATGAAATTCTACAGCACTCTGCAAGGCCTGTAGGGACTCCCAGGCAGTTCCCCTCACACGATTGGAGCAAGAGATATGGCTCCCAGAAGTTGCTGGTATCTGTATTTCCTCTGGACTGTAACTGGATTTGGACATCTCAAACCTCTGCAAATATGGGCTCTACATTTGTGACACGGACACTTAAATACAGGTGGTTTTTTCTGCCTTTCTTCTTCTTGACTTGCAAATATGAGCAAACCCAAGACGTTTCAACAACGCTGAGATGCACAAACACCAAGCAATCAGGAGTAGAGCTGTTAATGCTGGGAGAAACTTCCACCTCCCTCAGCCCTTTCTTGTTTATCCAGCTCTGTAATGTATGAAATGCCTTACTCAGTGACTATATTTTTGAACCATTATTGCCATAAATTTTAGCCTACTTAAAAAGTTCTGACGTAAAGTCTTTTCAGGAGGCTTTTGGCAAAGTATAGAGTTTCCTGTACAGGAAGCGTGCTGTAGAACATTAAGTTGTAAATAGTTACAAAACAAACAAATGGGACAGATTTCCAGTACTCGCAGTCGAAAAGCCAAGCGTGTTAAATTGCTGCTAAACCCAGAAACAAGAGGGACACCTAGAGTTAGCTCTTGTCACTGCCCCAGCAAGGTCACTCACTTCCTTCCCCGGTTTTGTTTCGGTCACTGGTGATATTTAATTACAGCAAACGTACGTGGTGCCTCCGGCTGTAATTAAGAGCGAAGCTGAAAGCGCAGCGTTCGGGCGAGCAGGGAGAGCCGCTGTGATTTCGCACTGAAGACGTGGCGGGACCTGGGGGCGGTCCCCCTGGCTCTGGGTGGCCCCAGAGGGGACTTTGGGGACACACACACCCACGGAGGGGGGACCCACGGGGGGAGTCCCCGCGGACGCCGACCGCCGCGGGCGGGACGGGGGAGTGGGAGCCGCGGCGGCGGCCGCTGTCCGCGGTGCTGATCTCGCCGCGCCGGGGTCGCCCCCCGCCCGGCGGCCGCCCCCCGCGCCACCTCCCCGGCGGCCCGGCACGGGGCCCCCCCGG
>JAVJGG010000039.1:16604971-16622689 GCA_035590195.1 Aviceda cuculoides
CGCCCCCCGCCCGGCTGCAGCACCCCGCGACACCTCCCCGGCGGCCCGGAACGGCCCCCCCCCGGCCCTTCGCACCGAGTCTACAACCAAACGTCGAGGGTCGTCATCAACCGGCAGCGTTGTGGATTGCGGCTAGGAGACGTACGCCCCAAAAGCCAACCGACGGCAAAATCTTTTGAGGGTTTCGGACCCGCCTCGTCTAGCGCCGGCACGCTACAAAAACTTCCCGCTTTTGCGGAAGAGCAAGGCATTTAGTCGTTAATAATCTGGACTACATATTAAGCGATTCTATTTTGTAAATGCGTTTTTAACATGCCAAAAATGTTGCAGACTGCTTACTTCGCATTCTACGCTTTACTTAGATTTACTGTATTAATTTTGAAGAGACGAAAAACATGGATGCCGCATGCAATGTGATAGAAGTTGTTTACTAATCATGCTGAGTTATTTCTAATAAAGAATGATAAATGATCCAGACAGTTAATATCTAACTCACACGGTTAATATCTGACTCTCTGTACACACTGCCTATTCAGATTATTGTTTGATATTGGGGCATCTTCCAAGAGTCTTTGGATTTGTTTTTTTTTTCTAGCCGTAGGGCGTTGGTTCTTACAGTAATCTGATTGTTTCACGTACCAAACGCAGAGAACACACTTTCTTATTATTAAAGAAAAATAAATGACACCATCATAAGCCTTTAGCTAAAACATTTGCAAAAGAATAGAGAAATGCTGATGGTTTTGTATGAAAAATATTTTCA
This sequence comes from Aviceda cuculoides, assembly GCA_035590195.1. Taxonomy (NCBI): domain Eukaryota; kingdom Metazoa; phylum Chordata; class Aves; order Accipitriformes; family Accipitridae; genus Aviceda; species Aviceda cuculoides. The sequence continues at coordinate 16,605,735 of JAVJGG010000039.1, forward strand.
AGCTATTACCACTGAAACAAGATTGTCTTCAGTTAATGTTAGGCACTGTACTCTCATGAAAGGCAATCAGAACAGAACTGGATTAATCTTTTTTTTTCTTTAAAGCAAGCTTTTTACCTGACAAAAAGCTTGGGTACAAGATTAACTAAATACGTGGCACAGACATTTAGAAGGCCATAAAATCAACGTGTGCAACATTTGAAATACATATTCAAACAGGACAAATTTGCCAGTTCAGCAGCATATTCAGTATATTTACAGTTCCAATCAGTAGGAATCAACAGTAAGACCTGCCTTTTCCTTCTTAAATAGTGTATTTTCAGAGTTACCAAAGAAAATGCATGAAGTCAAAGAACAGCCACATTATTAATAAATATTAAGCTTTAATTTCTTTACGTAGTTTATCATCTTTACAGTGGATTAGTTGCCAGGAAATACCTTCTAGTTTTTTCCTGTAAAAATATTGCTTAAATACATCTTACCTGAATAAGACTTTCTTAACCCCAAAGCCATGCTGCCTTACAAGCTGCTCCTACCCAGACAATTGCAGTCTACATTTGGAGCAGACACACAGGGAGTAGATCAGAGAAAGTTTAAGGCATATTTAAAGTATTCTCTAAGGTACTGGCCAGAAACATCAAGCCCATACTCGCGGTATAGAGAGATCATTAATGGGCATTAGTGACAGACCATTATGACTTTCAGAGATCATTAAAGATTCATAATGTAGCTGTATTGTTCTGGCAACATCTAACCATTTCTTGGACATAAATGTACATTTCTCCTACATGATTTACTTAAATTTATTATTTTTTGAGTGTCAAATTTTATTTTCTGCCTCCTAGAATTACAACGAATGCCTGTAACAGGATACTGTAGTACATTACGCCAGCCACAGGAGCCTGGTGCCTGGTTTAGTTGATACCCTTTATTGTAAAGCATTCTGCAATATGAATAGCTCAACAACATTCATGAGGTTGAATATGTACCATACTTTCTTTCTTTCTTTAAATAAGCTGCATTATTGATGTACCGTAAATGTTACAAGTACAAAAAGCATTTACAAGAATTACATTTGCTAATAATTCTGAAATAATTACCTTTTGAAATTTTTAAGATTTACTTCTGCATTTCAGAAAAGCTCACTGTTTGATATCTGGATTTGGTGAAAAATATTGAAGATATTCTAGTTGGGGTCAACCAAACCAGCTACTCCTAATGCAGTTTTCACAAGCGAAGAAAACACTGAGATTTGGTTTTGAAGCTGTACAGTACTGCAAACACTGTGGTCCATAATGTGACTACAGTTGTACTTCAATTTTGTTAATCAACGGCTGGATTTGAATTTTCTGTTGCTGAACTTGACTGAGACCTTGTTTAACTCATCCCTTCTTCAGCGCAGCAAGTTAAGCCCATGCTCACGTATTATGTAAGTAATGAGATTTAGGCAATTTAGAAGCAAAGTCAGATTTCAAAGCCAAATACTGTCACTAAGTGTGATTTGGTCATTGTAGAGTCCTATAATTACAAGTAGTAGAAAAGAGCTATTTAGAAAGGCTCTGCCTCTTCACCAGGAGTTACTGCTCCCTCCACGAGACGTTTACAAGTCACATGTGCGTGAGCTTGGTTTATTTTGCAGTGCAATGGACCCACAATGAGCATATACCAATTTGTGTATCAGGAGGGAAATCACTAAACTCTGGCTGAGGAGCGGTAACTTTTTAATTTCTCTAACACAATCACTTGCAAATGCATGAGACATCTAAGGATCAGACCCTTAAAGTCATAGACAAGTAAACATTTTCCAGATGCTGGGCTTTAGGTATTAAAATGAGTTCTAGCAACTAAAGCCACTCAAGCATTTTAACATGTTTTATCATTTATGTTTTGCTGAATCTAGACCTGAAAGGTGAAGCATGTCAGTTTACTACTAATAAACAATTTTCCCAAAATAGTATTTCAGTGTTTACTAATACATATTACCGCTTACGTACTTGGAATTCACCACAAGTATGCAGAAACAAATCATGCTGTGAATTGCACAATTTTAGAATACTCACTGTTTATTATGCCACAGTTGCTTATAATCAAGCTGTGAATATTGCAGATACCCAAATACGCTGTACTATTAAAAACATCTTTGATTATTGGTGCCAGAAATGGACAGTACTGCACCAAGAAAACTGCAGTGGTGCAAAAAATGAAGTTGATTCTGAGACCTCTCTGCTTGGAAATGGCACCATTTTCACAAAAGGAAGTAAAAAACCCATGTGGAAGAACGTACTCATGCCCATCTCTAATCGCCTGCTGAGTTCTATTGATTTCAAACAACTGACCTTGAGACGATAGGTTCTATGTCACCCATGTCAATTATTGACAGGCAGACAAAAGCCAGCAGTGGCATTGCTTACTGCCTTGCAATTATAAACAAGGTTAATCTGCTTGTAAATGTAGTTCTTTCTCCACAAGCACCAGTGCATTTAACTCCTTTTCCCAAAACCTACGTGAATTTGTAATGACGACTCCCTAAAATTTACACGGTTCTTATTAAAATGTCAGTATTCTGTCCTCTTGCTACCTCAAGAATGGTTTAAGTGATTCAGAACCATTCTTATGGTTTTACAATAAAATTGGAGTTGTATATTTTAAACCTAACCCGTGTCCAGCTAATCCTTATTCCCATCTAGTTATTAATTGCATATTAACTTGTTTTATTGTTTTTATAATAAAAGGAAAATACAGCTTGTGTCTAATCTCCACTTCATTTTGGTTTATGTCTCTTTTGTGCCCTCAGCACATGCCTAGAAGCACCTGGCATAAAGGAACACAGCTCCTCTGAGATTCCAGCTAAAACCTTACCTCTGCTAGAGCATTAGTTATCTCTGTGGGGTGTCAGTTTAAAAGAGCGACTTTATAATGTGGTGTAGGACCTGCAGCAAAAGGACTACAAGTAGAATTTGTAGGTTTTTACTTTTTTTTTCCTTATTTATCAACAAAAATCAAGCTGACATTTGCTATGAAGTACTCACTGGAGACTGCCACATTGTAACTAGTGGATGACTGATGACTAAACAAATAAGAGGAAGAAAAGGGTGGTTTGGAGAGGGCATTTACATTTCTAACCCTCCAAAAGAGACAGTAGTGAGTCAAACCCAGTCCCTTTAAGGCACAATTTGAGCAGTTTACCCATGCTATTATGTGCCACACCTATTCGCTTTACAGGGACCAGAACAGATGACTTGGCAGGTCCCAGTAGGATTTGCAGCCCCATGTAACCTTGCTGGTTGGTACAGGGATAGGGCAGCAAGGACGGTATCAAGCACTCTCCTCCCAGAAAACACGGCCACACCACCAGCACGGTGCTCTACCTTCTGTGCACGTTCTCCACAACAGACAAACTTTGTCTAGTTTGCATCTAAGCAATGACGCATGCTGAAATAAGGGCCCAAGCACATCCAAAGAAGCTAGCGTGGGTACAAGAGAAATGACACACATTATTGCTGTGCTGTGGCAGAAAAATAGCCCCTTTCCACGACTCCAATATAGGATCAGATTCATAATCTTGCAAATGATTAGGCATTCCCATTTCAATTAATCCTACTTTTCAGTTTTGAACTGATCTCATCCAGAAAAAAAAAAAAAAAAAAAAAATCAGGCTTGACTTGATTCCCTGTAATCCAACAACAAAATACTCAACCAGTTTGTCTGCCAGGAATAGGCTGAGAGCTCAGGCTCCAGGTCTGCTGCTGCTGTTATCACCAAAGAATCTCAAATGCAAAATACAGCAAGCGCAGCACTGCTGTCTCAGCAGTCCCGCAGCAACATCATGCAGCACTGAAGAGCAGCTGCAACAGAAACCTTCCAGGGAAATACAGATGATGACTATAAGAAGGTTCTTGCCTTCTTGGAAAAAGGGGAATAAGGAGAGTAGAGTGCTCTGGACTGCTGCCCAGCCAGACAAAACACCCATTTGGGGTTTTAGAGCCTGTTGCTCTGCATAGACTATTTCGTACTAGTGATCATTATATTTCCACAGAGTCATTCAGCTGTTCAAATTTTGGTGCCCAAAGTGACTTAATTCATCCTACTTCATATGTATTTCAGGTTAGTAAATATATCATATATTTGTATATTTGCGTGGCAGAATCTGTCATTCCATTCCTTTTTTTTTTTTCCCTCTCTCTTTTTGACCTGATTGTACTACTCTGTCATGCAATCCAAAATAAGAAAGAAACCCCTTAAAGAGTGAAACTATTTAATATTCTGATGCAAGGAGTGTTTCCGTTCCTACTTACTGAAGGGAAGCTGTGTGAAGCCAGCGCAGCACTAGCACTTTTCTTTCCTTGGCTTCATCTGCCACCTGGTGGTACAATCCCAGGGAGCAGAAAGCAGCATTTTTATGGAAGGACCCTGCGTGTTCCAACAGGCACCTGGAGTTCAGCGCTGATTGCAAGGCTGCAAAAAGCAATGAGCAGCACTGCAGTTGCAAACATCTGCGTAGTTCATGTTCACACACAATGCAACAAGTTTAAAAAGCGTTCTGCAATTAAAACAATGTTTTAACAGAAAGAGCAAGTTTTAAATTCAGATTTTTCAGCGTATGAGACTGAACAGCTGCAAACTCCCAAGTGTCAGAAACTGTCCCAACAATTTAGAACACTTATAACAAGTTCCTGTGCCCAACAGAAGCTCAATTGCAAAAGCAGGACTCACAATCAGACATAGGATTGCAAACAGAAAAGTGTGAGAGCCACTTTGTTACCTGCCCGCAAATAGCCTGCGATGTCCCGCTGTTATGCCACGAGAATAAAGCAGGAAGGACAGAATAGGTACTAGCCTAAACTTTTTAAGCTATTGTATTCTATTTGGAATACCATGTTTATTGTATATTCTACTCAGAACATTTCACTAAAGTTGCAAAACAAAGTATAATCAAAAGTAACTCCTATTTTCTCATTCTGAAATCAATAGCCCTTGTTTGTGTTGTCCCACATGTTGTACAAGGACAGGATCCCACCGAAGCTGCCCTGCTAGGGCGACCTGGTATCTGCGTCACGTCACTTTGCAGCTGCGGGTGGGAAAGTAAATGTTTACCAGGAGTTAGCCCCTTGGTGAAAACATAAAGTCCAAGTCCACTTGGCACAGTGTGGTACTGTGCGGGGATATTCAGGAGCGTTGTTATTAATTAGCAGCCAGAATGCTTTGTCAAGCATTCCCAAGATACCCAAGAGAGCACACTACCTTTGCACTGACACACTCAAGGATAGGTATCTTGAATCATTTCCATCTCTGATATATGGGGGAAATGAGGCAAATATACATTAGGTTACTGTCCCACGCACGGCCATGCCATAGCTGTCCACCAGGGACGGGTTGGCAGCCCCGTGTATTTGCAGAGGCTTTTGGCAGGATGACTGTGCAGCAGCTCAGAGTGAAGCCCCTGCTCCTTGCTTGGCTCTTACCATACCCCAAGGAAAGACACATGCATAATGTGGGCAAATGCTGATGAACACAGAGCAAACATTAAAAAAAAAGAGGTACAAGTATTCTTATAGCCACCTGTGTATTTACATGTGCCCTGTGGGATGACATCCTTCTGATACCTGGAAAGCAAATTTCAATCACACCAGCAAACTTCTAACTCAAACACAGTTTTTACTTACTCACCAAATGTGGAAAAGAAAGCACAGAAAATATCTAATCCAAGCCTTCATGACAGCACAATCCTACTCATATGTGGCGCTCTGGGTGTTGGAGACCAATTCTTAAAGGTAAAAGGAGCATTTTCCCTATTTTCTATTACAGACCAAAACTAAGACTAACCCTTCACTAGCTTGTTTGCTGAGGGAAGAGAGCTGGATGCTGTGCATATGTTTGTGATGGGGTTTGCAAAAACACCTAAGAGAATTGGGAGCACAAACCCCATTACGTTTCCCTGACACGCATGTATGGAACTCCCTGAAGTGCCCCACTGAAAATCACACTGAAACAACTGCAAGAAAATACCAGGCAGACGTCAGGGATGAGGAGATCAGCAGACACTCCACCTCCACCCCCCTGAGATGAAGCTCCAGCAGCCCAGATGAATTGCATCTGGTGGTGACTACCTCCCTACCCGAGGAAATCCCAAAGACCCGGGTCCAGGACAGAGTCGAGCATGGAGTATCCAAAGCCCTGTCCTGTCCAAGTGGCGGGCAGCCCAACCACAGCGGCTGCGGCGTTCAGGAACGAGCGGGTGGTTTTGAAATGACGGTGCCTCTTGCCAAGTCCGACCCATTCCGACTCCTCTGTTTCTGCATTAGCCATGCCATTTGCAAACGCTCTGTGCAAACACAACTCACAAGGAAAGCTCTTCTTTCAGCAGCCTGCAAGCATTTACAGCCAAAATCAATACACATATCAGTGCTCCTAAAAGTCATTTCATTTATGATAATTAAATAAATTAGCTCTAATAAAATAATGATTTCACTATTTACCAGAGGCAAATAATGGGTTGAAAGTCATTTCATTTGACACAAACGTGGGGTCGGGCCTAATCCTTCAGATTTTATTCTTCATTTCTGCTGATATTTTATAACAGTGTGAATCATCATTCTTTTATTTTCCTGTGACAAGATATGAAAATAAACTAGTGAAAATATCGACCTAAGCCCTGGACAGAAAAGAACGAGCAGACGTCCCTGAATGTGAGTCAGATGAGGAAGCGTCCTACGCTGTTTGGAAAGTCAGCCTCAAGTTCCCTATATGCATGTTAATAAAAGCAAACCACTTTGCAAGTGGATTCAGGTCGCGTTTATACCTGGGAATTTCTGATATGAAGACACAGAAGTTGTATTGTATTTGCACAGCTATAAATTAGATGGAAGTCTCCATCCTTGCCACACTATCCAGACTCTGCATTGCCAGCCACAGAAGTTAATGCCTTGAAGAAACTTGATCTAAGCACAAAATTCAGTATTTTTGTCCCAAAGTTCCATTCCACAGACAAGATGCTGCATCAAACACTACTAGAAAAGTGTGAGTGAAAAACATGAACAGATTAAAGGGGCTCGTATGTGTCAGTATCATCCATCAAGCCTTCATTCTCATTATTAAATATACCACCCCAGCACTACGCTTATATCCAGATTTATGCTACTCATCGGGAACTGATCACAAAGGAAAAGGTTTGTTAATAAAACATGCTTAGTGTGTTTACCAGAAGTACATGCGTAAACTTCTATTAGACAAAAAAGCTTTTACCACTTAGTTTGCAGACATCATTCTAGCCTACTTTCCTCATTAGGGAAAAATGCATGATTCAAGCCCTTAAAAAAATTCTCAATAAAACATGTGCCACTAGAGGAGGCTATTTCATAACTTTTTTTCCAGTGACATACCGGTACCAGGGATATGTCAGCAGAGAGTTTCTGCAAAACCACCACTACTGTTTTCCAGCTAGTCCTATCATGAATTCCTCTGAAATCAGCAAATTTCTCAATAACTGTATTTGTACTTAATCTTGAGCCAAAGAAGAAATAAATCCACAAAACCCCCAGAATTCATAACCTGGATAATTTCTGTCCATTTCAGTACGATGGTACATTTCATTGCCTGTAAAGCTGCTGAAGTGAAGATGTTGGTGAACAAATCAGGGGCTTGCAGGGACTCTGCTGATCTGTAAATACAATAACCCTCAGCGGAGAAACTTCTGCTGGATGAATTACCAATGAAGCCCTATTATCAGCAAGTGCATCAGTTTTCTTCACTATTTCCCATCTTTTTTTTTTTTTTTTTTTTTTTTTTTTTTTTTTTTTTTTTTAAGTCTTTTGAGCATCTGGCTCCAGATCCATATCCCGGATACCCTCAACCTCAGACCATCTGACTCCAGGCCCCAAAACTAAGGATTCATTCCCTTGGAGAACTGTGTTGTCTTGCATTTTGTTGCAGATCTGAATAGAACCAAATTTTAAAGCATCCCAATTTTCTGTGAAACAGATTTGCCCTTTCCAGTCTGGTCTAGGTATAAACAGATATTAAGGGAAATGGGCCATGTAATTCTGCTGGACAAATCTTGTGCTCATAAAACATCTCTGGCTGATGGTCCCAGAAATAGATGCCCTTTCCCCATCCACAGAACAAGCACATCCCAGAGGAAACTAGCACAGCTATGGGAGAAAGTTTTGTCCAACGATCCCATTTTTGGATGCATCCATCGTAGGTTGTTGTACCCTGTGGTATCTTTAGAGACTCCTTACCTATTCTTTAACTTGAGCAACAGAGGCTCAGGCTTGGGGGACTTTTTTGGCCACGACACCCCGTATTCAGGTAAGGCTCATGGTCAGAGAGGCTTTTGAAAGCGGGTGACAACTGCAAGTTTCAGCCATGCTTCCAGAGCCCACCTTGAGCTTTGCTAGCCCCCCCGGGAGCTCACACAGACACAGGCTCCCAGGCGGCAGCCCTCCTTTAGAAATGGCCCCAAAACCCCCACTTGTATCCTCTGCCACAAGCCAGGCTTGGAAGTGCCTCACACACCGGGATGGATCTTGAGAGGTTGGAAATAATATTCCATAGGGCTTAAATGATGCGGGTACCACAACTCACATCATGCGCCTGGGGCTCCAAGACACTGAAAATGCACCCCTACCACTTCAGAGCCCCACCGCTTCAGTAGGAAGCACCCAGGTTCATTTTTGGGGACAGAGCTTGGAAGCCAGCTACTTAGTGATATGTTCTGTGCTGTTCCTCTGGCTTCCAACTCATAAACTCCAAATCTGATGCTGCATCATTAAACATTCCAACATTCCCACCTTCGTTTCCTTTGCAAAGGAGCAGCTGTAAAACAAAGTAATTTAACTGCAATTTTTTAATTAAGCAACTATGTAACTAAGTGCTCAACCACAGCGGTGAGAGCTCTAACCCCACATCTCAGCATTAGAGGGAGTCCTACTCCCGTTTAATTCTCGTTGCAGAGACAAGGAGGGAAGTTGGAAGCGTGGCTTTAGGGAACAGCATCCCAGCATTCAGTCAGCAGCACTAGAAAAATAAACAAGAAAAAACCCCGAGAATAATCTCATGCTCTGCAGTGGACCCACAGCACACAGCAGCATAAAAATCTGGTCCCTCTCCTCATGTCAAGCATCTGCATTCCTGCTCTAAGCAACCCTGCTCTGAGTTGCAGCACTTGAAAGAAGATTCACTCAGATATTCAAGTTCAGTGACCTTGGAGATCCAAAAGGATATATCAGTCTTTCAAGTAGTTAGGTTTTATATCGATGGGCTTGGAGAAATCCGTCAGACATGGGCAGACAGGAGTCACCCATCTCTCTGGTTCTTGGATATTCTGGTAATGACTGACCAATACAGACACCCATAAATAAATGGGCAGATGACTCCAATGACATCATGCTCTTAAGTACTACAGCATCAGAGGCAAGGAAAGTAGACAGGAGACAATCCAGTCATGCCCTATCTGCGCATACAGCCTGAGTCATATTACCTTTTCCAATACAGAGATTTAGTGGTGTACCTGGACAGCTGCTGAAGGTGTGAGCAGATTCAACCAAGGCAAGCATTTGCCAGTTTGTCTGCGTAAACATCATCAGCCCATAAAGACTGCTGCATATTCAAAAATCTGGACCAGATCTTGACTTCAGGGCTTGGATTGAACAGCCCAGGCTCGTAGGTCCTTGGAAATATTCCTTCCAGCATTATTTACCAATCTGACCTAGTGTACTTTTTATTTTACCATTACATACCCTGGAAATGGACTTACATTTTGCAATGCTCCATGCCCAGTAAGAGAAGATAACGGGAGCCAGTTAAACTTCCCAAAATACTTTCCTGGACTCCACTATCATACGAGTGGCTCTGCAATTGATAACTGGGCAAGAACAGCTTCTTAAAACCAATTTTAAAACAACAAAAACAGCAACAACAACAAAATAGCTCTGACAAGGACACTACAAGCTCATTGACAGGAGAGCTCTGAAGAAGTGAGTCCCCAAGTTCTTGAGCTCCCAGCAACCGAGCAGCTCATCTGTTTGAGCACCAACTAACATGCTAACAGAAAAAAGGATGAAGTTAAGCTGAGGAAGAATTAAAAAGAGCAGCTAATTTCATCTTCTGTTTGGGACGTTGGGAAAATCCACTCAGACCAAGAGGGGCACTGAAAGAGCAGGACTAGGAAGAGATGCTCTCTGTGCAGTACAGGTGCCTGTGCTTTCCCATTCTTGGGGAACAGGTTGCTTATGAAAATATGAGCATCTGTGAGAAATGATTTAGGGGATTTGAAATGGGAAATGGAGCTTCCTTTCCCTAGCTCCTGTTTAAACACAGTCACCATCATCAATGCCCAAAAGCTGTCATCACCCAGAGGCTTTTCAAAAAGCTGTGGCCCTGTTGAAAAACAAAGTGCTTGAAGTCAGGCACCTAAATCTACGCTTGCGTGCCTAACTCGGAGAAAGGTGAGCCTCGTGTCACAGCAGCTTCACAGCTCACCAGCACGGGGAGATGGTCTCAGCCTGCAAAAGCCCCAGGCTGACAGCAAGGCAAACCCGCTCTCGCGGTGGTGTGCCACGCTACCAGGACCACTGCCAACTCGGAGGACTCCTGCGCGGAAAGTCAACTCCATTTTCAAACATCCAGTGCAGCAGCCGAGAGATCTTCTTAGGGTATGGGACTTTCTAGGACTTAACAGTGTCCGAGTTTCTGGAACATTGGGTCTCATCTGCATTACTCAGCTTGGGCACACAGACTCACTTCGGTGTTCAAGTAATCACAAACATGAGAAATCTCAGTAAAGTGCAGAAAGGAGCTAAATTTCAGTGAAAATTTTCTGTCTAGAAATTCTAAGCACAGATGAGCAAACATTATTTTTTAAGAGCATAATGACAAGTACATATCCTCCCTAATGTCAGGATCTTAAACAAACTGCAGATTGTGCTACACTGAATTACCATCCAGCACATGAGGCTGTTTTGGGATGTCTCTAGGCCCATGCTGTCCTATAATCACTTTAGAAAGAAAATATGCTACAGACCCTGAAATAAATATTTCAGAAATACACAGATATCTAGCATTTTCTTAATTTTAATTTTAAAAGTGGTAACTCAGGATAGAGTTATGATCTAGAGATATGTCTCATTTTTCTACTTCCTCATGTATTTGAACGATCTCTTGATACGGGGTGCCTTTGGTCAGCAGCAAATAACTTTAATAAGCTTGTTACTTTGTTATCAGAGTTTCAACACTTTCATAGAGAAGAGGGTTTATCCCTTTGCCAGTTATGAGAGGAAAGGTGTTCACTGAGGTGACATTTTGAAGTTTTCTCTGTATCTAGAAGCAAGCAGTGACTGGGGTAAATGTTAACTGACTATCAATGGCAGTTGAGTACTATCACACATGCCCACTGTATTTCTAAATTAGTTTTTCTGCAACTTCTTATACTGTCTTTTATGTCAATTACCCTTCTTGGAAGAAAAGGTCCATCATCTCCAGCTAGTGTCTAACAGGGTATTCAATTATATTTTGGAGCCAGCCTCCGGTTTCCAGTTTGCCCACAGTGACAATTCCTTCCCTGTACCTTCAGATTTGACATGGCTGGGACACAACCCCACTGGTGTGGCCATCGGGGCTTAATTTCTGGGAGGATGGGAGGAACAATCGAAGAGAGCAATGCTGCTGATCCGCCTCTTCTCCAACTCTAGACTCAGCCCAGGAGGAAACCACCTCCTCTGAAGTTCACCCTCATGCCCATTCAAGGAACCCTGACTAGTGCCACCATAGGTACCAACTAGCTTTCTCCTGCATAATATAGGAAGCTCCTTCCTAAACAAGTGTTCTAAGGAAAATTTAAGGGATATCTTGGCAGTGTTAGGTTTATGGTTGGACTCGATGATCTTCGGGTCTTTTCCAGCCTAAATGATTCTGCGATTCTCTGTATCTGACTTCAAAGAATTCTTTCTGGTTTGGGCCCTGAATAACTCCAAAATGGATGGAAACTGATTCTCCATTGCCAAGTAGCTCAGGCCAGGCAAAGTGCAACACTCTGATAGGAAACGGAGAAGGAGGCCCCATATTCTGCCCGCGTTCAGCACTTAACCTGGCGCGTTGAAGACAGCAATGGCATATGGAATTTACTGGGGAATTTGCTGCTTGCAAGCTCTGAGAGTGCAGGATTTTCTTACAAATGGGAACACTTCCAAGTTCATTCTGCTAACTCAAGTTTTAACTGCCCTAGTTAGAGGGCAGGGGATGGTGCAGTCTTACTCTTCTGTTCATGTTCTCTCAGCGCTGATGACACATCACTTAGACTGATGGGGGTATGCACTTTCTGCTATTTTTAGGCTCCTGCGAACCTGAAGATGGGATAAACAACACTACCCAGGCTGGATAAAACAAGGTAACACTGAACAGAACAGGTCATATGAGGAAATTGTGTGGGATGTTGATTTTCATCAACTATTTCCTTAATTTAAAATACAAGAGAGTATGTTCTGTGCATCAACGCAGCTGTCACTCACAAAGGTGGCCACTTGAACATACGACTGATGTACAGCAATAATAACTCATTTTTTGGCAATCCACCCAAAGGAATCATCAGGGAATTTGATTACCTACTTAAAGCACTAAAAATGGTTAAGTGCCACTGGAGGCGTGCACAAATATTTCACCCCACTGTGAGGAAGAAAAGTGGCTGGTATGGAGAAACCAGGCATTGATGATAGTATGTCTAATATTCTTTTACCCAGGAATATCTCTATGTATTTGACTCAACACTCAGTGCTGACAAGTTTTCCCAACTCTTTTCAACTTTAAGCCAGAGAACTGATGAAAATAAAGGTGAAAGGTAGCTATTTAGCTCTTGTTATGTCAAGCTTAACAGTCTTCTAATAATTGAATGTCAAGAAAATACTTATTACCAACTTTCCTGTAGTTTAAGCAGTAGGTTGTGCCTACAAGGAAGCCAGGCACTTTCCTTTAATTCGACAGAGGAAGAAATATTCTGGAATAGAGGAGGAAGAGCTGGTTCATGCCGGACGACTACCCGGGGTGGCCAGACGAGGCCGTGCGAGGTGCACGGTTCCCCGAGGCGGCACACTGCGGTGTCCGGCCGCCACAGCCCGTGGGGCAGCCGGTGGGCGCGGGGGCACCCACGCCCCGGAGGAACCCCTCTGCACCCTGCGTCAGCAGCGGCGGGCTGACTCCGTACGAGGATGATCTCCTACGTCGATGCTGTTCCGAGAATACAAAACATCTCTTTTCCTACCTCTGCTGCTGCTAAGATGGCATTTTAACAATCAGGCTACAGTTATTCAATATAATCTAAGAGACAGGATTAAAACAAGGTCCTTTTTTATGCTCCACTCCGTGTTTTGCTGTGCTTTTCCAATCAATCTATGAAGCATCCAGTATTTGTTTTTATCTTTGGCTGCAATTAAACCTACAGGAAACATGTGGTAAACGTAACCTTCCCACAGGGAATATTACTCTGCAAGCCACTGACTAACCACTAGATAAAACACCTAAATGACACCAGCATCAATTTTTCACAAAGCAAGACTGAGATGAACATCTCACGGTAATAATGTTAATTACACTTAGTGGATAAAATGAGGAGAAAAACACCCAGAGAATTCAGTGAGGGATGTTAAGATCTGTAATGCTTAAATAGCTAAATGCAATTAAAAGACTCACTCTTTAGTCATCAGCACTTTTGCAGCTCTATCATAGAACATAAGCACTGGAGCCAGTGCACTGTGACAAGAGAACAGATTTCTGCTTTGCTCTACAGCTGACAATCCTTTATCTGTGGGATGTTTGACATTTTATAGTTTTTTTAAAATAAACTTGGCAAAACTGGACAATCAGATGAGTGTAATAATTAGTAGCCATTTCCTAAAGCAATCATTTATCCCATCAGATCATATATGATTTTTAGATTTGACCAAGCAAATTTTAATGTCAAAAGACAATTAGGGATCTTCACATGGGGCTAGAACATATCTGAATATCCAACATCTGTTCGACTGATGTACCGAGCACGCTGAGGCTGGGTTCAGCACGGATGACTTTCCTTCGGGAGTTGTGAGCAGCGGTTCACAGGATCTGGGTTCCTCAGAGCAGATCTGCTCAATCTCAACCATTTCAGCACAATAAACCTACGCAGAGAAACAGCTCAAAAGATGAACCACTCTGTGCCTGTGGCTAGCCCATCTGCAGTTTGTCAAACCCAGGAAACCTCAGAAAGGCCCAACTGCTCCATGGGTTGGAGTCACCTCCAACCTGTTTCATAGGGACAGCTGTGACAACTCTTCATGACCTGCCCACTAAACAAATCTATAACCGTAGCCCTTCTTCTTAACCATTCGTATCCACCTTTAGTAAAATAACCATGTCATTTTGGCTGGAGCTTAAAGGCACTGCCTCCACAGATAAAATTCTCTTAACCTCTTGGCCTGAATATCACAAGATGTTTTACCTGGATCCTTTGAATTGTGTTTATTAGTTAGGGCCAATCAAGCATTGGTTACCTGGATAAACATGCCCTGCTGACTGCTAATTTTGAAACTGCTACAGAAAGCCACAAAACTATTCCACAACCCAAGGTCACATGTGAATACTGAATATTCCTTTATTATAAAAATGAGACTGGCTGTCATTCACCAGAGCAAGTGCATAGGGAAATGACCATTTCCCACCCACTGGCACCATGCAGGGCAACCTGTTACCTACCACCGCCTTACACAAGTCTTTCTACTTTATCTCATCTGCTCTCCTTAAATAATACTTTGTTACTACACTGTAACATATAGTTCAGCTCATCTACCTGAATTGCTTGTTGAAATATGCATGTGTTCTTTAATTACCATACTTTCATTATTTTTACAGCTAACTTTGCAATCATTTGCTAATCAAAATCCCTTCTAGCACACAGCTCACACAATTATTTCGTAGGAAAATATCCTGACTTTATTACCATTTTCATCCAAAAACCAAACAAGATCACTATAATTTTCTGGATAGTAGGTTGGCTGCCATGCATCAGCATACTCACAATTCATTTACTAGATCAAATAGCTGAATGCTAAACGAGCAGGACTTCTCAAGTTTTCCCTGTCTGTATGTCCACAAACTAAAATCAACAATCAGAAAAGCAAAACAAACAAACAAACAAAAGTCAACACCTTATTTAGGTTTCTACAGTCAGATGTTAAATTAACCTGGTTGCACAGTAACTATAAAAACTAGCCCCTTATCTTTATAAAGTCCAGTTACAAATCTCACAGATAGAAAATATGAAGCAGAAATCTGTTGTTAGACTTACAGAATTACCTACAAGTGCTCTCAGCAAGATTAGATTAGAAATCAATGACAGCTATGCTGAGAACCAAATTATGGCTGAACCCGAGTGAGTATAAAAAATGTGAAGAATGTGCAATACCTTCCTTTTTCTTCTGTTCTGTTTCCACACAATACCATGCACAACTGAACTCATTCAGCTTTCCCAACTAATTGATTTTTTTCAGTTTGACATCAAGTAAAACATTTTTTTTCTCCTTAAAATGAAAAGTTTTGTTTTAATGTGTTTTTTCAATATTTTCACACAATCTATAGTACTTCAAAACAGTATCTAGTTTTGAATTAAAAAGCCAAAATATCCTGCTTTTACATGCTGCATCACTTCTTTTCTTTTAACCAGGCTGAAGCTACATATTGAATGTCACTCATTCATCTCCTAACCTGCAGCTCTTCATGAAAAATGGTTTGTACCATCTTCTTCCTAATGTTATGGTTGATGCCCCAGGAAATTCCTTTTCCTCATGAAAATTTTAGGCACCTCAAATAAAGTTTAAGTTATAAGGCTAGTTTGCAAGGACCCCCATGTTATTAATCAAAGGAGACCAGCTCCTCCACAGAGGGAAGAAAACTAAGTCCACCC
Source organism: Aviceda cuculoides (assembly GCA_035590195.1). Lineage (NCBI taxonomy): Eukaryota > Metazoa > Chordata > Aves > Accipitriformes > Accipitridae > Aviceda > Aviceda cuculoides. The sequence continues at coordinate 16,621,657 of JAVJGG010000039.1, forward strand.
AGGTGTCAGTGCTCTGGTTTGTCCAAGGGGATCCAGCCAAGCAGGGGCAAAGCCAGCAATAAAATCCCAGTATCCTGGACTGCAGTTAACACTCCTGATTACACGACATGCTTTCCCTACTGCAATGCTGTTTTTCCAAAAGCTGATACTATCAGCCTGCTGCTTCTCCTGAATAGCCATGAGGAGTGGCCCATGACAAATTCAAACACCCACCTTTTTTTCAAGCTGATAAAGCCACTCACCATAGCGGCAATGCCTACCACAGACAGAACAAGTCACCTCCAGCTTGGTACATTCAAAAGAAAAATAAATGCTCTCAGCTACTGAACATATATACGCTGTTAAAAAATGTGATCTGTGTGGCCCAAGAGATGGGTTAGAGGAGAGAACTCCAATGCTCATGCTTCATTTCCAGTGTCATCTGCTCATTTCACTAAACAACCGATAGCATGGAAGGCAAGCAGTGGAAGTTTTGCAAAATAAATACTCCTACATCTGTCAACAGCTTCTAGGCATTCATCTAAAAAGAAGTCATTTGTTTTCAAATTGCAAATTAAGGCTCAAAAGGGATGAAATTATCCTCTTCATGATCAAATAATGCAATATTTCTAATATGGGAACATCTAGAAGCCACAGTCTTGTTTATAAACTGAACCTGCAAAGGGATGGAGACACTGATCCTGCTCTGAACAGATAATTAGCATTGCAAACTGACAAATCATTGTTTCTACCATCAATAACTTGACTTAAATTGCAGATGGAGACACAAATAACTAGAGACAAAGCTGTGGATCTTTTTGCACTGCCCTGGCTTTGCATGCTAGAGTCTTACAATTAATGAATCCACTCCACTGGAAGAAATGCATTATCTACTCTCAGCTGAAAGAGGAAGGATTTTGTAATTTCATACAGCCTTTCCCTACTTTGTTGCATCTCGCCTCTTTATCATGGTTTAAACCCAGCCAGCAACTAAGCACCACGCAGCTGCTCACTCACTCCCTGCCTGCCCACGCTGGGATGGGGGAGAGAATTG
>JAVJGG010000039.1:16623038-16635807 GCA_035590195.1 Aviceda cuculoides
AGCTGAAAAGTCCTTGATTTTAGACTAAACACTACTGAGCAACAACTGAAAACATCGGTGTGTTATCAACATTCTTCTCATACTGAACTCAAAACATAGCACTATATCAGCTACTAGAAAGAAAATTAACTCTATACCAGCCAAAACCCCAACACTCTCCTAAGCCTCTTTGGACCACACAGAGTGGCAAAGGTGTGATGTGCCAGTTCACAAAACATTTCAAAATATGGACTGAGTAGAAGAATTCAATGAAAAAAAAAAAAAAGCACCTCTTTAATTTTGGCTGAAATTCAGTTCTTTGTAAAGGTTAATTTTTTATTTTCCATTTTCAGCACCTGGAAATGGTGTTCATTGGACTTATCTAAACGAAAGGTTTCCATTTACAGGTTCTTTTTTTCCCCAAGAGTTCTTTTTAAATTAATATTTTACCATGATCAAGAAAATGTTTGTTTCATCAAGTCTTCAGCCTAGGCCCCAAAAGATGACACAGTAAAAATGAATGAAGAATTTTGCTACCCTTAATATATGTCCATAATAAGTGACGGGGCTGAGGCAAGACTGACTGTCCAACTACCTGTAGGTAAAAAAAGCTTGTAAATACAATGGCACAAAATGACCACACTGTCATTTCCACATGGTGGTAGTAGTGGGGACTAAGGGCAAACCCACCTCAGAGAGAATTATGTATCTTATTTCTGTCATTGTCAACAAGACCTACATAGCTGTGAAATTTAAGCTGTTGCAAAAGCTGCTGATATATACGTACAGGCTATAAACAACTGGCTCCTTTCAGAAATAAGGAAGGACTGTCATTTTTATTAAGCAGGAAAAATCAATAAAACACGAGAAGAGACACTGAGAAAACTTATGTTCCAGCTACTATAGCAACATCTTTTTAATCAGTAGGGAGAATGCAAAGAATATACAAAGCAATGGACAACACAGCTGCAATTACTACTTCATGGGAGACCACGCTTCATTTGCATCGTGACATCCAATCAGTCAGAATTAAATTTTGTGTGCTACCCTATGTCCCCAGATCTCTCCTTCAGCTAATCTGTCACATCCTTTACAGAAGTGTTACAAATAAGATTTATCAAGATGACAAATAGAGCTTTCATTCCTACTGCGCACCGCGCTTGCCGTGCTCAGTGTACAATCAGCAGCCCAGCTGCTAAGCAACAAAAAGAAACAGAGAAAGAAAAAGCCCCCCCGCAACCCCCATCAGAAATGCCCATTCTTTGGCATACCGAGTGGGAACAACTGACATGAGAAAGGCAATCAACTGCACCACGAATGGAGTAATTTTACCGTGGATTCTCAGCCACGGGGGAAAAAAGTTACGTTTATTTGCCATGTCTCTGATTAACAGCAACCCTTGATTTGCTGGGTCCTACAGCAAGTTCCTATTTTCAAAAACATGTTCTGTTCTTCCTTTTTTCAAAGCTGACTCATAAAATAAATGCTGCCTGGGGCAACATAACGTCTGCTGTTGCCCTCACCAACACAGTGCTGCAACACTTCATACTTTGCCAACGTACTACCTTGACGCTTGTGTTCTCTCAATCAGAGAGACAGACAACTCACGTAACATGGAGCTCAGCAATCATATTTCAGAGTAATCTACTTCTGAATGATTTTTAAACTACTATTACATTTATTTCAAATTTCCTCATTTCCAGTCCTTGTCAGAATTTACTAGGCAGCACGTACCACACATTCCGCTTCATACTGATATTCTGCTTTGTAATATTTTATTTTTCACTAACCCAAGCACTGAATTTCATTGCCAGCCCTGCCATGTATCTTTATAACAAAGCCAAACGATGTTTTTCTCTTCAGCCAACAAGACTCTTACCACCAAGGGAACTGCAGGGGAAAGGTTTGAAGACTGCCATGGTTTGTATCTGCACGTCTAAAAACTGCCCACAGCAGGGCTTCAATGTAACAGAAGTAGGTTTATAGCCAAAATAACTTTAGCTCCATCACAATGTCCATGACAGTCAGGTGAAAAACTTGTAGCTGAGTTTAGAAACAAGTCATGGCAAGGTACAAGTTTCCATAAGCTGATAGATCCAAGGTTCCTCACTGTACGTGGTCTTTGTTCCTCGAAAATAAGGAACGATGCAGTGAATTTATTCTGTTTCCTTTGCATTTAAATAAATCGAATGGCATCTTTTTACTTGACATTTTCTCTACTTCAATATCATTTATACAAGAATCTATGATGCATATTTACTACTATTTTCTTGGTTCAGCTTTTCTTAATGTTGTATTATATGGCAGACTTATCACAGGTTACAGAACTAACTCCAGTAGAGCAAAATAGATGGCTCTGTCTACAAATATTGTTACAGATGGGATAATTCAGTAAAACAACAGCTTAGAGACACATTTAAGAACCTGAATATTACCTAAAGAGCTATGTGAGGTCTATCTGCGTTTTAAGTGATGGTTCTTCGCTGGCTCCCAACAACAGAAGTACAGATTCATTCCTCGTTTCAAATGCTGAACAGCACAACCCGTCTGAGCTCTTTCCTAGCTCTGATCTGCACTGCAGCTAAGTGCCTCCCAGCCTTTGATATACTTATCTTTGCAAGATTCCTTTTAACCAATTTTGCCAGGGTTACTATATGTGGAAGATATCTATTATCCTACACCTGAGCACAGCTCTCCAAAGAGCCAAGTCGCCTGACTCTGATTGCTATCACGAAGCAGCAGCAAGGCTGCATCACTACTCAGAGCTACGCTATGATGAAGAGTCTTTGGTAGCTATGCAGACAGAGGGAAGGCTAGTAAACAGGAGAGGAATACAAAGTTCAGTGCATAGGCCAGAGCCCCTTGAAGACAGTGGTACAACACCATAACCACATTCAAAATAATCAGGACTTAAGAATTTCAAGAACAACCTTATTTACCTACAGTGGGACACTGTGTATAACATCTAACAACTGAGTATCAGGGAATTTTCTGCAAGGTTTATCACCGTTAAGAGTAACAACAAAATAAAGGAGTTACCATATCAGGTAGAAACGGAGGTCCACCTACCCCAATACTAAAAAGTATATGCACTCTGCAGGAGATATCTCTTCTTCCTTCCCCTGCCAACTGTATTTGATACTATGAGAGTGATTTAAATCCTAACACATCTGAATATGAATCCCTGCCAAAAGCTAGCTGCAATTAATCTACAACTAGATATTTTGATCACTGGCACTTCCATGGAGACACATGGATACCAGAAGCCCAAGTACACCACCTCCCAGCTATCCCCACATGAACTCCAGTTTCTACAGGACCCAGTTCAAATTTACTTTATGTCTTTTAACTCCATATATTTATAGCAAAAATGGAACTTTGCGTAAAAGTTTAGAACACCAATGCCAGCCCCAAACTGAACAGTCTTAAGCAGCCTTGGCCAATATAGGGTCAGAGCCAGAGTCTGAGAGAAATTGAATTCACATCTCGGTCATCAGCATTTACTACAGACCTCTTCATTTGCCAATGGCCAGAAACACAGCGATGGTAAACCTCACCTAGTCACCTTGTTTAATAGCTGTCAAGGGAACGTGACGGATTAGCCAGAGGGGGCATCTCTGGGCATCCAGCACTCACAGGCGTATCACGTACGCATACAGCTCAGCCACACAGCAGGCACTATACGTTACAGTCTTCCTAAGCGCAGCCTGGGTGATTTGAGCTACAGCCAAATGAGCAGACACCATGGCGGGCAGCAAGAAACCATGGGGCCTAATGCACTCAACCATTTTTGGACATACTCTTCAGTTCATCTGAAGACCCAGCTTTGTTGTTTCAATAGATGCTGGATCAAAACCCTCCTAAGGACATCTGGTTTGACTTTGCTGCATGGTCTGCATCAGCAAGTAGCTACAGAGTTTCCTTATTGAAATTTCTACATATTAAAAGTGCCAGAAAAGTACCTTTGAGTCATGTTGATAAATCCTTGTTTAATAGCTGTCAAGGGAACATGACAGATTAGCCAGAGGGGGCATCTCTGGGCATCCAGCACTCACAGGCGTATCACGTACAATAAAGTGCAGATGTAAGGAATGATCACATCACAGTGCCAGACAGCATCATGTCTGCCCATAACATATGGATATCAGCCTGCATAAGAAAAATAGCATTACAAACCTCTATGGTGTCATCATAGGCAGAGCGAAACCCTGGAGCCTGTTTTGGCTGCAGAAGTCAATAGCACAAAAACCAGGCGTTGCCTCACCATGAAGAATGCAAACGCAGCCTGGCTCCCGGAGAAGAGGCATCACCAGTCTAGCCCCCGACACAAGAGGCACGTACTATTACTCTCATGGCCAGCATAACACAGCTGCTGCCACGAGGGGTTTAACTCACTTCTTTTGTCAAATATCCATTGTACCCAAGCAGTTACATGAAGTGTATTAACTAAAAATACAAATGCTTTGGCCTTTAGACCAAACATATAAACGCAAACCCATGCTTTTTCCTATTCTACAGTTGTTGTCCTCTTGAATATCAAAGGTTAGGCTACAGAATGGTATTTAAGCACGTACCTATGTACGACGTTTGGACAACTTTTCCTCCCCTGCTGTATCTTTGTCATGTAACGCTTGTGGTCTTGCATACAAAATGACTGAGTCCAGATGTAAAATTTGCAGATAAAATCTTTACAAACAGTACACAAAATCCCAGTGGGGAAACACCACAAGCCTCTGATGTATAGCAAGTTTAATCTTCCTGAATAATTGTTTTCTTTCCCATCCCACACTGCTGTATTTTTCTCTATCTTAATTTATTTTAATAAAACATACGTTTGTTTGGAAACAGCATATATTATTGAGCTGTTCCTGGTTTAGAAAACAGAATCATTAACATGATATAGCACACAAGTGCATCTCTAGTTCATGTTATTTTCTGCTTTGTCAGTTTGACTCAGTCTGTTTTAAATTGCACAAGCTATTTTTAATGGCCTTTTTGCAATTCAGATCTGCATTCTGTAAGTATAACTGAAAAGATAACAGTTCACTTTCAGCCTTGCACTCAAATCTGTTGAAGAAGGCTTTAGTAACTGTTGAATATTCTGTTATTTAAACTGCCTTTTTGATTGTATTAATTTTAAAACAAAACTTCCTTTAAAAATTTAGACCTATGAAATGAAGTGAAAGAAGGTGAGGCTTGATTTGCAGTCTTTTACATGGGCCTGAAGGCAGGCAGTTTCCAAGAAGACCAGGGAGATGGATGCTTCATGACAGTAAATTTGAACTGGAGCTCAGCGAGTGGAAATATTTATCCCAAGCCTGTTGTGCCAGAGGTCAGACCCTGAAAACCCACCCTTGATGAGTCTCTCTGGATTTTTCCAACTCTATCTTTTTTCTCTCTTGTCCATACCATACACCAGTGAAGTACTCTACCTATGTTTTCGAAAATCTCTGTTGTCACTTACATCTCTTGGACATACCATAAAGTTGCATGAAACTGGAAAGCACAGTGCAGAACAAAATCAGCTCCCTCTCCTTGCACACATTTCTGTTTCTTTGGCTGGAGCCTTGGATCAAGTCACGAATCACAGAGCATTTTGTCCTAATTTAAAGTGATAACTGTAAAAGAAATTTGTAATACATATAAAATTGCCTTGGGTAATAATAATTTGCCTGACTCCGCATAATGCAGCGTTAGAATAATTACTACGTTTGGTGCTGCAGGGCCAAGGATGAGCTGGTGTCAGGAAACACTGCTGAACAAGGCTCAGAAAACAGCTTGCAGCAAGGGAAGCCGCCGCAGACAGTGCAGCACATCGGGCACTGGCACGACCCATACGGCACGGTCTGACACACCATTCTCGCCGATTACTTTCCAGTTACAGTGATTACCTTCCATGGACTGTGGAAATCAGGGGTGCCTTGCAAAATCAGTATGCAGGTTAATCACTGGCCTTTGGTTACTGACAGACTTTTGTGGCCGACTCCAGAATTTTGATTTATGGGACTGTATCGATCAATAATTAGAATTACTTAATCTCCTTAAGGCCACACAGCTCGACGTCTCTGTGGTGGTGGGTCTGTATCGGTCCTGCTGAACTGGCAGAGATCAACAAGGTTGCAGAAAGCATGGGATAGTGTTTGGAAAGGATATTCATGCTGGCGAGGTAGGCAGCATGACAGTTTTGCAGAGCGTTGGGCAGTGGATTGGAGTTTGGGCACCAAAGGGAATAGGTGCCCCTGAGCCGTGCTCGGTCTTACCCCTAGACCAATTCACAAAGTTCAAACTCCCCCAGTCCACGAGCTGGTTCACATCCTCTGTCCCCTGTGAGAATTTCTTAGCTGCAATAAGAGATTTTAACATATGAGATTACCATACGGTCTTCTATTAAAATACATTCACAGCTGTATATTCAAGAGGTGAAAAAGCAGAACAAGGTTTAGTAATTATAGCACCATGTTAAACTCATTCTGGGTTACTCTGATTTAGAAGATCACGACAAAAAACGTGTAATTGAGAAGTGCCCTAGTACAGCAGGAAGGCTCCTACACTCTCTGGATTCCCAAGGTAGCTGTGGATGGAGAAAGCTTTCATGTCAAGACTCTCATTAGACATGCACAAGGCTTTATAAAAAAAAAGTTTGCTTTTGAATTCTGAAGCCATAAAAATATAATTAGCAGAAAAAGAGGGTACAAGCAAAGCTGCTTGGGTATTCATGTATTCAAACTGATGTGGGCATTGAGAGCCACACGAATCAATGAAGATGTTACGCCCAGCTCCAGCACTGTCAAGGACACCCAGGCTTTACGTCACAGCTCGCTAGCACTTACACTACATTTCACACACGTGGCTTAAACCCTCCTGTTGCTAGAACGGGCCGCGGAAAGCAAGTCAGCCAGTAACGGTCCTTCTTTCAGCTTGAGGGGTCCGAGGAGGAACAGGTCCAGCCCTGGCTTTAGACACCCTCAGGGCCACATTCCGCCAGGAGCAAGCAGGGACAAAGGCTGCGGTCAGGCAGCCGCGCTGCCTGCACAAGGGCCACCTTGCTCCCACGGTGACGTGCAAGCGGCTTTACAGCCCCGTCCCAGCTCGGCCGTTTAAAGGAGTCTCCACGTTTCAGTGTTGACTGTTGGCGTAGCTGAGGCATTATGAGAGTACTGTTCTATAGAGCTTGACCTTAAAAAAATACGTGTGTTAACAGCAGAGGAAGAGAACAGTTGCTGAAACTATTGATTTTTAATTAATGTTCGTTCTTTAATTACTTGCCTTTCTAATTAAATTGCTGTTAGGTTGGAAGGATGGAGCATCCCTAGAGGTTAGTACGTTGTTCCGCTATGTCTTTTACCTGCAATATTTTATCCTTAAAGGTAAGGTGGACATCTTTAGAACACTTACTAAACTTCAGAATGTAAGCCAAAATTTTTGGTGGTTCTATGTTGCAGGAAGATGCAGAGGATAATTACTGGGCCAACCGCACTCACAGCTAAGAAGCCTCTTTCTAACACATTGTGACAAGGGCTGTTGATCTCCTACCAGCAGCCTGAGAAGGGAGAGAAAAATCACGTGTTTTAACTGACCCTCCCAGAGATTTATTCTTTGACAGAGAAATAACACCTGGGAGTATCCACTTAGATTGTCACGGTTTTGGGTGGGAATGAAACAGCTTTTGTAATATGAGACAACACTAAACCATGGATAGATATTACCGTAACCCAATTACAGTAACAATAGACATCACCCCTTTTTGCTTTACTGTCTAGCCTAGAAAATACTCGTCTGAACTAAAAGCACCATACTCGTTACTGGTATCAGTTATGGAGCAGGCTCTGCCACCTGTGCTAACCTTTCAAGAAGAGTTACGCAGTGTGTAAGCATGAGATCTACGATATTTATTTCTGCCACAGGTAAACACAGAATGATCCTCACAGCCATCCTGAGCTGAGGTTGCAAACAGAACCAAATGATGTCAGGAAAGGAGACAGAAGTTTTGCCAGGTGGAAGGAAATACTGAGAAAAGGGGGCATTTCTGGCATTCTTCAGGTATGAAGTGAGCAACAGCTTTAAGGAGAAGCAGCATCTTTTAGTATGAGTTAAAAACACTGCCTCTTCCTACAAAACATGTCTGACCTCATTCATTATGGTTACAACAGCACTAATATTATGCTACAAATGTATTAGAAAACCTAAACTGGATAAAGTCATCACAGCAATATATTCTAAAACAAGAGGAAAAATAGAAACACTGAAGGCCAAAGCATTACAGAATTAAGTAGAGAGGGCAGAGGAACTTATTCCAAAAGCAAGGCTCCCACAAGTTTGCCATAGCATAGATTATATTTTCCTCTCTTCTGAGCCTTGTACCTTGGTTCCTTCTGTCACACTGCCCTACACTTCAGCCCAGTCAGATGTTGCTGTCAAGATGATTCACTCTCACGATGCCAAACAGGTTAAGTTCTCAGAAGAGCTCTGCTCCACGATGTGGGCTTCCCCCTTTGACCCCCCAGGGATCTCTGTCGAGGTTTCCTTTGGCAGCTTCCCCAGTTTTGCTCTGAATTTTATGAACACATGAATGCCAAATTATGTGAAGGAAAATTTCCACCTGGCATGGGTTGAAAAAATCTACACGTCTTGTGGCAATGGGCCACAAAACTACAAATGCCCTGCTTCTCTCAAAAACAGGATTTTGGTTTTCTGTAGAGATTTCTGAACCTTAAAGACCATTTCTGTCCACATGAGTTGCATTTCCCTCTGGAACCTGCGTTTTGCCTTCCCACTGCCAGTGTTACAGTGTGCTGGTGAGCACTAAGCGCAGTGTTTTAAGTCCTCCGCTACTCCCCTTCAGCAGCAGCAGCAGCAGCAGTTCGATATCCCATTTCCTCTCTTGGCTTTGCTGTTGAATAGGCAATTTTTCTCCAGTAACTTCTCATTTTTTTTCCCCGACTCAGCTTGCCGCAGCATCTATCTGAGCAGTCATTTACTATGGAGTTCTTTACTCCTAAGCTTATTATCTTCCATTTATCTGCATTGAGTTGTGCTGCCCTATTACAACCCAGGTACTCAAAATTAATCCTCCTCATGTATCAGATTAAATTGTTTCTCATTATCTGCTTGACTCTCAATTCAGTACCATTTGTAAAACTAAAACCTACTTTTCCATATTATTAATCAAGACATTTTTTTGGTGACAAAAAGCCATTGTGTCCCAATCTGAATAATCTAAAACAGTTCAAGTAATATTTCTCATACTAGCCAAACTTGAATGTTTCCCTATTTTTCTTTTCCCTTCCTCCTGAAGTCACGCTCTGTAATCAGCCTTTTGAAACACAAATTTCATGCATTTAATGCATATTTCTCCAACCTGTACTGTCTCCTTATAGCTAAAGGTTCTCAGTGATCAGTGTTTTACATGATCAGATCAATCATAGCATATGCAGCTGCTCTAGGAGCCCCGATAAAACAATTTCCTATTGCTTTTTTAAAATGGATTTACAAGGCAATTTCCCTACTTGCTCACTAGCTGTACCAGTCTTTCTCTAGCCTTATAGATATATGTTCATTTACAGCAATTTCTTCAACTTTATTTTGTTGCAGATTGGGGGTATGGATTTTTAAATCCGTGTAATTTTAAAATTAATTGTGAATCACCTTACAATTTGCCAATGTTTGAATTCTATTTGAAAGAAAAGACAGTAATAACCCTTTAGTAAATATGCATGTTTCTCTGCTTTGATTAACTGCCTTTCATTACACTACTCCAGTTAGTTACTCACAATTCACCACACCATTAAATCTGAAACGTATGTGGCCTCTTTCCCTGAACCTCCCCACCTTCTCATCCTGCATAACCCTGATCTAAATGCAATTTGGTTGCTTAGGAGATCTCTCTTGGGGCAGTGAGAGCAACACAAAGGCTAACTCTTCTTCACACCCCAGAGATGCACAGAGAGGAGGGTACCCAGACAGCAGGCTTGGAGGAGATAAGAAATGCCTCTTAAGGGCAAACCTAGAGGAGATTTTGAGGGTCACTGTATTCTGATAACATTCCCTGTACATACGGTGGTCCATAATCATAAAGAGTACGTTTATGACCTTGGGGACAGGATAATACCCAAATTATAAGATAGATAAGACCCAAGTTTGAGAAGCCATTTGGGAAAGCCTGCTGATATCTTTGCTCTCTGACTCCAGAACTTACAGGAACATTTTCAGAGCATTACTTTTATACTCATGACTCCTATTCCCTCCACTGTATATATCCACTTACAAAATGGAGAAGGGAAGAAGAGGAATAAAAAATGGCACATACTTGAAATTTAATTTAAGAATGGCTTCATTCCAGAAAAGAACAGCCTTGGTTTATTCAGTCCCTCAGTCATCAAAAAGCTCTTCAGCCCTGGCTGAAGGGCAGGTCTGTCTCTCTCTAGGTGCCTTAGCACGGAGGACTACCACTAACACACCGCCCTTGAGCATTTCCTAGCGCGTTGCTTCTGCCGACAGACCTCTGCAGACAAATGAATGGGTCTGAAAGCCGCTGACAACTATTTTCCAAATTTAGGTTCACAAATTAGCTGGAAATAATTCCCTACTGGGTCCCAAATGCTTTTGGAGTAAACGTCATTCAAAAACTCACCCCAAACCTAGGTTAGTACTCCGGGGAGTTCTCCAAGGGCGCCGCCAGCTCCACACCTTCCCGGTGGCTGGGGGAGCCACACGTGTGGTCGTCCCCCCGCCCCGCTTCCCCACGTAACACTGGTGCATACACTGTCCTACCCTACAGCCGTAGCAAACACAGCTGGGGAACTTCCCTTCTACAGAACTCCACACAAACCAATTTTCCATTAACATACCATGCTATTCTGTGTATACTTTAATGAAAATCTATGCTTGTCTTTAAATATACCAAAACCTAGTCTGTCTAGAAAACACAGTTAAAATATGGATAAGACAAAAGAAATTTTACAGTAAGTGAAGATGACTGCATCAACCATTTTTCAGAGCAATTTTCTCTTTTGAGAGGAAAACAGACCACCAAGAAGATGGTGCATCTTGAAGATGAGATGACTTTCAAAGAGAGATATCTGAGTCAAACAAAGTACTGACTTAATACCAATCTGGAAGAGATTCTGTGGCCTCCATTATTCAGATGATCTAATGTCACTTCTGCGTTGAGTCGTGGCAACCCACTTGCAATTCAGAAAAACCTAATCCTCTCAGGCTTGAAATTCAAGTAGAAAACTTACTACTGCGCTTTGTGAGTGAGGTTAGTTCCACGCTTCCTGCTGTAATACTCTTCTACGCAGAACGCTGCTCAATTCATATACAATTCATGCATGGAAAGATCTTTTCTCCTTGTTGAATTCCCACCTCCCATTGCTTAATAGGAGACATGAACTTACAGCTCTTGTTAGAAACTTGACACTATTCAGCACTTTTTACACCTAGTCACAACACCTCTGCATTAATTGTCCTAATCAAGCGATTTTGCCATGAAGAACAATTTGATATACTGTGCAGAATATCTAATCTGGTCTCTGCATTGAGATTTTCCTTCATTCATGATGAGAAAGAAGAACATACTCCTGGCTTTCCCATTATTCAACACTAATAGACTTAATTATAGCATAGAGGCTACAAAAAATAATCTCAAGACTATCTTAAGCCATTTCATATATTTGTTAATTATTAAGGAAGCACACAATCCAATTATACATGACTTTTATTTGCCCTTAGTGCAAAGAGAACTGAAAGGTGGTGCAACATTCTTAAAAGAATAACTTAAGGTCACTGCAAGGCTCCTTTCAACCATCAAAATGTGCGAGTAACCTAGTACAGGAAAGAACTAAGTCTATTACTTTAATGAAATCACATCCTTAAGTGGAAATACATTGTCCTGGGACAACAGCAATTAATGTTGCAGGGTAGCTTACCCAGTCAATAAACTTTGAATCTTTTAAAGCTGAAACTATGCCAGTCTGAGTCAGCAAGCACAACAGTCTCTTCTCTGTGAAGAGGATGTTTGCTTGTGTTTCTGCTCATTAATCTTTTAACTTCTAGTCCACGAACCTGGCAACCAAGGAGAAAATATGACCACTATAAAACACAGGAATTACACTGATTTTTGGATTTTCCTACACACTTTAATTTCCTAGCCATTCCTTTGCTCATAGTTTGTACTTAGTAACTATATTTTTCGCTGATGCCCTTCTCTCTGCCAAACACTGTCAAAGCGAACACACTCTGCAGAGGTATGAGCAGAAGTCACTTTAGAGAAGTGTCTCTACCTGCATTTGTTTATATACAATATAACTTGAACTTACTGATCGGATATGCATATGGAAGCATAAAATTTGGCCGTCCTTTACCTATGAGATGATTGTTAGCAGTGAAAGAGACCAAGAGATTTCACTGGTTTCCCTGACTTCAGTCTCCAGGCAGAAGAAATTTTTTTAGAGAAAAATGTGAATTCTTGTCTAGGGAAAGTACTTTTTAGTCCAAGGAAAGATGTATCTTTGGGTAGAGGGGAATAAAAAACAGTAGACTTCTGCATCAACTATTAAGATAACAAATGGTTTTTAAAAACAACACAGATGGAGCCTTCCTATGCAGATGGAGCATGAAAAACAGACTGATCAATTCAGCCTACGTTGAATGTAATACATGTATTACACTTCACTCCCTGGCCCTGCAACCAAATGCAACAAGTGAGATGGCACCACAGGGTTACCCTGAGAGGAGATGCCAAGGGATTGAGCTGTCTGAGCTGTTAGCTCATTTCTTCAGATGGACAGAC
>JAVJGG010000039.1:16635907-16652468 GCA_035590195.1 Aviceda cuculoides
CAGATGGACAGACAACCCATGGATTCAGATTCCTGAATAGCTTAAGTTTTCCAATATGCAAAGCATATTGCCTCATGCCCAAACTACACATTTCTCTAATATTCCAGTAGTTTTCTCCATCGTGCTGGAAAAACTCTCATATCTTCTACTAGTTCAAGCAGTCTTGTTGAAGAAGACAGATACCCTGTAAGTTATGTTGATATACAAGTCTTCAGAGCAATCTTTAAAAGAGAGGGAAAGGTTTAGAACAATTTTGCAAGAAGACTAGGACAATTGCCCAACTCGGCCTCCAGTCTCGTTATTACAGAAAATGGAGGATGCGATAGCTTATAATGAGGAACCTCTATAAATCATGAAAGGAGAAGTCCATATGGGAAGACTCCAGTAAACACTCCTGCAAACGCTCAGGAGACTTTCCCATGGTTACAGAGGAAGCACGGATCTCCTCCCACAGTTTCTTAAGCATTAAATAGCTCCTAGCTACATGTCACCTAAACTAGGAATCTCCTCAGCAGAGAGGAGTTCAGGAAATACAATTACTAAAAGTGATCAAGAGAGAGACTGTGTGCATCCCAAAGTCATCTCGCAGCCAGACACCATCTAAGAACACAGACTTTAAAGTCAGTCTAGTTTCAGGTTGTCTCAAGTTCCTAATTATTTTTGAATCGCCCTGTACCAGTACAGCAGGGAATCCATAAAATTATACTATTAGAAAGGAAGAAAGAAGCAAAGAAAGAAAGAAAGAAAGAAAGAAAGACAGACAAACTTTGGGAAAAAAAAGAACAGTCACACCCCTTTTTTTGGTGAACCACATTTCTTCTTTAACAAAAAAACAGTTTTGAAAGCACTTCCCTCCTAAGTCTTCAGGATTCATGTTACAGACACTTCTAAAAGCTGCAGAAGACATAGTTCCAGATAAGATCTCTCAGTTTTGTGCATATGGATTTCTTCTTCTTCTCCCCTCTCGCTTGTTTTTTAATAGACTGCTGAGAAGAAGGGCTATTAGGAGTAGCTGAAGCAGGCAAAGCCATTATCACTTGTTCTTTACAGGCCCTTCATTGCAGCTAGGCTTAATGGAGTGGCAGAGGATTCCTAGAACATTTGGCAGCAGTACATGTAAAAACAACCTTGAGTATTTAGTCTCTCAAGAAGTTAGAAGTAAATATTAGGAGCCAGTTCTCAGCCAATACTCACTCCCCTCCTGCAATCCCTCTGCTTCACAGCTTCAAGTTCCATTGACTTCAAATGGGGCAATGCCAATCCGAACAAGTTATATTACACAAGAAATAACAAGTCTTGTTATTACAATGATGGAGAAATCAGACATCAACTCTCCCATACTCCAACACTGTCGCCACTAGATTTTTAAAGACTATAAAGAAGCCCTAAACTATTCGTGAACTTGCTCAAACTACCAACTGCAAGAACCAATCTGTTTTGATCCTTCCCTGGAGTCCCATCCTAAATCAAAGTAATACAACCGAACCTTTTAACTAAAGTTTCCTTTCTAACCAACCCACAGCAATAGAAGTCTCTTAAGAAATCTGGTGTGTGAGTTTAGATTTGCATGGTTTTCCTTATAAACCTTGTCTTATGGATTATTAAAAAAAAAAATATTCCTGCAGATTTGTGTCCTTACAAGTCAGTGTTCATCACAGACATCAACTCCAGGAGACTGAAAAGCTGACGGTATTTTACTGGGTGCTCCTCCTGCCTCCCAGCCAGAATACTTTCCTTAGAACTAAACAGAGAGAAGATGAACTTCTTAGAGCAACAACAGATTGAGCTCAGACATTGACTCAGAGGAAAACAGAATGACTCACGAAACACAGGTTATATAGAAAGATTACTAGAAATAAAACAAGGAATGAAGGTAGAGAGTTTGGCACCTGAATAAGAAACAGCTCCTGTAAGAGAGGAGAGCCAAATATAGAACTCCTCTGCAACACCAAGTCACTGGTGCCTTTCAAAGGTATGTGATGAAATCTTTGGGGATGTATTACAGAACTCAGACAGTAAGTTGACCTGAAGCCAACTACCACTCTCACCACATCCATCCCAGGATGAGTGAATTCCAATTTTACCCATAAATAAAAGTCTGGCCAAGGACTTACAAAGAAAAATGTCGGCAAGCATCCATCCCAACATCATTCTGTTGGAAACAGTGACTTTAAAAGTTGGCAATAAAACTCCTAAAAAAACCCCAAACCACCAACTCCAAAACACACCACTAAAAAAAAAACCCAACCTGGCAGGAGTGTTGGTTGTTGTTTTTTGTTGTTTGTTTTTATGATGTCCTTTTGAGACATTAGATTTTAAAAGGCACCTTTTCAATTCTGTTGAGGCAGTACAAATTCTGCTATAGGAGAGATTATATCAAGAACAAATTATCATAGTGCTACCCTCCAATTTTCCTCAGTCTCTTGGATGAACAATTATGCATATTTGCATGTGCAAATTAAAGAATCTGCCCATAAATACATCTGTTCACATATAAATTGGCAGCATTCTACAGAAGTCAATGTACTTCATTAAATATACATAAGTTGAGGATATGGACAACTACTTGTGTGGTTGGAATCCACTGTTTAGATTATTAAATAATTTCATGCCTGTGATGGTGTGTACAGAGGTGTGAACATGGAGTTAGAGAAGAAGCTGCTGTGCTTTGTGCTGGTCAGTCCATGGGGTCTGATCTTCACAGCATGAGGTAGAACAACCCAAGGAGAACAGACCACGTTTCTCTGTCAGTGGTGGCATAATAGAGATGATGTTATTCAAAAGAAAGTTGCAGCTGAGTAACTAATCTGTTTTTCTTTGGAGATCTCTGTCCTCTGCAGGTCATTTCTCTCACTTTCAGGTTTCCACCCAGAAGGGACTTCCAACTCCTCTCTAATGCAGTAGCCTTCTAACTCTGTAGGAGCTCAGGGATCCCTCTCTTTTTCAATTTTGGTTTCTTACCTGCAGCCAACAAACTCATCCAAAAGCTCCCTGCTCACCTGTACATGCCACCAGCTCCTTAACCACTCTCCTAGCAGCCTTTTCTTCCCCATCAGCTGACTGACCTCCCATTCCAACCTCTCCTCCTCAGTGCCATGATGCTTTATGGTTCCAAAACTGCCCTCTCCTCCTTGCTACTTTTTATACCCATTCTCCTATTGTTGTTTGCCACCCTATTCAACCCATCTTTCATCCTGGTGATTAGTCCACACTCACTTGCAACTTGCTTACAGATTAAAATAAATAAGAATGGGGAATAGAGGTGTTTTTCAGCAAATGAAAAGTACATTTATCTTCAAAAGTGTTTTCAGCAGACATGACCTATCAATGCATCAGAGTTCTCAGTGTTCCCAATGGTGCCAGCCTGCACAAGCTGAACATCTGCTGCCATTAGGTCCTGAAGAATGTGCTCCTGTATTCTGAATTTGAAAGAAACATTATTTACACACAGAACAGGCATCCTTTGGAAAGCATGTACCTTAGTGTGCCAAAGAACAAGCAGCCAAGAGAAACCTCCACAGGAGAAATTACCATCCTTTAAAACAACCTACTAATTTTTGGTTAGAAGGTCATCACTCTTAAAGAGGAGGAGTCCACATTAATTCAGGAACCTTTTGGCAATCTGCTTAGTCTTCCTCAAGGCTAATCAGCATGCCTTGAAGGTAACTGGCTCAGCAACCTAGCAGACAAGTGATTTTAAATAACCTCTTTCTCTGTTATTAGGAGGGAAACTGAGGGGCAAAGGAATTTTTGAAGCAGAGAATTTGAATTTTAGAGAATATATTACTTCCACTTAAGTATCCTTTGCATATCATAAAGAGTATGTTCTTCAGCATCAGCAAAAAAGCTTGTTTTGACCTAAAGCTTCCCTCAACTTCGATATAAGTAGCGCTGCATTTTTTTATATATCCAGAACCATATCATACTGACTGTACATTTCACTGCACATATTATTAAATGCTCTACATGAAATTATTTTCAGTTAAACCAGTAATTTCCTAAACATGCTCCTTTGTTATTAGTACAAAGACCAGCAAAATTTCTTGCCATTGTTACATTTATCTAATTTAATATCCAAATGATTTAAGAAACCACTTACTTCCATTTGGCAGCTCAAGTCTCATTCAAATTTTTGCTTACTGCTGTTTTTACAGTTTATTTAATCTAAATTTATCATAAAAAGGACAGCCATATAAAAACTACTGGGTTAATGCTGATAGCTCATCATTAGAAGGAAACATCCTATGTGAAGCTTAAACATTTTCTACTAACACTAGCAATATTCAATGTCAGCTTTGCCACTTGTCTGAAATGAGAGAATGATTATACTCACCAGAGGAAAAAGCAATGAGACAGCAAAACTCTGTCTTCAACTACTGACTCAAGCTGGAGTTGCAGAGGAAGAGAAACAGGAGCAGGCACCCATTAAGCAAAGGTGCACAGCTGAACTCAACTCTACGTGTTTTAACAACTCTTGAAATTAAGTGTCATATTTGGCATCACCTGTTGCAGAAATGAAAAACCATATGACTGTTCAGAGGAAAGGCAGGTTTAGACAACAGACTGACAGTCACCACAGATGTGGTTTATGCTGTTAATGCCTTTTTCAAAAGACAAAAAGCTTAGCACTGCATTCACTGCGTTCTCAGATTCTTGTCCTGCAGATGGTCTCCATGGCTGACTCTTTTTCTGCAGCCCCGTCTATCTTCACAACATTGAAGTCAAAGTTGGTAAAGCTTCCAAACCAATGATGTCCATGAGGGCAGGCAGGACATATGAACGAAAACATCCTTATTTCTGAAGTCACCAGCTCACAGTTTACTGGCATCAGAGCCTTCCATGCCCTGAGAAGTCTCATGGCAGTTTATTGATGCATCTTCAATAGATGCTAAAGTACCAGCTTACTGTACAGAGTAAGTGCTGCTGATTCAAGGGCATAGATAGTTTTTCACCCTCTATGGTAAACCTTTTAGTTTCATCCTCTAAGGATGTGAGGCTCTAGGGCTAGCTAAGCCCCTAGCCTTCTCATAAAGGTTCCAAGAAACACAGCTGAAGAATGAAATGTGTCTCTTCCACAAGATCCAAGGGAAAAAAATCCCTGAGACAGGTGTATTGTAACTAGAAGGAAAACCAAGCATAAGGAGAAAGATTAAGCTGTTATTTAGAATATATTTGTTAAGAAACCTAAACCTCAAACAGAGCAATTAAGAGGAAACATGGTTGGCCCACTTCATTTGTCTTCTATATGGGGCTCCAGCAAAACAATCAAGATGCTTAGATATTTGTGTAAAATGTTACACTCAGTCACCACTCTATACACCGGTGCTCTTCTGACTTCTCTATGCCAAGGGCCACACAAAACAAATTAAAATCTGACTTAATGGTGCTGGCACAAACCTGAAGAGTGGCCACTAGATTTTTATTCTGTTGTGAGAGCTAATTTTGACCAGATAGTGTAGAATAGTGAGAACTAACACAGCTGCACCACTAACCTTTCTAGAAGGGACTGTTGTGTAATGTGGAAATGTCAAGCGTGAGAGACAGCTGGTACCCAAAGACTTCTTGTACAGTAAGTTGTATATATTCTTCATTTTTTTCCTTGCTAAATCAACATGCAAGAATTACTTAGTGCACTTGAAAACTGTGGCAGACAGCATCAGATCAGGATTATCCAAGATGTCTGAGAAAGTATTTCTCCTCATTTCCAAAATGCACCGTAATTTTCTTTACAGCAGGAGTTCAAGGAACATTGTGTCACTTGAAGAGAATGTACAGCCATGTGTTGGATACACCTCTGCAGGTCAGAACCTTTGCAGATTTATGTCCCTTGTAATCTTTAGGGTTTAACCTACCTCTTTGTAATCTCAGTCTTTCAGGGGAAAAGAAAAAAAAAAAAAAAATCTGTCTCGGTGCTTTCAAACACATGGCAGAAAGAAACAAACATACACACTGGGTTCAATGCCCAGCAATCACCTATTCGGTCTTCCTGAACACCACTGCTTGATAGTACACCTTTCTGTCCTGAAGGACAAGAGCTGTCTCAAAAGATATGCAAATATTTTGCACTGTCCTACAAAAGCTGGGGGTTTTTTTAAGCATATAAGCAAAATCAAAGAACTTGTACACAGCAGGAAAACTCTGTAGATAGATACCAGTGGTCAAAAAAATGAATTTGAAACAGTCTGAGCACTGACTTTTTCCCAAACGCTCAGACACTACTGAAAAAGTGTTCAATAATTTTACATAAGTGTTCTAGGAAAACTCTGTCCTTTTGCCGTCTTTGGACCTCTGTAGTGCTAACTGAGGTCTCAGTAAAGCTTCTTCAGTTTCGTTAGCTTTACAGGTCAGGACACTTAAAAGAGAACAAAAAATAGAGACAAAAGTACTACCACCCAAAGTTAACCGCTTATGCAATCGTAAGAGAACACTAACCCACATTACTGCATAGCATGCTCACCACATATTTGAAATAAAATGTACTGCTGTGAAAACTCTTCAGCTTTGTTCTGAAAGCATCCACAGCTCTGACAGAGCAGCATCCAGAACGAGGAGAAGCATGAGAGCTGCTGATGGAATGAAGAGCAGAAACCCCTGAGTTAGATATGGGCTGAGCTAACCCTGGAACTGGAAACCATAGACGTGCTGCAACATAAAACTGTGAGTTACTCAAGCTAATTATCCCTGAGCTAACTAATAACTAACACCATTGCATGGTGCTGCACTGGACTGCATAGATGTGGGATGGTAGCTAGGGGATCTCTGCAGTATGCTCTGCTGCACCATGTAGACATGCCTAAATGCTTTTGTAAGTGATTGCCTTGGGAAAGGAAACAACTTTCCAGCGACAGCTAAAAAGTTTAACAACTCTTTGTTTCCAGAGCCGTCGTAACTAGAACGGCATGAAAAATTTGGTGTGCTCTCAACCCAAAGGTCAGTATTTAAATACTACAGACGTTATCACTGATAAAGGGTCATGCAATAATTATGACGGGCCATGTAGCTGAATAAGGTACAAAGAAAAACCTTCATTATTAATAAAGAACTATGTCTTCTTATTTAAAATGAGGATAGATTCAAGAGTGAAGCCTGATGCTTTCTCAGGAGAGTCATGGAATGAAAAAGTAGCAAGACAAAGGCCTCCCTCCATACAAGAAGCACTCTTTGAAGCTCTCAAAGAGTCCTTTACAGAGGAGATGAGAAAAGAATATCAGCATGACTCATTTGGTCTAAATGTCCTACTTTAGATATGCTAAGTGCCAGATACTGTCTCCATAGCGAATATTTATTCTGAGCTGAGAGCAAAATAGCAAAAGGCATAGATAAAAGATTTGCCTCGAAGAGTACACAGGTAAGGTAAGTGATAAGAATTCTCTTTAGGTTGCCACGACCTGTTCAGTGGTGAGGCCAGCTCCAGCTTAAGAATCAAAACCCACTGTCTTGAAATAAAAGCACTGAAACTGCTCCTAATGCCATTACTTACTTAAACTTCTCTGATGCTACTGAGTGCCAATTTGGCTAACAATTACACAATTCACAATTACAGCTGCACCTTTGAATTTTTGCAGGAGGAAAACCCAGTTCAACGCTTAATTTCCAATTTGTTACTTGTGGCTAGGTGAGATGGCAGATAACAGGACTGTGAGGACTCTTAGTGCTTCTCCTGGTGTATCTATTACTTACAGACTTGGGACCACCAACCTGACGACTCCATGAGGACAGTCACCCAAGAAAGGCAGGTCTGCATATGTTGAAAAATCAGCACCGATTAGGCTGAAATCTGGCCATGCTTTACAGAGGCCAGGAAACATCTGGGCACTAAAGAAAGTGTCTAGCAGAAAGAAGAACGTAGTCCAAAAGGGACCAGGTATTCGATAACAGGCATACACACAAAGGTACTTTGTAACGGCAGGTTTGATCAAAGGACATAGTCTGCAGGAACTACGGCTTAGATACCAGCTCCCTGAAGAGTGCTGGGTAAGAAGCGACTGCAGGGTGAGCACTGGTCCATCAGTGCCAGACACCAGCTGAACTCCCCCGCCGTGAGCTGCTGGCCTGGAGGGCAGCCTGGGAAGAACAGTGGCACTGTTAAGTTTGAAATCCTCCTTCTATCCAAAACAGGGTGTCTGGGCTACCTTTATTCCTTACATTTTATCTTCATTTCCTCCAGCCACATTACTTTAAAGATTTGAGTCTGACAAACAGACTAAGGTGTGCACACTGTTTCCTGGACTGAGAGGTGTGTGCATACACAGCGAGAGGGGTCTTCCAGCTGCAATCCTTATTTTTCAGGTAGGTAGGAAAAACCTGGCAGGTGTATTAGTTAAAAGGAATGAGCAAAGCAAATCAACAGAATGCAGGAATCATAGCTGTATATAACACACTGACCTCAAAGCCTCTCAGGAGCCAAGTAAAGCCCTAAGGGGAGCTCTCGCACCACGTCCTGTGAGATGGCAGGTATGTGTGAATTCAGGAACAAGAGAGATTTGCAAGCCATTTGAAATGCTACATTCAGTGACTTTTCTTCAAAACCTCAAATGCCTTCCTCAATACATGCTTTGTAATCACTGTAGTACCTACTGATAGAAATGTTTCATCAACAATTAGATACCTCCTGCTCAGGACTTTAAACACTGAACCACCACATTATTCTTTAAATTGTGTCCAGCCACCTTAAAAAGAGATGGTTTTTATAAGGCAGCACGCAGCTGAACGCGTAAACACCAAGCATAGAGCCAAGTACTTGGTGAAAAGTAAGGAAGGTGTGGAAAACTAAAGTAGTAGTAGAGGATAACAGTTTAGGGTAAAGCTGACATAGGAGCCTAATAAGCTGCCACCATTCGTGCACTACCTGCTACTGTCCCCCTGTCCTCTATCCCTCACCATGTCACCCCACCCCACCTGCCACGGCTGGCACCGGGCTCACCTCGTGCTAACCCACTCAACTCCCGTGGTGAGAAAAGAAGGTGTTTGGTGGTGGAGCTTGCCGAAGCACGGGTCAACGCACAAGCGCGTGGTGGGAGGCGAGAGGAAAGGAGGGCTGGAGGCGGCTGGCAGATGAGCCGGCACAGGCTGCCGCAGAGCTGCTACTGAAGAGAAAGACAAAAAACTCAGATTCTAAGTTGAAGTCCACGGAAAGATGTTGAATTCCCAACTCTGCTGTGTTTCTGCATGGCTAGAAGTGTCACACCCCAGAATCTTCCAAAGATAATAGTTAAGTATCTAGTGCTCAGCTGATTCAGTAGGCAGTGTTATTGTTACTAATGCTGATGAGATGCCCAAATATTTTTGAGAATCAAGTCCTTCAGTTCCCTCTTGATAATGGGAAACATTAAATTTCCGTACTGCATGAGCGCCATGATGACATGCATGTTCAATCATGAATCACTGTGGCAATAAGGACCATATAAACTCCTAAGGGAGTAAGAAAAGAAGAAATCAAATTAAAGTCTATAAGGGGGTTCTGATCTCATTTGCAGACAAGTAAATATTGAGTAAATCTTGGATTTGGGTGGAATTACTCTGGATTTGCGCTGTCTGAGCCTGAACCTGAGGCAGGCCCAGACCGCGTTCAGGTAAGCTCATTAAATACATCCCAACCCCTTTGACTCTCCTGGGAGCACTCACATGTTTAAAGCTAATCGTGTGCTTAAAGGCTTTGGGGGATCAGGGCAAGAGGGCTCAGACACTTACAGGACAGATCTATTCTGCTTTATGTACTAAGCATCTGAAGAAAATAAGAGTGCAGGTGTCACCACTGCCTTCCAATGCCCTGAAACAGAAGGTCATCATTTAATCACTCAAGTCAAAGTCGATTTCTCTTTGGGCGGAAAAAGCCATTATAGCAGTGGCAGCTTCAGACCTTTGGCTTTTGCGGTCTATGTCACTCCCTTTAGATCATCCTGCACTATAGATATGGTCCCATAGCTGCAGCAACTCCATGCGGATCCAGACAGGATTCGGAGCTTATTTTCATTTCGTATTGGAGAAGGCTCAGGCATTGCTCATTGCTGCTTCTTGCCAGTGCCAGGACTCGGGAGTGAGGCAAGGTGAAAGCTTCACATTCCTCACAGGAGGACCCAAGAGGTGCAGACAAAAGCTAAGTCAAGAACAAGGTTTTGCTGCGGAAGAGGGTGATGATGAGAGCACAGAGTGTTGCAGGGCACAGCACCAGGCAATAGTAGACTGCCTGCCCTCCCTGGAATGAACTGCTTCAGGCCAGACAGCTTAGCTGCAGCAGGAAGAGGTTAAATACTCCTGTTGGCAAGAGCCTTGGCAAATGGGATACCACGTCTTCACTTTTCACCTCCACTGAAAGCAGAAGACATGATGAAAAACATCATGGAAGATTATGAAATGTGATTAACTTAGCATCAAGGGACCATAATTCTAGTAAAGTTTCTAAATAAAATCACATAACTTAGCAGGAGCCCCTATTCAATGAACCAGTGAGTTAGTTTCAGGTGGCTGTTGGTCCAGATTAAATCTGGTGTCGAATGCACACGCAGTGCAGATGCTGAACCTCCTCGCTGGTGTCTCACAGCCAAGTGTGTTGGGTCTGAACATCTCGGACACGACCAGCACAGGCGGCTGTACCTATGTGTCACATGGCTCATCTCTATTATTCCCCACTAGAATACAAAGTCTTTTTCAGTTCTGAAAAATACGTAAAGTTTAAAAACCTCTCACAGTTCTTCATGATTTCAAATACACGGTCTCCTCCCCCTTCGTCTTTCTTTTTGTCCTCTAAAGTGCAGAAATGCACAAGCATTAAGATAATTAAATGAGGGAGCCAGGCTAATAGGACTGATTTGGTCTAGAAGAAAAGTGTATAATTAGAGTGCCAAGTAACAGTACTATCAGTGGTGACACGATACTTGGAGCACCAAAGGGACATTCAGTATGACAACGTAAAGGCTCTGAATTTCTGCTGGTGACAAAACCGCGTGTGCACATGGAGTAGGCGGAAGAACCAGCCTCCCACATAATGTGCTTAAATGTCCTACCTTTTCCTCGCCCCCGGGACTGGCTCTGCCAGTCATCCCAGTGCTAGGGATGAAGATAACAAGCCATTGTCAAGGGCAACCGCAAAGCTGCTTGTTTCACATTAGCATCCTTAACATTTTCTATCTAATCAGATTTCCTGTTGGTTGAGGAAAGCTGCCTTTCCTCATTACCAGCTGCTATCCCAGATTTCCCTCTCCCCATCCCCAATACATATTTTGCCATGCTTGTCTGCTTTTCTGTGTAAAAAGGTTATGTATGCCTGGAGGGAGACTAAATGTTACCAAAAAAAAAAAAAAAAAAAAAAAAAAAAGGCAAAAAAATCCCACATGAAAACAGAACTGTGGGCGAGAGGCCAAGACTCTTGATTATGTGACTGTGACTAACCAATGGGTGTTTTTAAGAAACATTTCTCTCATTATATTCCCTCCTCTGGATGTAATAATACAACTCAAATTAGTTTTCCAGGAGCAGACTTCTTTTTATGTAACCATGTTTTATACAGATAGCAGCAGCTTATGTTTAAACTATTTAAGAGAACAAATAGCTGCAAAATGTACTTCAGATGGCCCTTCTCCTGCTAGCAGTATATTCCTGGCTTGAGGGAAGCTACAAAAACACCCTGTATTTTGCTGCTGCTTGGATGTAATTGTAAACAATGCACAATGCCCACAGGACCTAGCAGCCAGGTAAGGATGTCAGGTCCGTTTGTTTTATTGCATTTGAGAGATCCATAACATTGTAAACTGTAGAATGACTTTGACAACACAAAGCTGGAATGATGCAGAATAAAGCAGCAGTTCATCTTTTAACTTAGTCCAACGTTTTCCATAGCACGAGGAAAGGCAGCATCCTATCTGAACTGTGGTCCAGACTGACAGACATCACCCTGCTGGCACTGGACTCGAATGGAAATTTCCACATTTTGGGAAGATAATATAGTTGCCATTTCCTATTGTTCTCCTCCTTCCTTCCACATCTACCACTTAAAAAGAAGACTGTCCTTGCTACAGTTACTGGACCAAGGACTTTCTTCTATGTGTCTTCTGGGCTGATATCAAATGTACGGGCCCTGGACCTAATCTGCTAAGGTGTATTTGAAGCATATGGGTGCTGTGAAAAATGATGACATTGCAGGCAGGCAGGTACGGTCTCAGGAAAAGAACAAGAAACAAGACAGGTTAATTTAGGAAACATGAATCTACTTTTCTCACTCCTTCTCTTGCTTTTAGAAATGGTCCTGAGATAAGAGAAATGATGGGTCACTTGGTTCAGATACCAGAGCGAGGTGGTATTTAAGTCTTTCAGCAAATAGTAGAACATTCCCCAAACACCCCCCCAAAAAGCCTGGTGTCATCATATATGCCTAAGGGGTTCAAATCCCAAAGGGATAAATGAGGCTCCCCAAGCATTAACCCTGTATGAAAGTGGTTAAAAAGTGCAGGGTAAATGAAATAGTTAGGCAAAGAGTTGCAAAGTTAGGAACATGCAGGATTTACTATGTGTTCCCATGTCACTACTCAGCAGATAAAAAAAGGTACATTTTTATACTCTGCAGAGACTTTCAAGTCTGCAATTTTCCATAAAACTTACAAAAAAACCCCCCCTTACATTACAAAATTCTACTCGGAGAGCTTTCCTAATAGCTTCTTAGTTGCCATACTTTCCAGTTCCTTCAAAAACGTGTAAATTATGCTATAGTAACAAATTTAAACATTTCTTTCCATTCATCCTCACGGCACAGTTGAGCTGTTAACTGCTGGGTTCACACTAGAAGGTATTCAGGTAAGGTTTCCTTCAGCCACTCCATTAAATTCAACAGACTGTTTTAGTGTTTGCGCTGAAAGCACAGTTCAGATCATTTCACACTCAGAATTTTTCAAGCTTCATGCCAACAAACCACTGAGGATGACACCCATCAGTCTTCCAGTGGGTCTAACACCGTTGCCAGGCAATTCACAGGTTTTGAAGAAAAAGACCAACGCAGCCCAGGCAATTTAAGCTGCAACAGAGCCCGAAAGGACTCCTAAACATGTATTTTCCCTCTCATGCTAGGGGCAACATCTTTCACAGAAACACATAGAAAAATCACACAACAATAAAAATTGATACCCTATGAATTCCCATCAACTCCGACAGTTGTGGGACAAGTCAATATGGCCATAACTTCTTGTGCCCTGCCTAGTAATGCAAAATTCCCGGAGGAGAGGAGGAGGGATACAAAGGGGAAGGAGAAGAGACATTCATCCTTGTACACTGCAGTAAAAGATGAAAAGCTTTCGTCTTCGAACTAAACGTTTTCAGTAAGAATGATTAACAATACCATATGCCATGGAGGAAGGAGTAACACAGCTGTTGTTAGAGAGAGACAGTATGTAGATTTATGGAGAATCTAAGAAGAGCAACTGTTGGCTTCCAGGCGACAATACGGCAGAACTGATGCTCCTCAGGTCTTCACTTAGAGGCTGTACCTTGCAAGCTTCTCCCAGCAGATCCTGAATTCCTCAACACTGGACCAAACCATGGCCCAAGGAGACTCATGCTCTGGAGATAAAGGCCCAGCATACTTCTGCTTCCCTTGTTCCTCTTGAACATATCATTGGTGGGTAAATTGTTGATTTATTCACTGAAAATGATCAGACCCAGCTAAAAGCTAGTCCCCAGCAGGAATCCAGCTCCCAGTATAAGGTCCACTGAAATGACCATCAGCTTCTGCTGGAGTTACACATGAGCATAAGGAAAAATTGAAATACATCATGTGAGTCAATGATGCCAAGTTTAGGATCCTGCATTTTATGGCTCACATAGAAACTTTCATTTCACCAAATATCACTTGCTGAGGATGCTGAGCACCTCTAGTAGTTCAGCCGTCATCGTCTTCCTAGAGGAGCTTGACATGAACAGTTCTGGGCTCATAATTTACTGAAGAACACCACAAACCCTAACAGATGATATGAAATTCATTACATTTGCTAATCCAGAAAAGTGGTATGGCATTCACCTTTCCTTCATGTTTATTGAGTTCAGAATCACAAAATCACAAGTCCTATCAAGTCAGCCCCAGAACTAAGAGGAGAATTAGACTTTATGTTTTCAAAACCCAATTTTAATATTCAGTTATATCATCACTGAAACAAAAAAAGCTCTCCCCACACCTTACACCAGTGTTTGTGTCAGACTTAATATTTCTGGTGAGATGAGAAAGAAATGCTATTTTCATAAAATACTTTTATTTTAAAAGACACAGATCTCCCAGAATTGGTGGAAAGAACATTCATGCAAAATTTGGGGTAACAGAAGAAAGCAATTGACTGAAATATTTTTAGCTAATAGTGACAGCTCAGCAACTGGTGCCCATCACTACAGAGAGAATAATACAAATGAATTGTGAGGAAGGACTCCAACCTGCTCACTTTGCCATTCCTGCAGACTCAATTGTGGCAGAATCCAGCCCTGAATATTTAATCTTAAAATACATCTACCAGCAGTAGCATTATTTGTCTTGGCAGATACTGGAGCTTATGCAAAAAGTAGAAGGCTTACCATGTAGAACATGAGGCAGTAATGCAAAATACTTATGGAACAATAAGAGAAAATATTAAAAAATATAATTCAAAATAGCTTAACCATATGTACACTGGACGAACAAGTTAAAGATATAGATACCTCATTAGTAACTTCATATTAGTAAACACAGCATTAGAAGAGACCATACCTTTGCTTTATCTGAAAAGGAAAACATTCTACTTATTTTTTTTCTGCTCTGCATGCATTCCATTTTCCAAAATGCAACCAGGCGTGCATTACATACAAACTTCATCCTGCTTCGCTGAAGTACAGCTGTTATGAGCATTCTCTAGCGCTATGCAGAAGCCTTATGGAGTGAAAGGTGTTGGGGACAAGCCGAATCTGAGTCTAAGTGCCATATTTTCAGCAGAGTGCAGCTTCAGAAATGTTACTGGAAAGAACCAACTAGGAATTGATGCCATTTAAGTAGCAAGCAACTTTTGGCAGCCAAAAAAAGGGCAGTGTGTAATGATGAGAGCTGAAACAAACAAACTTTATTTAAGAAAAAGCAGCGTCACTTCTTGTCTAGAATGATACCGTACATAGCTTATATTATAGTGTCCCGTGATAGCCGAATCAGACACTAACAGGCAAGCAAAGGGGGACATGGAGTGCATCACGCTTCCTGCATCAGGTGCGCTGCACTGACACAGGCGAGGAAACACACAGCACACTCTAGGGACATACATGGAAAAATAAAAATAATAGAAACAAACAGAACATGGATCCATAGTGCCACAAACCTTCCGGCTCTGTGTTCTCTTTGAGGTGCACTTGCTTCAGTGGGCAGCAGAAGATTTCGTGACACTTAGCACGAAAAGGGGACTCTTTTTTCTTTAATTCCGCAGATTGGATCGAATCTTGCCGTAACATAATGTACTCCTGTGTGCCAGGGGGAGCGTCATCCATAACTGTGGTCACCACATAACAAAATGAACTCAAGTTAGAGCTTGAGGAAAGCAATCTAGAGAATTAAATCAACTACATAATGTCAGGGTGGGGGAAAGAAAGGAGGGAAAGAAATGTTTATAGGAAGGAAAATAAAATTTAAAGTGTAAAGTATCTTAGTCATGGTGGTAGAAGGGTGGGGAAAACATTTACTTCTATAAACAACGCTTCTCAAACATCAACACTTTATATTGGTTCATGCAGCTTTAATAAATAGTAGAATAACACCCTGCTCCAAAAAGCAACAAGGTTCTCTCCTATGTCTTTGCTTTATTCCCCTATAGCACCTATATCTACTCTGCATGCAGATTAAGAGGAAAAAAGCAAACAAAGCATGCTTTTATTGCCAAGCCACAGACAATCTCTAGGTTAACATCAGGAGTAATCACTGCATATCTGCAGGTAATGCAACATCAGTGTATCTATTACCCCAAGTAAAAAGAACATGCCTTTATCAGGATGTATAATTATACACATTTCCTTAGAGCAAGCATGATAATCCAATGACATTTGACTTGATCATCATTTTCAATGGAGAGAAGAGTAGATGTACAAAGGGAAAGCACATTAATCCTTTTGATGGTTTTCTTGTAAAACAGCAAGTCATTTTTTAAAGTTGATTTTATAAATCAATACTGCCATTAATAACATAAATTATATGCAGTCCGAAATGTTTTCTGAATGGGGTCAGACTATTAAACAGTAAAAAGATAAAATATATAGCATGCAGAAAGCTCCAGCTACCTCAAAGTATTACATTACCAAAAAGAATTGAAACACTTTCCCACTATCTAAAAAATGAAGCCTTAATAACAGAGATAGTGAGATTCCTCAGCTTACAGCTGTAAGGCACAGATCATCTCTCAAGAACAAAAATTAAATGCTTTTTCAAAAGACAGTCTCTAACCACTACTAGTTATTTATAGTGTGATGCAGAGATATAAAACCACAGCCAAAACCGAGCTGAGATTCTCCAACCCTATGGAGGAAAAAAAAAAAAAAACTCCAAGGATTAGGAAAGTAAAATTCCAACAATCAGGAAAGT
>JAVJGG010000039.1:16659173-16702256 GCA_035590195.1 Aviceda cuculoides
ATGGGGCAGCCACAGCTTCTCTGGGCAACCTGTTCCAGTGCCTCACCACCCTCACTCTAAAGATTATTATCCTAATACCTAATCTAAATCTGCCCTCTTTCAGCTTAAAACTTTACCCATCATCCTATCACTACACTCCCCGATAAAGAGTCCCTCCCCATCTTTCCTGTAGGCCCCTTTAGGTACTGGAAGGCAGTGATAAAGTCTCCCTCAAGCCTTCTCTTCTCCAGGCTGAACAACCCCAACTCTCAGCCTGTCTTCACAGGAGAGGTGCTTCAGGCCTCTGATCATCTTTGTGGCCCTCTGGACTCACTCCAACAGGTCCATGTCCTTCTTATGTTGGGGGTCCCAGAGCTGAAGGCAGTGCTCCAGGTGGGGTCTCACGAGAGCGGAGTAGAGGGGGAGAATCACCTCCCTCAACCTGCTGGTCATGCTTCTTTTGGTGCAGCCCAGGACACGGTTGGCTTTCTGGGCTGCAAGCACACATTGCTGGGCCATGTTGAGCTTCTCGTCAACCAACACCCCCAAGGACTGCTCTCAATCCACTCATCACCCAGCCTGTATTTATGCTTACGATTGCCCCAACCCACGTGAAGGACCTTGCGCTCAGCCTTGTTGAACTCCATGAGGCTCGCACGGGCCCACCTCTCCAGCCTGTCCAGGTCCCTCTGGATGGCATCCCTTCCCTCCAGCGTGTCAACCGCACCACACAGCTTGCTGTCATCGGCAAACTTGCTGAGGGTGCACTCAATCCCACTGTCCACGTCACCAACAAAGATGTTAAACAACCTTATTTCCTAGCTATTCCGGGCACCCACCTACTACCAAACAGTCTTTGATTAACTCTAATCTGGCCACTATTCAGTGATGCAGCTGCCTATAACCGTGATCTTACCGTGCCCACAAGCAAGAGCATGGTTTGAGAGAACTGCAGTTTCCTCTCCAGATGCTGCTAGGCAGTGCTGTCAGCCTTCCGCATCTGAGCTGTGATAAAGGGAAGATCCACACCCCTGCTCACCAAGGGCTAAGTAACATCCACAATTTACTCTCCATTGTGCAGACCCACCGCCTTTCCCTTCCCAGCCACCAGGATCTGCGGTTTTGCTATGCAAGACATGTGCCCACTCTTATTTAACTCTGCAGCTCAGTTCACCACTTTGCCGTGCTTGCCACTGAATGAATAAATATTGCTTCCCTGCCTACTCTGAGTGCCTTTCTGCTTTTCCCATCTGCTAAAATAAACGCAAGCTGGCTGCTTTCCAAACAGGTGGGTTGCTCCATGCACCACAGCAGACAAGATAGTAATTTACAGCGTACTACTCATTTTTCTGGAGTGTGCGTATCAAGAGCAACAGGCACACAGACCGGCGTACGGCAGAACTGTAAGCACACCAGAGCGTTATCAGGGACACTTCATGGAGAAGTAGGAGCTGGCTCAAGGGAGGATACCGAAATGGCAGGACCTGCTTGGCCAGCTTCAGAAGACAACCCATCCAAATTGCACAGCCACCAAAAGGTGATGCATCTTCAGATCAAGTCTGGCTGCTACCTAACACACCAGCATACAGCTTGTGGATCAGCTGTTCCTCTTTCTGCTCCGAAGACGCAAGGAAGGGAGCCTTGTAGATGACATGGGGAGATGGAAGGCAACCCCAGATGGAAACGAGAGCTTGCTCACACCCCGCACTCACCCCTGTCTACCACAAAACCCACTCTGACCAGCTCAATGCAGAGTATCTTGGAGTCACGCAATGCACAACAGTGAACTTGCGTTTCCCTCCATTGAGAAAGTCAGGGAGAAAAAGCAAGGAATGTTGCTGTTTCTAAGAGAATATCCTTGCAGTGTGGTGAAAATCAGGCAAGCAGAGGAGGAGGCGGCAAGAGGACTGCTAGAAAGGTCCAGGCATGAGTGGGAAGCTAACAGTTTTTGAGAGAGCTTTAGAGAGCTACAGTTCGCTACTTATGAAATATTAGAATGCTCTTGTGCAATGTAACTTTAAGAATTTAATTATTAATCTAGGCCTATTTGGAGATAGGAGAATAGTTTCAAATGACGCAGGAAGTCAAGAGAAGTGGGAATGCCTGTAGCTTTTTTCTTCCTATTGATAGAGCATCTATTGACAACAGCAGGGCTACAAAAAGAGACATAAACTTCCCTAGCACTGGGGAGAAAAGTAAAACAAAATCACAAAGAACGAACTAATACAAATCAGAATCATCTTGGAAGAGCAAAACAAAGAATAGTAGCCTGCAAAAGGCAACAAAATCATCAAATGAAAGACTGCATCCTTCTTGGAAATATGAAAGAAGGATCAGCCGTACCTCTTGGGAACAGGAGCTGAGCAGCAGTAGAACAGTCCAGGACTCTGTTTCAGAGAGTCTCCACTGCTGCAGCCCCAGAGCATTTTGCTTGGAAGAAGGGGACAAGAACAGAAACACCATTCATGGAAGGACAGGTGACACCTCCCAGTTATTTGCCTCATTTACTGGGGATTAAGAAAAGGAAGGAGGCAAGAAATAAAGTGTTTTAAAATTCAAACTCATTACAGAAAGAGCTGTTCTGAGAAATGGCCTCAGAGGAAATCTTTCAAAGCAAGCACAGAAAACTAACCAGCAGGAGCAAAAAACTTCAGTGTGCCCCGGAGAGGTGTGCACTGTGTTCCCAGCGCCCTGGGAAGCGGCAGACCCTGTATGCTGCTCTGGTTTGGCAGCGCTGCCCAAAGGGGTGAGTGGCACCGACCAGAGCTATGTACACAGCTGCCGGATGAACAGCAGAAAAATCTTTTCAGAAAAGAAAAGAAAAAAAAAAAAAATTAATTAACCGGAAGTTAACATTCCACTTCATTTTAAGGGTGGAAATTATTTTCAACAGGTTAAAGATTAAGCTTCTATAAACTGGGTCCCTGTACATACAAACACACATGTACACAAAACATTTCATTTTTAAAACAGTCAAATGAAAGGCTGCAACATTTTCTCATATTCTTTCTTGGACTAAAGCTTTAGTTAAATTTACCTCAATCCACAAGTCATTTCTGCGACCCCAAAAATTTTTCCAGGAAGTTCCAGCACTCTGAAAAATACTCTTCAACAGTAGTCTCAATGGAGTCATTCACCTGACCGAGAGAAACCTCTGCCTACACTGTCCGTTCTATTTAGCAGTGTTATTACCTACTGCAGAAGCCACTGCTGGAACAGCTTTCCCCAGCCAGCAACTCTCAAACACCCAGGTTGCCAACACTGTGACTGAATAATGCATCTCAAATAATTTGACAATTAGCCAGCTTTCCCCCTTCCCCCCGCATCTAGCCCATGAAGTGTTAAGTCATTATATCCACTTGAACAGGATATTGATTGAGAATGATGCGCAACAGTACTCACAGTGCTGCATTTCCCTGCCCTCTTCCTGAAATAAAAGGACCACATTTCAGAAGCATTCACTGGACTCAGGTTTAGCAACTGTACTTGAAAATATTTTTCCCCCTCTCCACACTTACGTAAATCCCTTTGGACATTACATAAACCCATGTGCAACTATGCTACCACTGTTACACAGTGTAGCTACAATGCACTTGCTGCTTATACACACAGGGGTTTCGCTTTTCACTGTTAATCAATTTAATCAGCACTGAGCCAAATTAGCAGAAGATTAAACTACCTGTTTTCCTGTTACAGTCCACCTCAATGATCATGCTTACAGATTTGAGCTACATGTTCGCTATATTGAGATTGTTCTCAACTACTGTCGAAGCAACTACCCAACAACTTTCTTTTGTACAGTATCGTGGTACTTCCACGTAGCGGGCAGCACATCTGCTATGTACTAGCAGCCTAACTGCACCAGAATTACAATCACTTTCATAAAGCATGACTTTAAGTGGTGTATTATTATTTTATGTTTAAAGTGGTATCTTTCAATTCATTGAGACAGCTGCTAAAAAGACACGGCAAGAGAGGTGACCAGCGCTGGGTCACGGACAGCAGGAAGGATTTCGCTACCTTGCTGTGACCAGCAAACATTCAGCGACTTGGCTGACGACACCGACCTGACAGATCAGGGAGCACGCGAGGAGGACTTTTCACTGCCCATTTATTCCAGCTCAAACAGAGAGAAGCTCACAGCAGAAACTGGAGCAAACTTCACCTCAGCAAGCACGAAGCTACCGGCTCGCTTCTCCAAGTGGCCTCTGCAGGGAGACGTCTCGGCAGCCCTCCTCTCCTCCCTGCCCTGCGGGTGGGCGGTGGGTGAGCGGGACCTTCTTGGCTTCCCAAAACAGAGAAGCCAACCTACCCCATGTACGCACAGCCCGGTGGTGGTACCAAGACAGGCTGCGTAAGCACAACGCTACAAGATTTTCTTGTTCCTCCCACTGTTTTAAGCTGCCTTCACTCAGATAAGAGCACTGATGCCACACAGTCGCTCAATCCACTGGGCAGGTGTGTAAGCAGTGAGGGAAAATAAAACAAGAAATCTGCCACTGGTGTAGCTTAGAGTACATTTGCAGTGATGTCCACGTGCCCCCAGGTGCATTGAGACAGCTATGCACACAACCTGGAACACAAAAGCACTGCTACTCTAGAGTAAAGTCTGATCCAAAAGGAATTTCAGTGATGGGTGTTTGCGTACTAGCAAAAAAAGAGTTAAAAACCCAAGAGGTACTGTGCTTAGGCCAAACTGTAAATAACTCAGATGAGCAACTCTGGCCCAGCAGATCGCTGGTCTGCTCAAAACAGTCCAGCCAAGGCCAACGTATCTTGCAGTTGTTCATGACCGAGTGACATGTTGTCACCAATGGGAAGGGCATAGTAACAAGGTCGTAGAAAAGAAGTAAATTTTAGATCTTTTACAAACCAGCACACATTTCCACACAATTTACCATGAAATTCAGACATTGCTACAGGTGATCTCCATGCTCAGGTGGCTGTTGCTCCCTGAGCTTGCACAGCTACCATCTGCTGCCAGCCACGGCAGACGGCTCTGCAGCAGGGACTTCTACAATGCACATAAACATGCACTCATAAATGCTCAAGATGCAATATACTACTTGGAATTAACTTTTCCAGAAATTGAAAGGCAAAAAGATCAAATAAGGCTGTTCTGTTAAAGCAGAAATAACAGTGGAGTTTATTGCCTTTATATATATTTTTTACACTACATTGCATAACATGCTCACATGGGTGTTCAGCGCTGTAAATGACATAAAAAATAACCCAAGGCAGCAAGCACAGCAGAGCTCTAAGAAAAAAAATCATCACATTTCACATTCCAGTGCATGAAGTGAATACTGCAGTCCTCTAGCTTATAACACTACAGCAAAGTTAGCAAAGAAAAATATCTTTCTTAGGAAAAAGATACTGTTTCAATACTGAGCTATAAATTAGCTTCTAGTGTTTAGGATTTAGTAAGTGCTCTTTATTTTACTGGAAGAAAAAGACACTCTTTTCAAACTAAGGACATTGCATACTGCAGATCGAAGTTGGGAAGCTGCCTCTGGGGATACCACAATCACTTTTTGTACCGCTTTGAAACTATCCATATTAGAGACAATTCACTATTTCATGTCATTATCATATTTATGCCTACTGGACCTTTACATAGCTCAAAATTCTGGAAGTTGGTTCAAAAACTTTAAAACATGGAGAGGACTTTTTGTTGCTGTCTGGAATTTATGGATTCATACCAGCTCCAGTTAAAAGGGAAAAAAACCAAGAAAAGCTTCAGAGCAATTTGCAGTAGCTGAATATTTGGTCCATACAACTGTCAAAACAAGTGCTTGAGCATGTAGGTCCTGCAAACACTCATTACTGAGCATTGTGCTGCTTTGGACAGTTCAATTTTGCAAACCGTGTGCTCAGCAGTATTTGCACCGTTCCTAATCGTCAGTGGTAGGAGTCTTTCTATTACTCCTTGCCCTGTATGCCACATAAGCACTTACAGTATTTTTAATTTTAGCCCCCACAACTCCACTTGCATCTTAAGTGACTGCTGGAGAACACAGATTTTTAACATGTTCTCACAGAATTCACTTAAGAAATGAGGTCTTTGCAGGTTGAAAACAAATCTACCTTTCCTTTTACTTTTAAATCTACTAATCTGTAATTTCCACATTACCAATGTACTCTGCTCCTGAACTGAAATCCTTAAAGAGATTTTTGCAAACCTTTATTAGCATTTTAGTCCGCCTTTACCTATTCATTTCACACCAGATACACAATCGACAGGAGCTAATGTGCTCGCTGTCCCATGCACCAGCTTACCCCCACGCTAAGGAGAAGGGGATAAAGGCTGCAGATGACAGACATGCTATCCCACCCCCCCAAGCCCCTGTCTGCAACGGGTCCTACCTGTCACCGCCTTGGTCTTTTGGGATCAAACCCACAGGAAGCCCTCTCTGGGAGGAAGAAGACAGTGACTTTGAGCTGCTTCTCCTTGTCCTGAGCTGTCATGCAGATGTGGGATTGAGGCTGTCCTGGGTGCCTGTGGATCTCCAGGCTGCTAAACACAGTGATCAGAGATGACTCACTGTCACTCTCACATACATTAAATGATTCTGTCAATTTTCTGACTTGAATTGTTGCTGTAATTGTTGTGTCTCACAGCTGAGGAGCTGACACTAGGGCTGACTCAACCACCGGAGAGCTCCCACAGCCGTGCTGGGTCAGGCTGCTTGCGATGCTGGGGTTCAGACCTTGCCCTTGCCAGAAGTCATCCTCTCCCACCAGGTAAGACAATGAAAGAGAACTTCCCTTGGCCATATCTGACAGATCTGCGCTGAAGTTTCTCTCCAGGAATGCTTTGCATATCACATATTAATAGAGTCTGACTAACAGCTTTAGCTTCACATCATGGCTAGACAAAGTGTCCCGCTGTGGGCAGTTGCCTGGAAGGGCACTTGAAATAGCTGTGGGTGAACAAAACAGAAACTGTGTGGAGAGCTGACACATTGTATGTTCCCTGCATCTCATTTATTTATTCTCAGATAAGTGAAAATAATGGGAATCTGGCTGAAGTTTTAGGCAGAAAGAAGCTGAAGCCCCGATATTCATTCTTTTCAGTAGATGTCCATCACCCAACCACCTAGAACAAAGGAAATAGCCAGAAGACCAGAAGTGAAGTAATTAAAAGTTTCACAGAAGCTTTTTGAGGGTAAAAACGTAAACAGGCACAAGTTGCATAAACAAGATGTTGAATCAAGTGCTCTCTGGCACTGAATCGCTCTCCCAAGCCCAGGTGTACTGAGCAGTGTCCAGCTGCACCCTGACGATACAACTTTCAGCCAAGCGTTAACCAAAGCTCCTTAGCACCACATACTCCACGCAGCGAAGGGCCTGTCAACACACAGCAGAAAAGCACCACAATTGCAGCCACAGTAAACTGATGCTGGAAACAAAGAATAGTGGCAAAGTATTTCTTGCCCACCAGAGAGTCTCTACCACTTCTCAGCAACTGCCGGAGTTTGCTTGCCCTTGCCACACTTCTTGTTGGGCAAACACCGCGTCTAGATATAAGATAGCGTCACTGCTTTCCTTCATTTAAATTATTTATTTAAATTGAATGCATTTAACTCCCTTTCAGCCCCTTTTATTATCCTCAAACATGCTGTGGCATGATTACAGCTTTAAATATTTACTTGACATTATCTTGGATCTGGCAAACGTATTCTCATACTCCCAAGTAAGTCTCATGCAGGATTAAGTTATCCACTGGTCTTTGCACAGTTGCGATGGATCCCACTTATTCTACCACTGCAATTCCCTCTGAAAGAGACCTGCAGAGTCTAAGGAGTTTTCCAATGATTATGACAGATGAGATTTGAGGAAACCAAACTGATTTCTAAGTTTCTACAGAAGTTAATGCTTTTTTCCTCCATTAGGATTTCTCAGTTTCTGTGCTATTCAAACCCATATAAAGCCTGGCTATTATTCTGTTAGTGCTGTCAATTTGTATGCATCTTCTGAGTTTGTTCTCTTTCTTATTGTTAATTAACTATTTCGCATTGCAAATTCCCAGTTTTAAGATAAGGTGCTGTTGTCACAATAGTCCTGTAAGTGAATCATTATAACTATAATGCATTCATAAATAACACATTACATGACTTAAAATAAATATTTTTTACAGCTGTTGCAACCCAATTGGCCTACGTGTAATAGAAGTTGTGCACCCATGAAATTAAACTGAATAAAAAAATTAATTTTCAAAGGCTTAGTTCTCTGAAAAAGTTATTGCCTCTAATTCTTTTTGGTCAATGTTATTTTCTTTTTGATCCTAAAATAGAAATCAGAACACTAAAATAAATAAAAATGACAGCCTCTGGGTAGAGAACTGATGTAATGAACGGCAACCGAATTCTGCTGAAGGCCAGGCAATTACAGTGGTGGGAAGGAGAGACAAAAGGGAAGGAGGGAGGAGAAAAGAAAACACACAAGAATCTGCTAATAAACCTGTGTCAGGATAACAGCGTTCTCGGACAAGTCTTTGATAAAACTTTCCAGAGTCAACTTCTCCATGAATTTCTTCAGGATTCACAGGCTGTTTCCTGGGGACCTGGTTAGTGTTTCAGAGATCCAAGAAGCAGCCCATGAGCCTGCCCAGGAGCTCCAGGAGACCAGAGCCACCTGTATGCCCGGCGGCTCCTCAAGTGCTAGAGTCCACCTCAGCTCTGCATCCTTTGAGGTGACCCTGCAAACGCAGTGTGGGCAGAGCCAGTGCCCGGGGAGAAGCAACACAGCCCTTGATCATGTCATGGTTGGACTCGATGTTCTTGAAGGTCTTTTCCAACCTAAACGATTCTATGATTCTATCTTCTCCCAAGAGGCAAGGTCAGGTAGGAGGAAAGAGACCACAGGAGAAGCTTTTTCTCTCTTCTGCACAGAGCAAGAGCAGAAAGGTCTGCATAGATCTGTGACCATAATCTCATGAGTTGGGAGAGGGCACGAGAGGCTGGTAGGATGACACACGCAATTTATCCTCACTGCAGGCAGCAACACACCCGCACTGGAAGCTAGCAACCTAAAGGGCCTCAAAAGCAATGGGACACATCTTAAGGATGAGAATTAAAAAACAAGGTCCTGACCATCAATGATCTCCACCTGTTTTTAGAACAGGGAGGGCAAAATACCAAGTATAGTTCATCGCTAATTGCATCTCCACATTCCTCCCTCCTGGAAGAGAGAGCAAATGCAACTGTGCTTTCATTTGATGTCACCAAGCCTTTTGCAATTAATTCAGCTGTGCTCTCAAAAAACTGTCTGATAACAGAGAGCCCTGTGCAGACCCCTGGGTACATCCAAACAGGCTGGACTGACATTTGCAAAGGTTACAGCAAGTGTCCATTGCTGTGCTCTTCTTTCTGCCTTTGCACGGGTTTCCATGCCCATAGATAACACACACTTAACTGCTCACCTCCTTCTGGTGACCATTCCCTGTCCTGCTGAGGGCACATACCTAAATGAGCAACAGTAACAAACAAAATCCTGCCTCATGGTAAGCTCCAGTTGGGTTTTCACAGCCCCGTGAGAGGCAACAGGACTTTAATTTGATCTCAAAGCCCATAGGTAAGTTAAGGAAATCCAACCGATTACAACCACAATGAAGGCCAGACACCTCTGGTGCAGAACAGTCGGGAACCGGGTGCCCTACGGTGCCGGAATGATGGGCACAAAGAGTCTGCACGACCTCCCTCCTTCCAGGGATTCAACATGGATGCTCCAGCACACAAAGTCAAGAGAACCTTTGAAACATTTCTATCACCCCTTCTGCTCCAATCCAACTTGAAAGGACTAAAGAGTACCCTTGCTTTCTCCACACTCCCTCTGCACCTACTTCCCTCTCTCAGGTATGCCATGGTAGGAACCTTGCCATACCCCCAACAGCACATACTGCAGGCAGACTCTGCTCCACGTGCATTCCTACACCACTTCACAGACTTATTTTTTTCCATTTGTTTGCCATGAAGAAACTCGGCCAACACCAAAATGGAGAGTGGGAGTTGCCCAAGAACAATTTTGTCAGTTTCTACAAAGGTAAAAATTCAAAAAAGACTTTTTCCCCCAGGTTGGAATAATTAGACACGTCTACATTTTTTTGGCTGACCCAACTTTGTGTTCAGTGAAACACTCTGTAAAAAGTCTCCCTGATTTCTCCTGAATGGCCTTTAAAACACTGGCAGTTCAGTCTGCTTAGTCAGCACTACACACAGAAAGCTATTAAAACCTGAGCCTTAATAACTAATCTCTCAAAGCCACTCATGCCTATCCCACAGAGCAGTAACATGACACATAAGAGTTGCTCCCAGCACTGACTGCAGCGTGGACAACGTTTAAGTTTCCTTCATACCTAAACCAGCAAGATTTTAATTTTCCTTTTGTCTCACTCTTTATCAGAGGGCTAATAAGTCCTGGTCAGATAAGGCTTTGGCAGGCTAAATCACCTAAATGCACACCTCCAGCTCACAGCATTTTGCTGTTGCTGCTTCTGGCATATAGAGAGTTTAGATGAAAACGAGCAAATACTGGGTAAAAATTGTTCCAGAAAAAGCTGAATATTTATGGCTTGTACACAGAAACCTGACTGGCAAGTGAATGCTTTAGGTAGAGATAAAAGGAGTGACAGAAGAATAACTTTTATTTATACAGTCTACATTTAATGAATGCATCAGCATTTGCAGATGATTAGGGCCAACCTAAGTGCTTTGTTGTTCCTGTTGCAATTCTGAAGGGTTTGGACTTTCTTTATTCTTTTTCTTCTTTTTTACCTCCCCCCATAGTTGCAACTAAATATAATTTTTGGCTTTACAGAGGCCTATTTCCATTTATAGAATCCAGATGACAGGCTGGGGACGATATTTTCCTAGCTGAGGCATCTGCCTCCTTGACAGAGGGAGAGATAATCACGTTGGGTGAAACAGGCTCGGCATCTGTGACAAGCTTAAGATGTCAGAAATGAGAGCATCGCGTCTTGTCCCTCTGGATATTTTTTTCTTGAGAAATTTAGCCACATCTCATGTGAAACGCAGCCAGCTTGCAGTGCTGCTCTGCCGCCAGCGACAGAGAGGGGGAGGAGGGAGGGAGGCAGGGGAGCGTTTCGCTTATGAGGCTGCCACAGTTTCTATTTAATTGCTTGCTTATTTATTTAATTATGGCAGCAACAAGAACTTCTGGTCAAGCTGCCAGCACGCTTTCCCTGAAACAACGCGCTGCTCTGAAATTACTATTGCTGGACAATCCTCCTTCCCTCCTGGATCTCCACCAGGAGCGGCCAAAGCACAGAGCAGACCCATCTTCTGCATCCCCATCAAGAAGCAGCAAGATGTCATGGCTGACTGGAGCCACCTTGCCCCAAGGTAGCAGAGGCAGGAGGCCCAGGACACAAAGGGTTTGCGAGGGGACTGAGTCTGGAGAAGCATCTCCAGGTGGATTGAATCCTCAGATCCAAACAAATGCCTCCACGGCACATGTCACTGCCTACCATCAGCACTAACCTACAGCGCTTCCCTCCTCCCCACTGATTAAGTCCTGCTTTTTAAGTTATAGATCAAATGTTCTGCAGTCACAGATCAAATTATGCTGATCAAATTAGTCAGATCAAGGTGCTACTTTTCTTTTGAGATGGGCCATTTGAAGCTGCAAAGTGCCACCAAATGAACCTTTTGGAATGCAGATTCCTCCCCACTCTCACAACTAACCTTTTCTTGCCAGACGCTGATGTAAATGCTCACAAATCATGGCAGATTTCCAACAGATGTGCCACCTTCAGTGGAATACACAAGGAAGCTTTTTTAATCCAAGAATAACATTAAGCCATAAGTGATTGCTTGATGCAAATGACTGTTAGGATAAATATTTTAACTAATGTTCACCAGGGGATTTTTTCCCAAGGAAGGATGTTTTCCTTGAATTGATTTTTAAGCTACTGTTTTGTCATGACTTGCACTATATCATGAAGAAGCTCCCTCAGCCTGTCCTAACAGGAGTGCAAGCAGTACTCTTCACAAAGTTTAGAGCTAATGAGACTAAGAAAATGGGTTTTTTTTCTGACATTATTTCCTAAGAAACTCAGAAATGGGCCCTGACTCAGAACAAATGTAAAAGTGTCATAGAAAATAATCCTGCTGAAACTATAAAATGTTCCTTTTGTGAATCTAACACTTCCATTCCCTTCATAACAAAAATATCAAAACCAAGAAATGCCAATACATAAAAGATATATACGGCAATACTAAAAGAGTTTCTGCAAGTGACACACATACTCTTTGGCAAATATGAGCTCCGGTCCCATACAGTTACTCAAAGACTGTACAGTAACCAACTAACAGACAAAAGTGCTCCTTTTAAAACATTTACATCAGGCAACTTAGGCTAGCAGACAAAAACAGTGCCACAGACAGCAGACGGCTATTACTTGACCAGCTATAGTCTATTTACTTTATTGCAAGGTTATATTTATCGTGTAAATGCTACCACAGCAGATGAAATTCTGTCTGAATTGACTGAAGCCAAGGTAACAGCCCCCCATCCCACCTCCATCTCCTGGCTGGCTACACCTTTCCCACTCTCGGGTGGTCATGTCCCCAGAGGACCAAGGTGACAGCAGAGGAGAACAGATGTGGCAGCAGCAGGTTTTAGAAAAGAGCAAGATGATGCTGAAAACCAGTTTCTTTTCACCAGAGCTACCTAAACAATGCAAAACTCTAGACTCCTCACCAGTCCTTCCCTACTATAGTCACAACTGTTTCTCCTGAAGGAGTCCTTCTCCCTACTCCTGCTTTATTTTGGGACCAACATCTTTGTCCCATACTATGGCTCCTGTGACATAACAGACTCTCACGTTTGCCTTGTTCTGACACTTAACTAGCAGCTTCTGCAGGAAGAGCAGACTGCTGTACTGCCTACCACAGAGATTTCTATAAACAATATATTTTAATCTCCTTGAGTCTTCAGTGCAATATTTTAGAGGTTAATTTGAGCTCTGCACAGTACCAGTGGTCTATATTCACC
This sequence comes from Aviceda cuculoides, assembly GCA_035590195.1. Taxonomy (NCBI): domain Eukaryota; kingdom Metazoa; phylum Chordata; class Aves; order Accipitriformes; family Accipitridae; genus Aviceda; species Aviceda cuculoides. The sequence continues at coordinate 16,672,170 of JAVJGG010000039.1, forward strand.
AATTTAATTACAACCTTGTCAACTCATTATGGCAAAAGGAAAAGGTCCAAAATCTACCCTTGGAAGCACACATGCAACTGCTACTCCAGACCTCCTCCTTCAGTCCAAGGGGATTTAAGTCCAAAGCTCTACGGTTGTGAAGATGAAGATGTTAAATACATTTGAAAAATGTACCGATCATTTTTCGTACTCTCTTCATCATTCAGCAAAGAATGACAGCAGAGCAATCTAGTAGAGGCCGATGCAGCTTCTGGTCCTCCTCTATGATACAACTTCATAAGCTCTGCTCTTTTGTATTCTACCTTGTCCATCTGGCTTAGGCCAAATTTACTCACTGTAAAGCGTGAATTATGCACAGCATGCAATCAGTAGGGGGACCTTTACTGCGAAACACTGGGGCACCAACACAGCCAAGTACTAAAACAATGCAGACTTTTCCTGCAAAAGGTACATGCATAGATACAGTCGTACCCATAAACATAGTTATATATACAACTTTTTTTAGATAGATAGATAGATAGGTATCTCCTAACACTATACTGCTTAACAAAGAATAACATCAGGACTAAGAATATGGTCAGATCTTCCAGCCGTCTTTGAAGACAACACAGACATGGTGGATTAATCTCGGTTCGAACATGCAGTTGTAGTGTAGGCACCTGAACAATAACTTGTGAATAAAAGAGAGGTTTGTGTACTTGCTTGTCACTTGAAAGAGGTTATTATTTGAATCGTGAGACTTCTAGCCAGCAACAACCACCACCAAATGTTCACAGACCTGTACAAACAAATGCACGCATACACGTGAAACAGTTTGTGTTTGACAAGTTGTATTAGAAAAGATTTCAGATGTGTCCGTGCCATATCGCTAATGTCAGGGAAAGAATGCTGGAGTGACTAGAGTAAGGACAGTGTAAAAGTTATTTTGGTATACACATCCAACTGGATTTTATATTTTGCTTTGTACTTTTAACAGGTGAAACTGTAGAAGATCACTCGCCCTTTTTAAATTTATAAAAGGACTCCAAAAAGAGGGAAGCTCCATGTATAAACTTCTGCAGTAGGATAGCTTCTCATTTGCAATATATTCAATAAAATCAATTCAAAACCATTCAGTACAGATCAGCATGCAGTAGAAGATGTTATTTCCGATTATCTCAAATGACAAGTGGGAAACACTCTTCAAGAAAAGCTGAAAAGTTATAAAGGAAAGCAAATCGGCAAAAGAAGAGGCAAAATGATCAGACACCAAGGGCAGACAAACTGCAAAAACAAACTTTCCAGTTTATATACGGCATATGTAAGGAGCTCTGTGGCTGCCCAGGTTTGTATATATTACACAAAAACAGGGTGTTCAGGATGTCCTACTGAGATGCTACAGTCCCATGGAAACAATCCCTTGCACTATACAGGGAATTCTCCTTGAACTGCAGTGTCGCTTTTTCTCTCCATTTCTTCTCTGATTATCACAGTTAAAATATTTGGCCCAACAAAGATGGAACAATTTTATTATTATTAAAATAAGAAAATAACAAAAACGATACCAGACAATAGTAACCCTATATCCATCCTCTAGAAAAGTCTAAGTGAAAACCAGTTTTGATTAAGTTACTTAAACTTTTTTCCTTTTAAATCATTCCAACGTGCATCGCTGGTTATTCTAACCATAGCAGGTCACCTCATTTACATTAAGGGCCATTTTAAAACAGCCCCCCACCCCTGAGACAGCCACATTCACAGATGACATCTGTGGTGGTGTATTTGTTCGGAAATTTTCTTGCCCTGGTTCTCAGCCACTTTCAGGTTACACAGGGAGCATCTCCTCAGGGAATTGCTTTTACCCGGTTATCAAAGGAGGGCCCACGTCCACCCTCCCCGCACACGGGTACCCGCTGCCAGAAGGCAGGAGGTGTCGACGGAAGGGTGGTACAAGAGGTCAGGAGTTCTGCCTACACTTCGTCTCTCCACTTTCCTCCCAAAGGGGCTATTCTCCCCAGCGACCCTACCAATAAACCCCCACATTGCTCTGAGCTGAAGGGAATGGAGGAAAAGCATTCCAAATCATGCTAGTTTTTAGGGTGCAAGGACTTTTTTCTGAGAGGCGGGCAGAACAAATATGTATTCATAAGCACAACGAAGCGCAAAGGCTTGCTGCAAGTCAGAGAGCGGAGATGTGCATAGATGTACCTACGGGGAGTCTAGTGAAAGGTGACAAAACGTTAGAGGGGAAGTGGTGGAGGGTCAATTTGAGCTATTTGAGCAATATACCCTTACAAGAGCTTGGAAAGCTCTGCATGCACTTACTGGACAAAAACAGTCCTAAAAGATGATTCACCACCCGTTTTGCTCTTCAAACATACCACAGCCAGTCCCTCCTCCCATCCCACTACGTTCCCTCTCCCTAGTGCCACGGGAAGGGAGTTGATGGCTATGCCGAAACCTTGGGACTCCCGGATGGTTTCCAGGGCTCGTGAGACTAAGTATGTACCATTCACCCTCCTCATTGCAAGGCAATGAAACCAACATATGCAGTCTGGAAGAGAAGCTGTGATCAAGTCTAAATTATCAGAGGACTGTGGATCTGGTAAGCACCACAGTACATAGTTTAAATGCAGATACCTTTGATCCAACTACTTGAGGCTTTAACCCAATCGTTAGGAAGGATGTTTCTTTCTCACTGTGCTCGGATCTACTCCTTGTCATCTGCCAACAATTTCACGATTAAAACAGAGATCGTGAAAATATTAATAAGCCACAACTAGCTTGCCCATTGCACAGCCAGGAACAGATTGGTCATCTGTTTCCCAAGTATATTTGCATACTGGTTTTTTGCACAGTTTAGCCATCCAGGTGAATGGCAAGTTTTAATAACTATCAGCATGTTTCAGCATGCAAGACAGCCCCTGGTATAGCTCAGATGTTAAGATCTGTGCTGGAGACTCACCCCCTGGATGTCATGAAAACCCTGCAAAGCAATTACAGAAGCAAATAAATTATTAAGAGAAAGAAGTGACAGCTCTGGGAATTGATGCAGATCCTGGTGTGAATCTAGGTTGTTACTGACAGAAAGTTATTGTTCAGTAGGTGATTGGTAATGCATAAGAAATGAGAGTTTGGTCCTGTTTTGAACACTCCCCTCACCAGCCACAGAAGGAATGAGCAACACAAGTTACCTTCAGGGTTTTGGTGCCTCTTCATTCCTCCAGTCTGCTTCAGACAAACGAGCAAGCCCAGCTACCTCTGCCCTTACTCTGGCTCAGAAGTTGACCTTCCAGCACCCATCCTCTCAACTGCTTCGATGTCAGATGCGGAGCTTCCTCCCCCACCGCGAGGAGCACTGCCACCATCTTCTCCCCATCTCCAGCCCCGCTCCCCGGGCTGCACCCCTGGAAACACAGCCTGGCAGCAAGCGAGGCAGAACAAGCCTTGCACCCGCGTGCTCCTTCCTTAAATTGGTTTGCAGTTCTCTCACATCTGAGTAAAATTTAAAAGTGTAAACTTCTATTGCTGTCCTTGGCACTCTCGTCATCTATGTAGTTTTTTTATTTGGTTTTGATCCTTTCACTCTTGTTCTCTGCATCTGACACAGGACTTGTCAGAAAGGACATAAGTGGGAGAAAGCACTTGACAGAAGATGAATGACAACAGTCAAAGTAAACTTTTTCTATGGAAAAGCAAAGTTTCCAACCCAAGATTCCTCCTCTTTTCGAATTCTATTTTTTAATTGAAGTCTTGCTTAGCTGCAAACCTAGGGTGTTCTGGAGCAGAACAAGAGACAGGAAGAGAGAGCAAAAGAGGGGAAACATTTTTTAAACAGCTGTGAATGTGTCAGCTCCCTGAAAAATCACTAGAAATCTTTCCATCTAATATAACAGGCCTGGCCTGTGCTCCTAGTGTGCAAACCAACTTGTGTCCTTCTGATTTGTTGAAATGCCCATTTCTTTCACCTGGGTAACGTGCTGCCACTGCAGGACTGCTACTTCTCCCTCCCTCCCTCTTCTACATGTTATCAAGTAAGATAGCTCATATAAGGGCAGACATGATAGTCCATCAGGATGTAAAGAGGTTGTTATGAAAACTTATGCTACAGTGATCAACTGTTCTCTCTGACCCTACAAGAGATTGCTTTGTATGCAGCAATAGTGTATTGCAGGGGAAATATCTTTGCTAACATTCAAGGGTGGAAAGGATGGAATAACCCAGGAAGGCTCTTTGGGTTGGGATGTTCACAGTGCTCCTGGAGTTAATGAGAAGCTTGTGTTACAGTTTATATCCAAGTTGAATCTCTAATACAACATATCAGCTAACAAACATGAGACCAAAGACCTTGAGATGAAAAGAGAAATCTGCATGTTTCATCTCTTCAAATATTAATGACATGATTGTACTTACAAACTTGACTTAACCTGAATACTCTTGAGATGTCAAATTTATACCAGACCCCCAAACAGACAAGTATACTCCCAAATAAAAAACTGTGTGTAAAAGTTCATATATACGCATTGGTATGCATACATCCACACATACCTCAACCTCTGCATTAGCCTCATACATCTTTCTGGTGCCTTTCCTTTGGTGCTGTGTCATCTAGTCTATCACCTTTACATGCTCTGTTTCAAAACCTATAAAATTTCTCACATTTCCTATCCTTCCCTTCCAGGAGAAGTGGAAGAAAGACCTCAAATATAATTTCAGCTAGCAACGATCCCGATACCAATAGTGCTGCCCTGAAAGTCTGTAGATAGAGATCTGAATCTGATTCTCCAGCTTCTATAGCATTCCCTTCCATAACATCATTAAACTTCAGGCTCAAAGTTACACAGTTTAAATCATGTCCTTTTGCAAAAAAAAGTGTAAATTCCAAACAATCAAATTGTGATTCATTAACTGTCATTTTCAGTCAATATATCATGTCTAGCAAATATTGATTTACATGTAAGATTACAGACTTTGCAGATGTATTTTCCAACAAAGGTATGCAGTAATAGCAATGATAACCAAGAACTGATAGGCAATTTTTCCAGTAAACACAAATTCATCTTTGCTAATTTCAACCTAAATGACTCAGAAGTTTCATGATTCATTTTCGCATGTAAAATTGCAGGTGTTGATTTGTTTTTATGGTCACATTATTCTTCCCCCCTCCCCCTGCCTTGTCCTTTGATTATTAAACTCTTTGATGTTATCTCATGCTTTCATTTTACTTGCTTTATGTATTTGGTAGAAATGCAGATTTCCCTTCTCCATCTTTCCATGTATCCTTTAGTTTTGATTTCGTTGCAAAGTATTTTCTCATCTGTTAAAGTCTTCCAATACATCCTCTTGTTTGATACCTGCAAATCCAAACCTGACATCCTACTTTGCAAAACAATTTCAGAATGATTTTCCAAAGCAGTCAGGCAGGACCTCACATGCCCTCACGCAAAGGAACAATCTCACCACCAGCTGCTCTGCACATGCCTTGCCTTGGAGGTTTCTCTTCGTAGCCTTTATTAGAACCTCAGCTCTCACGTGCATTGTGGTACCAAGGTACTAGCTACCACCATGTAAAAGTGTATTTTTACTCAGCTGGGTGAGACGTGGTCCTAAAGGTTTTGTGTAAGTGAATTTGTGACTTGGTAGGAAGCGGCTCTGTTTGTACTCTGCAAGTGCAGATTGGATTTCTGCTTTCCTTGGAACTGGGCGCTGCGAGCTCATCTGCTGCAGCACTGCCTTGGTTTCCCCACTAAAATCTGTAGCCTGATTTGAGGCCACTCTGCCTGATGGTAAATTAAATTGCACACACACATACCCTTTGTTTGTTTTTTTTTTCTGTTTGGTTGGTTTTTTTGTTTGTTTGTTTTTTAAATTAAGCAACAACTTTCTACTAACCTCAGTTTTGAGTCTCTGATATTCATTATGATCTCATTTCAAATTAGGGACCCCACACGCCCTCCAAAATCACATCTGATTCAAGAGTACCAAAGCATCTGTTAACGATTGAAAAGTTTCTTAATTTTTTTTTTAAATTGATGCTTTTAAACACTCCACTCACATCAGCAGTGACTCTGTTTTTTAAATCTCGATGTATAGTCAGATAATGGGTTGGTTTTCCCACTAACTGTAGGTTGTTAAACAACTCTAATGCCTCAGGGTCAGTACTAGTAACAAAAATACCTTTTGCTCACTGTCATTCTCAGGATTTCCATTCAGCTTCAAAAAGGGGGTTACCGGGCACCCTCCAGTTAACCTCCACAATTTCTTCAGTTTGCACTGCATTCTCAGAACTACTACTGCACTTTGCCATTTTGCATCTTTTCTCTTATTTCCCTATTGCAAGTTATCATTCTCTATTTCTAGTATCACACAGTATTTTTAATAACAGCCAGTGAAAGCTCTATGCCATTACATATAATCAAGAGGAAACTATCCTAGGTAAGCCAGAAATTAAATAACCGAGAAAGGACAGTTCTCTATATTGACTCTTCGCATCACAATTAAACAAAACCAAAAAAATGTACTAAACTGAACATAAAAAAAAATTAAAAGAAAATCAAGAGCTTCCCATGTTGAATGGTCATACGTTTTGCCTTAACTGGGCAAAAGATGAACCTTGTGCTAGCTGACACTTGATCAACTCAAAATAAGGCTGTTGTGACGGAAGGCGACTATCCCAACCTTGCACCGTACCACTCCGAAATAAAGACCAACCACCTTAAAGCTTCTGCTTTGGTAGGTTGCTATGTGTGAGATAAAAACCATGCTTTTTTCCCTCGAGGCCAGACTGGCTTCAGCCTGGCAGTCCCGCGCAGGCACGGCTCCTGACACACAGAGGAGGGATAGGATGCCTGACATGACCGCGGGCAGGGCTGCCTTCGTTCGGGAGGTTTAGCTCACTGCCGTTAAAATTAAAAGAGAGACACTGTTGATCCGAAATGGCCACCCGCAGTTATATGTGCGGAGCCGGCACCCTAACCGTTGGGATTGTTATTTTAATACCTATCTGTTGCTATCTGGTTGTTTTATTAATAGAAAGGATCGCATGCAGTCTGAGGCAAATTTCAATTCAAATTCTGCTATTGCATGTCATTGTGCAATATGGCAGGCTGTTGTTTGATTTGGTTTCAAGTAAAGCAGGCTAACAACTTCCTTCCAAGCCATTAATTCAGAAATGTAATAAGGCTAACACAACTGCACCGACTCATTAAAGCAATTTGATGTAAGCTGCACTCATTAGAGCAGCTACCATCTATATTCCTATGACTGCAGCCTTGTTTTCAGACACCATCAGAGATGACCTGCTGTGCCAAATGCCTCTTCTGTCTCAGGAAAACTTCAGAGAAATAGCAAAATGGACAACCTTGATTTGCTCAGGCCTTAAAATCCACTCAAACACAAGAATATTGTAACAGTTTGAGTCTCTCTGTTCATCCAGAAAAAGGTTATTTCACTAGATAGAAGGCAAATTCTACAACAATACAGACCGTACTGTGAAGATACTCATTCAGGACATAAGTTTACAGATAAAATTGATAAACTCCCTCCTATATTTGGTGGAAAAGATGGTTTAAGAGTACAGGAAAGAAAATATAGAAAAGACAAATGATGAGTGTGCCACAGTTGAAATAATAAGACCAACATGTGACCTTGGTGTGCAGCCCAGGCTATTGGTCATTATAAAAACCAGCTGTGGAGAGAGGGCTGTTGCCCAGAGGTAGGGAGAAAAATCTTTCTGTGCTTAATAAAATAAAAAGGACACCAATCAAGGTAGCATTTAGCCTTTAAGCAGGGACCTTTACAGGTGTTCCAGTCATCAAGTTTGGAATAATTAAGCCCAGCCCTTGCAGTAGATCAACCCATTTCAATAGCTGGAGGTGAGGCAGAAAATCTTTGAGCAAGACTAATTCCGAGTCCTCGATCAGAGAAATTAAATAGCTTAACACAAAGCAGCTTGTATTCTCTTACCATACTTAAAAAAAAAAAAAGGCATTAAGTTATTCACCAAACAAAAGGGAAACAGAAGTGCAGCCGACTTTTGACCCTCTACTACATAGCAAAATCAACTGCCTAAGAAAGAAAAAAAAAACCCACCAAACAAACTATGTGCACATCTGCTGTTTTCTAAACAAAAACTTGTTCGTTGAAACTCAGGTTCACACTCAACATTTAACAATCTTGTAACTGCACTGACAACACTGCAGGCTTGCAGCAGGCTGGTGCCCTCATTACATACCTCCCTATAAATGAACTCAGAGTTCGCATCAGCTGAAAAAGTTTGTTAAACAGATTTTTATATATTTATTTTAATTCCGAGCCACTACGTCTCATGTAACTAAGCCACCAATGCTGGGAGAAGCACCTGGCATGCACACAGAGGAACCTGGGACTAGAACCAGAACCTTTCTGCCCAAAAACACGTCTCTCACTTGAACTAAAGGAAACTCACTTTAGCTAAAAGTCAACAACATATCCAATATCCTCCCTGTGGGCTGGCCAATCTGTCTTGTATAGCCTTTCTGTAACTCGGGCTCATATTCGCTTTCCTTCACTACTCAAGATAGATCCTTCCATGTATTCATAGAAAGTGATTGGGTTTCAAAGGGATTGCTCAGAGATAACCAAGGAGAATTTCACCCAGTATCTTTATTTCTGAAAACACTTCTAAAGTCTTTTCTCAGTTCTTATTTAGAAGGCCTCCTGAGTAACTTGCTAAATAATTAATCTCTCTCTCTTATTTGGCTATCATAATGTGAATAGTTAATATGTTCCTTAGTAACTACTATATTACAAGAGAATAAAGTGACGCAGTGGCATTTTAGAGAGTATTTACACTCTTCCACAGAGCCATCTGCATAGGCGGTCTGAGCTCACATCCCGTTTACCATCATCACACTGAGAAATTCTTTGAAGTTTCACAACTTTTCGCAAAGGATCCCAAAACACGTAGTCTAATGCTGCCAGACATTTTGTGAAACCTTTCGGTTTTCTTTTCACTAGGCTTGTTGCCATGCATCCTCTGGTCGTGTCTTGCCAGCCTTGCCTCCCCATGCTGCTGCACGCAGAAGATGGACCGTGCTGCCTCCCACCTTGTCATGGACCAGTATGCCAAAGCCACGAGCTTTTCTGTGACAGCAGATGGTGGAAGACTACTGTATCATTGCTCCTCCCATATTATAACACTATCTTTATGCCCTTGATGCCTATTATTGTAATGGAACAGGTTTAATAAAATTCAGATAAATTGTCCCAAAAGAGCCTTTGAGATGGACAGATGGCATTTCACATAGGAGTGGTGGTACTTGTTTCAGAACAAGGGTCAGCCCAGCCCAGTGCTCCAGCACCAGCTGCAGGCTGACACCTGGGAACAGGGACCAGCAGCCTTGTACAACACTGCCCTTTGATATATCCCCACCACAAGCTATTTTCAACTGGGGGATGCCTGGGTAGCTCTCAGTGGATGTATCTCCCAAGCGCTTCAAATAGTCTCCTACTTGAGGCCAAATTCTCTGTAACAGATACATGAACACATGGGTGGACTGACAATTATTCAACGTTTTCCAAGATCACGTCTCCTCGTTCAACTGTGATTTCTCTGGCTCTTGGGAGGTTTACTGCAGCTTTTCTCCCTCATCAATCCTTTACCCCACACATGCCAGTCCAAAGGTTTTTTTCAACTTGCCACACTCTGAACAAGTTTTTCTGATGTTTTGGGGTCTCCAGGTGAACATCAGATGGGACCAAGCTGGTGGTGTAGTACTGCACCAGATGTAAATTCACAGCACCAGCTACAAGCTCTAAAACAATGTAGCTTATGTTCTTTTCAAAATACACCTTCCCTTTAATAAATACTCTGTTATCACGGTGATTAGTTTTTACTTAAAAAAAAAAAAAGTTTAAAGAAGTTCCTATTTGCTGCTAAATTTCAGTTTTCATTTCTGAAGATTTTCCTGTTCATGCCAATTAAAATTGTGACCACATCTTGGTTCCATCTTCCTTCAACTTTCTCTCTGGCCAAGAAAATCCATATAATTCAGGTTAGTTAATGTTTTCTGTTTTGTTTCTGTAGATACAGAGTTGCTAGGCATTAAAACATGGAAAGAAAGAAATCAAAAGAAGGGCAGTGAAAATGTACTATTGTACGTTATCTCAGTAAACCTTTGGCCTTATTTCAGCGAAACAAATGAAGAAACCCCCCAGTCTCTGCAGTAATTCAGAAATGAGCAAGCAGAGTAAATCAGGGGTATTTTAGCACTCCAGGCTTTGAATTTGACCAATGAGTTACCTCTAGCAGTGTCTGAGGAGCCCCAAAGAAGTACACATTTAACCATGCACTGAGGTGATGGCTACAACCTGTTTGCTGTGCCCTTAGTTTTCCAGGAGCACTACTGCAGGAATCAGCCTGATGGAGAGAATGTGCATTTTCCATCACTGCTATTTTTTTGTCTCATGCATCTGTCTGATTTCATCTTTAGGGAAGTGGAATAAACCTGCAACAGCAGCTCCCAAACATCTCAGCTCCCCGATGGATGTTCCTTCCCTCTCCCCGATGCCACTGAACACTGAACTCTACCTTCAAAACTCAAATGTGGAAAAAGTTCACTTCTTAACTGAAACAATTTAAAGGGACAATTGCCTCTTCCCACCTTCCTCTCTCCATTTTTAACACTCTTAATTTCAGTACCATCACTTGCCATAGCATTTAGCAAGTATCAGCATAATTAAGTATAAGGCTAAAATTCATGATAGTTAAGAACAGATAGCAGTTAGGATGTTTTTATAAAAATAAGTTAGAGACAAGCCAATCAGCCTCCAAACTACTGCACAGAAAAACATTTAACTGCTGACTCTGAGAGGAATTTTCCCCACCTACACCGTCCCTGAGGGTTAAGGAAACTCTTGGAAAAATGGAACAGAATGTTCAAAACACCAGCAGACCATGTGCAATACAACTCTGCCTTCAAAATCATCAGCAGGCCACCGAGCCTGCACATTAAAAGCCAGGATCTATTTAAATATTGTCATCTTAAAGTGGATATATCTTCATTTTGTCTGAAGGGCACTTAAAACAACATGGCAATGTTATGTTTCTAGCTGTAGGAACATATTCCAATCTGCCTTACTGAAAAGTGAGACTGAAGAAATTAGCATTGCTCTGAATTACACATTACTGATGGAGTGCCATTAGACCCAGAAGAGGTTGATTACAGTGTTACATTCATTAGAACAGTAAGGAAACGCATTTTGTTTAAACCAAGGCTTCTCTTCAACAAAGAAGTACTAAAAGCAAAAGAATAAACCTATTTAAGATATGTTTAAAAAGTTAAATAAAGGCCTACAGTTATCAGTTTTTTAATGCCTTCCATATCAAGTTACTGTTTCAAAGCAATAGACCTGCTGCTAAAGGACTTACAGGAGTGAGTATCTTAATATTACAGCACACCATTATGGGGTGCACAGAAAAGGGCTGAGGTGCCCCTCAGGCAAGGACTGGTGCTAGCACATCCCTTGTGGTAGTTCGGCATTAAGGAAATAAGGGGGGTGTCAGGAAGAAACGCAGGCAGAGCTCTGCAGGCACAAGCCGAAGGAAAACAGGACCACAGAGGACAAAGCGAACAGCCTGGCAGAAGAGCCGAATCACCCTGGCCTCGGGGGTTTCCACTCCCCAGCATAGAAAGAGGAGAAGAAAAAGCACCACACCTCCTACCTTGGTCTATGGACTTCCACCTTCTCTCCATTAATCACTCCTGGGCAGACTCAGTCCATGGGAAAAAAATATTATCCAAGACAAACTCACAGTCCAAATCACATGTCCATCTCACTTCAACAAAAATAAATGCTCAGGAATGCATTCAAGCAGCAACTGGAAAATTTTGGAGTGGGAAAACCCAAGGAACGTGAACATGTTTAAGTCAGGGAGGCCCAATTCTCACGCTATTATGTCCTGCAGGTGTCCGGGCACCAGCATGTATTACAGGGTGCAGGATTGCACCCTGCAACGGTGCAGGTGAGCTCAGTACGTGCAGGTGGGAGAGGAACCCCAGCAGCGTGCGATGGAGAGCTGCCCAGGCTGCGCTAGCTCCCTGTATGAATACAAGGTTACAAACATCCTTCTGGGAATTAGCACTTACATTTTGTCTGTGGGGTTTTTTTTCAGTCTGCTCTAGGCAACATATTTGTAGTTCGCTGGGCTCAGACTTCCTAATAATCATTATTGTTCCTGGTAATTTTTAATGAGTTAATGTAAGGTGATTTCACTTCCTTCCCTCTTAAAAAGAATTTATGAAAAATATCTGTACAGGTTTAAAAGCGTCATAAACAGAGGAGCCACATGCCCATGATTAGAATTAAAGGAGCCATCTGTTTCTTTACAGTCATGCACATCTCAGACAAAAAGTACACACACGACATATGCCATTACTTCCACTTTCCTAATAGAAAATATTTGTCGTGATTCCCTCCCACAGGAGCGCAGGAAGCTCCAGTACCAGCTTGCAATGCTACAGGAACCCTTCCCACTAAAGCTCTGCAAGCAGCGTATTCAGCTTTTTTCTCTTCCTCTTCCTTAGCCAACCCAGCATAGTTTTTCACGCCTCTCTGAATCCTTTGCAAACATATTTTCTGCAAGATCTACAGCCGGGGATCAGCTTGCTGAATTCTACCATCACCAGGAACTGCACTGTTGAGCTTCATACTTATAGTTGTGTCTTACCATTTGAAAGTCAATTTAGGAAATGAAGCTGTTCATTGGATGATATATTTTTATGTCAATGTACTGTAGCTTGCAATTTTTTCCCTTCACCTACTTCCAAATTGCTCTGACAAAAGCAGACTGATGGAAACGCACCAGACGTACCTAGACATACTCGTCAGCATCAGCTTTCAGGCAGTTACAGACAATTAGTGCAAAGATTCCCTCTTTCCCTCACCAGCAGAAGTAAGCAGCAGCATCGTGCTCGCTCTCCTTTGCTCTTCAGCACACACGTGCAGCCAGCTGGAGACCTAGGAGCTGGAGATGATACTTCAGGGCAACACAGCTACACGACCAGCACACGGCTACGCTCTCGCTCGCACCGTATTACGCTGAAGCGACAGACTAAGATGCATATTTATAAAGCATTCAAAAGCATCATCTGGGGTCGCGTACATCCCCAGAGTGGTCTCCTGGAGCAAAACCACCTCTCCTGGGCCAGGTTTTGGAACTAAGATATGGTAGACACCACAGCCACTATTTCATGTTCCTCTCCTGCTGGAAACATTAACCCTGCACAGCCGCTTTTACCTTGAGGCTCCATGTACACCACAGCTTTTGGGTGCATCCCACCTCAACTCAAAAGGCTTGCTCAATTAAATGGCTCTCCCTGTTCCCAGAAGCTTTTCAGCTTTACAGCGTGTTCAATTACCATCTAATCAAAAGAAAAACAGGATCTGTAGGACAACTGAAATAATTTCTTTCATCTCACCAACCACCAAAGCCCTGACATCTTGCTATGAAGTTACAAATTTACACACGCTACCCAGCAAAGCAGCTCCTGCCGAAGGCAAAATCAGCGCAGCTTCTGTAGAGTCCAAACTGCCCCAGTGATGCCGCCGTGCAACGTGAGCAGGGATGCTCAGGAGGAGCCATCAGGAGGCCACCATCGCACTGACACACACTGGGCATTAGTGCTCTTCTCTTCTGCTGCCTCAGCCCTGCCAGACCAGCCTACCCCTAAACTATAAAAAAAACCAGACCAGTGACAAATGTTCTCAAAACAACCTCCTGAAAAGACATTAAATTCTTCCATCTAAAACATCTCCTCCTCTTTCCCTGCCTTGCCACAGTTCAAACACTGAAGAGTTCAAGACTGCCTACTGTGCCACTGAGACATTGTGAAAGTATTTCTTCATAAAAATCAAAGAATAGTTTAATTCAAGTTTGTCTGACCTGGAACGTTACCCTTGCTCTCATTCATGGAGAACCTTTAAATAGGAACAGCAAAAAAGTAAAACATAAAAAGTAAAAGTTGTCTGGTTCCTCAGCTTTTTTCTCTGCAGGCATGAATGCTTTTGATATAAGCTATTTATCAGAGGCGAGGAGAAAACTTCTGAAACTAAAACACCGGCAGCTCTGCAGTTATGCAAAGGGAATATTTCCCTCACCCATAGTGCTCTGCCATGCAGATAATCATTTCTGTGCGTAGACACGCATTTCATTATTCGCAATACTCTGTGACCCTGAGATGTTCTGTAAATTCTCCGTGTCAGTTCAGTAAAAAACACTGTCTTCCTTGTGCCTATCTACATTCAGTTTCTGTGACATCTTCTTGCATTATTATGCTGGATTGCCCACCCATGGCAATCATTCTTTTGTTTTGATCATCTGTGGAATGCATAATGATGATAGATGTTAAGATGAAAATATAAAACAAAGCACTTTATCCTTAATTCAAATATTGAATAAGTTAATTAAAGTCCTATAAAAAATATTTTCAAAGAGAAAAAATCTATGTTTTTATCAGCCTTCTAAATGGAAACTTGTAACTCAAGATTTGCACTGGAGCTACCATCAAAAACCAGATTTGTGTTTCAGAGGCACAAAGTTAGGACACACCTCATGATTCCCACCCTCTTCCATTCCACAAATACATTCCTAAATAGCTATGTACACTAACACCTTATTTAAAAAATAACTGAGTTAAGCCCCTGCTGAAGAGCAGAGCAAGGTGTAATCCAGATTTATTGACATCTCAGCTGTCCTTATGCAATTTTCACATGTCATTCTGCCTTCTAATAATTACAGTCTAACATAGAGTAAGTAGACAAATACATATATACATATTAGAAAAAAAGCAAACGAATGAGGCAAGAGTGGCTGGGTGGAAACACACAACACTTGGACAAAAAAGGAACAAAGAATCAGCAAAGTATGTAATAGAAAATATTTTCCAGATTTTAAACATATCTACTCTCACACAGATCGTTTTTGCTTAGCTTCCCTTTCACTACTCGTCTGTAACGTGGATCACACTTTGTGCCAGCATAAAAGCCCATCAGAGCAAACTCTGTGCATGCTCAGAAATGCGCGTGCACCGCTGCAGCAGCAGTGCAATGCTGTGCTTGGCGACGCTCTCCGCTGCTAATTCTCTAGTTGAGTAGCTTCACTCTCCGCAGGTAAATGAGAACAGAGGGTTGCAGAGTCAGTTGTACCAAAATGTTCTCCCGTCCACTGCATGCTCCCTGTCTTGGCTCCGGCTTGCCCACTCTCCTCTGCAGACCAGGTCCCACACCTTTTATGTCCAGCCCTTGAGCTTCCAGGCACCCGCGAAGCCTCACCTCTCTCTAAATCACACCATGTAAATCACACCACTGAAAGAGTCAAGTCAATTTTCTCTCTGGCTTAGAAACACACTGCCAATTAAACAATGGAACAATTGGGAGTGCTAAATCCAGACATAAAGGTTATCTGTTTGAGTAAAGATTTTTTAAATTATACTATTAAGAATCACTCTGGTCACCCCAGAGCAGGGGGAAATAATTTTTGGTAGAAAACTTGTGGCTGACAAGGCTCCCTAGGGCGGACACGCTCACTGGCACGGACGCAGGCGATGGCTCAGTGGTGTCACTGCTGTCAACCTCACCCAAACCAGCCAGCAGCACCCAGGGCTGAACGCGGCGGGGCAGCGCAGCCGGCGTTCTTCCTGGGTGCGCAGGAGAAACCTTCTTCAGCACCCACTAGCTACGTTAAGGTTTTCCCTGGTGATTGATTCTGCTCCATTTTTATGTTTTCCCTGACAAAGCCGTTTTACTAGCCAGAAGATATCCACATCTTGTGTTAATTAATGCTACATATTAATTTATTTCTATTTATTAAACCTCTTCTAGCAACAGTAGAGGTTATTTTAAGACTTGGAAGTAAAAAAGCAATCATTCAGCTATAGAGGAGAGTGTCAGTAAACTGAGATCACCTAAGGAAACCAGAAATATGTCAGGAAAGCTCTTTCTGGATCCTTCGACTGCTGCTTGACTAACAAAGCCTGGCCAAGATGAAGCACAAGCACACATATGTGGAGGTAACTGTCACTTGCTGCTTACGCAAGTTTTGAAATGCTTTTTTAATGCTCTCTCTTTACAGTGGAAAGAAATCATCCAACAAGCATAGTTTTTCATCATAAACCTGAAGGACCTACAACATAAAAGCCTACCAGCTCAGACCTGCTAAATCATCCAACCTGACTGCAGCTCCTGTACAGGGAAGAAGGGATAACGAGCACGTCAGACTATTTTATGCGGTGCACAGATTGTTCTCTATTAGGTTACCTGGAGGACATAACAAATGAGAGAACTGCAACTTGACAGAAAATGTATACAATTAAAACTTAAAACTCTGGAGGGATGGATAGGAGATACTTGACTAGGAGACATACTTCACTGCTACGTGGTGCAGCTCTTGGCTCTGTTTCAGCTTGAGGGAAATGCTTAAGCATGGGCGTCTGTTTATTTTAAAGATGTCAAACCATCAACCAATCTTATAAAACAGAAAGCATTCTGAATAGAAAGCACTTCAGAATAACCAACATGCTACAAATTTCTTTTTGTATAAATAAAAAGTTCTTTATAAATATATCCTCGCTATTTGCATGTCTAATCTGGTTTCAGCACTTTACCAAGTTTATTCTAAAGTGGTGTTTCCAAGGAGAATTAAAAAAGCTAAAAGATGCACAACGAGTTTTGGCAGTATAAAAACTTTTATGCAAAACTGACCTGATTCTGGAAAAAGTGAAATGTGAACACAGCGTGATATAATTGCATGGATTTGTTATTACACAGTCATTCTAACGACATCTGCTTCTTTCTTTGCCTCGCTGACTTGCACAGTATAAAAAGCAGGCTGCTGGTCATTCAGGAAGGACACCAGCTGGCTGTGATCCTTATTTCCTACTTGATTATTTTAGGCATATTTTTGACATGCCAGAAATTTATTGTTATACAGAAAACAACCATCTTCAAAAAAGTATCAAGAGCAAAGTTGAAATACTTCTGAAACGTGACTGAAAGAATAACTTGAAAACAAAAATCATAATAAGGGTTAATTTTGTATCAGAACGCTCAGGGATTTGCACTGGGATTTCTTTTTTGCTGTGATTTATCACTTCAATTTTGCTTGGTGTTTCCTCGTCTCATTTTCACACATCAGTATATCACATTCAAGAGCAAAGTTTGATTCCACCACTCCTACTGGAAGGCTGTTTCAAGGTGTCATGCTCAGAAATCCATGTAATACAAAGAGAACGTGTGAAGTATCATGGAGTATCACTAACAGAAGGGTTGTAATTAGTTTCTCCTGAATTTGCTCTTTTACTTATAATTAGATTGATCTGCCAGTCAGGCAGCCAGTGGTCCTACCTAACCAATAAGTCTGTGCAAAAAAGCAACAGACTTAGGCCAAATACAACAATAAAAGGGTAGAGAAAATGACATTAAATAGGCACTATCATAATCAAGGACTGAAAGATACAATGGTAAAGTTCTCCTCTCTGACCTATGCTGCTGATGAAAGCACAGGGTGTACCTGTACTGTAATTTCTGAATTGGTGATACAAATGGTACTGCCAGTGACTTTCAGGGATCTCCCCTGTGCAAATAACTCAAAAACCTAAATGGCAATGACAGATCTGTAAAGGAAGAGAAACGTTTTCACTACCGCTCAAAGAGAAATGTGATGTTTCTTTATAAAAATAAAATAATAAATTAAGCTACATGACACATACTTGAGATAAAAACCAGAATCCCCAAACCGATAATCACCAGCCACGATATCCAGGGGCCATGCCACTCGGCATGGCCTGAATGCTGCAGAAGACAGGTTGCTGGAGCGGGTGGCTTGATACAGTCTAGCAGAATTTATGTAGTATTTCACAAGCCAGCTATATTTTGCTCTACACAGTATATAGACAGAGAGACCAAAGGAAGCTCCTTGCAAAACTAGTAGGATGCTTCATTCTTAAATAGCCCACTCCAGACCTGCCCACTCCTGTATGCACCATTAAGAAACAGAAAATTATTCATATTTCACTATGCAACAAAACTCTAATTGAGTCTGAATAGATACAATATGGAAATTGCAATTACAGTAATTCCAGCTGCTGAGACAGAATGTGAGCAGCAGCCATGGACTCTAAATCCCAGTTTAACAGTGCTTTCCAAAATTCCCCAACAAGACTGGTAAACGTAGACAATCCTGCAGTGAGACTTAAGTATATTTTCCTAAAAATATCCTTCTGTTTTCATTCACTTTTTGTTTGCTTTTTTTTTTAAATTTTATTTTTTACACTACATGCATTAATTGGAATAATACTAAGTGCAACTATGTTATACGCTCAGCAACAGCACTTATGGTCCTGAGACTCACAATAAATGTTTATTGCAAATACCTGTCTTGTAAAATCTGAAATTATCATATGTATTAAGTTTAAAATGTAACATGGGGATAGTCATAGAACCATAGAATCATTTGGGTTGGAAGGGACCTTTAAAGATCATCTAGACCAACCCCCAAGAGTCCTAAAGCTGTTCGAGCCTTAAAATCTGACAAGAAGGCGGCACTGGAGAAAAATGCCATTTTCAGTAAGAATTAAAAGGCATTACATTTGTTTGGAATGAATTTTCCACTTACACTGAAACATCAATCACACAGCTCCCACTTTCAAATTATCTCATCATTGTTGATACGCTGTTTACAAAACAATTAAAAACAGAAGGTGTATTTCATTTTTCAAGTATAGTACTCCTGCTGTTTTATTGGATTTTTTTTCTTTCTCCCCCCAAAGATAGCCATAGAAGGAACTAGATATATTTTTATCATTGGAGACAAAAACAAGCCTCACACATTTGTTTACTTCTTTTAAGAGCCATTAGGTACAACCTAAAGAACAGAAAAGAAATTCTGGTTCGAGTTCCACCAGTTTGAACTTGTACTTTGGTTTATTAATTAATCCATGCCTTAATTCAAAATGAGGGCTTTCAATCCTGTCATTACCTTCCATAAACCCTGATAATTATACAATATTAGTTCTCAACAGCTCTTGTTAATATTAGGCTTGAACCAAATCAACAAACTCAAACTTAGGTTAACTGGCATCAAAAGATACTGTCTATCTTTAAACTGTATAGGCATTAATCTTTATGTTCAATAATTCTTTTCTTTAAAGACATTTAAAAGTATAAGGTAACAGGAAGTCTTTTCACTGAGAAATGCAGGATATTACTATACAATAGACAGTGAAAACCTGTCTAGTTTTCACATGCTTCACTGAGAAAGTGCCAGAGGTAATGAAGACCCATTGCACAACCCCACCTGCCGCTGAAACAGAGCCAACGTTGAAAGGGATCTATTTTTAGAGGGATGCTAAAGGTCAGCTAGCTAAGGCCTGTAGTCGTGCAATGTCATCCACACGTTAAGCTTTAAGATGCTTTTGAGCAAGACATTTGCTATATAGTAAATGGCAATTTTTTCTTCAAGACATTACATATTTTAAAGTTCACCTTCAATAAACAGTGCCAAAAGTGCTCTTAGGAAAAAGAAACGGCACAATTACAACTCGAGCGGGAATTAGAAAATGGTTGCACAATATAATGAGAGCCTCTGGAATGCTGTCATGATCCTGTTCCCATGAGAACAGCAAGAATCAGAGGATGGGTTTTTAGGAAAATACACAACATTAAGTTCTTGAAGAGCCACGGAAGTGTCATACGGTCTACAGGATGCCATAGAACTGGGGAAAAAAACCACCTCCCGTGCGTACGCGATGATAAAGCATCACATTGCATACACGCACACACAAAACACCCTCTTCGACAAGGGATGGATAAGTCTAAAATCTCACAGCTGCCCAGGACCAGGAATTCCACTGCCTCAGCCTGGCCACGTAAGTGACATTCAGCAAAGCCCCAGTGCCTGCATTTCTCTGGCTCCGAGCAGCATAGGGATTTCAAGTAAGTACACAGAGTCTGGGACACGCTGAGCCATCTCATCAGAAAAATAACAGCTGACAGAAAGCTTCACCTATGGCAAAACACAGCACGTGCAGCAAGACCCATGTACAGAGCAATGCCATCCACTAACTAGAAAGTGAGCAGGCTGTTTGGCTGAACAATTTCACAGGCTGAACTCAAGAGTAGGTGAGCCCAGCGCAGCGTAAGATGGGAGGCGTAGCTACAGCCACACAGCGCACCTTACGGAGCAGAGCCCAGGCAAGGCAATGCCAAGGGCCAACTCGCGGAAGACGCAAGCGGAGCTATAGCCGAGGAGCAGCTACAGGGCTGGAACTACTGGTGGAGAAAGGAAACGGCCTCCAGGTCTGTGCAAACCACGTCTTGTCTAGCTTGATCTCCTACGGCTGGGGCGCAAGCGGGTATCCTGCCGTGATGTACGTGACAGAGGAATTATGCCCTAAGATACGTATGCACTATTGAACCCCTTTGCATTTGCAAGCAAAATTTTTTTCCCTTTAGCGCTTCTGTCTAAGGTTTCACCCGTGACGTCCGAGTTGAAATTAAGCCACTCTTCATCTCCCCAAAATGGGATTTCTTGGCAGGAGGGAACAGCTCACAGAATCATAAGAGAAGAGCCATCTTCCTCCTCCACAGCAGGTCTCCCTTTTCACCGTGTAGGTGTGAACCCTCTCTGCCAGTCCTGCAGCCATCACCTGGGGAGCTGGTGTTCAACGAGGAGGAGCACTCCAGAGGAGGCCTGCTAGGACTGTTCCCCGCAAGAAAACTAGACCGGCTTCTGTTCTGGATTTAGTTTGCTACATGGCATGTAAATGAAATAAATCTCAAGTATTTCTACTGCTAATATCCAGGTCTTCAGCTGAACAGGGAACGATCACAGCCCGATCACAATGAATGAGATTAACAATGGCACAGAAGGTGACTACTGATACACAGTTGTGAGCTCACAGAAAAAAATAGCTTACTGCAGTCTAAGTCAATGTACATTCGTAGATGCTTGTACACAAATGGTATGACAGAACAGTGGGGATCGATTTCATGTTTTAATTTGCAAAATAAACTTGTACAGCAAACTTGTAGAGAATCAGAACATCATGAATTTTGACAGCTTTGTAGAAAGGAAGAAAGAACAGCAGAAAAAAAGAAAGAACGAACACAAGAACAAAAGAGCAAACTTTGCAGACTGACACCACTCATCCAGGAACCTTTCCAGCTGGAACACTACCAGCACTGCTGTCCTGGCACCAGTCAGAGGAGGATCCAACTCACTCTCCTTCCCTTCAGAGTCCACACACCTAACAGGAGCAAAAACGTAGTCCTTGAGGATGCTAGATATGACTTTGCATGGTAGAAGGAAGAAGGCAGTCTATTAGGTGGTCTATGTACAGCAGGAAGACATGTAATGCAGGCAAGAGATCTATAGCACCTACTACTTTCTGCCATGCCTTCAAAGACCTTACCTGCCCAACAATAAAATGCTCATTTTACTTAGTAACTGCTCTCACAAATTGTTCAACCTATATAATGCAGAAAACAGGGCCAATGAACTGCAGTGAATCTTAAATGCTTTTAGTGACACTGGAAAGAAGAGCAATGCTTTGCCTGTACCCTTTTCTTGGCAAGATGGGGAAAGAAAAGGGAAAAAAGAGCTAAAGAATATTTAGTTAATTGTGCAGCATTTCCTGCTTCACTGTTATCTTTATTATTTGCCATTGCCTAGGGCACATGAGTTTATACTAAGTGAAAAAGTGAAGGAACAAGTTACAAGTTTTATTTTCACTCTCCTACATTCCCACAAGTTACAGCCACTGACATGGTGCAACTTTTGTCCCCATTGTTCAGAATGGACCTTCCTGCTCTTTTATTGCACTATATTCTGTTTCATCAGAAGCTGAGCAGCAATTTCCTCAATAGCTCAGATCACAGATGTAAAAATGTTCACCACCATCAGAATGATTTACAAAAGGCACTAGTCCTCTGCATCCTCTATACAGACACTGGCCTTCCTGTCTCCACTTTTATGACAGGTAGCAAATGAAGCAATGAAGTAGAAACGAAGTAATAAAACGAAGACAAATCATTCATCTTGGGAAGGTCTGCATCAGACCAATTAAAATAATGCCTTAGACACACTGCAATAACATTGTACCTATGGGAAGAGGCTACTAGCACGAGCAAGCCCTGCAATTGCTATTTTCTCCAACTACATCCCTAGAGATTTCTAGCTCCAGCATAATAAAAGATTAAAAAATTAAAATATATTAAAAATTAGTCTTTATATTTTTTTCCAATAAGCTATTAAAGGAGATGATAGTAACAAATCTCTGCCTACAAACTGGTCCTCACACAGGAAGCTCACATCAGTCAAGATGAACACCAGCTACGGTGAGAATTACCAAGGGAAAGGAGCGTTTGCAGAGATGGGTCGCGCAGCTGCAGTCCACACTATGAACCCATCGACTTCCCTGTGAGGCAAGGACGTCCCTGAAGTAGGTAAAATGGCTGTATCCCGCACTCCCGTTCGCACCAGAGGTGCAGGAACTCCTGCCTAGCTCTCTCCCATGTTGCATTTGACATCATCGGGCCAGGTAGCTCTCCCCTCCCTGCTCAGATCAGGGCTGCATCCATCAGTACCGCATCGCTGAGGCCCAAGGGCTCAGGGCTGTGCATTCATGTGCCAGCATCCACCATTACACTATAAAGAATCAAATAAAGAGGATGTAAATCCTCAGCACTCCTCAGTATCAGGCCTCCATGTTGCTCCATCCTTTGTCACGTCCTCAGCAGCAGTTTCCTCTAGAGTTAAATCACAGGCATAAAAACGCTCGCTGCCAGAGTGATTTACGGAGCTGTAATACAAACAGCAGCCTCCGTCTTCCCTGCTGCGGCAGGCAGCACAGGAGGACATGCCAGAGACCAGAGCACGAAGACAGTTGTCGAAAGAGCAAGCTAGGGATGGTCTTCGGCAGGCGAAAACCAACATGATTTCATTCAACCCTGCGCTCAGAGTGCCCTACCAGTCCTATAAATGTCCTGGCCGCATTTCAGAGCTGTGTCTGCTCCCCAGCTACAGGGATACGGGCACCTGCTACCACAGGTTTCTCTCTAGACAGTTGGTCCTGTCCTATTTCAGGAGAGATGCTCCCTGGTCTGTGGATTCTCCCATGTGTCTGTAAATCAATCAAAATCTGGTTTAGAATTTTGTTCTTCTCTCATCCAGAGTCCTAGTCTAAAAATAGCACCCATTGCCTTCACATCTGCTGATTTTCAAACAATTTTATAAACACTGGTATCTAATTACAGCATATCACTGCTCATTACAATTACATGCCATTTACTAGTTGTATGGCCAGTGGAAACTCTTTTCATATTCCAAATAAATTCTCCATCAATGCCACACATGGTTTTGTCTTAAAGATCTAGCAGAAAGACTAAAAAAAAATAGTTGGGTTTTTTTTTAGCTCATCATTTCTGACCACTTCAAAGGTTTACAACAAAATTCAGTGTCAAAAACAATGAACAAGAGTTGAACATTGGGGAGATTGCAAACCACAGAAAATCCACTGTGACAGAGTTAACTGAAGCATGATCACACAGGCTATCAGACAAATCTGGATCACTTGAATGGACTGGCACAGCTTAAAGGGGTTTTTCTTTCATTTATAATTAACCACTTGGCTGTCACATCACTGTATCCACGCACTCTGGTTGTGAATGTTTACACTGAAATCTCTGTAGAAGACACAGAGACTGTGAGCTAGAAAAGGTGAGAAGGGAAGTTATATATGTGCATCAGTGAGATGCTAAGTTTAGCATCACGGAAGCAGCCAGAGCAGAGAGAGAACCATTCACCAGCAAAACAGCCACCAAGGCAGCAGGTCTGCGCGGTTCCCTGGGTGCCTTTGCCCCCACCTACAGAAACATTTTGGGGTGCAGAGCATGGTAAGGCTTTGGCCTGTGCAGTCTGACTTCTGATATGGGGTGCAAGGATAAACTTTGGCTAGGAAGAGGTTATCAGACAAAAGTCATTAATGCTCCCGAAAAGCATCAGATGACGCAGACAGTGGTCTATGTAACTTGAGATAGATTTCCCAGGAAGTTCTCAAGGACACAAAAAGCTTGTCATGCTATTAGCAACTTTCAAAATGAAAGCTGCAATAAGACATATAACAATGAAGTATGGAACTCCAGTTTAAACAACGCACACATGAATTTAAGCAAATTAAGCACAGCTCATCCTGCTTTAAAAATAGCTGCTTCTGCCACTAAATACACTCAAAGTAATTTTATAGAATGCCAGAATAATTGAGGTCAGAAGGGACCTCTGGAGGCCATCTAGCACAAACCCCCTCTCATGCAGGGCCAGATAGATCAGGTCACACAAAGTTTACACATTCAGGTCCTTGGCTACTCCTCTCAGAGAAAGCCATTTCACAGGAGGTAATGGCTCAGTGTGCTTGTGATTTATTTCTTTAAAATGCTGAAAATGCAGCGGTCAAGACTGAACCTTCTAATAAAGCCAGTAATGTCCCGTGCTTCACAAACAAAGCTTTCAGCAGTGCAGCAAGCGCATTTATATCTCAGCCCTTGATGAAGACATCCGTATAAATCTGCCTTCTCTGAACTTGATGCCACATAGACATCTTCAGTAGCTTATCTACTTGTGTACCTCAGATATTTTTAAAATAGAATTTACTTTCATTTTCCTATTGAGAATATTCTTCAAAGTGTAGTTCAACTTATCACTGCAATCAGAGTCCAAAAATGCATGCAGCAAAATCTTTAACCCCCTAGACAAGACAGGCAGCGACACTCGACTTTGGAGAGCCACAGACCCATCTCACTGGCGTGAGAGCCAGAAGCAGACACGTGTGCATTTTGGAGACTTCCCAACATCACAGAGTCTGTCCCTCACTGACTGCATCACAGCAAAGGAGAGCACTCTCCCAGTATGATGCCAGACCCCCAGTCTGCCCCCAGCACCTGCTCTCCAGCACCTCGGGGCAAGAGGGGACATTGTGTGGCAGCATGTGTCACCTGCGCTCACTCAGGAGTGGTCGGAACCACTGGTTACCTGGACCAGTTACATCCAATGCCCCTTCTTCCTTTAAGCATTTAAAGGAAAGAGCTGTCTGCTTAACTAAGTAGTCAAAGGGAACAAGGTTTAAGCTATTGTAAAGCTTCCACAGGGCGAAATCTGAGTAGACACTCCACAACTCAACCACAAGCCACAATGCCACAAGACACTGGGGTTTGTTAGTCCCACTGCTGATCTGATACGTGTTTCTACAGCACTTTGCAGAATGATGCAACATTGCTCCAAGAGTAACAAACAACAGAGGATGCTGTTCACTCCAGGCCCTTCGTTTTGTCTCCTGGCAGCTCTGAGGGATTACTAATTTTGCAGTAGTTGCCAGCACCAATACACCAACCAGTGGGTTGAATATTTTAGCTGTAATAAATAGGTTTAAAGAAAGGCTTTCTTCACTGACAACCTGCTTTATTTTTGCCAGCAGGCATGAATCAAAACAGAATCACAGTACCCTAGCCTGACTTCAAAGGATATGAACATTTAATTTTTCGCAGCTTTTGCTTCACTGTCCATTGTACTGCAAATACACCCCCGGGCCCCCAAAATCTCTTTCATCACTAATTTAACGTGCTTTTTTTTAAAGATGACAATACAGAGAGCATGAGATGCATTTCCAGCAAAGGCTGACCTGGCATGACCTTGTTTATTTTCCAGAACATGCCCAGCCTGTGGACACACACTGGGTTTCTCCATGGGCAGGAGGCTGAGCTGGACCCAGCAGAGCTGGAGGATGGACTCCCAGTGCTGTTTCCCCAGACAGAGCCCAGGCTCCAAAGGTCAACATGCATCAGCAGATGGGAGGCAGCACATGATTTCCTTTTGCTCCACGGCATAGCAGAGGACTAGAGATCAGATCTAAGATTTAACGCAATGATGCAAGTGAGGCAATTAGTAAATGACTCGGCATCTGTAGACCAGCAGGCCCCCAATTAACCAGCTAAGTACATTATCTTTGTGGAGATCATAGATTTTTCCCTTAAGATAATTGTCTGTGTATAACTTCTGCAACTTGTCATATCCTGCTGCAGACTTGGGCTCCAGTCCTGCAAGGTACCTACTTGCCCTTGCGCCGCTGACGTCCATAGGAAGCAGCATGCCCCGACTTCCCCGAGGAGAGCATTCTCAGGCTCAGAAGTCTCAGTGAAAGATGGAAAAAGGACACATTACTTTACCAAATCAATAATTCATCCTGTGGTCCCAAATAGCCTTTTATTCATTAGCTTCCATTCAAGGGGAGGTGGGGGGGGTGTTCATTTGTGAATGGCCTGAACAACAGGCTCTAATTAGCACTGTCTCTCCTGTTCTCTCAAGACTCCCTTCATCTTTACCCTGGGCCTGTTTCACAGCCAGAACACCAATCAGTCCAGGCAACAGTCCTTGCAACATGCTAGTGCTTATCAAGCACGGGGACTCCACCAAGCAATATGGCAAATTTCAGCTAAGCTTAGGACAAGTAAAAAGAAAACAATGAAAAATCTCTTGTCCTCCTGCCCTACCATTCTCTATTTTAGGAGTTAACATAAAAGATCAGGTGTTCGTATGAAGTTCTCAGAACATTTATTCCAGTTCAAAAGGTGGAAAATATCTCAGCAGTGGTGACTAAAGCATCCACAATGCTTTGGGAACCCAGCAACAACCTCTTTCTGACTTTTGGGCACTGAACAGACTTCAGCCTGTTTACTACATCCAAAAAACCAATGCTGGCAATTAAACACTGGCTGTTTTAACAAAGTGGCTCACATTTTAGACAGATGCAATGTCAGCCATAAGGCTGCATACAGTTAAAAGGACAGACATTTTTCAAGGGCTGCTTTCTGTAGGGGGAAAATAATGTGTGATCCATGCAAGAGAGAAGCTAAGAACATGTTTTCCAGTGAAAGAAACCCTCCTCTCATCTACCACACAACCTGGCAACCCCACACCTGGGGGAAAGAAGAGCCATGAGACAATCAGAGAGCATGCTGCATCGGTGCACCTCTCATCTCAAAGGTTTTGAAGGTACTGGCCATCCTTTGATGCCCATGAATATCCTGAAACCACTCTTATTTCAAACAGCAGGCATTTTGCTATCAGATGCTGCCCAGGTACTACCCTACTGAACCCCGGCCAGCTATGCCAGTAATGATAGGAGCACAGAGCTAAACTGCAAAAGTGTGGCTAGGAATGGGGCCAACACCACAAGAGGGAAAAAGCCCTCAGAAGAGTGCTATGGGGTTTGTATTAAAGCTGTGCAGAAAATGATATAACTGCCCCATGAAGTATTTGAGAACACAGAAGGAATATTCCCTTCTGTCTTGGGATGAAAAGCTAACATCTCTACAACCACCACCAGTCTGAAAAGCATAAAACCAAATTTCAGTTCAGGTCAGACAAAAGTGCCATTTCATTTTGACCATATTAAGAAAAAAAAAAAAAACCAAAACCCCAAAGCCAAAACAAAACCAAACAAAAAACCTCCAGGGTTGGTTTACTTCAAACAGAGCTGAAATGCAAAAGCAGTTACATTCATCTCTCCCTCCTCTGCATTTCAACTACCTTGTTACTGTCACCTCTTTTATAAAAAATGTAGGCCCTTTTCCAGGGCTCTCTACACCCATGCTTTATTTGGTACATCAATCATTTGTCTCCTCAATCAACTCCACCTACTGCCACCTTGAGCTTCGCAGGCAGAGGGGAGTACTGAGTATTTTGAAATGCACCGTTCTGTTTTCTGCAGGCCCCGTCTAGCTGATCTTGGGCTCAGCTCCAATCCTTCACCACAGCCACCGCTCCTCAGCCCGAGCTCCGGAGGCCTGTTGTCCCCTCTCTAAGGCACAGGTGAGGTTTGCTGCAGAGAGATGCTGCGCGGCTGGGACCAGCTTCTGGAAAACCGCAGGTTACTGAACTCTAGACCTACAGTCCTCCAGGGACCCGCCAGCTCCGGTTACTGAATTGCCACTGGGTATTGTGGATGGCTCGATGTTTTCAAACATTTGTCGTTCACCAGTAAAAGACTCCAGTGAGGCTAAAGCGAACTGTGTTCTCAAAATGAGTATTGATCATACAACAATATCCATTTTGAAACAGCTGAGTTATCTGATCATTTCTGCTCTTCCATTTCCTCTGTGGGTAATTTTGATTTCACTTTTGAAGGCACGTTCTGCCCCATTAAGACATTTAAAACTGCAACACAACACAGAGCTGTAAACGGTTGCAGAATGCAAGTATTCAGAAGCACAGAGCAGCATTTTGTAGATATTTATTTTACAAGCACTGCCCATGTCAGGAGCATTTTACAGATGTTTGAAATCCCCATCCCATCTTTTGCTTTTGTCATATGACAAGACGACCTGTAAGGTGAATATAGCCCTCCTCCACCTCAATAGATGCAGTTATCCCATTTCCACTCTCGCCCTTCACATTTCATTAACATGGCAAGCTCCACACCTGTCCCAACTGCAAAGAGCAGGACGAGACCTCCCACAGGCAGCACAAAACCATTTCCGAGGGAGCCTTGCTACACGCACAGACGCCAAGTAGCAGGTCGAGCTGTATCTGCCAGCTTCACGGCAGCTGTTGATAAGCCAGATTTCTCGACAGTGACAAAGCGCACTCTCGCAGCGGGACGGGAACACCGCGGTAAAGGGCTCTGCTATCTGACGGCCTTGAGCCAGCTGGGACGCGCGCACTATTGCGCTGTCGGAGAAGGTCTCTGCAGCACACCGGTCTGCCGGGTGGGTTGCAGAGCAGGGAAATATTTTGCAGATGCAAGCAGAGAAGGACTGTGAGAGAACAAGATTAATACGCTTGCATTCAAATTTCACGTAGAGACTAAACACCTCATCACAACGTGCTGTTCGGTAACACTATGATGGCTAATGTTATTAAGTGTGTTTTCAAGGAGGGAACTTAAGTACTTTTATGAAACACAGTCCAATGTTTGCTACCTTACCACACCTTAACATTTCCAGGTCACAGACAAGCATTTCTTTAATCTAAACTATTCAGTAACAAAGTAACATCACCACCCCCCATAGTATTTGTAACATTTAAACTTTCTCATGATTTCCCTTACGAGATTAACATAGGTTTCAAGTAATACACCAAAACAACTCACGCTCTGCGGCTGTGCTAGAAATGAAGTTATTGTAAAGTGCAGTGCTGCATGGGTGCTGACTGCTGTCTGGTAAAGAGAAAATTTCACACAGTTTAGTATCAGCAAATCATAAACATATTTAATTGTTTGTGAACAGCCCCATTGGAAATAGTGGCAACACACTTCTGTGTAGCATTGAAAACATGCTAAGGGTCACAAACTCTTTCCCTGAACATGATTCAGCAACTACCCTAGAAGTCACGATTGATAAAGTAACGACATTCCCCTTGTCTTGCACCCCAGAAGCTACCAACATTACGTTTCAGTCCAAGCACCACTGGTGATTTGTATTTGCTGAAGATGAAAGCCCAAGACAAGCCCACTCTAAGCCTTTTTCTCTTTCAAGTTATGCAAAGGCCA
The DNA here is from genome assembly GCA_035590195.1 of Aviceda cuculoides. Lineage (NCBI taxonomy): Eukaryota > Metazoa > Chordata > Aves > Accipitriformes > Accipitridae > Aviceda > Aviceda cuculoides. The sequence continues at coordinate 16,701,725 of JAVJGG010000039.1, forward strand.
AATTTAACTTCAATCGGACCAGCACAGGAAAGTTCTATCCATCAGCTGTCAATGCGGTTCAGCTTGTAACTATCTTTTGGGGTTTGCTTTCATGTTCTGTTGATTTGTATTGGCATAAGTCTGAGTTTCATCTCTTGTTCTGATTGTCCAGTTTTAACATTTGTCACAGAAAAATTCACTAGAGTTGGTACAGACAAAGCTTTAGATGTCAGAAGCTGAAGACATGTAACAGCATGAAGATAATGAAACTGAAAACTTTTGTTAAATCTTTCAGCACTAAGTTAGAATTTTTATAGACTTACAGAAAGCCACTAAATAAACTATAACAACCAGGCAATTTAAGAAATTAACAGATGAAGGTAGAAGCACACAGAGCACCAGCAGCATCCAATCACAGACACAAGTATAAAGACAATATCGCTTTTTATGCCACTGATTACATGTGCTATTCGAGCCTGTTTGGACATCACGTTAAATCTAACCATATAGATCAACTCATGCCAGTTATCTACAGAGAACAATAAAAATCTCT
>JAVJGG010000039.1:16717839-16751752 GCA_035590195.1 Aviceda cuculoides
CCCCCCCCCCCGCCCCCGGCCCAGCATGGGTGACTGCAGCCTCCCAGGCTGCAAACGTAGCAGCGTTAGTGGAAAAAACAGCCGTTTTCTGGCAAGAAAAAAAAAAGGGATATGAAAACAGAAGGGGAAAACAAGCACAATCACAGCTCTGTCTGTGGGCAAACAGCCTGCGCTAGAGAGCCAAATCGCTCTGAAAGCGGGGTAATGTAACCTGGTGCATGTGCTGTCCCTGTTGCGCTCCATACGGGGATGCCGGGAACTGGCACCGCTTTGGTTTGGGGGTTTGTGGAAAGAAAAAAGTGAAAAGGAAATACTGCTTGTTTTTTGAAGTTGACAGCTCTCTTGGAAAAAAGTTGCTGCGAACGAGTGAATTAGTATAAATTGTAGTGCAGCTAGGGGCCAGACATCTTCAAACGCTTGAAATTCCTGCGAGGAAGTGTTATTAGTTCTGTTAACGTATTTTGGGAAAATGAGGCCAAGAAAAATTGCTTTGTCAACTAGGTATCACCATCTAGCTTCGACAAGACGTGTAAGAATTAAAATATCCCTGTTAGATACTATAAGAACTTAAATAATTATAACCAGAAAATGACACAGAATGAGGAAAGTTACCTGTTGCTAGCGTGTATCATCACAGTCTGACTGGGGTCACAAGATCTTACTTTTGGAATGCCGTATTTATTTATTTTTCAAATCGAGCGTCTCCAGCTTGTGAAAGCCACGTTCTCCACATCAAGCTGGGTTCTCATTAGAATACTACTGACAACAGGGACACAGGCATTTATTGAGCTAATGTCTGGTTTCAATACTTAAGCTGTGTGAGCCACAGGTATTTCAGCTAAACCACAACAGATAAACACCTTCCATCTTGGCTCAGCAGGCACCACCAACCAGGGCAAAGTCTTTGCCGGTAGATGAAACAGCTAAGACTGAGACAGCAGATAATGGCATTGCAAAGGACCACTACCTAAACACCTTCTTAACAGCAAACCATTATCTGTTCACAGGTGCTTTACACGTGTTGCATTCTCTTTTTGTACATTGTTCATAGACTAACAGCATTCTTCTACAAGAAAGCAAGTAGATAGCATGGACCAAGGTGATTATGTAAACTAAAACCAAAGAAAGGGAAAGCAATACCTCACTGAAAATGTCGGTTTATGACTGTCAATCCGCTGTTGAAGGTAGAGGTGCAAGGAAAAACACTAGCGCTTCTCTTGAAAGCTGTTCTGAGGTGGCACTCAGTGTATTGCAGGGTTCTGCCTGCTGCATACCAGCGTGCTTGGGGGGCAGAGGGTTAATCTGAATCACCAAGGTGATTATGTAGCTGTAGGAATTGGCTTAGAAGATGGGTCTCAAACCTCAACAGCCTGGCAGATTACAAAGAGAGAAAAATAGACATCTCCAGAGATGTAGAAGAATGGAAAGAAATTGCTTACAGGAGTACAAAGGCATCTAATTAGAATGAAACAGAAGATAATAAGATAGGGAGAAATTTTGGCAGAGTATATCAGAGAATAATTCCTGACCGTGAATCTATTAAGCAGAGGTAGAACCTCTCGGGGGGGCAGGGAGGGGGGCGGGTAGCAGGAGACCAGTTGGTTGGAATATATAAAAGTAGACTATACAAAACATTAGAAACCATACAACTATAAAGGAAAATGCCTCTGGAACTATATCTACTCTTAACAGTTCTTTCCCATCTATAAATTTATAAGCTAAGCTTTAATTAAGAGAGAAGAGTCACAGCCATGGTAATACTCCCTCACAGCTGCTTTTCCTTTGGTTCTTAATGTTATTATTGCTGCTTTCTTCACAGCCACTGAGCTTTGGAATCATGGCTGTGATTTTGAACGAGTTTGAAACCAGTTCAGAGGGTACTGCGCACAGTGAAGAACAAGAAAATGCCAGCTGGGAGTGGTACTTGGAAAGGAGAAGCCTTGTGCTGCAGTTCCTGAACTCCAACCTGAGCCTCCACCACCTTCAGTACCACCAGAGCAAAGTTGAGCTTCTGAAGAAGTCTTGCTTTTACTTGGAGATTGAGCCCAAACACGTGAACGTGAGAGACCAGAACCACGTGATGTATCGCACTGACATCTTGCAACTAATAGACACCTACCAATTCCAGAGGATGAAGAAGGTGGGAAAAACCCAGACTGAAATCCAGCTATCACTTTTAACTGAGCTGTTAGAACAGCTGGAACGAGGTCAGGAGGAGCTGAACTGTTACATAGAGACCTCTGACATGATAACTTTCCTCTCCTTGTGGGACTTGATTATGCAGAGGCTGTCCAAGCTCTCCAAGTTTATGGAAACTCTCCTTTCCTTGCAAGTGCCAGGAAAGCTCTATGTCAAGCATCGTTTGGTGTCACATGTAGATCTTAGAGGTACTAGACTTCCCAACATTAGGCTTTCTCTCTGTACAAAGACACCACTGATTTTTGATCGAGAAGAATCATTTGCACACAAGAACTGGGCCAAGCTCAAGTGGTTTACCGAAAATCAAGAGCCACACCTCGAACAATATGAACTGCATGTTAAGTTACTGACAAATGGGAGTCAGACAGAAGCGGGATATGGCAGTACTCAGACAGTGACCTCCAACACACATGTAGTCTACGACCTGCACCCTGGCAGATCATATGAATTCACTATTAGAAGATCACACACTGACACACTTGTCTGTGAGAGATGGTTCGACAGCATTACACTGAAGACAAAAACTAACACTGTTGAAGACGCAGACGGCAGCGCTTGTGCACCAGAAGGATGAGGTGGCACGCAAGAACATTTTTCTCATTTTATCCATTTGAAAAAGATGAATGAGATAAATTAAAGGTAAACCTTATTTTCAAACACTTTGTGTAAAACTGAACTCATTCTGTTTTCAACAACAATTTTACAAGCGCCTTCCCCAAATCTTTCCAGGTTAACAGTAACCCTATTCCAAACTTCTCACACAAAACGACATCCTTACGCAGCATTCGGGACCCAACACTCACTTCCCACTGCTGGAACTCACAGGTGGGAGCTGCTAGAAGCAGGCGGTCTTGCAGGACACCTCGGATGCAAAGCACAGGAGATAGAAGCTTCTCCATCATACAGTGCTTTCCATCCACTGCAAGATGCCCAGTGCCAGCTTCTTGCAATGACGTTGTTTTGGTTTTGTTACCCCAAGTTATTTTTTTCCCCCCACGTCCTTCCTCCAAAACGCCTGAACTGAATCCTAAGCTCTTCAAATCACGCACCCTAACTTATTTCTATCTCTGGTTCCTCTCACCCTCTACACCCTGTGCCTTATCGGTACCTAAGCATGATTTCATGCTCACCCCCTCTACAGTGCGTGAAAAGATCACTCTGATTAAAAAACAAAACAAAACAAAACAAAAACCACCAACAAAACCCACCACAACAAAAAAACCCCTCAAAACCAACCACCGCCCCGAGCCCCCACAACAAACAGGGAAGGGTAATACATCCACACAACCAATATGTAGAAAACAATCTTTTTTGCCATGTACTGCAGTCAATGCTCATTTTCTTTTTTACCATTTGGTTCAGTCCAAACATAGCTGTCCCCACACAGATTCTAGTCAAAGCATCGCATAAACAGACCTTTTAGTAATAAAATCTATTATTTAAATAAATTCAAATCATTTTTACAATTATGGCTTAAATATCAAAAAAGGAATGTTGAGGTTCATTCTTATAAACGGTAGAAGCAGTTAAAAACATTTGTATCCAAAACGTCATTTGAGGTTTGCTGCAAGTCACAGACATACAAAAGATAAAAACCTGCCACATTTAAAGTTCCTTAATTTACACTTCATGACACTTAACATTTCATTTCTATTTAAAAAAAAAACCCAACAGTTTATTGCAGTAAATTGATTGTCCTACACAGATCTGTCCAAATCCTCAAAAACAGTCCACTGGGCTTCTCCTTTGCCAGCTGGAGCCAAGGAGAGGTTTCCTAGTTCTGGACATCTGTAATTTCACCGCCAGGCCAAGCGGGATGCAGGGCGATGGCTGCAACGGCACGGACCGCCACAGGCTGACGCCTGGCACACCGCTTGCTGCGCGGGAACACAGGTTCCCGTGGTTCAGCTTGGGCTCAAGCTCTAGCTAGCGCCGAGGAAATTAAGTTATCCTGCGGATGAACCGATATTCGTGTCCTGCAACAACAGTCTTTTGTCTCTGAGCTGCGGAAAACATAGTGCCTGTGATCAGACAGATACCCTGTGCACCGCGCTGCCAGTGGTTTCCTATTGGAATTACCAAAGGTTTGGTCGTTTTGTTTTTTCATAAGTATGTTTAGAATATGTGCTCGAACATAAAATTCTTTCAAAAGTAAATTCAAAGCTCTGTGTGCAAATGAAAATGGACTACTTTGAACTTCTTTCTTCTGTTAATTTCTATGATTCTCTCTATCCATGAGCATAAGGACACGAACACAATATTCAGCTGTCACTAACAGTCTATAAAAAGTTTGATTAATTGCACTTTCTGCTATCCCTGACTATTGCCGCTGCATGACCAACTCTACAGGTACCTGCTCACAGCCCAAACAGCCCAAGAGTCCACCCTGGCTGTTACTGCTGCTTGGGTGGTGTAGGGCAGCCTTTTCTGAACACCAGTTCCAAAATGCACCTTCAAAGGAAAAAAAATACGTATATTGTCTTGCTACACAGAGGTGACCAAGCAAAGCATTTCAGTCTAGGCTTTACCATCCAAAGAGTAGCAGTAAACACTTTTTCCCTGCTGAGTGCAAAGGGAGATGCTTTGTGAGATCTCTTTCTTGGTCTGTACAAACACACGGCCACATCCCACAAGAGAGCATTGGACTAAGCCACTACACTCGGGGTGAGTTTCCTCATTTGCATTACATGTAATGAAATAACCAGCAAAAAAAACCCAGGGGAGAGACTCTCCACTTACATTAGATCATGAAAATGAAACCCACTGGTTCTAAAGGGACCAAGGTGACGTTGCTAGAATGATGCTGGCACCATGCTAAAGTATTTATCCCAACAATTCCAGGATCTTTCACAATTCTCCACATCGTCTTGGAGATACATAATTGCCTTTCAAGTAGTCCACAAAATTATTCCCACACAAGCTTATTTTGGAATTGCAATAGTATTTGCAAAATCAGGCTGCTGCAGAATCTTTGAAGTCATCCTGGCTGGGATTTTAAAGAGCAGCGATGAACTTTACATCTTACCAGTTTTTATCAAGCATCTTTAGAACCAGCAGGAGTTCACTTCCTACAGGTTTTTGTCCCTCAGGGAATCGCCAGCTGTATGGCTCTTATCATGCTCCAGTAAGACAAGAGCAAGCCTGGCTGGTCTCTAGCATACAGATCAAACCCACCAAATGCAGAAGTGCAGGAAGGTAGTTTAAAATAAGGAAGAGAACAACAAAATTTCTCCATAGGTTCTTGAGTCAAGTCTAACACAGAGTCATGAGAAGAAACACAGCATTAAATAAGGACTTTTCCAGACACAACGCTTTCTTATTGCACATTCCTCCACACTGGAAAGAGCCATGCTGCATTTTCAGTTGCAAACACAGGACAAAATTCATCCCTGCCAGAGCGCTGCGAAGTCACAGGGACCCCTCGCTTACGCCAAGGAGGACTTGTGTCCCAGCACAGTATATACTTGGTGCAAAACCACCGTGATTGCATCTCGGCTCCATCCCACGTGAACATTTAGAGACAGCCAAGCGTGTGATCCTGGGGAGAGCTGAGGCAGGCACTTCATACATTCGGAATTGAAATCGGATAAAAGACGCCCTCCTTCTCATGCTTCAAAAAGCAGCTACGTGATTCAGCAGAGAGCACCACTTCACCGCTATACATCTGTATCAGCCATACGTTACCGGGCAAAAGCAGCCTTCTCTAGTGAATCACAGCTTCCAGTTCATAGCAGTTTGGCTACTTAAAATAAAAAAATAGATTAAACACATATATGCTGTGGTACATTTATCAAATTTCCATCACTGCTCTTAAAAACTCAGGCCATAAGACTGTGAAACAAATTCACAGAGTTAAAAGTTAATAAATTAGAAGCAGCTTTAAAAAAATATGGGGTAGGAAAGGCGGGCTCTTACGGGAGGAGATTTCAAATAAAACTCAGAACAGTTTAAAATATGGTGACAAATTGCAACGTTTCCTGGTAGGAGCAGTCCTTCCTTTTCATTAACTTTATATTGGTGGGGACGACCTCCTTTGTACAAAGAATAAGTAAATCTATTTACAAAATCAGCTTGGCCTTGGCTCTGTGATATTTACACACTCAGAGAACAGCATTTTGGCTAGACAAAGAGCAGTACGTGGTTCTCTCTTTGCTTTCTTCCTTCACTTAAAAAAACCCCACAAAACAAACAAAAAATGTTTTTCTCCTTTGAGAAATAAGAACCCTTAAAAATTCCCTGGCCTTGGTTTTAAAATGAGTGGTAGTACTCAGAAACTTTGGTCCTCTACGGCAAATGGCAGCCTGCCGCGCGGCTCCGTTGTGTGCAGTCATTCCGCCCTCAGCGAAGGGGCTGAGGATTTGGTCCCCAAAGCGCAGCTGCACCGGCAGATAGGACGGCGGCTCCGCTGAGCATCTTACAGTTAAAAAAATAGTATCATCACATTAATAAAGTCACACCCCCATCCAGTTCCAACGCTTTTTTGGTTTGCTAGAGCTGAAAGTTCCCATCCGAGGTTGCACTGATTAAAAAAAAAAAAAAAAAAACCCCAAGGTGCCAAAGCACGCACTGAAGCGGAGCTGTCGCTGTGCAGGGGAAGATCCTGGCTCCCCCACTGCATTTGGCTCCGTAGGTCATTAAATCATGGAAAGATGGCGTCCTTCCCAAGGCACACGTAACGTGGGTCGGGTAGAGGGGGACGAGCTCAAGGTACAACCCATCCTCATCGGCAGAAGGCTGGAGTCTTCCTGACAAAAATCCCCTGGGCTGCAGTATAGCAGTTGCGCTGTCTGTAATGCTGCAGCAGTCTCCTCCACAAAGGGTTGCACTCCAGGAGGTACCGGTTCCCTGTGGGCGCAGGGATGGGGGAAGCAGGTTAGTGGCCAGAAGAGGCTCGGACGACACCGTCACAGAAACTTTTAGCTAACGCTTCTAGCCTAAGGGTGCTGGATAACTTGCGGGGACATTTCCTTTAGCCAGAGCTCTGTGAAATCCCAGCTCCCCTTTCAGTGCCGTCAGATCTGCGAGCAGCTTCCCTACACATCACAGCCCACGCCTGCGTGATTAGGAGGGAAATAAGCAGCCAAACTCTGTTAGGAGAGAGCTCTAGCATGCAAGTGACAGAAACAACGTGGTCCAAACCAGAGGGTGAGAAAAACTAATTATGCATGCTGCATACAAGCCACGCACGACCTCTGCTTTGCACAGATTGCCCAGACAGGCCAGTCTCAAAACCACAGGCAGTCTAAAGGGCAGAAGAATAAGGCAGGACCATCAGTTGTACTGGTTTGGATCTCCACCCCTTTATCCAAGCATCCTGTTCCCCTGCAGGCCTGTGCACACTCCCAGGAGACCCACCTAAAATGCAGAGTCCTTCCTGAGCGCGCGTGATACCAACATTGATCTGGTTCGGGTCGGTAACAAACCCCAGGTACTTCTTCTGCCAGCTCTTGGTGGGCTTCCTATCGATCTCCGACCGGGGGCAGGAGCGTACAGTCGACAGGATCACGTATCTCCACTCGCTTCCTAGGCAGCAGAATTGAACCAGACTTTTTTAGAACGAAGCATCTGGTCACCCCTCCACCCCACAAGACACTCATTTCTCTACAGCAAGACCCACAAAACTGCAGCCACCATTTGGGTTTCTCCAGCTCTGGAGGCCATCGGGTGCCTGGTCGTTGCTCTCCAAAGAGCACGTGTTATGGCAGTTCTTTAACCCCCCCTTCAGACATCCTCCACCTTCCCGTCTTCAGCAGTCTCACCCTGCCTGGCCACTCCAGAGGTTTCCAAAGGATTTATGATAAGCACAAATCACCCAGAAATCTGGCCCAGGGATGCTTTTCCCTCCGTGGCCGAAACGACCCTGCTGCAGGATGTGCTCAAGGACCGTCTCCGCCAGAAGTTGCTCCGGTCCTCAGGAAGGCCGGAGAGCAGAGAGCGGCCCCCCCGCCTCCCGCCAGCCTCACCTTGACTCTTCCTGATGGTGCAGACGGTCATTCCACAGATGCCCTCTTTCAGGAGGCTCTTGTTGATCTCGGACACCTGGGTGCTGTAGGGGCTCAGGATGGCGATGCTCTCTGGCCGGATGGTGCCATCTAGTGTCAGCTGCTTCGCCAGCCTCACCTGGGGGGGGACCAGGGTCCTGCTCACCTGGGAGCGGTGGCCGGATGGGAACCAGCTCTCCGGCACCCTTGTCCCCAGGGCAGCCATGGTGCCCGGCTGTGCTGCTCCCCCCGCTCCGGGTCACGCTTCCCTACCGCTGCCTCTGGGCATCCTGACGTGCTCCAGGCCCCAGAAGATGCCAAGCAGAGGCTGCACCCCACCGAACTTTTATCTTCCGTCACTACTCGTTGTCCCCTCCACGATCCCCAGAGTCACCCTGCACAACGCCCTCCTCCCTTCTGCATCTCCAGCAATTCCCCAGGGCCCTCCTCACCGCCTGCTCCACCTCTTCTAGGTTAGCTTTGGAGTTCTCATTTTCTTCCTCCGTAGAAACCATGAGGCTCTGCTCCTTCCCCTCCACGTGCCCGAAGATGATCGGGCAGCAGCCGTTATCTTTGTGGTGGAAGACGCTGGGTTTACGGCAAAGCTGGGGCCACGTTTTCAGCCGCGTTCCATAAAACTCCTGGGATGGGAACTCGCAAATGCCTTTGTGCTGGCAGAGAAAAGGGGAGAAACTGAGGTAAACAAAACCCAAGGAACTTTTCAACTTGCAGTGTCTTTTTGAGCGGGCTTCACCTGCAACGCCGTTGTGCTATAGCTGGCACGGGGCGAGTGCTTTATTCATTAGTCTAGGAAGCGAAAGCACTAATGGAGAATATCTGTTTCCCAGCGGGCCTGAGGCAAGCCCTGATAGCGGCATGGTGTGTGATAGAGAAAAGACAACGCACTTGAGGGCCTCACCATGCGGTACTGCGTATCCAGCATCCACGCCTGATTCTGGTAGCGCTCAAAAAGAGACACCTCCATGCCGAGACTCTTGCAGAAGTCGTTGTTGACCACGGGCCGCAGCTGTTTGTGATCCCCAAGCAAAACAACCTGGAACGAAGAGCAGACACCTCAGCTATGATGGTGGTGGCACTGGTGAAGGCAATCAGCACTTTGAAAGGCTATTTGTACGCAGACATTTGTTGCTACTTATTTACGTTAGGCTCACAGCAACCTCAATCAAAGATCCCGTTGGGCATTGTATAAAGATCCTGGCCCAGGTAACGCAGAGCCTTGAGCCCATCCGACGGGAGAAAGACATCACGTAGTAAGTCTGCTGAGATCTGCTCTATGCTTCTTGTCACGTTAACACTTTGTACCTGGGTCAGCACATCTTTTGGTGGCAGTGATACCCACCCTGTAAAGAAGCACCAAAACGCCAGCCACACCGCCACTTGTTCTCTCTTGCAGAAAGCCAAGAGCAAGTTTAGAGGAGACAGTATGGGTGTAACTGTCTGAAGACAAGGAGCTGAGCCGATACACCCAGCAGAGAGGCGAGCAGATGCAATAGTCCTCCCACCACAGCTTCCAGGCCTACAGCAGGTCTGCTTTATGTGATATGAACAGATAATGTGCAGTTCATGCATCTAGTGAGAATACTTCTGTACTGCACATACCGCTCCGTGCCTCAAGATTTTAATTACAGTTAGTAGACTTACACCTCAAAGGAAACAACTCCCTGAAGGCTGAAACATTGATACACCATCATAGATCCTGGTAAAACTTGGAAGAGCAGCATGGTAAGGGGTGGAAGACCTGCAGAGGTTCGAGAGCCCTGAGCAGCTGTCCTAGAGACTCATCTTGGGAAGGGACTTACCCTCTCAGCGTAGCGGTGGCTGACCAAGGGGATGAGGGTCTCCGGCTCTATGGACATGGCACACTCATCGATGATTATCTGCCTGACATTGAGCTGCTCCAGGGAGGTGGCAGATGCGGCGGAGCACGTGCACAGGATGACATCGTGGCCTGACAGTTCGTATGTCCGAGCAGCCGACAACTGATTTTTGTACCTGGTTGTCAATGCAGAAGACACCAGGTTATGCATAAGGGAAACATCCCCAGGTTCCTCATGCAGGAACCAGGCAGAGGCTATACTTTCCCAAACACTTACGGCTCCATCTCCCTCCCCAGGATGAGCTGGTGTTCCCAGAAAAGGGCTTTGGGTGGACACTGTAGGAAATGTACTTTGTCCTGAACTCAACAGGGCAGGGGCTCAGAGTGGAGGATGCAAGTGTCACACACGCATCATAGGACTTTTGGTCCAGACGGATAACAGCACCAGAGCAGAAGTGATGCTGAGGCTCCGCGCTGTACCAGTAACCCTGAGCTAATCATTTTTTCAAAACACACAGCTCATTAATCTGTCCTGATGTTTTCACCAAGTTCCTTGGCTTGCACGAGCCAGGACCAATCTGCTGACTTTCACCCAGTCTACGAGTTTGTCAGCTGAGACCTAGCAAGTATGGCCCAAAACCTCTTCTCGCAGGGGGAGGCGATTGCTGCCCCGCGTTCCTTCGGGCAGTGCTTCAGAGGTGGGACGCAGCCAAAGTCAGCCGTCTCTCACTAGGCTCTTTCTACTCACTTCTTTGTTTCTTCTTCTGTTATCTGCTCTCCTCTCCTCATCCGAGCATCAAAGTTAACAATCTCCTGCCAGCAAGGGTTGGGCGGCCGCCGCATGCGATAATGCAGGATTATGTCGCTGAATAAAGAGTCAATATATAAATATTTTCCCCCGACACAGACCCAAGTGATCTCTTCTACAGTGAAGCGTACCACACCTGCCTATGCGGAGAAACCCCATTAGCTAAAGAAGTCACAGCCAGACTGTTCCATCTTTATAGACCTAACACTTAGTTCACCCTTGAGGACACAAAATACAACAACTTTTCTTTAGCACTTGCAAGCGGGAATGAAGTCAGAGACTTCTAGAGCTGTTCAAAAGAGAGATGAAAACATCCAGCATCTTTTCAACAACCTGGGTTTCCTGACTAGTGCTACATTAGACTACACACCTCCACTTGAAAAAATTAATTACCGAGCAGGTTCATAGTGCTGCTCCACACTAGCAGAGTGGAAGGCACATTTGGTCTGGCTCGTTCAGCTCTACCAGCACAGAAAACATCGCTCCCCAGCGCTCTCCGAGCTTGCGGGGCCACGCCGTCCTACCTGAGCTCACGCTTTGGCGTTACGTCCCGCAAGGCTCTGCGGTAGAGGTGCCGGTTGCTCCCTGGGTACGGGAATTCCATTGTCTCAATGGTCTCCCCGTAAACCCTCAGTGGTTTCAGGTTCTTCATCTTCAGCAGCATCTCTGGGGAAGGAGAACAGGTCTGCTCAGACAGCACCAGGCGCCGGCGATGCAGAGAAAGCTCCCGGCCCGCGAGGTGCCCGGAGTTCGCCGGGCACTCGCCTCTTCCCCCCACCCCTCTCTCACCAACCCCACCGTCACCGGTCCTTGCCCAGCAGCGAGGTGTCTTCTGGAAGGACCAGTCCTGCTTTCTGCCCCTCCTGCTCACAGCCACATGTTCTCCCCCCACCAGTACAAGCCGCTTCAGGGGCTTAAAACCGACAGTTACCAGCAACAACATCAACAGACTTGTGGGATGGGCCACAGTACAAGATGCACTTTCTCCCCTTGGGCTTTTCTTTTTCAGAGGATGGTATTTGGTCCTTCTCGACGGTCTCCTCATTCAGCTTATGGAACCAGTAGACAATGTGAGTTCCAACAACCGTTTTCCCTGTGCCTAGAAAAACAAGGAGGTTGCTGAGAACACTTTAACCATGACACCCATGCTCTAGATCAGCATCCGGATGATCAGCCATGAAATAAAACCAAGAACTGAGAGGACTGCCTCGAAGAGCTGTGGGCGATGCCAACCCACGCTACCTTCCCCTGTCTCACCAAGGGTCCTCTGGAAAGCAAGAGATTAGCTCTGACCTGCCTTTCCCAACAAAGTAGGCATGTACTCGTGCCGTCCCCCCAGCCTTACCTGGTGGGCCTTGGATGAGCGTGAAGGATTTTCTGAGGGCATTTAGAATAGCCTGGTTCTGACTCTGGTTAAGCCTCCTGCAGCTGCCAGGGAGATCAAAGGATTTTTGCTGCAGGATTTTGGACGTTATCACTGTTATGGCAGAGCCAAGAAAACAAGTTTAAAGAAGGTTACTGAAGCCAGCACACAAGCGATTCAACAGGAGGATGCAGCAGGTACCAAGCGATCGTGGCCCATTTACAAGACCACCTAAAAGTAATCCTTGGCCTGTGCCAGGATGTTCCGCCCAGGAGCCTTCCCTCTGAGTCCTGGGGATTAAAACATCTCCACTCTCCAGCAGGGCATCCCATATGACCTTCCCTCTGCCAGGCTAGCAGCTCCTCTCCTCCCCTTGGCAGGGGAACCTCCTGGTCTGGGAGCGTAACCCACAGAAGCTGCCAGGGCACCTGCCTGGCCAGAAGCAAGTAGCCACAAGGTAAAAAAGGTGAATATTTGCACCTACCTTTTTCAGGAGGTTCATGGCCGAGGGTGATGCTTTTAGCAAGCTCAGAGGCATACTTGAGCCTCCAAAGTGCCTTTTCTTTCCGTCTGACAAACAGGGAAAAATAAGAATGAATGGAACGTAGCATAAAATAGCAAAAATTGTAATACAGCTTTGTACAACTGTCTTGTTTATTCTTTCTCTCTGCTTTGGTGTTGCATTAAGTCCTTCAACAAAGAACTTAAACCAAAACAACTCTTATTTTGCTCTTTTGCATCTGGGACTATTTCTCAACTGTCTGAAGAGCTGAGCCTGCAAAGATGTTGAGAGCAAGGAGCACAACTTCTCTCCCAACTCCATTTTATTAAGGCCCATGCCATTTTATTGGATTAGCTTCCAATTTTTTTCCTAAAATTCACCATCCAAAAGGAAGCACATTCTGCCCTGAAAAAGCTACAGCCGTTGTGGGTGCGTAGCAGTCCATGCTGTGTACAAAGAAGGACAAACTAGACATCAGCTCTGCTCTAGTAAAAGCAGATCTTGCTTCACAGCAACAACAAAGGGGAACGATTGGGAAATCGGGGAGCACTTCCGCGAAGCAAACCCTGATCCAGTGCTTCACGCTGCCTTTTATGACACATATTGCAGCAATCCAGTAACATAAGAAACAGATGCCCAGGGAAATTTCAGCACGGCACCTGCCCCTATCTCCCCATTCTCAAGGTCAACCGGAACAGCAAGAGGCAATGAGGAGAACACAGCTGACAAGTGCTGCCACCCCCACAAACATCAACAGCCCAACGGCACGGCCAGTCGGAGCTGGGCAAGGACAGACTTTTCAGGGGATCACTCGCACCAGCAAGCAAAGCATATCTGGGTGCAGCAAAGGAGTCCCGTGGAAAGCCGTTGCTCTGCATGGACAGGTTAACCAGAGCCCGACCGCTAAGCCCACTTACATGTCTGGCAGCATCTTTGGTATGAGCTCCACCGTGAACCTGGCAGAGGCATGCGAGACTTCCGCGGGGATCTTCTCCATAGACATATAGTGGATGTAAAAGTTCATAGTATGCTGATCAGTCCTCTCTGATTTCTCATCGCTGAACTCTTCAGTGACCCCGTGAGCCACCCAGGTGTAGGTATCTGGATCAACCACAAAATTGCTTTCTGACCTGCCCTTGTTAAGAAAAGTCAGATTCTGGAGACTGTGGCTAAGGCATTCCTCATCGCTTTGAAGGCCCCCAAGCTTCAGCCCGCCTAAGCGAATGCACAAGTAACAGTGGTTGAAGTCCACTTCGACGGAGCATTCCTCCATAAAGTTTTTGTTTAGGACGAAACTCCCTTGCAGCTGTCCTTTGCTTGTCCTTTGCTTTGCCCAGGTTATTTTGACATCATGGAGGACAATCGAGTCGTTTTTGGCCACCGCGCACAAAGCGGACTCCATGGCGTTCATCGGCATCCATATCTTGTTATACTCCGACGCGTGCTTGTACTTGTCTTTGGACAGCAGGGTGGCGTAGGCGGAGAAGCAATCAATAGGCTTCTCCGTGTGCTGCAGGCAGATGTCGAAACCCGGCGTCACGCACCACAGCTGCACGAAGGGCACCAGGAAGCCCCGGCAGATGTCCGTGGTGAGCTGGAACCGCAGCGCGTCGCCGGCGCTCAGCTCCAGCGAGAGCTCTCTGTAGTGCGAGCACTGGCTCTTCCTCACCCAGCCCATGTGCCGCTGGTGGAGCTCCTTGCTCTTCTGAAGGAGGGAGGCAGCGGTCTCAAACTTCTCGCTCCTGATGGCTGCGAGCACGTCTTGCCAAGTCCGGGTGCTGAAGAGGGTGACGCTGCGGTTGCGGAGAGGTCCTTCCTGCAGGCCGTGCTCCTTCATCGTCTCCACGGAGTACACCCTCCTCTTCCACGTCAGCTTGATGCTGCTGCGCTCCGGGATGAACGCGGGCTGCTCTACCAGCTGGAGAGACCTGTAGTTAATTACGTGGGGATCTGGAAGACTCTCTTTGTTCAGGGGAAACAGGACTTTAAAATACTTGTTCATCCCTTCGATATCCACTACGAAGGCGATCTTCTGCAGGACTTGGCCCTTCAGCTGGGTGGCCATCTGCAGGCAGTGGGCTCTCTTCTCATACATCATCGCCTGGGAATTCTTCCTGTTGAAGTCGTGACAGAGAAAATCAATGTCGTCCGAAGAATAGACGATGGGCTTCTTGTGGAGCACGGAATGAAGGTGCCGCTGGACCACGACATCCACGTACCGGCGGATGGGAGAGGAAGCCCAGGTGTACGAGTCAACATGCAGGGAGTAATGGCCCACTTTCGACTGGACAGTGGAGTTGGAGCGACTGAAATAGGACCGGCTGAGCAGTCTCCTGAACTCCAGGGCCACGGGGGCCAGCCTTGGGTGAATGTCATCAGTAACGATAAGGTCTAGCATCTTGTGGAAGTCACGGACATTAGCGGCTGCCTGCAGGTGCTCCCAGACTGGGGCCAGGAGACTGAACTCCACGTTTTTAGAGGAGTCTTGGCCAGGAGGCACCTCTCCCAGGTGGTGCGAGAGGTGGATGGACAAAGGAAGGACGTGCCTGTACTTGTTTTTCATGTGTGATAACTGTTGAGGGTTTGGCTCGCACTGACACCGGAGAGGAGTGATGTTTCTGGTGTCCTCCTGGCTGGTGAGGAACTCGGCCACGAAACTGTTGAACATGATCATTAACTCCTCTATCATCTGATGGGACCCCCTGTTACCTGGGGAGCTTTCCTCGTCCAGCCGGTCATAGAAGCAGTCCTCCTGCAGCCGAAACTTCCGATGGATCCTGGAGAAGTGATAAGCCACAGCTATGCAGTCCTCCAGGGTATCGAAACGAAGGGCCCCTGCCGGTCCCTTGTAGTGGTCCTTGATGAAGAGCTCTGCCTCTTCATAGGACAGCTGCCTGTCCGAGCGGATCACAGAGGTGGTGAAGACTCCATTCAACATCTCATCAGTCTCCTTTTCTATGGTGACAAACAAGGAGATCACCCGACGATCTTTCTGTGGCAGGAGGCTGCAGACGTCTTGACTAATGTGGGGTGGGAACATGCACAGAGGCTCCTGCTTGGGAGCGTAGTAGGTGACACCCCGCTTCTTTGCTTCCAGGTCCAAGGCACTGCCTTTGGGAACAACGCCAGCCACGTCCGCAATGTGGATCCCAATCTCATAGTGACGCCCAAGATCCCTAATGCTGACAGCATCGTCCAAATCCCTGGCACCTTGGGGGTCGACAGTGAAGGTCAAGTAACTCCGACAGTCCTTCAGCTTTTCCTTGGTGAGGTTTAGTTTGCTGCTGGAGGTGTATTTGGCTGACTCCCGGGTGACAGCAATTGGGTATTTCTTCTCCAAACTGTACTCCAAGTTGAGGATCTTTAAGCCGTCTTCCAAAGTCAACGCTGCGTGCAGAATCTCCGTTATTATCCCCAAAGGGTAGTAAAACCCTTCCCGCCAGGAGATAACCTGGACGCAGAAGAACTGGCATCTCCTCGTCTCCTGGCTGATCTTCTCGCAGCTGACCACTCTGTACTTCCCATTGACGAGCCTGCGGATGGGAATGACGTTGGGCTTCTCTTTCAGCCCTGGGACGAATATTTTGGTGACAGTGGGATCGATGGGTATCATCACCCGGGGATCAAATTCATCCATCATGCAGATGAAGGTCCGTTCTCTCTCCGCGCGCTTGAAGATGCCCACCACCTTCCCCTGAGGGCGATGGCTGCCGCTGTCAGCCGCGCTGCTCTGCAGGATTTCCACGAGCACCTCGTCTCCGGTGAAGGCCGTCCCGCAGTGAACTCTGCCTCTGATCTGAATGGTCATCGCAGGGGAGTCGTTGAGGGTGAAGGCAGAAGCTCTGTCAAACCCTTCTTTGACCAGCTCGCACCTCTTGTACATTTTGGGGTGCATGTGCAGATACTCTTGCATCATCTGAGAAGAGAAGCTGACGTATTCCCGCCTGTCTTCCCACAGGTTTGATGCCTCAGACTTCACGTTCAGCAGCCCTTCTTCGGACACCGTCACCAGCACGTTCTTGCTTTCATCTAAGAGCTCCTGGAGGATGGGATCGTCGGGATTCACGCTTTCACCCTCAGAGCTCCAGGAATCCGTGTCGCTGTCGTCCTCATCCCCCTCCGGGCTCCTCCTGCTCCAGCTCTCCTTGTCGCACGCAGCCTGTTTGATCTGGGCCATCGTCAGGTTCTCTGGGAAGACACTTCCCTTCTCGATGCACTGCTGGATGAAACGCTTCCACACCTTGCTGCACTGGCCGTGGGAGCACAAGGCCACGGCGTCCCCCACCGCAACAACCAGGGACTGAGCCCGGGTCATGATGGTGTTGAGCACTCTGGCCTCGTTGAAGAACTCGAGGTGGTGGGAGGCCGAGAGGCGGAGGCTCTCGCTGGTGTGGACCGTGCTGATGATGATGACCCGGAACTCCCGCCCTGCGCCAGAGGAGACAAGGGAGACGTCATTCACAGGAACCCGGCGGGGAAGACCCCCCCCCGCCCCCCGGCTGCCGCCCTGCCCATCTGCGCGGCGTTACGTGGCTGCGGGCTGACGTAGCCTCGCGTGGCTGAGTCACGGGAGCCGCCTGATGCGAATAAAGCGGCTCTTGGGGATCGCGAGGGCCTCCGGGCACGAAGCAGGATGGACACCAGGAGGCCACCACCACCCACGCACCAGGGAGGGAAGGGCAGCGCGGAGAGGGGAGGAAGGCAGGGCGCTGAGCCAGCGCAGCCGCGAGCACCCGCGGATCGGCCCCGCACGCTCGGTGCCACCGGCAGCCCCCGCCAGCCACTCCCGGCAAACGCGGGTAGAGTTTTCTGTCAATCCCAAGTTCCTGGGGGAACCGAGCGCCTGGCAGGAATGAGAGCAGTGACCGTTCGCAAGAATCCCTCTCCCCTCAAGGACAGCTCTGCTGATCGCACGACAAATAACAAACAGCAAGGGGCACCCTGGTGATCTCAGAGCTGGGAAGAGACTGCAAAGAAAGGGTGTGGAGATCAGAAACACACCCCAGGGGTCAGTTATTCTCACCATGAGAGTCCCAGCTGCACAATAAAAAAAAAAATAAAAAAAAATAAAAACACGGATGAGTCATAAACTAAATCCTTGAGGACAAAACCAGCCCTATCCCTCTATCATCATCTAGAGCAGCAGACTCCTTTAGTGAGCTGTTCTGCGATTTTTGCTGCAACTGGCACCCACAGGCCATCCTGGTTTCAATTCCCTTCTATTACTAGCCTCCCCCGCTGGTACTTGGGGCTTCACACGATTCACACACACTCAAGTCCCTGGGATCACACTTACAGGGTTTTCACCCTCCTACAAAGCAACGTCCATATATTTGAAACGAGTTGACAGTTGGGTGCAGATTTAATTCAGTGTGAAATCTTATTCACTAAGGAAAAAATGAAATCAAAGAATTAGCAACCAGAAGGGGATGGAAATCAGCCAAAGGATTTCCAGGCACTCCCTCTCCCAAGGAGCACTACGTGGGCTGCGGCAGGGAAGCTCTGCCCAACAGCACCGCGTGCACCCTCCCAGAGAGGTGTTCTGCCATGAGATCGGCCAGTATTTTGCATTTTAGCAAGCAGGACAACGTTAAGATGCCAGAAACGCCTCTGTTAAGGACCCAGTATCTCTTCCCCCTGCTCATTACACCGTGGCTGTCGCCGCAGTAGACTCTCCTGTCCGCCAGCACGAGCGCGAAAGTTCTCCCTGGCACACAGAAGATCTGCAAAACGCAGCCAGGCGTGACTAACTATTGCACAAGACACAAACCTGGCAAGTTTTCATAGTTTTCTACCACCACGTCTTGTAGCTGCTTCTTCCTCAGCTCTTGTCTTGTTGCAGAAACCTGTAAGAAAGCAGTAGGCACAACTGAGTACAGTTTCAGCTCAGAAATGCCCCCCCACCCAACACCAAGGTCCCGCACCCTTCTCAGCTGCAGGTTCCCCAGAAAGTTACTCGACAGCAGCTACGCAGCCTGGGCTGACTTCAGCCGGTGCTCCCGGTCTGCCCTAGAGTTAACCTGCCTAGAAGCTGCCGAAAGAAATCTTCAACTAAACCACTCCACCACGGGGCATCCCTGCCCCGACCACCCATGACACACTGCCCAAATGGAGAGCGCCTCGAAAAAACACTGATGCCACGCAAGACCCCCGATTCCCTGCTTTTGCAAGCCCAAAGGACAGGTTTACCATAAATGAAGTCCAGCATTTATTAGGGAGTGTTTAGAGAGCGGTCAGCAGTGCACGCGTAGCCCCTTCAGGTGGGGAACACGTGGTTCCCCTACACACCTGCATCCCATGGGAGACCACACAGATCCTCTTCAGGTCTCGGACGCCCCACTCATCCGGCCACCTCTGATAGATCTCCTTCACCTTCTCAATCACTTGAATTATCTCGGAGGCGTTGTGCCAAGAAATCATGGACATATCCCTTTCAGCCACGCCACACACGTGGCAGAACACGAGCGGGTAGATTTCGGGATGGGGCGGGATGTTCCCGCTGGCTTGGATAGCATTGCCTTTGCCGATGTAGAAGTGCTTGGAGACAAACTCGATTATGCCTGCGGTGGAACGATAATTCTCATTGAAGATGATCCTGCTCTTCACGGCCACTTCGTGCCTCTCTTTCTGGTAAAACTGAAAGAGGCGGTTTAACAGGGTGTGATCAGCAGATTGTTCATCCCCAACGCAGAACAGCTTGGGGGTTATCTGCATGTGGTCCCCAGCGAGGACGATGCGGGTCTCAAAAGTGGCGTAGGAGAGTGGAACCAAAGCTTCGCACTCCAGCATCTGAGCAGCCTCGTCGATCATGATGTGGGTGAAATAGCCTGGGGCAACCTTCAAGTTCTTGGATAACATGGAGGTGGTAATAATGACGTGGTGCCTGTCGATCTCCTCCCGCGTGGGGTGCCGGAAGGAGCGCTGGTCTGGCGAGAGGCAGCAGTACATCTGAGTGATGGGGTCTGTCAGGTTGATGGGACGGTCAGTGGATATAATCCGCAAGGGAACGGCCCACGGGTGCCCGTTGGTCACGTAGTTATGGAAGTACTCCCGGATGTAGATGTCAGCAGCACTGCAGGGGGAAAAAAAAAAAAAAAGGGTGAAACCACAAGGAATTGTATGTGCTGTTCCCAAATGCTGTGACCAGCATCCCAAGGCGCTATCTGATTATTCAACAACACGCACCCAAACTCTCCCCCAGCTTTGGCTGACAACCCACTTGTCACAGGAGATATTCACATATGTGCAAAGAAGCCGACGTTTACTCAGCCACCAATTCCAAGCCTATTTTGAGAGTATGGTTTAAAATAGGAGTTGATACTCGCGACTAGGGCATCTCTCGATGCTCATATGGAAAAATGCAATGTGCCCAGCAAAACCTGTGGCCCTGCTGCTCTCCAGGGACAAGCCGCACAGACCTCTCCCCTGACAGCTAACCATCCCCAGCCCAGGCGGGTGGTACCAGGTCCGCAGAAGAAGCTTCCGTGCAAGCAGACAGCCTCTTTCAGGCTAAGATTAGCAGTCACCCATCTATTATACATTAAAAACTAAGGCGGTAACAGCCTGCAGGATGGGATGTGGACACTCTTTTCAGCATAACTGCTCTAATTTTAACAATCTTGGCCTGGTTTCTCTGAAGGCAGATACAACGGCAGTCAGACCAGATCTGCACTTTCTCTTCCCCAAACTCTTCCTGGAAAAGTAAAAAAATTGGCAACGTGCACAGAGCACAATAGTCTTCAAGGGCAAGCAGAGCACAAAATTATCCCAGCAAGGTCAGGCAACAGCTTTTTACTTCTTCCACTATACAGGAAAGGCTAGAAAGAACTGTCTCTCCAACCCCATCCCCATTTTATAACAAGGCAGGAACATGCTGCCTCTTCCACAAACACTTCCACCCATGCCAGGCTTCTTCCCAGCAGGAAGCGCTAGAGCAGTTTAAGAGATATTAAATAAAAATGAGTTTATTTGAGCAAGTCATTGAAACGCATACTAAGAAAAGGGCAGCTCAGCTCAGTCTCACACACCCCGGCTCCCTCGCAACCCAGCAGGCAAGCAATGGACCAGCTCGCTTGGCTCCAGCCCACAGCTCCGCTTGCCTCTTCCCTCACGCCCCGCTAACCTGTTAGTGTGAGTGCAGATCAGCACCCGCGTGTTGGGCTGCCTGAGGATCTCCATGGTGGCCATGGCCAACGTGAACGTCTTGCCCGTGCCGAAAGGCCCATAGATGAGAAGAGGCGGGACCTGCCGGCTGCTGGTCGCCTGGCCCGTGATGAAGGAGATGGCTAGTTTCTGCTTGCTATTCCCTTTCTGTGGTGACCCAAGAGAGTAGGGGACAGAGCAACTGGCAACATCTGGTAGGACCAGCTTCTCATCCAACAGGCGGTCCACAGCCTGGTGCCACTGCCGGAACAGCAGCTGGTCGATTTGGAACTGGATCTCCACCTTGTGGGACGTGTTTGGTGCGAAGTTCAGCTCTGAGCAGCATCTCTTTGGTATCTGTAGCCAGATGGTCTTCTCCGTGGTGGCTTTGTGCTCCACGCTAACCTCGTAAACCCGATTGTCCGCCGGTGGGTCGAGTGCCAGGAAAGCAGTGGGCACAGACCTGCTCAGCAGATACCCCTCGTCTGTGTCCGGCGAGAGGTTATAAGGGGTAGGCACTTCAGCAAACAGCTCGCCGGAGAGGGCAAACTTCATCCCCATGGAGAGGCTTTGCAGCATGGGGGTCAGCAAGATAAGGACCCGCAGGTTGAGTCTGAAAGGAAGAAACAGCCGAATGAACAGCAGGGAACTGGCCCATGGGTTCATCAGCGACCGCCCTCCCCACTGCGGAGCGGGGATTGCCACCTGCACCCGCAGAGGCTCTGCCAGCCCCCTGAGAACACAGAGACAGAAACGGTGCTTGTAGCTGCTCCACGGCTGCAGGACAAGACCTAGCCCTTCCCCTTCTATCGCTACCCCGCCAGGCATCTTTCCTGGCGGGTTTCCGTTTTTCTGGGAAGGCGCTCCAGGCCCCAACCCAGAAGGGACAGAGGCTTCCGTAGCAGCGTGGCCCCAAGGGTTAGCGACGGACCCGTGGTCCGCAGCAAGGAGGATCCACACCTGGCACTTACTTGGCAATCAGAGCCTGTTCGGCTTCTTCCTCGCGGAAGAGGAAGCTGTGCATCCTCTCACGATAGTTGAGGCGGGTGATGGGAACGGTCGTACCACCCTCGCGCTGGTAGTCCAGCGCGAGAGCAGGAGGTTTGTACTTGGCCAGCAGATCCACTTCTTCGCTGGTCCTTGGCACGCTGGGAACGATGATGCGGTTACCTCTATCCCATCGCACGAAGCTGACGGGGCGGCCGCTCTCCCCGCTGCTGGGGACGTGCTGGGGGGTATCCCGCCGGCCCACCTTCACCTTGATCTTCTGCATGAGGACGGGGCGTTTGCCGAAATCGAACACCACCCACTGCTCGAAGACGCCCAGCGTGCAGCACTCCATGCAGACCTCCACCAGCGCGGCGGGTGGGGAGGAAGGCAGGGTGGCCACGTGCTCCCCCCGAATGTAGTGGAGGCCCCGGGAAAGCCCATTTCCCGAGAAGTAGAAGTTGACTCCGGGTTCCCGCTTGAGTAGTGCCACGTGCTGCAGAGGCATCTGCCGGTTGAGGAGAAGACAGGGACACGGTGAGGGCAGCCCACGGGAAGAGCCCGGCGGCCGATGAGGTCCTCCCAGCAGCATTTCCTACCGAAAGCTGCTCCAAGAACCGAAGGCCATGCCGGACCTACAGCACACCAGAAATTCTCCTCAAAGGAAATTATTCCTCGTGCAACCCCACAGCAATTTTTTAAGGTCTTAAAGAACCTCAGCTTTCAGTTTTACAGCAATTGAGCCGGTCTGCTGTGAAGGGGAAATCTCCTGTGTTGGAGAGGGCAATTAGACGCAGGCTCTTGCCCCCAGCACCCATGAAACCCTGGGCAGGGAAGCAGCTGAATCATCCTGTTACTTGTGATGATACGTGGGAGGCGCTGAGGGCAGCTGGGTCTGCCCCGGCCCCGCTGCACCGGGTGAGACAGGAGACGCGGTGGCTGCACCCCTCGTGCACGGCCCCAGCTCGGGCACCACGCGCGCCCGAGCTGCTCCTGAGCGCCCAACGCACATCCTCATCCAGGCATCCCCAAACCCCCTATCCTTCCGCCTCTTGCGGAAACAATCATTAAAAAAAAAAAACCCCAAAGAACCCCAAAGCACAAGGGCTGTGCACGGCAGCAGGCGCTGCCAGCGGCTCACAGCCTCCCGCTGCGCGGAGCTGGGCTTACCTGGGAGTGGACCCTGAACTTCCACTGGTATTTCATCCTCCTGTCCTCCAACTGCAGGTGCAGGGGCTGCTCACACGCAACTCTGACGCCCTCGACATGCTCAGCCATCTGTGGGGGAGGCAGGAGAGGAGCGGGACTGAAGGCAACACGCCAGGGCCGCACCGCAGAACCCTCTGCGGGGCCGTCTGCCTCCTTTGCTCCTACGCTACACCCTCCCGCGAGGGGGCTGTCAGTAAACCCTCACGCTCAGTCCTCACCCGCTGCCGCTCAGCATCCCCGGCAAACGGAAGGCCCGGCGGAGCGGCCGGGTACCCGGCGCGGGCTCTCGGGTTGCCGTTTCGAAAGGGACGAGGGAAGGAGGATGCAACAGCCCTTTCTGCATCACCGTGAGAAAGGCGAGCGGTGGGCTCCGTTCCCAAGCTCTTACGCAAGAGGCTTCTCGCCACGCGCCGGACCAACGCGTTCCCACCCTGCCGCCCGTGACTCACGATCAACACCTCGTTGGAGCACGTCCGATACTCGGCAATGAGCCGGTCCTGGTAAGACAAAAGCCCTTCCTTCAGCGCTCGCTTCTTTTTCTTCACGGCAACCTTCACCCTCTGGATCCACTCCTGCAGCTCCTCGGCGGAATGAGCCTTGGTGCAGCCGTTCCCCATTTCGCACACCTCCGCTCTGTCGGGAGAGAGGTGTCCCAGGTGCCACCCGCGCCTGGTGGCGGGGGGGGGGGGGTCCGCAGCGAGCCGCCCGCTGCCCCGGGTGGATGCCTTACCTGCTACAGAGCGAGAACTTGGTCAGCCCGAGCGGCGGCGCGCGGTGGACCCACTGGACAGAGGTGTCAACCGAGAGCATCTGCATATGCTCGACAGAGGAGCAGTGGCTCTCGAAGCTCTCCTGCGAGCCGAAGGTCACCAGGCAGAGCCGGCAGTAGAAGTGCACCGGCGCCGGTGCCGCCGGCTCGCCGTTGACGCCGCAGGTCCCCGCAGCCGGCAGCAGGTCGGAGCGAACCAAGCCGCGCTCCCTCTCGGCCTCCCAGACGGCCATCTCCACGTCGCTGTGGGCGTACTGGCAGCGCTGCGGGCTGTGCTTGCAGGGCTGGCCCCGGGAGACGAACCTGCAGTAGCTGAGGGTGGGCATGAACTCCGGGCAGGGGCGGATGGCGGTGTACTGCTGCTTCCGCCGGCTGTCCGACACCACGTGCGCCAGGAGCGGGTCCCAGGTCCGGTGGGACTCGCAGAGCCGGCCCTGGCCGCCCGCCGAGATGCGCTGGGGGCAGCCGAAGAAGCAACGCTTGCAGATCTCCTGGAATCGGCCCCCGAACTCGCTGGCGATCTCGCCGGCGGCGCTGGCCGGGGACGCGGGGGTGGCGGTGGAGGGACCCCCCAGCTGCGCCTGCAGCACCGCTGCCTTCAGCTGGCGCCGCTCCAGCTGCTGCTCCCTCTCGAAGTTCCAGACCGCGGCCTCCTCCGGGCTCCAGGCAAAGGTGCACTGGCTCTTGTGCTTTCTGCAGCCCAGCCCCACCGCAAAGTACCTGCAGACGGCGTAGCGGGCCGGGTTGGGGAAGCCCGGCCGCCTGGACACCTTCCTCCAGGCTGTGCTCCGGCGGCTGCGGCAGCGGGCCAGGAGGATCTCGTACATGCACTTGTGCTCCACCTTTCGCAGTTGGTAGGTGATCTCGTTCTCCTTCACGCTGCACTTGGAGCAGACCAGGCGCAGCTCCAGCTGCTGCTGGAGTCTGCCCAGCGGCACCGCCGGGCCGTTCGCCGTCGGCATCCTCGGCGGTGGCTTGAGCGGAGCAAAACTAACGGCGGGACGCTCCTACGAGACAGTGCCGGGGGGAGGAGGTGCCATGGAGCGGCCGCGTCCTAGCTCGCTACGTACCTGCCGGCCATTGGTGCGAGTTCACAAAGCCTGACGAAGAAACGAGGAAGAAGCGACTTAGCAGGAAACATCAGCCGGCGCCTGGCTGGACGCGTGCCGAGGCACCGGCACAGCCCGGCTTCGCTTACCAGCAAGCAGCCGGGATCCTCACCCAGCGCCCAAACCCACCGGATACCCTTGCCCTCGGCACCCAAGCGCCTGCTCACCCAGCTCTGTTCAGCCGCCAGCCCAGGTCCGAGGGGACAGTGTCCCGCAGGGACCAGGCTGCCGAGCGGCGAGGAATCCTGGCAGGGCTCAGCTGGGTGCCCAGCGTGCCCCAGCCTGCCCGCCGTCGGCATTTACCGCCCAACGCGGGAGAGCCGGCTGCAGCGGAGGCTGCCCCGGAGGGCCCGGCACGGTCCCCACGGCGGCCACCGACCTCATCCCGGACCGGAGCCGGATGATCCGACTTCCTCTTCCCACTGCCGGTGCCTCCCCCGCCTCGGTTCGCTCCCGCCAACTTTTTCTTTTTCCTGCTTTTTCTCCCCTGGGTCTGGCCGGGCAGCCCCACCGCCACCCCACGCCAAGCGGGACAAACCCGGCTCCAACCCCCCAGCCCATCTCCCTCTGTGGCACGAAAGATTAATCGGAATTAATCAACAAAGCAACCACCAAACATCCGTCTGGGAGAGCTCTGGCTCCGGCGGCAGGGAAGGTGACTCACTGCTCCCTGCTCTCCTGGGCCACGGCTCCGGCATTTGCCAGCAGTTTCCTGGGTAACCAGAGGCCAGGAGCATCCCTGGGAATGACGCTACAGGGTTTCGTGGCTGGGCCGCGCGGTTCAAGGCAAAGGGAACGCGCCGGGGCAGATCCGCGGGCAGGGTGTGCTGCCAAGCAAAGCCGCCGGCCTCGTGCCGAGCATCCACCTCGGGCTCCCGACCCACAGCCGCCAAGGACCGGCTCTCTGGCGATACCAGGGAAGAGCGGTATTTACGGCTGCGGTCCGGCAGACGACGGAGCAGGAGGACAGGCTTTGCGCTGCTTCTGCAGAAATACTTTTCACTTTTAATTAAGACTCCTTTCCCCACCGCTGGGATAAACGGGGTGCTTGATGCTGGGGGAGGCAGGCAAGGAGGTGCTGAAGCTGCTGCTCCGGCCGAAGCTCCAGGCGGCAAACACGGAGCCAGAACTGCAGCGGGGAAGCGGCCGGAGCATCACCCACCCTCCCAGCTCACCGTTAGCGAGCTCCTCGCATCCCATCCCAGTGCCACAGCAGCCACCCGCCGCCAGTCTAGGAAGAAATCCCCTAATCGTACTCCTCTGCCGCGCATCGGGTTGGACACGCGCTCAGCAGGCAAACACCAGCCCCGTTTATCTCTCGAGGTCTGGCAGCGAGCCTGGCGCTGGGCAGAACTGCTAGTTTCCGTTTCGGTAAGCTGGGAGACTCCACGGTGGAGTCCCACGGCAGGGCCAGCTCTTCCTCCGCCACGACTCGGGTCACTGTGCCACGCCACCGGCTCTCCGCACCGAGAACTAAATCACCCTGACGCATCTCTGCGCCTTCGTTTCCAAACCTTTACTCGCAGCGCTCCCGTCCAGGCTGGCAGCCCTCGCTTGCGGCATGAACTTATAGCCGGATGGGCAGCACGGCCCTGCCGCGGTTCTTATCTATAAATTGTCCAAACCTACAGCATCTGCAGGGACCACCGTGGTCCTGCTCAGGCAGCATCACCCGCTCGCTGCTTCCTGCGGGTACCCAGGCTCAAAGCCTCAGCGGAGCTGCTGGATGTGAACGTAGCACAAGTGCTAAGGAAGAGCATCCCTGGGCCGGAGCGGGGCTGGGGCCAGCGGAAAGCCGGGTTATCCCCATCCTCTGCCTGCAACAAGGTCACGGTCATCGGAAGAAAAACCATTTCTGCAGCCCAGACACTGCACGGGGGTCAAGAACTCTTTCTTTGCTCTGGTTCTACCAAAAAAAAAAAAAAAAAAAAAAAGGTTGGGGCCACAGTAGAGGTTTTGGTGCTGCCTGATTGCTGCCTGATGCAGAGAAAATGCTTTGCACTGAAATGAAATAACTTAGGAAACAATAAAAATATAGGAGAGCACCTATAAGCAATAAAAAGGCAGGAGGGGGAACGGGACACTGTGTCTCCTGCCCAAGGGCACCTGGAGATGCTCCGCCGATCCCCAGCAAGACAACGAAGGCAAGGCAGCGCTGCCATGGGGCTGCAGACCCCGCGCCCGGGGGCTGCTCCTGCTGAACCCCCCCCGGGGTCACGAACACCTAAAAAACCCCCGGTCGCTGGGAACCGAGGCCGCAGTCTGGGGAGACACGCTCTGCCCCGAGCACGGCTCCGCAGGACCCTGTGCCGAGCTGCAGGAGGGGAAACCCCTGCACCTTCTGGGGGGCCAGAGACCCCTCCTGCGCCAGCCTGGGGAGACTGTCCTCGTCCAAAGCGTGATGCTAAGAGGGAGCGTTCCCACTCCTCTTTCCCCAGGAGGTCAGGAATCCGCTGGAGCTAACCCGGACCCGCGGGCTCAGCTTGCCGCGGTAACTCCGCACCGGCTCTGGCAAGACGGGGGCTGGCAGGGGGAGACGGCGGCAGCGGGGGCCGGGAACGCCCGGAGAGGGACCCCAGGTCACGCTCAGCCTCCGAGAGCCTTTCAGCTCCTTTGAAGCTGGCAGGGGTGAGCAGCACACTGCCGGCGGAACCGGGGCTTGTTTCGAGGCTAATATCTGTGGGTTTGGGAATGCTTCGGTTTCCCTCCGGCAGGAGTTTCACCTTCCTTCCTCTGGAAGTCTCCTCCTTAGGACAGGCCCTCCTGGGAAAGGCAGTCACGTTCGGGATTTGTGCAACGTCTGCGTGACGCTGTCACTGGTGAAGGCTCCAAAATACCCCAGTAATACACCCGAGAGAGGATGAAATCCGATCGCTGGCGCTCGGCTCCGTGGAGCAGGAGCTGAGCTTCCTGGTCCCAGCACATCCACAGCCGCAGAGCCCAGAGGAGACGCGGTCCTGCAGCAGCGACGACACCGACCTGCTTGGTTAAACGCTTCAAGAACTACCCATAAAGACCGTACAGGACAGCTGGGCTGTTACTGGTAATCATGCCTAGGCAGGGCATCCCAGTTTGAGAAAGCTAAGAAGGAATATTCCACCTTTAAAGGGTCAATTCCCTTGCTGTTTATTTTTTTAAGCAAGCCTTTGATTTTGAGCAAGCTGCCAGAACATGCTCTGGGTCTGGAGGTGGGAGGGAAGAGGAAGGGGAAATGCAAACCCCTCTTAAAGTCTCCGCGCAGCACCAGCACCGAAGCCAAACTAAAGCCTTTTTCTTTCTACAACCATCTTATACCAGGAAAAAAAGCAAAAAAAAAAAAAAAAAAAAAACAGAAAAAACCAACAACCCACAAGGCTTCTGGGGAAGGAAACTCTTAAAATACAACTTTATAATCCAAGGCTTTTGTCATCATGTCTTGGATTAAAGGTTAGATTTTAATCTAGACATCTGGGGCTGGATCTATGCTATTGGTAGACAAAATAAAAACAACTGTTCCCCATCCCAAAAATCAGAAGCGGACAGGCTCTTTCCATTGTTTTGCATAACAATACTGTGGAAATGAGCTTAAAGCAACATTTTCACTCAAGCTTTTGTCACAGAAGAATGCTAATCATTCCCATCCTGCATCCCAATCACTCACTGCTTCTTAACTTCATTAAAACTCAAGATTCAGCACAGACACAGAAGTCCTACAGAATGAAGAGGCAGGGAACAGAAATAAATACATCAAAACCATTATGAAGCCTCTTCTCACTGCCAAGTAAAAGCTATGTAGAGATGAGCCATCATAACACCAGAAGAGGCCACGTGGCGATGGCACCGGAGTGTGACTCATAACCCTATACTCAATTCCAAGTGTCAACAAGACTCCTTGGGATGACCTTAGACAAGTCATCCCACCCAGCTCTTGAAGCAGCATGAAAGCAAAAAGATGATAATATGCCCAAAGCCAAAGCAAAAGGGTGATTTGTGTATGAGACACTAAGACGCAGCGGAAGGGACCACAAAGTACTTGAATAGACACCTCTGTGGTGAGAGGGGGGAAATTACATCATAAACCTATAATTGGCAAGTCTAACAAAGTTAAGAGTGATTTGCCCTGCTTGATTTAAAGCCCCCGAGTACAATCCTCTGATTCATAGTTAAGGCTATGCTGGCACTGTCCCATCATTTACAGCAATCCCAATTGTCCCACACGGATAATTTCGGGTATCTCATCTTTACACAGCTGAGCCAGTCTATTTTTAAACCTAGCTATCTGCAGGCAGGATATTGGTATAAAATTGATTAAACGTAATTTCATATACAGAAAGCCAAAGGATGCATCTGACAAAGAAATAAGTTGGTACAATGAATACACACATGTAGCAGTAGAATGGAGAATATGCAGAGTGTCATTTAAGAGCAGGTTTTAAATTTGACCTTCACAATATGCAACAAAAGCAGTGTACATATACAAGCACAGTTTTATAGAAAGAATATCCATCAAGTTCAACAGAGCTTCTATAAATAATGCAGAAGCAAAACACTAATTGGCCTGTGGCGGAAAAATTTTGCATTTCACAACTCACTGCTCTTCCTGTATATTATCTAGGGGTTTATCCTGACTAATCCAAGAATGCAGAAATCTGTCCAAGGAGTCAGTGCAAGGCTCCCAGAAGTACCACCAGCTTTTTCTTTTTTAATCTGGTTTCTTGAGAAAGCGGTTAGACACTTTCACTGTCCAGCTACCCATCCCTCTATTACTTCACTTGCCTGTGAATTTTTTTGCAAATTTCAACCATGTCTTAAGATGAGAACATGCTTCAAAAATATTAAGTTTGTAAAAGTTCAATCCAAACCAAAACCCAGGCAAAGAAGAGATCCAAAATGGTGTCTCAATGGAAAGGCAGTTACAAACCACTCCTTAGCCATTTCAAGAGGAGACATCCAGCAGTCACCACTTGTACTGCCTTGTAACCTGCACGCAGGAGACACTAAGCTCTCTCTGCCAAAGAACGGAGAGATGCAAGGGTGAAGGAGAGCGTGAGCTGAGCACAGGATTCTAAGTACAGAGGCTCCAAACCTGTCAAAACCCCCTTCACTGCTTCTGTCCCTTACAGAACAACTGTCCTTTCAAGTACAGAGAAATTATCATCCAAACTTCAGGTGCTGACCATATTTCCTCCTACTTAAAGGTTTTTAGTCCCATCCTGTCCCCCTGTAAAGAATACATGCTTGAAATTAATCTCATTCCTTCAATTTCACTTTTTTTGTAATTAACTCAAATGTATTTTCAAAGGCTGGAAGAATTATTTATGCTGTTAAAAAAGGGTCTTATCCATTAAGAGAAGAGACTTAGAAAATTGTTCTTGGAGGCCAGACACACAACTGAATTACCATCCATCAGTGAGTTACCACCTGCCACCTGGAGCAGTACTTGCCTAGGCATGCACTCTGTCCTCACCACTAACGTGAAGCAAAACAAACTTGCTGCAATAGGCATGCTAATATGCTCGGTTAAATCTTCATGAATGCTTCAGAGAGGGTATTTAACCTCGTGTCCACCACAGGCTGAGAACGGGCATCCAGCCAGTTACCGTGGCTCAGGGAACATGCAGTTATCCCGTGCCCTGCAGTATCTCTGCCTGAAGTCACACTGGGCGAACAGGGCATGTCTGCTTTTTGCACCGTTGTGCTTGTCTTCATTCTTTACACAAGGAATCTATCAACACTTGCTGAGCACGTTAAGTGGACAAACACGCAAAATTCCTGAAAGTCGTACTCAAGCAGTTTTCTCTGTTAAGCTCATTTCCACGACTCAGGGGGAAGTTTTTTTTTCTTCAGGAGTTGATCATCAGCCTAGCAACTACTTACATTTTAAAATCCATCCACTTTTTGAAATGTACTAGAAGAGTCCTCTATTTTACTACCTGCCTGGGTACACACCATGGAAGAGGACGGGCAGCACAGATGGGCTGTGTTAAACTGCCTGCTGCAAGAACCAGATGCCCGTGTAGAAAGTAGCCTGCTAACTTCAGCAGCTGACTCCTTGGCTAGTTCCACTGATAGTAGCTGAGATGACAGTTCTGAAGTTGCCTCTGGGTCTATCACGTGGTTATCCAGCTGATGAGCTATCCAGGCTGTCCTAACCTTTGAGATATAACTTTTATTCAATTTGCCTGTCTTCCAGGGGAAATGATGCATTCTCCTTCACTTACTGCACAAGTTATTGCACAAGTCCTTCAATAAAAATCTCACAATGGATTCTTTATGGATAGATAAAATGAAATGTTTCTGCTTGCTCAGTCTGGTTTCTTCTTGGATCTCACTGGATATTTTTAGGTAACATTTTTGGAAGACGTCCTCTCTGACTGGTCCAATATCATCTTCCAGATATCAAGACAAGCGTTATCTTTAAAGGAACAAAAGGCAAGCGATATAAATCAGTACGAAATTCACCCAAAATCTCTAGTACAGGTCTCTGAAAAAGCTGGCATTTATGAGAAATCAGTGGAAAGGCTTTAGGAGCCTGAATGAAGTTATTTAGCTGATTCCATTTAGCAGCTTAAGCAGAATGGTTCCCAAACTTCAATTGAGAAGAACTCATATCAGAGCACTGCTGCTTTTTAAGCCTGCTTTCCACCGGGAGGAGAATCACAGAGAAAAGCCCTGGAGGGAGTCCAGGGTAAAGTTTAAGTTTACAAACATGATCCTGCCTCAGGGTTTTGTTATTTAAGAGTTCCTACAAGGTGTGAGTTTTGGACAGCATTCATAAAACCTCAAATCTTAAGAAAAATTTTAAGTGCTGAACCAGACCCAACCATTCTGGTAATTTATTTAAGCTGAATTTTTGCATAACATAGGTCACAAACAAACAAACGATTCTCAACAGGGTTTTTTTTGATGGACCGGAGTGGGGGAAACATGCTCTTTTCCTGAGCATGACCCTGAGAGCCTCCCAGGTTTTGCCCTGTGAGGCACATTTGGCTCATGGGCCTGACCTCCTTTCCCACTGCTCCAAGGAGAGCCTTGCTTAAAACCTGGATCTTCTATAGTATCTTCTTCAGGAAGAGAAATCTCATCTTAAAAAATAGCTAATGAAGAATCCACTGTCATTCCCCATTAAGGTCTTCCCAAATTGATAATCATAAAGATGTTCACCTTATTTCTTGCATCAATTGCTCTAGATACTGACACAAATTTCACCCTCTCCCAACCCTGCCTGTTCAAGGATGCTCTCTTTCCCTTGTGACATACTGAGAATCCACTTGCTTTCCCACAACTTCTCTGGAGTAAGAGAAGTGATGAGATGTGGCCTGCCCTCTCTTATCGCAGATTCAAGAAAGGCACGAATGGGACATCTGTAACACACGTGGACCTACCGCAGCATCTGACACAGTGACTTATGACTCAGCAGACAGGAGTATCTCTGAATAGACAGATGGCATCTAATACAGTACATTATTAACAGGGATTTAATGACCAGAATATGTAATTATATGCCAGAAGCTTGTTTCAGTCAGGCTAAATAGTAGCAAACCAAGCAAATCATTCTGCTACGAATGTAAAGGGGCAATGCTATTTACAACTATTTGTTAAGACTTTACCCTAGGCAAAGAAGAATTAAACTTCACAGAAAAAAACCCCAAAAAACGAAGGGCAGCAGGCAGGCCGGATGGAGGGGAAGCAGAAAGCAGACGGAGAGAGAGAGACCACATGTCCTTGAGGAAGGACAGCATGTATTGGGGAAGAGAGGCCAAGTGCCAAGACTGGCTGATGTCTTCTAAAGGTACATCCCAACTTCTTGTCTTCAGAGCTTGCTTTCAGGATGTTCAGAGTCAGTTCTTCCTCTGAATCACCAAATAAAGCAACATCTTGATCATATATTTTACATCCTCGAGGTGCTAGAGAAACAAGAACTAATTCCAGCTATACCCAAGAACCTAGGTAAACGTGATTACCCCCAAATAAAAACATAGAACTACAACACAGAATGGTTAGCAACTTCATCAGGGCGTGCTGCCAGGCCGAGTTTACTGCTGAAAGGTCCTGGCTCTGGATTCAATGTTTAGTTTGATCGATCATCAGTTTTCAGACTCCTGTGTGCGTGACTTCCTTTTTCAGAAAATAAAGCACCCTACCTACTCTGAATAATACAAGCATCAGCCACAAAAGCACGATCTGCACCCCCCAAAATACAGTATTTTATGCTTCTCCACCGCACGTCTCTATGGCCCAACTTCTGCTCAGCTTGAAAACCACTAAACTGGACCAGCAACACTGTGATTACCTCTGTCCAGCCTATCCAGCACAATAAACCACAAGGAGCACTGCTCATCAAAAAAGATTGACATAATTGCTTAGAAGCAGATAAAAATTAGATGTCTGAATGCATTATGGTAACTCTGTTGCATATATTCTCAATATTTCAGTACTTCTGCTTTTATTTTCAATACAGATAAGTTTAAGTATTTTAAAGGTGAGGTTAAAATACTCCCACAATAAAATGAGAGAAAAAGCATGATCAGTTGAAAACCAAACCAAACCAAACCAAACAAACAAAAAATCAGTTAAAGCCATGACTACTTTTAAAGAACAAGTGATTCCACCTTTTGTGATTTTATCAAATGCTACATATAAATGCCATTTTTCTTCACTGCATGAACAGTATCTAACTTTTCTATTTGAGTGGTAAATTAGGTATTCTCTTTTCAACATAAAAATGCAAAAGATCAGGTATTTCAAAGATTTGATGCCACCTATGAAAAATAGTCATATTCTCAGTTTCATCTTATACAGTGCTTCCTTTTACCACATACTTTTACTCCTCCTGTCTGCCAACTGCAGTATTTAGCCTATCGGAGTATCAGTCATATAAACAATGATGTACTCTCCATTTCACATATAATGCCCATATTGGCACTCCTGGCACTCTCCAAGCTGCCCATGACTTCAGTATCTTTCTAATGAAAGTGGAAATGGGATATGACAAAGAAATAGGAGTCTTAGTCCCCCTCCGAAGCTA
>JAVJGG010000039.1:16751762-16819092 GCA_035590195.1 Aviceda cuculoides
AAGACAAGGAAAAATGTGTATTATCCATTGTCAAGAAAAGATAGTTTTCACTTCTGCATTTCTATTTTTTGCATTGCTGAAGCACGAAATGCTCTCTGAAAGGTTACGTATGAAGTATGCAAAGACTCTGTGTCACATCAGATGGCTCAAGCTTTTAGATGATTTACTGTGATTGTCCTAATTATCTGTTACTAATTATTGCAGTCTGATGTGCAAAGTCCTAAGCAATATGCAGAACCCGCATTCAGCCCAACTGCAAGAGATCAATTCAAAAAAACAAACAAAAAACCCCCATAAAAACACGCAGTCAAATTTACCCCTATTTCAGTGTTTCCACCTGTCCATCACTTGACACGATTCTGCGTCACAGAAAAGCTCAGGGGAATAGGACCTTCTCCAGTGCATACCAGGAGTCGGTAAATCAGTATTTCAAGGGCGTGACCCAGAGAATGCTTTACCCATCAGCTTCATTCAGCTTACAGTAAGAAGTACTTTGGAAGATCACAAGTAGATCAAGGCCAGCTCAGTGGGACCCCATGGCCAGGCAGGGCGGTGGCAGAACAGGAGACCGACATCCTACAGCGTTGCTGGGGCCCCCGGCTGGGCTGAAATGGGGTCCTGGGCCAAGGGTGTGGGGAGATTAGGATCAGGCAAGGCACAGAAGGAGAGGAGAGGGAAGGCATCCAAAGACAGCATCTTTCGAAATCTCACTCACCATCACAGCTCTGCAGTGCTGCAAGGTGCTTTTTGATAAATATTTCTTGGGATTATTTTTCCTTGCTCAGGGTTAGCACGGGAGCCTGTGCCATCATCTTGAGGACAGATCAGGAATGCAAACCTGCCATATTCTTCTCTTCCCTTTCAAAATCAGATGATCAGCTGTGGCTTCAGTCCTGCCAAATTTTGCCAAATATAGCACAAAATTACACAGAACCATAGTAACTGCACTCCCACTATTGTTCTGATTTAAAGAGGAGTTTGATTACATTAGGTAAATATTTGTCCTTATGGAATAGCTCCCTCCAACCTTCTAAAAATTTGCTGTCTCCTAGAATTTAACTGAAGAGGGTGCTTTTATATGTCATTGCTCTGCCCCCAAATCTAGTATACTCTATCATACTGTGAGTATTAAACTGTGAGTAATGTTATTACAAGCAATAATAGTTATCCAGACAATTATGTAGTTGCAATTGCAGTTTTCCTATTAAATCTAGAAGCTTTAAGCAAGTTCAGAGGCAATAAGAATTGCAACACCATCTCTGATGAGCTAAATAGCAGTTATTTATTCACAGACTGTTAAATTCTTATAGCCTTGAGACTTCCAGGAAGAAAGCAACAAAGAATTGACTCCCCATCTAAATACTGGCTCATTCCTCATGTTGATATAATTATGAAGTTTCAGTCACTGCAAAGCTGTTCACGCTGCTTTATCAACTATATGCATTGCAAAATATATGCTAACTGCAGTTTTTCCATTATAAAACTAGCTGGTGAAGTCACTGTTCTATTTCCAGCTCAGATCTGGCACTGTGCGGATGCTCACTGCTTAGTAAATAGAAATATATTTTTTTTTAGGGGAAAAAAGAACACACTGAATAAAAAAAGCTAGAGGCTTTCGATACCCTTTCTTCCAAGTCATTTTAAATAAGGTAATGAAATAAATGAATAACAAAGAGCAAATAGAGGCTTGTGTGATGACTCAACACACCAGGAGTCATGAGGAAAATGCTGAATTCTTGACTACATGTTCCATTATAATACACGGGAGCATACACAAAGAAAAGCTTTCACCTTTTAAAATAGGTGTTATCAACAGTCTAGGCAGCATTAATCAACATTCTTATCACTTAGGTAATTACATTCCTCCTAGCACTCATACGCAAAGGGAAGGAATTTAAGATCTTAACTGTAGGCTTGGAAAAGAAAGAACAAAAGTAAGCAAGCTCGCTTGACCTGTCTTTCCTTGACAGCTCCAGCTAGAGTCTTAACTTCTTCGGTCAACCTCTGTGATGAAGAAAGTTTTAGCCCAATGCAAATATATCGGCTCATTTTCCTATGAATATTTGCTCAAATAAATTATTTAGTTTGCTTTGGCTGCATTCATATTTATGTTCTGTGAATCTTGGAGGTAAGGTGACGGTCACAAACATTTGCTCAAAGGATTTAAAACAAGCTTGTTGACAGTTTTCTTCTGAAACATTGAGTATTCATATCAGAAACATGGTTATTAAAAGAGTCCAGCTCAAACAATCACAAAACTTGCCAGCTACTTACTGTATCATAAACAAACAGCACGGTTCAAATGACTTGCTCTTCTATAGAAGAGTGCTCTACAGAAATAAATGCATACAACTTCCAAATCCTATTTCAAAAAGGAGAGGTTTCAGCACAAAACCCTGCCCACTCAGGAGCCAAGTTGTCTGTCCGGGTCTCCGTCAGCACTCTCAGTGCAACATGAATTTCAATGCATGCGCGATATTTCCCACTTTTCAAGAGCTGAATGTAAAAGCACAGCAACGCAATCTCATGCAAGAATACAGTTCCCATATGAAGTTTCTACCTTACCTAACCTACAGCAGATACAGCTTTCAAGTAAAACTGGTGCTTTGCTCAGCGACTTCGTCGCCCAAACATTACTCTAGCAAAACTCCCTCTGCCCTCAGCCAGAATTTGGCCCAAGGTTGAAAATATTGGAAGTCAAGTGGGAGATGCATGCACGGACTTCATGGAGAGACTGTAAGAAAAAAATATTTTAAGAGGTACATCTGGAAGGTAAGAATAGGCAATTGCAGTGCCAAAAATACTTTTCAAAATAGAGCACACTTGCTCTATCTCTTTCTGCTGCCAAGAGAAATCCGCAGCACAGGACCGGAGGCAGCAGGGACAGGTGTTTTCTCTAAAAGTAGAATTCATTCTTTTGGCCACCTATACAACACGGTCGGCCAATGTGTTCAAATCCAAGTGTGGGATCCTTCCAACAGCAACATTCAGTCACTGGCAAGCTTCACTGGAAGCTCTGCAGTCACCTTTCGTATGATCACATGAAAAGCTGCTTTCTGAGCTCCTATTTGCAGTTCGTTTTTTCTTCTAAAACATGCATGCTTTAAAATTATCTGGAAGAGTTACAAATTACTCTAACGAACTTTTTCAGCATGCAAGAATATGTGACTGTAAGGAGATTATAAACATATTTTCTTACAGCTGAGTAGTTCAAGCCCAACATTTAAGTGTTAGTATAAAAATATGCGAAACCAAATTGTATGACAGAGCTTCCTTTGTCAAAACACGAATGTCTCATAAAATGTGCTGTCTAGCATCATAAGTAGTAGGTGATATTTTTCAAACTTTTGCAGTGAGAAATCCCTACTAAAATTAACCAAAAATATTCAAAGTTTAGATTTGCGATTTTAATTGACTTTTGATTTGAAATGGCAACAATTCAGAGGTTTATCTAGATTTTTTTAAAAATCAGCCCCAAACTAAAAAAAAAAAAAAAAAAAAATTCAGCTATGCAAAACATTTTGTTTAACCCTTTAAAACTTCCCACTCATATCTATCCAGTTCCCCTATCCGCCTTCTTTCCCTCCAATCTTTCTCACCAGTCCACAAACCAAAACATGAACAATTTGTTTGACTCTAATCCAAAGGGCCTACACCTAAAAAACGTATCAGTAGCTTTTTTGGATTTTACATCTCCCCAGTAGCTGTCATCTTTTGGCAGCTGGTGTGAGGAGAAGGGGAGTTCAATTTACTGGAAAAGAAACCACTCTCTACCATTCATACATGGCCATACACACGAGCAGCTTTGCTACACTGCAGGTCGACCAAGGCAAGATGCAGAGGTAAAATAGCTTACCAGTGCCTGCAAAGATGGGACGGGAGGAAGGGGAGGGCGAAGGGAAACCTGCCAGACTGTACTGAAGACACAACATGTCTCTTGGCAAGTATTAGGTGGAAACCTGAAGAACTGGGAGATGGTTACCACCCTCTCCCTGCCAGAATGGAGACCCTGGTTTCCAGAAGAGTTGCTGCCAGCAGGGAATCTGCTGGAGGAGGAGAAGAGAGCCTCCCCACGGGGATGTTATCCAGCTGGACTATTGGGCACCAAGGCTGAAGCATATGGGGACGCAGAGTCCCGGGAAGCAAAAGCTGCTCTGGTACAGCATGCTCAGAGGCGGGGAACCTGATCGGCAGGAACTCATGCTTGGTTCTGCACATTTATCTCCCTGCCTTTCTCTATCTAACTACAGCTCCTCTGGAGCTACTGCATCTCAGTTCTTGAGAGGCAGTTTTGATAATTTCAGACAAATGAAAGCAACAGATACAAAATCTGGACATTCACCTTGAGTAAAGCAAAAAGTGTTAGGCTGCATTGTGTCAAATTATGGTCTGTTTTACCCCTCTAGGAAAGACTTCACAAATAACCAAAAGACCCATGAGTACAATTTTTTTTAACTCAAGTAGGCTATAAAGTATTTAATTTGTTTGAAAATGTCACAGTTTTGATCAGCTCTTTCTTTATCAAAGCAAGATGCAAAGCCTTGGATCTATTCAGTTACATCCTGGTCATCCACAGCAACACGATTTTGTTAAGAGAGCAGACATCAGGTGAGATACTCTTGTTCTGCATCAGCCTCAAAAGGCTACTATGTTACATGTGAGCCTGAAAGAAAAAGAGAAAAAACAAACAAACAAACAAAAAGCCACCACCAAAGAGCTTAAGCAGAGATACGGATGAGCTTCCCAATAACCCTGACTGTAACCTATTTACATGGTTCCTGCAGAGGCTCCCTAGATGGACAACTGTTTTATTTACACAGTGCTTTATACTTCAAGTTCTAGCCATTTATCTCAGCAACGAAACATTTTTAAGGAGATAAAATAAAAAGAGATCAGACATCCTCAGGTGGACGATTCCAGATGAAAAGCATGTTAGTGACAGATTTTGTACTGTATTAGCCAAAAATGAGAAGCAGTTGTGGACACTGCATTTAAAGCTGGCTGTGTTAATTACCTCAGTGAAATAAGTCATATTCAAATCCATCTAGGACATGGCCAGTGGCAAAACTTGAAAAGGATGACATCTGACTTAAATGATACTCATCCTGCAAATAAATACAAATATTCTCTCAATAATAATGGCAGACTTTTTTTTTTTTTTAACAAGGCAAATGACTATGAAAATTAGGTGAGTTATGGGTCACATACTGTATTAGCTAGAAGTCAGCAGCCTGCAAAGGTTCTGAGCATCCTTAATACATTTTGCATTGCAAAAGTATTCAGCACTTCACTGAATCAGGCCCCACAGCCTTACAAGAAGATGGTCTAAAACACAAACGGAACAATTCCTCCCTTTTTTACACTAGGCATTTTACCACTTACAGTAACACCCATTGGGCTCAGCTGCATCCAGTGTCCACAGCAAAACAGGAGCTTTGCCTGTAAGCAAGAACTTCACATACTTTGCCGTGACAGGCAGGAACAGGAAGCAGACGACCATGTTGCTGATCCCTCCTGCCTCCTTTCAAAAATAAGACAGAAAGCATGCAAGGTTTTATCCTGTCCAAATTGAGCGAGGTCCAAAATTGCCCCAGCTGGTGGAAGACCATCCTATGACATCTCGGGGATGCCAAGGGTGACAACAGCACAGACCCAACGGCCACATTTCATCTCTGAAAGATTCATGGAGGCCATGACTGGGACCATACTGCCTGGGAAGGTGACACAATTATTTAGTTTTCTCCCCTTACCCCAGGACTTCCAGGAGCAAAATCCTGACTACAGGTAAAGTAGCAGCAAACAAGACAAGTCTCCAAAAGGAACCCTTCCTATTTCATTAAAACACTTTTTATTTTGGCAAGTCTATATTTTCCACAAGACATAACCCTAACCTTGACAGAAAGCTGCTAAGCCAGCTCAAACCTTTAACACAGTTTGCCTCTGAAGAAGCAAACAAGTGAGATCTTTCCTATTAGATGACAACCTGAACACATGCGTAGCTCACATCTGCTGGCTATTCAAGACTCTTCACTCCCCTGACTTGTCTACTCAAGAACTACAGCAGCAGGTTACACTCCAGCCATGAGCTCGTTCTGATGTTCAAATCCAGTTAAAATGAATTATTAAACTGCTGAAATAAAATTAAATAAAAGTTATACAGTAATATTTCTTGCTGGCCCTACAGGCTGCACTCTGTCTTACATTATACAAGCCCATAAAATATTTAAAGTGACCATGTCTACACAATTACACATAATTCAGTTGAGAGGAATATACCGCTAAACGAAATAAATCATGCTGGCATTTGTGTCTATGCAGGACTAATATTAAATATAATTAAAATACTTCCTTTTTTTCCTAAGAGAAATTACTAGGCTGACTGTATTTGAACAACAGTAGTTGTTCAACATAGTTGCTTCATAGCCACCCTATACAGACTGCAAAAATAGGGGCAAGATCTCGAGCAAGCACTTGGATATTTAGAAGTGTATCTTGCATGAAATTCAGAACACCTAGGCTGTGCTATAGCCCCAACATGCTGCTGGACAACATGAGCATGCCGGTGTGCACCTTCAAAACTAAAGCAGTTTAAAGCCTCTGCATTGAAGTCCTCTGAGGAGCTCAATCCAGTCAACATATTCAGAGACATGGATAGCTTTGATTTCACTATAAACCACATCAAACAGGCATATTGACTTGAAAACACAGGAAGTCAACAGCAACGTTTCAAAAGACTTTTGTTTTTTATGTGACAGCAAGGAGCACAAGATTTGGTTTCTCTTCCCCAACATCTCCTACTTTCTAGGGCAGTGCCTTCTCCATCAAACTAAGGATGAGATCAAAGTATGGCCAGTATGACACATGTAACACACAGTTCTATCTGATGACAGCAGGACATGCATAATTATCATGGATCAACTGATGACCAGAACAGTTGTGAACAAAAGTAATTCAAACTCTCTGTGTGATCTTAGTTTTACTCTCAAGTCTGCAGTCTTTGCAGGATCAAGCCTAGAAGCTGTATTTTACATACAACCAGTTAAGAAACACAAGCCAAACTGTACACTATCTGATAAGCAGAGTATTATGAAAATTTAGAAAGTGATAACAATTATTTCAACTTCCACCAAGAACGCATGAACATACACAGATGATAGTTGTTCCATGAGATCATTTGAGAGACTGATTCAAATTACTACCGAAATGCTAGAGCTAAGACTTTTTCACATCTTCTTACAATTATTTTCCCAGCCATTTTTCCTTAGGTGTATACCAGTAGCATAAAATTTTTATTCCATAAAATTTCCATTATTTTATCTTTAGTAGAAAGGCTCTGCTGTCTCAAGAGACTCATAAAGCCTGCTATGTTGTACCAAAACACAAGACAAATTTTCTATTACTACAGAGACTGAAGCATTGTATTGTTACTTTCGTGTAATGTGTATTTTAAATCCTGTGGTTTTCTATTGCCCTTCTCCTTGGCCCATCCAAAAGCACGTCACTTATGCTATACGCATGGAAGTATAAAAATAGCTAAGAAATGAAACAGAGATCACTCGAAACACTCATCCACACATGCACACCCCATCACTCTCACATGTAGTCTCAGCAATCTTTTGTCTTCTTAAAACCGCAGTGTCATCCTTAAATTACAAATGAGAGAATAAGGTAATTTTCTCATTTCTTCCTACAATATAAGATCTCTGGTCTCCAGCAAACCCTGCCAGATTCAGAATTTATTTCTTTGGACAATTTGTTAAGGAGCTCTGGCTGTCAGTCTCCTCCCAAATAGTCAAAGGTGCCAAGCTCAGAGGATTTGGAAGTCAGCATATGCTGTTGTGTAACCTGGAAAGACAAGCTCCTGGGGCAGGCATGACACAAACCATTTAGCCCATCACAGGTGAACATCAACACTTCAAGTGCCACCTGCAAAATACTTGATAGTTTGTACAGACAATGGTTCGCAGGTGTTACCTGGTCTCTGCATGAAACACAGCTTGGCAAGGAAACCTGTGCAAGCTGACACCTCCAGATGGCTTCATAGCAGCCAAAAATGTAGAAGACAAAGTTCCACTCAGAGAGAAATAGCATCCAGCCTTTCTGCACGCAGAGGAAAGCAATCTTGAGGTTATGGAGCTCCTGAACGCCAGCGGGACATCAACTTCGCAACTACAAAAACAACACAGCAGGCTACAGGAAACAGTCTTGGTCCTTTTGGTTGTGCCCCCACCTCTAACATCTTATTCATCACTCAGTGGTATTTCAGTGACCTCCAGACAAGGCAGCAGCAGAAGGCTTCCCTAGAGCTGCCCCAAGAGCTAGCAGACTCCAGGCTCTGCATGAGCCAATTAACCAGTCTCCCCAATGCCTCAGTAACACCTTGTGCCCTCCCATCATGAGTAAAAGGCCAAAAAGCAGCCAAGGGGCATCAGCAGCATCTTTACTAATTTCTCTCATCATTCTTTACATAGGTTAAATAAAGAGCAAAACAGGGAAACCCATTGCCCTGTAGGTGGTCAGGGAAGAGCTGTGTGTTCCAGATTTTTCTGCTTCTTTGCCCAGCCTGTTAGCTGCCCAGTTGTTTCAAGTGACATCAGGGTTTTCCATTTTATTATGTTAAAGGAAGTATTTTCCTTTCTGTTCAGATTCTTCCACATTTAGGAATACTATCATCAGTCATAGTGATTTTTCATGGACTAACTAGACTGAGGAAATGAATAACATGTTATTCCTTACACACAACTTATCCAAATGGCTTCTTCCACCAGAGCATGATGCGGTAGGCCCTGTGCTGCCCTTGTTCCTGACCGATACAAATGCATGCTGCAATCTCATATTCCTTCCTTTTCTTGCCCTACGAGGGGCAGCTGCTGCACACTGGGTCTGCTGGAAATGCAGGCGGCTGCAGTGCTCCAGCAACTGTCATATTATAGGAAATCACAGCAGTAAAAAACAAGTTGACCAGATAGAGTTTATATACACTGTGACCCAAACTGTACTTGGTACAGCATCATTATCATTATTTGAAACACAATTTCCTTGTGCCCAAAGATAGGGCTGTGTTGGTAGATGACGTCCGTGAGAATTTGAGATTTATTCCCAGCAAAACTCCAAACAGGAGCACAATATTAAAAATTCCCTGATCTAGAGCATGAAACCGTCTCAAAGACATGACAGATTACAGACTGCGACTGTAAGAAAGGAGAAATCATTTCACAGTTCAGCATGACTCCAGCTGTTTAGCAAACAAGCACTAAATAACACAAAGCGGCAATGGCTTCATAAAGGTAAGGGAGAAGCTAAAGGCGGGCATGCTGAACAATGAGGAAAAGCATGGCTTGGATTCAGGAAGGAAACAAGAATCAAGCTGCAGGGAGCAAAGGGGACAGGAGATAGTGCACCAGGAGGGGACAACTGGGATTGACCGGGTGAAGAACACAAAGCAAGGACAAAACCAAAGCCATGGCCAGCTGATTCCCCACTGCCCTGTCAGATATGCAAGCCCAGGGTGGAAATGGCAAATCAGAACAGCAACACCTGCACCCTTGGTGAAGGCCTC
Organism: Aviceda cuculoides; assembly: GCA_035590195.1. Taxonomy (NCBI): domain Eukaryota; kingdom Metazoa; phylum Chordata; class Aves; order Accipitriformes; family Accipitridae; genus Aviceda; species Aviceda cuculoides. Next base: position 16,761,322 of record JAVJGG010000039.1, read on the forward strand.
AGGGGCTACATATGAATGTATGTGAATGCAAAATGAGGTCTACTGAGAATACATTAAAAAAATCCAACAAATACTTACTCCTAGGTAGGTAGCATGGCAAAGTTCCACAGGCTGAGCACAATTGTACTTAAATTCTTTGAAAGATTACTGACGACAACAGGACCCTTGCATTTTCCTCTTATGAAAACACAGCTACTTTGTGTCTCATGAGGATAGGAAATAAAAAGCAAATAAAGACTTACTTTAGCAGGTCTTCACACCTGTGAAGAATTATCCCTCTCAGTGGAAGCTCCCTTACTGTTGAGGTAACTGTTCATGTCACAGCAGAATTGTGGGATTGGGCCCTAAATTATTCAAAAGGAAAGGAAATGCACAGCCCAGGGTAGAAGTGAAACTCATCACACCATTTCTTTTCATCTCCTGAAGCTGCCATGCTATCTATTTTGCAGAGCAAGGATGGTTCAGCTGTATGTTCATGGGTTGAGAGAAGGGTAGAGGACAAGGCAAAACTTTTCAGCACAATCGCCTGTGGAGTTTGTCCTTCACTTTATTAAAACTGGAAGGTTATTTATAGAATAAAGTTTCACTTCAAGCCCTGTCAAATACTATATTACTCAGGAAGCATCAAAAGTACAATAGCAAAACTGAAATGAACTAAAATCATCTTTTGAACCATCTGATGCCTGGCAAAATATAAAAGGACAGGATGAGTGATGATACCCCCTTGGAACCAAAACGGAGAACAGAATTTTAATCCATCTCTTCAGAGCTTTTCTACCATTTTGAGTATTTTAGGAAGAAGTTGACATATGTGACTGTAAGGCACAGACAACTCAGCCAGTGATGGAATTTGTAGCTTACAGAACAAAAAGGATGTTTTTCTTACCACTATTTTGCATCATCAGACAAGTCACATCTGTGACTCATATATTAGTACACTATTCAACTATACTTGCAAGTACATTCCCAGCCTCACTCTGTCCAAGGAGTTTTTGCATTGCACTTAAATGTTGGAATTAGTTTTTCAATCATAAAAGATGCAAGAAATGTAACAGTATGAAGAAGGAATCATTAGTGAATTTGAGAGAATTTCTTAAAGAAAAAATAAATCCACACATGATGACTTCTATTTCTGTGCACGTCTGTCCAGAAGATGCAACGACAATGAATGATCAAGCAACATTTAGCAGCCTGATCAGAAGCAGCTGATCATCCCAGTAGCAAAACATATATAATATCGTGTGATGCCTAGCAGCAGTACATTTCAAGTATTTCATTCAGAGAGCTACATAAACAAGAATTCAAACACAGTCCTTGAGCTCAGTTAACCCTTATATAAGCAGAACAAGGAAACAAGTGTTTCTTTTACATGTATTCTTAGGGCTGCTCCGAGTTATACCATGTGCCAATTACTCAAAGGTAACATGTCTGTCAGGAATCAGTGCAGCAGGCATGACCAGAAGACAATTTCTAGAAACGGAAGAGAAATTTTAAATGCCTCCACACCGGAATATGCAGGTCTTGCCAAATAAAAGATTGGGGGTGGGGTGATTTTCCTGAAAAATACAAAATTCTAACTTTTCAGCTAGGAAAATTTCCTCAAATTTTACTGTTCAGGGAAGGAAATTCAGTGAATTATTTCCTGCTACATCAGAACACTTTTTGACAGTCCTAAGACATTTTGGGTTGAATCAATTCACACTGTATTACATTGCTTTCTTACTGCTATCAATGTATTACTGAATAGCAACAAGTTCAAGCCACCATTATTTCACTTGTTCCAGGCATTTCAGCTTTCACAGTGCACACGCCTTTTCCTCTGACCAAATCATATGGATTTACCTGACTTCAGAGCATTACTGAAATCACGTAGGGGCCTTACAACTCCAAGCCCTCCTCTGGGCATGGCTTGATTTCCTGAATTGCAGCAAAGAAACAAATACGCCACAGTAGGAAACATTTTAGTATCAAACTGATTTGTAAGAATATTTCTGCTCATCCAATGTAGTGAAACAAGAGATTTCCATTTCAGAACTGTTGAGATTTCTTTTCTAATTTTTTAAAAATAAAAAATAACTAAATTAAACATTATAAATTTCAAAATAACCTCAGAACCTTTGTTCTCCACACAAAGGAATTTCATCCAACTTGTAGTTGTGTGCTCAGCTTGCTTTTGGGCGATGAGAAAGCTTGGGTACATTACCAACCCAGGGAGCAAGAGAAACAGGTGCTGTGTGACCTTTTTGAAGTCAACATTTCTCGATGGCTGCATCAACCTAGACCTCAAGGCCAAGTCTTTTCCTTCCAAACCTTAGTTCTAATTTAGGATAAAAAAACCCAGCTGAAATGCCAGAATTTTCCACTTGATAGAAATTCAAAATTCATTCAGCTCAGCTATCCTCCCTGGCTTTTTAGTTCTCCCAGCTCCATGCAGATGACCGCTTTCCCCACAGCAAGGTAGTGATTTCTCAAACCAGCCTGCAGTATTAGCACCAGATCACTGCGGACTTGTACCTGACAATCAGCTGTTGTGGAAAACATGAGAAAGTAAATTGCAAGTAAGAGGTTAATCACAGAGTTACTCTTATTGGCAAATTCACTGGAGTCCCTAGAAGCAGTTATATGGAAAAGGCTTTTGACTGATAGACCCAAACAATATCTCAGTTCATTGCAAACCTTATGAATGCACAATATTTTCTTGAAGACTTCTACAGAAATTTCTTGAACATGTTTTCATTTCTTATGTGTCACCAGGAACGGTAAATTCTACCCATGCATCTTCCAAACAAACAGGTGGAAAAAAATACTCTATTTTATTATTTCCTTAGTTTTATTTTGCTACCTGTTATAGAGTTCAAAAAGGAACAGAATTAAAAATTTACTCTTCAGAACCAAGTTTTCATCTTTTTTTCCTACAGATCCACTGGGGGGAGGAGGGGGGGGGGGAAGACTTCACGTCACATAAATAATGAAAACAATGCTCAAAGACTGAAAATTTCACACACAGCTTTTGAAGTTATTTTTTACTTCTTTATATTTTGTTGCATGCTCTACCTGCTGTTTTTTCCCTTGGTAGCTTGACAAGTTCTTTTTAAAAAAGATTTTTTAAAAGGCTGAGAAGGCGGCAATTCAAGAAGTTTTCACTGATCTTGTCCAAATAGAAGAAAGATCCTTTTCGTTGAGTATGCAAACTGCAATCCTTTGAACAAAAGGCACTTGACTCACATGATGCCAAATCTTTTCTCAGCTGAGAGCTTACACAATGCAGGCTCCATCCACAATAACACAAGTATAATAGAGGAGAGGAAAAAAAAAAAAAAAATTAAACCAATCTCCTCCTTTGGCCAGGCTCACCATATAGAAACTATCTTTTTGCCATCCAGGCATGAGTAAGTGTCATGTTTTGCTGTATTATTTTTCTGCGAGAGACAATGCCCGGGTCCGGGCGGCCGAGGTGACAGAGCGGTGCCTGCACGTAACAGGGGCAGGCAGCTCCGCCAGCCAAGGAGGCGAACAAAGCTCCCAGCGTCAGTCCGCATCGAGCTCATTTCCTCAGAGCTTGCTGCATTATCACAAAATGGTTACAAAACAAAAGCAAATCTCCGGAAAACCATTCAACTGTAATCTCTATAGACATTTCCAGCATCAGCCAGCCAAAAGGCAAGAGAGTCGCCTTTCTCCTTGGCTTGCCTTTACTCAGCTTTCCTTCCTACCTGCACTGTTCCCCAAACTACCAAACACAGGAGCCTGTTAACCCTTTACAAACTTCTGTGCTTTCCACAACCTAACACAGAACACACATTTGTAACACTTCAGATAGGTAGCTCACGAAGCCACTCACTGTCATCTTTCAACCACACATTTTTGGGTACTGGGATGCTAACCACAGTCTTTGTAGGAGGAAGGTGCCAAGCAGACCACAGGTCTAAATGGACCGTCAATCAGTCTTTCGGTGTGTGCTTCAGGTTTTGCACAGTTTGTGGAAGATGTGGCTAGTATAAAGTAACCAAAAGCAGTCTACATAAAAGTAAGGAGTCAATCTTGTAGAAAAGGGTTCGATGAAAATAGTCCATGCTTCATATAGCTTGTGAAAGCCAGGAAAAGTCACACTGCAAAGCACTGCTGCTCCTGGCATTCAAGCCTCCATCCCGTTAGTTTTATCTTGGCTTTATCTCCTGGGAAGAACTTGGAGAACCAGATGCATCGACCTCTAAATCCCTTGCTATTTCCTCTTTTAAATTAAATACAAATTCATCATGTTACAATAGCCACAAGGGTGCCGAGAAGACCTTAATCAGATAGCACTCCACAGGCCATGCTACACCCCGAGGTACACAGCATCAACCATGCTCCAAGTGCACCCACAGCCTCGGAACCAGAGAAGTGGTCTGGATCAGCAATTCTCACATTCAGATAAATATATTTGTGAAGTAGATGAAATACACAATGGTACACAAACGCTTTCCTTTTTCTCTGCTTTCTTTAGTCAAAAAGAACACAAAGCTAATTCACAAATGTGGACTCTCAGCATATTAGCAGTCTGCTTCTGCGGTCTCCCAGTGTAAAGAACACGGAAATTAAAGGTTTAAAAACCGTATCTTTTCTAAGCCAAACGGGTTCCTTTAAGTCACTAATAGCTTTGCAGAAAATTCCCCAGTGAAGATGAAGGGGGGTGATATGTTAGAAACGCTGTTCTGAGCTAATTTATGAGTACTCCATGTGGCCAGGCTGTAGAAACGTTTTCCTCATGATTAAATAGAATTACTGGAAGGCTTACTGTATGCATATGTTGATTAACTTTAATTGCAGAGCTGTTATGAAACTAGCAGGAAAGAACACAATAGACCATAGCACCTTCTTAGAAACTCCTCATATCAAGAAAATTCAGGAGAAAAACATAGAGAAGTAAAGTAGGCATGTGGGATACCAATCTCCTTGGCTTACACAGCCATTCTGCTGAGGCAACATTCCCATCACTTCAGCAGGAGCTTTCCCACCTCCTGATACAAAATGCTTGTGTCTTTATCATACAGCAGTAACAGTGTCATCTCCAAGCAAAAAAATTACAATTAGATAACTCGCCTAAAAGCCTCCATGAAACAGCAGTTTCATGGGTGGTTTCAAAATCAGAACAGAGGTAACACTGTGTTTTATGGTGTGGTACATGCCTACAACTTTCCAGATTATTGACATGAAGCTGCTATTCACACCGAAGCCTCCCTCAAGCACTCCAGTCTCATGGTTTTTCAGACACACTGCATAAATCCCAAGTAACGCTTCCCCGTAGCAGTCACAACTGTGAGCATAGCATCTTCTTTCAGCCTCTGACTTACACTACAGCATCACTTTAAAATACCTTCCAAGCTTTTGAGATATACGAGAACAACTTTGCTGCTTTTTTAAAAAAAAAAAAACAGATATAACAGCACCAAAGACATGTTACATGCAGATAAACACGTAGTCCACTCCCTCAGCCCAAGAGGCCATAAGACCTGAAACATGAAGATTTGAAGCATGTATTCTATTACCAGTTAGTGATGCTTGATCACTACATTTTAAGTAAGTCCCACAAGTAATAAGCAGTAATATAACAGAAACCAACAAAGTCTCTGGCGTCACCATTGTTCATTCTTTCCTTTTTACGTTGGCGTTATCATCACCACCATGAGAGCTTTGAGTTCAGTTTACCATTTGGATGGGTGAACAGTCACACAGCAAGGGATTAACATACATTTGAAATGCAATAGCAAATGCAATTTCAAATTGCAGGCCTACATCTTCTGCCTTTCTTTCAACAAGATTATTGAACTTGGTTCAGAAGTGCATTTTAGTTCCAACCTATTCTCATAGGCACATCTCTATCCCTTGTGGCCCATGCACCTTCAGAGGGCAAAAGATCAACTCCTAATATAAAACCTTGAACCTATTTGCACTTAAACATACTTCCTAAAGCTTTGATACGAACACGCAGAACTCAGAAGAACATCAGGATTTGCTGATTCACTCCGTAACGCATCACTGCAAACCAGTGGGTGTTTTTTTCTCACGCAGAAAAAGTGAACCCTTTTCAGCTTTTCAAATTGTTTCTTCACCTGAGCAAGATCGGTCTCAGAGAACACCAGACACTACCTCTGCAGGCATTCACCTTGAGCCACGTGTCTTCCACGAGCGTAATCAGCCGAGCCCACGCTAGAGCAGTCCTTCATGCTCCCAATCAACGGCAAAGGAAACGAAGTGCCCTTTGCTGGAAGGGCACATGACGTGTCGCAGAGACACTAATTTATCACGAGGATCTGCTGACTAAATTAGCTGAGCTCTAGAACATGGCTATTAACAGGACCCATCAAATTGCTTTAAGGACCATGAAGTAGACACTTACCTACCCAAAGACAAGCAGAAAAGCAAACCAGCCAAATGCAAAACATTTGTAATTCACCAACCACAACCCATGTTGCAGAGGCACTAATTTCTCACAATGTTAGAATCGTCCTGTTCCTAAATGGGAAGCAAGAGTGTTCAGGTTCTTGCAGATAATGATGGAAATTTTCTAGGATCTAAGGGAGGAAAAGAGCTATTTTGTCTTTTCTGGCACCAAGAGATGGGGAAATGCACCAGACTCCTTCTGAGAATTCTGCTGGAGTTTGGGTGGGCTGGGAGGAGGAGGAGGAGGAAGACAGCTACAACCTATGTTATGTTTTTCCCCACAGTTTTGCTAAGTACAAAGCAAACCAGCACAAATTCAGCTTTATTCTTTCAGTCAAATGATGTTCTGAGATAGGTATTCATGAACCTCCCACGTTCATGATGCCTGAATGACCCACAGAGAATTCACATTTGTCAGGTTTAAAATTTTACCTGCCTCTGACTGCAGCCTGGAGCACGTGAGCTCCACAAGCTGTTCCTGTATGCCAAAGGCAGCAGCTTTGTGTTAACACAGGTCATACACAGCTCTCCAGCTTTTACAGAGTTGCCAATGGACCTCCATATTGGCAAAGTCCTATAGTCCCCTGCAGAGGGAATACATCCAACAGGTTCTCTTTACAGATAGGAAAGAGTAAAGAAACCAGAACTATTGTCATAACATGGCTAAGCAACTCAAGTGTTAAACCCAACCCAAACATTTTGATTACCATGACAGCCTTCACATGGTTCAAATGCTTTTCACATTCAGTTCAGGCACTGGACCCACTTCTCCTTTTAACTGCAGGTTCTACACCATTTTAATCCTGAAAATTCAACAGTTAATTCATAGGACTAAACATTTAAGCATGTTGATCCAGCTTTGTGCATTGGCAAGAATGGCATTTAAAATTCTATCAGTATCAAAAGTGAAACTTTCAAATAAAGATGTAATGCATTCAACCCTTTGATTTTCAGTGAAACATCATGGTGAATTCACCAGAGATTAAAACAGCACAATCTATTTAATTTCTTGCCTAATTTTAACACCTTAAGTCATAACTCATTGATAATCATGGGAGTGGGTACCATTCACTGTTGCATCTGAATTGCTGCTGAGAGCAGGATCCAACAGCAGAAATCATACTTGGTTTCTTCAAAAGGCCACACTCCTCAGCTCAATTCTGTCCAGTGGATACTTACTGCAACACCTCCTGCTTTCCCATGCTAACCACCGCTGCCCTTGGCAGCCCCCTTTGGGTGGTGGTAGGATGAACCTGGCACAGCAGTGCCCAGGTAGCGGCAAGGGCCAGGCAGCTTGCGACCTCCTTGGCAGAGCTGGAGAGCAGCCTTCCCTGCAGGAGGGACAAGGTATGCCGGCAAATATGCTGCAGTGAGGATAAAGAGAGAATTAAATCCACTCTGGCAGAGGCAGAGTTGAAGATAACGGGTACCTGACCACTGTGGCAGAAGCTGCTGCTGGAAATACTTGTCCACTAACCAATTTCTTGTGGAGCACAGCAGGAGAAGAAGAAGAAAAAGAAGGAGTTAGCATAGCAGACTGCTCTGAAGGCAGGTGTTTATTCAAGACTGCTTCTGCGTACATAAAACAGGCACAGTCGAAAAGGCTTTTATTTGGTTAACACACTAAAGAGTGGATGCTTTTATTATTTGAGATTTTATGATGTTAATCCTGCAAGAATGGCTGCACTGGAGCTATTTATCATCTGGCACTCTATACTTTGTTTCCATAGAAGGAAATGAAAAAGGCCAGGAAGGTTCAGCCAATTTGTCTTTTAATACTCTTTATTGGCTCATTAATGATTAATTCTTTTTAACACTCTGCCCTAGATCCTAAATTCACAATGGCTCAATGTAGATGAAAGATTTCAAATCCCCATCTCCCCTCCCTCTTCTCTTCTGCTTCCTGAGCCTATGTAAAAAAAAAAAAAAAAAAAAAACCTGCCACTGCTCAGCACACTGCTGTCAAAGGAAACCATCCAGGACAGAAAAAACATCTTTGGAAGATTAAGTGATGCAAAAGACAAAACAAGCAAAAATCACAACCCAACCCAGTCCTGAAGAGCCACAAACAGTAAAGAACCCACTCAATAATGGTAATAGGTGCCTCTGCGTAGCCACTAAGTCTACAACTTATTTATGCCTAGCACTGCACTACTGCAGTACTGCAGCATTCAACTGTGTTTAGTTATCGAATTCTTTTTGGAGGAACATGGATTTATTACTTCAGCATATTATTAAAAGCAAAAAACATTACTTTTCCACAATCAGAAATCAAAGAAAAGTCTTAGAAATGCCATGTAACAAGAACATTATTCATTTGAATATTTCCTTTGGATTAAAGAAAGCTACAGCCCTGATCACAGTGGTCTTTACAAGTCCCATAGCAATTTAATAACAATACATTTGTCAATACACCGTCCTATATGCTATAATATGCACAAGAATATTCTGCCTACATTAAGTTTCTTCCAGGATTTCAGTTAATCTCTTCACAGTCTTTCCTGACGCCGTAAAAGAATCAGGTGAATAGGACAGGACTCTCGGATCCTTTTCCTACCACAACTATCAACACGCTATTTGTAGCCAATTAGCTTACCCATTTTGCATCTCAATTCTGTTTACAGATAAGGAAGCAAATAAATAACCACCTTCACAGTGCGCTTTGAGATCTCTGGAGGAAAAATGCCATTTCTGGTCAGTATTTTTACTAATCTGCTTACATGCTGTTACTAGCTGTTGCAGTTGAAAGTAAAGGTGACTGCATTTCAGTGATCCGGGACGAAAAGCATGATATAAATATCAGTCTTACTATTGAATTCATTAAGTAGGCCTATAGAAATCAAGTCATAAAATTAACTGGATGAACTAATAGTAGTGTATCATTAAATAATCATCATGTCACATGTAACACAGTGCTTACCATGGAGAGAGAAATGAAGCACCCGTAATAAGCCTTTTTGAGCAATACCACCTGCAGACACATATTCCTTGTTTGGCACATTTTTGTTCATATAGCTACAGAGCAAGAATACACCATGGATTCAGCAAACATGGGATTAGTAGTAATCAGAAGATAGAGGAAAATCAGCATAAAGACTGATTTCTAACAGATGAATACATTAGCACATAACTCATTTACTCAAATTGGCTGATACGACAGTAGTATAAAACTACTTTATACAGGGGATATTAATGAAGATAATCTGCAACTGAAATTACAGGTGCATAAATTTTAAAAAGTCTCCTGTATAATGGGATACAAAGCCTCTGCCTGCTGGTCACCTGCTCCGCTGCAGCTTACACCTGCAGTGCTGTAAGCCTTTGTCCATAGTGTCTTCAGTGGCTGACATGAATAGAGATAAATATCACTACACTAGGAACTAAAATGAGAAATATGATCTCCCCAGAACACCACTGCTAACAAGGATGTCTATCAGAAACTCAGGAGGGAGGTCAGGGACTCTACTAAAAAAAGAAACTGGATTACCCTCCCTCCCATATGCCGTTAATAAGGATGTGGGCAGTGGCAGCCTGCATTGTCCTGCCAGTATCACAGGAGTTTCAATAGAAACTTTAGTCACCGAGACTGTCAATCCAAGTCCTTCCAAGTCCAAAAATCATGTTTAAAAAGAGATTTGCAAGAATGAGGCAGTACAACGTACCATCTTTATGCAGGTACCTGTGCCTTCTGTTAACAGATGCTTTGTAACGATCCTTCATGTTTTGCTATTAGTTCTGTATTTTGAAACAGAGATCTAAGCCTGCCAGTAAGATTTCATTAAACAATATGCAATCTTAATCAAAGGTCATTACCATCATTACCCATAATTACCTAATTTGAAACTTCAAATTTTACAGGTAAGACATTCACGGGAAAAAGTGATTCATGCCTGCAATAGGTTCTTTTTACAGAGACAGATTTCAACAGCTTTAGATTCAGTGAAGTTAATGTATAGAAGGGAAAGGGCAATATCAAATCAGTAACATTTTACACATCTCATTCATTAGCATAAATAACCTTATAACATCTCCAATATAAACAGAAGCTTTAGTGAATACATATTTACCTCTAAGCACACTTGACAAGACTGCAGCTCTACCATTAATCCCAAAGAGAATCATATATAAACATGTAAATTTCCACGCAATGCAATTAACCCAGGTGATGTATTCATCTGAATCATAGCAGCTTTTTTTTTTTTTTTTAAATTAAAAAAAACAGTGCACCACCAACAAAAAAAAACCAAAGAACGTTAGTTCCCTAGACAGACTAGTATTTTTGGCCTAAGGACACTGACACCACCACTCTACCATTTACTCAGAAAGCTAAAAGCTTGGGTACCACAGCCAGGAAGGTTACGCTTAACTTCAAGGTTAATGGAGATCTTTGAGGGGATTTTACACTTGAGGAGCTGGTTGGTCACTACCCAGGTGTCTAAATGCTGTTACTTAGAACATTACCTAGTCAGTATTACTGAAAAATATATTTGCCCCGATGACATGCCGAGTAGTCTGCACTCAGCCACATTACTTCAGACAGTTTCCCACTGTCATTAACCATAAGCAAATCTGTGCAAGAAAAAAACGTTGCCTGAATCTTTTTGTATCTCTGTCATCACACAGACCATCAACACTCTTGGCAATGCCTCTAGAGCTTAATAGCCCCCAACAAATCATCACTAATTCTGCCTTTTCATTCCCTTCCTCCTCCCATGTTGTGATTCTCATTGCCACCCAACTGGAAAGGCTGGAAAGTCTCACCAAAATTACTGGGTCTAACCAACCCAGTGCTGGTCCAGGGCACCAGAAGGGTGCCAGCAGGCACTGCAGCCTCTCTGCCCAGGACCTGTCCAGTTCCACCCCAGAGAGCAGTGGCAGGGCTGCCCCATGCCATACCTTATGCAGCAAGGGATCTTTAAAGTCTTAGGTCACACTTACCTTTCCATTCTCACCACTACAGACATGGACTGTAGCATAGCACGCTAAAATAAAAACTTTATCAAAGAGTGCCCTCCGTGTTATTTTAAGTATGTCCAATTGACTTTGGAGGACCTACTCACATGCTAAGCTGGACATACACTTAAATATTTCCCTGAATTAATGCCAGATACTACCTCGCCCACACCAAGCCCTCTGCTCTCCTCCCATGCCCTCCCACACTCCACCACCTCCTGAGGTGCTCAGAGCCAGCTCTGATAGGGTGCTCCTGCAGCACAGGGACAATGGTGTCCCCACGGATTATGCTCAGGAACATTGTAAGATCCTGGTCCAAGAGCCACACAACCCAAAGCATGCCTGAGAGTGATCTCACAGCTACAGCCTCTTCACATTTCTATGCTAGAAACAAAGATCAGAATCTCTTCTTGTGTTTGCCAAACATGGCATTTCCTCCCGTAGCATCTTTTCCTCCGAAAGCAAATACCTGAATTTTACTCTGGCAAAACACATCTGCTAAAACCCTTTCACATACCTCAGCTCCAGAAAGACTCTTTCAGTTAACTTTCCCTTGGCTGGAGCAGCATGAATGTGCTGGATCAGACCCTGCTCTCGCTCCACAGGAATTCAGGAATAACAGCACTGAAATAATCTGGTCCATAGAGATGGTGGCAGAATTTGTAATTATGCTACTGTATTTATGCCAGCTGCATATAAAGATACACCCCCTCACCCTCCAATTTTTTTAAAAAGTCAGTAAACCATAAACTATAGAGGCCCTCTGAAGTGCAAAGAGAAACCTATGCCTGCCTGCCTTTGTTTAGATTCATTATCCACTTTCCTTATATATTCTGAGGAGCGGAGAAGGCACCCAAGATAAATAGCTTGTAATCATCTGATATCTTCATGTGACCTCCCCTCTGCAATTTGCATTGGCTTTGAGTTTCCAGATGAAGACGTCAGATGAAATAGTGCTAGGATTAATTTTAGCCTCCTCCTCAAGATGACTCGCTGATACCAGAATAAGGCTATAATACTTGACAGAGCAGAATATTTTCCTTGCCAACATAATCTGTTTCAGGCTTTTCAGGACTGAAACAAAGTGTGCAAAAACAATTCCAAGCAAAGAAGTGCTGCTAGTTTGGGGAACACAGAAATTAAACTAGCATCATTCTTACTGGTTTGCAAATCAGGATACAGAGCATGCACCTGCAGGGGCAGCCTGCACAGTACAAATCTGAACACGACAGCATCTCCTTTAAATGAGACATTCACTAAAGCTTGTCAAAAGATGGTACAAACATAGTTTTAGTATGTTGATAGAACAAGTTTCTCTAGTTTTTAACTTCCAAGTACCAGCAGTAATAGACTAACTGTGGGAAGCTTTAGTACCACAAGGAACAAAGGCATTTTTACAGTGACAGCCTTGCATCCTTCAGTCCAAACCTCCCCTTACGGAACTGCTCATGAGTCAATTAATTTTAGCATATACCCCACAGCAGAGTTAATACAGCTTCAAGACTATATTACCTTGATTTTTCAGAGATGTTTGATGAGAACAGCTCTAGAGAAAGCAATCAAGCCTTTCTGAATCACCACCGTATAGAAAAAGAGCCCAATTCTGCCCTCTCAAACATTATCAGCCTGCCTGCAGCCCCTGAACATGTTCACTTTGAGTTATAGTCATGCAACTTTCAAAAATAAGCTCATGCTTCAATAACTTTCAGTGTCCTTGTTGGCCAAAATACTATCAGGTGTGTTCGTAAAGAGATTTTTTTTTTCAGACAATTGTCAGAGCAAAACAAAATCTACTGTGGTATCACGGTCATGCTATTCTGGCAGTTTAATGAAAAACTGAAGGAGTGAAAAGTGCTGAATGCCAAGGTTGCTGAGACAAGAGATGAGCTAGGGATGAGGATGCTTTTGAGAGCATCCAAACTGCACTGAGAAGGAGGAGTCTGAAAACCAGTTTCTGTAACTGCCACAGAGCTGAGACCGAGGGGTTTGGTACATGCCAAAGTCATTGCCTCGGTTCACAAGGAAGTGCACGCTGTGGCAGCAGAAGTGAGACCGTTCATTCTTCATTGACATCGCAACCTGACCTTTTCCTATCTGCTACAAATCAACTCACCAGGAAAACTCTTGCAACTTTTCCGCTCTGCCACAGAAATACCAATCAACTTACTTGTGTCCAGTCTGCACACAAAAAATGGCAGTGCTGTCTCCATTCCCACAGGCATGTCGCCTTGGAAGTTCTGTGCGGGAAGATTTTATTTTATACACTTTGAGGGGATTTCTAAATACTTAAGAATCTAGCAAGAGCTATTAGCTTGCAGGTTGTGTGGAAAAATCAAGACATATTTACTGTGCATATCACAAGAGATATTTACAAGCAAGTAAACTCAAGGGTGTGTACATATTTCTGTCCAGAAAATCCCAGGAAAAAAATATAACAAGACTAAGTACTGCCTGAAAAAAAACCCCACTCAATCATGTTCTAATACTTAGATTATTAATAAACTACACTGATATATTTTGCATGAACTACACCATAAATGAATTACAGTGGAAGCTAATGCAGATCATGACTCTATCTGTTACATGAACTTTCTCTTGCTGTGGATAACTGATTGACTCTACCAGGACATGACTGCTGGCTTGTAAGTGGACTTCAGGGGATTATTTTTTGAACTTCTATGCTTTAATGAGACTTTCCAACAGAGTCTACACTTTCAGCACTTGAAAGAGAATGAAGAGGGATGAAACCTGGGGCAAAAAGATACAGGAGCAAAAAAATATCCCAGCTCAACACAAGCAGAACAAAATGCTGTCTTACCAACAACAGTGTGAACAAGAGGAAAGAGCAGCTGATGAAGTCAGCAGATGAATTCAAGAGACAAATACGTCAGTGGCCTAGGAAGCCTTGGCATGACGACACCTGTCTTGGAAAGCTGTGCAAAGGATGTAGAAAATGAAGCAGTGAAGGACAGAGAAAACGTGAGTCTGCCTCGTAGGCAGACATGAACAAGACTGCTGGAGAGCACAAAAGCCAGCAGGGCGAGGAGATGAAAACGCTGCCACAACCGAAACCAGCAGAAATCAGCGACTTGAGGACATGCTAACAGCAAAAGGAGACAAATAGCATTGCCCGAAAAACGTCATGTTTTGGCTGGCAAGGACCCCGAGGAGGGAGGGGGCTTGCTTGGGGGTAGCCTTGCTCACAAGCTTGCAGCAGTCGGTGCTGCCTGGTGCCGCGGCTCCTCACGCAGCCCCGACGGTGCCGCGTTGGTATCTCACACCCCCGCTGCTGCCAAAGCCGTGACATTAGACATCACCTCTGCTCCATCAGCCCAGCGACGGACCGCACGCCCAGGGTGCCTAGCGCTGGGGGGTGGCAAGGGGCAGCCGCTCTGGGGGGTTAGGCAGGCACAGCTGTAGTCCCAGCCAGTCTCACCAGCAGCTTCTCCCCTTCCCACGGAGCCCGGGAAGCTGCATACTGTAAGGGACGGCCGTGACATTTTAGGCCAGACCGAATAAAAGACCTTGACTGTAACCCCAGACCTTTACAGTCAACGGCACTTGTCTTCAGAAGCGCTGGGATTTCATCCCTGGCATTCAGATGGCCCTGGTGCCCACAGCCCACTTCCCGGGAACAGACACCTCTGCAGCAGGAACGGCACTGGTGGCTCTTCAGAGGAAACACCCCAAACGCTCCTGACCACATACCTACTTAAAAGCTGCTACAAATATAGTTTGGCGCTTTTTTGTTTTGGGTTTTTGTTTGGTTTTGGTTTTTGTTTTTTAAAAAACCACACATATTTAATACCTAAAGTTCTTTAGAAAGTATTTTAAGAATTAAAACCAAAGCCAGACAGAAGCAGGATGATCTTTGGAAAGCTTCAAGGAAATACAGTGTGCACTAGTTCAGCCTTCTTGTGAAGTAAAGGATTCAGTACATTTATGGACTGAGAAAAAAAATAAAGTGGTGTTTGAGCAACTATAATCTGTCCCAATACAAAGAATTTGTGAAATGGTTAAAAAAAAAAAAAAAAAAAAGACGGGGGGCTGGAATCTCCTCATTTTATAAACATAGCAAATAAAGATAAATGCAAATGAGGAGTTCTTGAGTAGGGGGAATAGTGGTCCAATTGATACATGAAAGCACTTTTGCATGTGCTGCAGCAGATTAAAAATATTAACCAGACTCTGTCTATGGGACACAGTTTGTCTCGAAAACCTCAAAAAGAAAAATAATCCCAGGAGTTATGAGAAGCCATTAAGAATTTAAGTTGCAATATATTAAGAGATGAATACTGGTATATCGATAACCATTGTGTAGTTTGTTTCAGTGCATTAAAGAATACAAATTAACACAGCTAATAAAAACCAAGCTAATACTCCCTCTTATTTTTATGCCTTGTATTTGGAAAAAGGTAAGTTACGAAGGTTAAAGAATTTACCAGATAAAATAAGGAAAATATGCTGTAGCTATCCTACAAAAGAAAAACTGTCAAGCTATTATTTCTCTAACCAATTAATCACATCAGGAGAACGCCACATGAGCTTTTAAGAGTTTTCAGCACTACAGACTGAACACCAAATTCACTTAATTCTCCTGCGTTTCTGGTAGTAGGGTAGGAGGTATGATTTCGCACAGCACGGTGTAATTCTGTCCTATTATTATATATATGCTTGGGGGGGGGGACGACAGGGGACAGACAAGTAAATTATCAGTTTTCATGTCATTTACTTCCTATTATTCCTTTCAAAGTATTTCATCTCTCCTAAAGTTAGTTCTGCATGGAAGGACTTAAATTAAAAGAAACTGGCAGACCTATAAATCATACCTTGCTTTACATACCCCCTCATCAGAGGTTACAAGTCTACTACTTAATTTCCAATCAATTAATTACTAGTGAAATCCATTACAACAAAGTGTGCACAGAATAAATGCAAAAACTATAATCCGAGTAAAATCTTATTTGTGTAAGAGCTGTCACCAAGGTAGGATTTGTCTGAATTTTCTTTCAAATTTGTGGAAATACTGTAAGCTAACACACACATTTTTTTCAAAATGAAAATTCAAAATGAAAACTACAAAACTGAAATGTTCAGCTGAATTTTCTTATTATGTTCTGCAATTCCATAATTCTGAAAAAATTACATTTCCACAGTCAGAAAACTAAGTCATGCAAAGCAGATAATTCACCTATGCAAAAATTCCAAGCTTTTTCTAACCTTTAAGCGTCCTGTCTTTTAAAGTAATTGGCAGGAAAGCATGTGCAGAATTCTACCATAAACAAATATTAGACAGAAAAAACCAAAAATATTGTAATATTGACAGAATATATATACAGACATCTCACTAGCAGAATTAGACTGATTCAGTTACAGAATAAAAACTTATTGGAAGTGGCCAATTAATTTCAACTTTGACTTACTGAATGTCTGAAAACATCTTGTGAGCAATACACAGACCAAGAATTCATCACGCAGATTCAATTAATAACTTTGAATGTATAACATTTTTTCCCGCAAGCAGTTTATTTTCTCAGTGGATAAATAAACCCTACTTTTATCAAGCATGCAATTATTTGTACAGTTTTTATCTCATCTCTGAATAAAGGCAGACACAGAAGGGAGAGAAATTTCATTATAAAACCACCCTGTTGGTGCCAAGCCAGAAACATCTTTTCAAAATCTCAAAGAGTTTTAAACGTCATTTAAATCGGGCCTACAAACAAATGGTTATCAATTTTAATTGGATTACTTATAGCATCTCTCTGAAACCATTTCTTCATCTATGTTCACCTGCTCCCAGACAAGTGAAAATAGGATGTAGGTGTTTATTATTAGGTAATTAAATTAAGCCTAAAAAAATACCATCCATGATCAAGCATTCTATAGTTAATGTATGTTTACAGATAAGGTGTCATCAAAATTAACTACACTCTAATCTCAACAAATGTGAATTTTGGTCTTTTTATTAACTAATCTATTGAACACATTTTCCAGGCTCTTGACAAAAGGTCATTTCATTAGCAGTGAACTCTGGCTGCAAGAACACTTGACACTGTGTTGAACTGCTCCAGTTACTTGCCAAATACCAGCTCCAAGCCTTAGAAGAGAAAAAAGACACTATTTGTCTAAATAGTTTTACAGTATGTAGACTCTTCCTCCTCCAAAAGCTTTTTACATTCTTCTGTCCTGTGCAAACTATCTGCCACAAGCATACTAAAAGTTCAGGAAAAAAAAGATGACTATATTGTAATATTAACACACAGCACGAGTACTGTGGAGCAAGTAGCTGAACTGTGCCAGTTCATTTAACCTTCTGCATTACAAGAAACCGTACACAATCACAACACAGTCTCTAAACGCAAGTTTAGAGAGCATCATAAAATGACAAAACTGCATTCCAGTTTCTCCTAGACTGACAAAAAGACCACCAAAATACCTACGCGCGTGCAGCAAAGCAACCGCGTTGGCTGTTGCAGAAACGCAGGCAAGGCACCAGTGGGGACACGGCCTGGACCTGGAAGGCTCCCGTCTCCTCAGATGCAGTAGTCTTTCCTTGACCATACATGCTAGGCATCTACAGGAATCCTGGCTCCACTACCAATGACGTTTCAAGATGTGCTTCGAAGTATACTTTTCCCACTCGTTTAATTTGCATAGGCAGCACCCTTATTTACTAACCAATGAATCTCCAAGGCACGGCTTCCCGACCACAGGACTAAGCTGTAACATCTTCTTAACCAGACATCTCCCCTGATGAGAAGGCAGCCATGCGTTTCGTGCGAACAGCTGTGCTCACACCATACCCACTCCTGAGCTGCTTCTGCTGCCTGTGGACAAAGAGATGGCAGTTTCTAAACTGTCGCTGCTGCTTGTTAAAAGCACAAGCTCCAGAACCACCCTGCCAGGCTGTACAGTCTCTGTTTTGTACTCATTCAAGATAACTTTTTTAATCGCAGTTGGCACAAACAGGACTAATGGGAGCCCCATCCACAAAAGAAAGGGCTGAATCCAGAGAGGTCTCCAAGATAGACTCTTTTAAAAAAGCAAATCATTATGCTACCACATTAGTAAGTAGATAAATAGAATTTTGCTGCCCTTAACCCTAGGATATGGAGCTTAGGAACAAACATCCATATCCAAAAATCTGGCTGGACTCACTGTACAAGTTCAAGATGAAGAGAGAAGATGATGTGATCCCTGCTGAACACATTTAAATTACAGTAAACTTCTGTCCCAGCATGGCATTTCCAGCCAAACCCACTCAGAGATCCCCTGTGTTCTACCTATGTTTGGCCATGAGTCTTTGAAGAGCAGCAAGGTTTTCCAAAAATCCACAGTCTGAGGAATGTGGCAACCCACTGCAAGTGAGATCAGACGCCGAGGTGTCTTCAGGAGAAAGAGGCAGTAAAAACTTTAAAAAATGAAACAACTACATTTGACCAACAGACAAGTAACTCGGAGGGCTGAAGGGAACGAAGCAAGACAGAAAATCTATCCATTTTAAGGGTATTTGAAAAGTAAGAGGGAAAAAAAAAAAAAACAGAAAAAAGTAATTTTCACATTAAATACCACCAGCCCCAACCACTAAGGAAAAAGCTTTCCTAGCTCTTCCCCCTGCTTTCCCAGCCAAAGCTGATATAAGAACAAGAACCAGCCCTCTCCTTGTGACATTCTTCTGTAACTTTACTACAGCCTCTACTCTTCCTAAAAAATACACATTTTAATTTAGTTTTCAATGTCAAATAACTGATTTCAAGTGCATTTCCCACAGAAACCCATACATTCTCTGGCCTTCTATTTTTAAATGTGTGATAGCTCACATCTCTTTGAGGCTGCAGTATACATTATACTGCAAAATTACCATGTCAACAAATAACTTAACTTACTTGTAAACAGTGCCTCTTTGAGAACTGGCAGATGTCTGCCAAATTATGCTTTTACTCATCGAGATGTTCACTGGGAAAAATATCAGTAAGATACAACCCTCCTGTGCAGCAAGCAGCAACAAAAGACTTGATGGAAAACGACTGCCCCAAAATACTCATATCTCGGCAGTAAAAGACAGCTCTGAGAACTGGTGTGCAAGCAAGGGATCTCGGGCCCTTGAGGAGAGCAGTTGTCTGATAAATCCTTTACAAAGGGGATGTGTAATTCAAAACCAATCAATAAGTAGGTGCCAAATTCTCAGAAAACGGAGTCCTGCAGTACACATGTAAAATGTGTAGATAAGTGCCACTACACTTACACATATAATGAGGTTGCAAACACAAAGAGCACTTGAATTCATACCTTTGTAGGTATGTACAGGTGCCAAAATGCCAGGTTGCTCATCCCAGCTACATGCTCAGGTCAGCTCCTGCCCATCAACTGACCCCTGAAAGAACACGATGCTCAGCTGACGTTCCAGACAGGCAGGGCGCAAACCCTCTGCCCCACTGTCCCTTCCTGCAACATGTCTCACCCATCCCACAGGATCCCTGGAGCTCGGCCTCCCCAACCAAGCTGGGGCACTTTGAGGGGCTGCACCAAGAGACCCCATGTGGGGCTGCTCCAGGACCACCCCACTACCTGCCCTGGCATCTC
The DNA here is from genome assembly GCA_035590195.1 of Aviceda cuculoides. Lineage (NCBI taxonomy): Eukaryota > Metazoa > Chordata > Aves > Accipitriformes > Accipitridae > Aviceda > Aviceda cuculoides. The sequence continues at coordinate 16,781,284 of JAVJGG010000039.1, forward strand.
ACTCACCTAACATGGATGCAGCTCTGCCTCAACACAACATGTAAAATGGAGAGGACTCAACTGCTTCCCCCAGCTAAAATTAATCAGACAATAACATTTATTAGTGGCATAATTCAAGCCACTACGTGAAGAGTCACTGTTTAAAGTAGTCACCGGTGTGTTGGTTTTCATTTTATGTTTTAAAAGCTGTGCTTCGCAAAATGCAGAAACAAATTTTTTAAAAAAGAATATGTAGGTGCACACACCCAACTTTAACCCTCAGCACCTGAGGAAAGGATCAAAACTGCCAACTTTCCAAGTAAAAAGAAGGCATCCTATCACTCCTGAAACGGAAAAGAATGTGCCCATTAATTGTTTATACCAATAAAAATTTAATCCTCTGGTGGGGAGGCTGTTGTAGGCAGGGGTAAGACACTGGTGCTCATGGGCATAATTCCTGCCTCTGGAGAGAAAGCCAGAGGAGGCAGCACAGAGGTGTAACTTCCACTGGAAGCACCTGCGCTCCTGGGGACAACAGATTCAGAGCTCTGAGGGGCTTCCCACAGCTCTCTTGCTCTTCCAAAGCAAGAATTAAAATCCACGTAGGTTGTCATGAAAGAGCCTCCTATTGAACACTGATTTCTCCTTCATCCTGCAGTGAGATGAAGAGCTGGCAGGAAAAGGGTGAGTTTTCCCATAGCTCTGCAACACCCTGATGGTCCTCCAACCCCACCATGATGTGCATGTGCATAATATGCTCCTCATTTCTGATGCTTTTTATCCAAAAGGATTGCAGGACCATACAAAGTAAACAGGAAACCATTTGGGCCCCACAAATACTTGATCATGCTGTGTCCCTTGGAGGGAGGCCATTTGAAAAAGGTTTGACTGATCTGCATCACTAGCAGCTAGGCAGAAGTAAATGTGCAAGGAATTTCTCCTGGTGTAGACAAGAAGGAAAAAAACCCATAAACCTTCAAAAATATTATTATGAACTATCACAAAGAGGTACCGATAACACCCATGGGAACAAGGGTGGGCGTATGAGGGGCAGGCCAGAACACATCTACGTTCTGGTCTCAACACCAGAAGCCAAGAGGATAGGAGGTGGATGCTTGCTATAAATGGCAGGAAGGGGGGTGACGAGGCCATGTGGATGAAGGAAAAGCTATAGTTACTGCTGGCAGTGCCAAAAGGAGCACAAGTAACTAAAATTGTATGACCTTTTTATTTTTAAGCACAGGCATTGCGATGCAAGATTAATTAAAAGGATCCATTTTCATCATATGCAGTATCTGTTTGCCGCTGCATTATCATGGCTATGTACAGCACATGTATTCAGCATATGGAAAAGACATTAACTGCATATGAAAACTAACCATGGAAGACTGAAAAAAGTAAATGTGAACCAAAGAGGTAAATTGTATAGCTTTGACAGCACGACTGAAAAGCCAAATCAGACAACTGGCCATAGAGACCAGCCTAGAAAAGAAGCTACTCTTACACTACAAAAAAAAAAAAAAAAAAAAAGTCTCTCCATGGACACTTAATTTCTTTAGTAAAACAATAGAGGAGAGGAATTTGGAAACAAAAGCACAAGAAATCCACTGTTCCCTACAGAAATTCTCATAAAACTGGAAACCATTAAATGGAAGCTGAAGACGTTTGTTCATGTCACAGGAATCCAGATCTTGCAACAAACAGTAAAATTTAATATCCTTCTACTAATAACCTTCTGTGAAACCTAGGGCTTGCAACAAACCGCCCAATCCAATATCCTTCTATTGAAGCACCAAATGAAATCCTCATGTACCAAAGAGGACAAAGCAGCTTTCTGCACTGAACAATAGCCACCCTCAATTTGCATTTAAAATTCTGTAATCTAAGTACGATCTGAGTGTAACTCCCGAAGCAATCAAACCTCATGTATTTTGATATTATTTTCCAAGTGAACAGGAAAAAAGCACACACACAGGAGAGGGATGCCACTTTCAACCAACAATTATTGAGCTGACTTGAAAACAAGGACAATGATGAGATCCCACCAACGGGAATGAAGTGCCTGATTCAATCATGCAGCTATCTAATAATGCCTTGGAAGAGGAAAAACACAATAGGTATTTGAAGGTAAGTCATTTTACAGTTAACAAATGGGGACTGTCTATATCAAACTTCGGTAGTTTATAAAGTTTACTTTATCTTAAATGTAAATCAGCAGTCTGTCTTTAGTTTCCACAGACCACCTTGAAAAAGTACATACATCATAGTTTCCTAGCAGAAAGGAGATAGTTGTCCGCACTGGGTAATTACAAGCAGATGTTGTATTTTAGATGGGCCTTTCTGCAGCAAGCCTCCTTCACAAGTTTTTTTTGTTGTGGTTTTGGAGATTTTTTTTTGTTTTGGTTGGGGTTTGGGGTTTGTTTTTTGTTTTTTTTTTTAATTGTGAAGTGTGAGATCTAAAACTTCTCAGCAATGATTATAGGTATCATATGACCTTGAGTGTATAACGTATATACATGATATAATGCTAGCCTGAAACACAATGACGGATGACACCTGCAAACCAGCAAAACTTTAATTCAGTGATTTTTGTCTCTGTGCTTAGCTATAATCCTCCTAATTAAGGCTTGGATAGTATTTCACTAACGTTTTGTGGGTGTATAATACAGTATCTGCACACTCCTCAGAGCACATAGGGCCTGATCCAAAATCCACTGGCCAAGGTGCATTCATCTCACGCAGTGACTCAAGGGAGGTAGAATCAAACGAGCAAGGAGAGCATCAGCACTGCTTCCAGAGGGGAATTCTCCACTGACTTACGCTGACAAACAAAAGTAGTCACATTCAGGAATTCTTGAGTTTTATTCTGCTTCTACTATACAGCTTTACAGCAAACGGGCTTTGTGCAAAGAATCAAAGCATGAGCAGGCAGGCACCAAGGACCAATTACAACTTCAAATGAGCTGCTGGACAGCCCTGCAGAAGAGCACCAAGAAGAAACATCGCCTCGCTGGGCCCCGTCTACAGGGCAGCGCTCCAGCAGCTCCTGCCTGCGGGCAGCGCAGTCAGGCTGCCCATCCCCATCCCGCACCAGCCCCAGCGGCAGCAAGGGGGGGGTACGGCAGCTTCCCCGTGAGCCAGGTCCCTCCCTGCTCCCCCAGCCCGCTGCTCTGCGGCTGGACGTGGCAGCAGTGTCTCCCAGCCAGTGGCAGCACAGCCTGTGGGTTTCTAAACCCTTCGGTGCTGTATGATCGACTAATGCCCACAGCTCCTTCTCCAATGCATTTCTCTTGCTGGAAGTTAAACTCTCTAACGAGAAGCACGGTACTTTCACAAGTTCATCTTCAGCGGTCATTGGTTTCAAGTTCACAATTATTTCTTCACCACAGATGTGAAGGTAATAAACAAGAGACCTTGTAGGCCTTTCACTGGCACGATTAAATCCACTTGATTTGAATCAGCCTTGTTTCATCTTCTGCACAAATGGTGGACTGGACTTTTCTATACCAGTAGAGTCTGCCTTAATCTCCAGTGCAGCTCCTCGACACAAAGATAATGATGACACCAAGGAGAAGTGACAGAATCTGGTTCTGGTTTATAACTATATATACTCTTGCCCAAAATATGTTTAAAGAACTCGGAGGGAAACCCCAAATCCTGCTTTAACATTAGGTTTTCATCACTGGGAGTGAAGAGCTGCACAAAGCAAATGACTTTTGTTTAAAACCATGTGCTCATTCAGTTATTTTTTTGACTAGTCACACCCTCTCATTCTTTTTAAAAACAAGATTTCTCAAAGTTGCCAATAGCTGTTTCAAATATCTTTCTTTGCCGAATAAGCCTCCCAGTTTCTATATTCAGAGCACAACTGATGCAGAAGTCTCTTAACACCCACTAAACTTGAATAATTTATACTCTTACAGTCTTGTATGGCAAGATACAAAGTGACTTAATCATGAGGTATTCATAGCATTCTCCTCCACAGAAGTATGAAACTCGGTGAAAAATATCATTCCAATACAAGTCCTCAGGCAGTATGTTCCACATAGGAGATTGACTGGAGTTTTCATTAAAAATTCAGAGCCATAGACAAATCAAATACTTTTAGTTTTGTGTGACTGCTTGCCTGGGCAGTTGGATAATTCATTATTAAGCACACTCCATTTCCAGATTAAGCTGAGAAAACAGGATAGGTTGCTTTAATATTAATTCATGTCTCTGCACGGTGCCTATTGAGTCTCGTGGAACTTTTTAAGCACAACTCAAAATTGTCTTTTACTGCTTCAGCATTTACAACAAACACACCTACATCGTGGCTAAATTTCGCCGCATGGATACTACTTTCTAAAAAGGAAAACATGGCATGATAGCAGGACTCGCATATGTTTCCTTGCTTCCTTTTTATTCTGCTTAAATTTTTTACAAATATATAAAACAAAGCAAGCAAATGTGTCCCTTATGTCCTGAGTCACAAGCTACCGTAACAGTTTCATAAGACAGTTACAGAAGTAATCCCATCTTTGGGCTCTTTGTTCAGTTTTAGTTTTGGATAGAGATTTTCCAAGAGACGAGTAGGTGCTCATACACAAACACCACTGATTTTCTGTGGAGGTTGGATGCCAATTTGTTTTTGAGAAAAAGCTCCCTACAGAGATGTTTTACTCCTTTAAACACTTTAAATGCTTATGAAAATGAAAGGAGATTTAAAACATATATGTGATTGCCTGTTACATAAGTAGTTTTCAAAAGCATGCTGAGTTTAATGATATCTCAGTGGAACAAAATGAAGCAAATCACTAATCATAGTTACCAAAAAAATTCTTACGTCAAAATATTTTCTCATGAGTTTCTTGGTTTTTTGCGAGTTAAAAGTGGTTTCACCTGCCTTACAAAACATGTACATTTAATCAACCCATTTTAAAAAAGGATACTGATACCACAGTGCCCCAAGACAAAAAAAAATCCCAACACACCACAAGCCTGACTGTCCAACAAAAACATCTGAGACAGTGCAGTTCAGTGGATAAGACACTGGACAGAGAGCCAGGGAACACAGACATAAAAACTTACGCCATATGTCAGGGCAAAGGTTCACTCTAGTCCATTTTGCAGTAGCAGCAAGCACTAGGGGAGCAATACGAGCACTGAGGATGCATGAACCCATACCCTCCCAGTGCCCAGCAATCGACAGCTAATCCTCTCCCTCGGCAGCTGTGTATCTTCACATTTAACAGCCACCGACAGATCTGCTGCAACCTACCACTAAGCACTATGATCAGCTACAGCTCACTTGGCCTTTTTTCTTCTCCTTCCCTCCCCCGTCTCCTTTCTTCTATTTAAACTTACCTTTTCAAGGCAAGGACCATCTCTTACATTACTGTATGCACATAATACCTAGTTCAATGCAGCCTTGATCTCAGCTAAGGCCTCCAGGAGTTACGATCTCTGGTACGGTGTATGTGTTAAGTGAATAGAGTAAGGGACTGGATGCATGCACTATTGAAGGTAGTAATTTCCTGGCAACCAGCAAGTATCCAAGGTTTGCCATAAAAGTCATCAGGCTGGCCCAAACAGGCAAGTTAAGCTCTCATTTTTACTAACTGCATGCAACACTATTTATATTTCAGTTCTCAGTTAATATCATGGCTTTGCGGTTTCCCAAAGCATGTTTTAGAATTTCGCTTTTGCTGTGACATCTGGCAGCATATCTTCAATATTCCCTTAGAGCAGATATGGCTGTTGGTATTCAGTTCAGTATCTGGATTACAATCACACTGACTAGGTCTTCATCTGTGAGTGGTTCCATCAGTTACCCTGAAACTATTCTCACAAAAGAAGGTAAAAGCAACAGAATTTGGCTTCAAACACATGAGTACTTGGTGGGTAGAAATTTTAAGGATTGACATCTAAACAAATAAAATCATTCACTTGACAATATCCCACTGAAAGCAATGTCATCTAGGCTTTTATAAACGGAAAAGCTTTTAAGAAATCAGCTCTAATTGGCTGAACTCAGTTATGCTACCTACTACTATGGAATAAAGTAAATCACAGTGTCTTATTTTTAGCATCTGCTGCACTACAAAAAGCTACTCTGCTCATCATCCAAAAGGCCCTTCTCCTTCCCCATGATTAAAGCCACTAGCAACGAGCTGTTATCCTATGGTAAGTCAATACCATACCACACAAGTAATATCATAGATTCAACACCAAAAGGCCATCAGAATCCTACTCTTCCAAAGTTAATAACAGAAGGGTGCAATGTGGCACCTCCAGGCTTGGAGATCAAGAGGCTACACGGGGAATGGACCAGCTCAGCTTTTACAGAAGCTGAAATGAGTACAAAGTTAATGCTGGAAACCCCCTGGGATTATTAACCACCTGTCCACAAAGCAACAGCATTTCTGTGGGATCCAGTTGCAGACATGCCAGCAGTGGATTTACTGATTAAGTAGCAATACATGCACAAGAATTATAGCTATCGCATCATCAGACTTTCTCCTCTATTTCTAGTTATAATTTTTACACCTTAAAATGCAACAAAAATGGCAAAGGACTTTCTTACAGTTCTTCTAACCCATTTTCCCCACATGAATTTTCACAGTTCTAAGGAGAACTACAGTCAGTATGAATGCAAGCTGGGGCTGAACATTGGTACCTAAACGTGACCTTGAAGGCACTGAGCCAAAAGGAAGCTGGTTTATTTATTCAGTTTTACTGGGATGTGTGTTTATTTGAGAATAACAATTTCACATATGTACATCCTGGCTGACTAGACTAGCAATGAGCTGTCAAATGATATCCATTGTGAAAAGATTATATTTAAACTGGAGCTTCTAATTGCCTTCCATGCAACCCCTTTTAGGAACTGAGACATCAGTCTAAACCCCGAGCAGCCTCACTACCTTTTTTTGCAAGGTTCTCCTTGTACATGCATTTCTGTAATAGTGGAAAACACAGTTCAAACTTTAAAGCCATCTAGAGAAGAACTACACAAGCACCCCCCCACACACACATTCTGCTACCTACCCAAAAGCTGTTGAGTTAGTGTGAGAAAATCCCAGCCACTGGCAATTTATTCTGTTAAACTTAGTAAGACAATATTCTTCAAGTCTTGAAAACCCAAAGTGACAAAAGAATTCACAAAATGGGACACAGTGTTTATTCCTGTTACTACTAAAATAAATTATCATCTAAGCAGTTTGAGAGTGTCTAGCCTGGTGCGAGATCCATGCACATTTTTTCAGTTAAACAGAAAGTTTTAACCTACAGTAGTCAACATAAGACTAACTCCTAGCTAAAGCAATCAGCAGCAAAAATACATGGGTATGTCTATCAACCTCTGAGCTACCAGATGTACCAAGCAACAGTTCACCAAATCATTTAACCAAATGTATTTTCCTGTTTGAATGCTAATATGAGTATATGCCTGTTTCTTACTAGAGCTTTATGAGACTTCAAAGTACATCCAACCATTTGTGCATTCTCCTCCATGGATGTCCCATCACCCCCCAGACCTTGCAACAGGTAGGTATACATACTGGTGAGACGATTTCTCTTACATTTATATCTACGTAGAAGAGATATTTATATCTACCTGGTTCACAGACCTACCTTTCACAGACCTGCCAGGAGATGCAATGAAACTAGCATGTCCTCCTATTTAAGCTCTTTTGGCTTTTACTGTGGGGGGAATATCATTCAGTGAAAATGTCAGCAGAGAGCTCATTAGCATCCATGTGCCTTCATAGCTGGCCTAAATAACATGAAACATGTAGACATAACTGCCTTTAAGTCTGAAAAACTCAACTTTTGCCCCATTAGGGGAAGCTCCTTTCACTGCCAAAGCTCTGCAGTTTCTCCACTGCTAGGAAACAGCTCCACTCTGGTTTTGCAAGTCCTTCACTGTAAATACCAGTCCTTTGGGACTGAAGATGAAGTTCATTTGGGCATTTGGCAGCAGCTGAGGGCTATACAGACCATACTCACTGTCCTGACCAAGGGCTCTTGGGAGCTCAGCAGCAGCCAAATCCTGGCAGTCAGCACTCAGCCCAAGCACCCTGCACCCCTTCCACTGCTCTCCACGGGGGACAAAGAAGAATGAATCCCTCCTGTCTCCAACTTATTACAAGACAGCCAGCATGTACTGGGAGGATAACCCTTTCCTCTGTGAAGGCAGCATTCAGACCTAAGGGTCTTGCCAGGGGATTTCATTCACAGAGAACCACAAGAGAGGGCTGGCATTTTACCACCACTTGCCATTAAGCCATTACAACCCACCTCCCATGACACAAAGCTGTGACTTTTTCAGCTGTATAAGAAAATTCTCTCAGCTCAATCATTTGAATGAATGCAGTCCCAAGCAGACACACTGGTCCTGCAACATCCCTTGACAAAAACAGCTGCGTGCTCAGAGCATGCCACTGTACTCTGCACGATACGCTTCAGTAGCATCTCAGCCCAAAGCCCTGACCCCAATTTATAAGCCTCTATATAGGCACGACCTGCAAGTGTCCAAAAACACCTCAGCAGCCACCATCTTCCCAGGCTGTGAAAGATGGAAAATGAAGAAATTAAGCAAATCTATCTCAGCTGCTGTGGGCTCCCTTAGTGCTTCCTTATCAGTGGAAGATCCCTCCCAAGTGCTGCTGGCTTCAGCACATATTGAAATGCTGCTCACCTCTCTCTTAGTACGAGGCTTTCTGATTCCTTTCAGATGAGGGATCAGAAAGAGTAAGGGGGAAAGTAACAGGAAAGAAAAACTAAACCAGGGTGAGATCCAAACACTGCCAAAATCAATAGGAACCCATTAACTTCAGTGGGTTTTTGATGTAGCAGAGAAGTCAAATAGACTGAATGGCAAACAAATTGATTTGTTAGATGCTCAGATACCATGGTGGATGATGCCTTGGGCAGAGACTAGAGATTACTGATCTCCACTCATTATGGTTTTCATATATTATACATCACACACACGCACAGATTTCCTAAATAGTACTGAAAGAGAAAACACCAGAATAAAGGGATTCTGTATTACCACATTAAGCATGTCAAAAAATACTCAAGAGAAAATATCACCCTTAATTTCCACTTTTGCCTCCCATATTAGAAGTTCCCATTATTGTTTAAATGGCAGTAGGGTGGCAAAAATATAGAACAATTGAGACTTTTGCATTGCAAACATTCACTAGCAACACTTACTCCCTGTCAAACTGCAAAAACATCATGAAATTAAGTCTAATTTTGAATGCACACAGAAGCAAAATAAATCTGACTGATTTTCAATTTCTAATTCACTTATCTTAGCAAGTACATATTCCCATTGGGTATTTAAAAAGATTGTTTTCAGATGTTAAGAAAAACAGGACTACAATAAAAGAACAACTTCTGCAGTTCTGAAAAGGAAATTTTCAAGTACAGCATTGTAATAATAGAACAAAGAAATAAGCCAGTCATTACAGAACTTGGTCACGTTGGCTGCCGCTTGGGCAGAAGTGGCTGCACATTATTATTACTGACAGTTGTACTTCATCCTTATGGTCCGTTGTCTTATACGTCGTTATTAATTTCACTGAACTCATGGTTACTCTCCCCTAAATTTCTCTTTCTCAGAATAAACAGAAAATCGAGAAGTTCAAAGCTGACAAACTTTTGCTTCAACCAGAAGGACTATTCCTATGGCTATCATTTTGCCACCTTTGTTTGCATGCTTTTCAGGACTGGGCTTCTTGTGCCGAAGGCCAGGTACAGGTACCGTGCTGGTTACATACCAAAGAGGAATAGCACTATTGTTTAGATAATGCTGCCAGTCAAGCCAATAAACCACTCCATCACATTGTGGCCTCTTGCTTTTTAAAGCACATTTAGTAAGACAGATGGTCCTGCTACCACTTCTGCTACTCCAGATGCTAATTCTTTTGCCTTTCCCGACATGAGGAAGTGAGCCTGAACTGCCTAAATCATCTTACGGAGTCTGACTAACTCTCTTCCACCTCAAAGACTGATTAACAACTTAGAAAAAATACTTGCCACATTAAAACTTTGTTCTTCTGAATCATTTATATGTCCCATTCATTGATTTTCACATTCTTACAACATCCACAGCGGTCTCGTACGTAAAGTTCCTGATTCACTGGCTTTCGTCTGCTTGCGAATCACTCCCGTCTTCAGGGGCTACAGCACTAGTGCACTCCCAACACAAAGTTTCACTTTGCTTTTGTAAGCAACCCCATAGCTGCCTGCAACCTCCCCACAACACATGGAGAAAGCATCCCTCCGTCGGCCGTCTTCCCTGGCAGCTCAGCACGGGCTGCTGTACACCGCACATCGGCAGCTCCACAGCTTGTCCCGCCAGCTTCCCTCTCTGCAATTACCCTAAGTCACTCCATAATCAGCGGATTCCTGCGCTTTCCCCTTGTCACTGTTATTCCAATTGTGCACGCGCATATAGAGCTCGGTAAATTGGTAATATAACTGCCCGCATTACACCACGTTTAAGTCCTACAGTTGTGGAAATAAAGAGTCAGGAACCATTATGGTTCTAATAATATCAGCATGTCCTCCTTGCACAGAACAGATTTGGCACCATAAAACCACTTGTAACATACAGAGCTGTGGGTTCGACCAGTAAAGCCAGAGCAGAAAAGACTACCTATGCGTGTGCTGTTACAATATTAAGTTTGTGCAGGAATGGCAAGTTTTGTACTTCATGGTATATGCTTATTTGAATTATACAGCCTCAGAGATGCAGCCAAAGTAGCTGCTTGCATTTAAACACTTCAAATATTTGGTTTCAGGGTGATTTTTTAGGGTTTGGAGGAGTGGGGGTGGGTGTGTGTTTTTGGGGGGGTTGGTTTTGGTTTTTTAAAAGTCTCTTCATGGCAGGTTCCAAGAATACAAAAAACCTCCCAGAAATTCGGGAAGTCTAATAAGTGAAAACTATTCTGAAGTACAAAAGCTTCATTGCTGTCCCCCAGGTGCTCCTCAAGATAGAATCGATCCAGTAAATAAACACTGTGGTTTCTTGCTGTCTTTAAGTCATGCCAGCACTTTGCACTGAGGCACAGTCTCTCCTATAAAACAGTCTGCACTTGCTCAGCTGCACTCATTCTGTAATTGCAACAGCCCTTCTGAAAAGCAAATCACACCACTTGTTTAGCTCATCGGTCCACCAACAGCCACAGGCTATGGTCTGCCTCCTCCCCCCCTTTTTTTAATTGCGATATCTTGAACACAAGTAGCTCTTCATCCAGAGAAAATCAATTATGAAATAAATCTAATATTCAGATCAGACTATATTAGAAGGGACTACTCATCCTATATATGATATTTCCAGATTACATCTTAGCATGGCTCACTGAGTCATCACTTTAGGATTCTCACTAAATCAAAAATTAAACAAAGCAAATCAGTCAATGTGGCTGATTCTTGCTCTGTGCACATACAATCTTTTAAAGTCCAATCTTTAAACTTAATTTAGAGCAGGGAGTGGTCAGTATCTAGGAAGAATCATTCACCTCACAAAGCTGGCTCCACTGCTACAGTACAAGATGTCCAGCTTAGCGTTTGAAATTACTGCTACACAAATGCAACCTCAGCTAGCCAAAGGTCAAGCCTGAAAGCCATTCATTTCCATCAGAGAGACTACCAAATTGTGCACAATATAACAATCACTAGCAACAACCAAAATTCAATATTCTGCTTTACTCCTTCAAGACACTGGAAGACATTTTCTCCCCCAAACCGCTGCCAAGCGTGGAAGACACACTGGGAACCTACTCATTTGTCCATCCAGTTGAGAAACTGGCTACACTCACAGCCATAACAAAAGGAAGATGCAAAATGCTTTGATCCTCAACAGACACAGAATTAAGTAACATACTGATTATACATGTAACATATAGTTTTCTAAAGTAAAGGGAAGGATGGGTTCAGTGCACAAGGAAATATTTTGCCCTTGAGAAATGGTCTCTACTGGAATGTCTGTCTTTATCATTACAGAGATGGACCCAACTCCATCAAATGCGGTGATTTATGCAGCCTCTCTCCAGTTACAGAAGGGTTAGAAGTTTAGTTTATAAAGCAAAAAAATGGCTTGTAGAAACTCCTTTTAGCACAAAACGCTAAAACTCCTAAGTCACTGTCCAACACTTGTGATTTTGGGGGCCCATGCCAGTGCATGTAAAAGGGAGAAATAAGCTCTAGTAGATATAGCACAAAGATGCTCTCCTTCTAATATAATGACCACGCTGGGTCAGATCAAAGCTGCCTTCAGTATCCAGTTCCTGAAGAACCCAGAAAATAGACACATTCAAATTTTTTCTCGGCTGAGATACAGGTGAAGCATAAAAGATACAGGCAAAGTGGGTAAATGTTCCTGTTCCTCAGTAGCAAAGATAAGACTGTTTCTCCCTCTTACACAAAAGTGTGTGTGCATTTGCTTTCCAATTCAAAACATACTCTCCTTTAATTCCCCATTCCCTCCCCACATGCACACGCTCCAAGAAAAAAATTGAGCTAGCAATAAAACAAGCTGTAGTCTCATTAAAGTCAGCATAGGGGCTTTGCAATGGACTTAAATGGGATTAAAGCATTTATCTATATTAACAATGCTTAATAGCACAGCTACCAAACAAATTGTTCTGCATATAGTAGAAGTGATAACTCTATTTTTGTCAACTGATCACTTTTTCCCCCCCAACACCTCTCCCCTACCAGCATCTGCAGTGTCCGTGCACGTTCTACGCTACAATATTTTCCCACTTTCCCCCAGTTTCTGGCCTGTCTGGCTGGACACATGTGGTGTTGATTCAGGGACACGATTGCATCAGGCAGCTCACCAGCTTTCTGAATGCAAGAAATGAGATCCCCCTTTCTCTCCCTGAAGGTGCTAGTTTGGGTCCTTTTCCTTTATACAACACTCCCCATAAAATCTGCAGAAACTGTATGTTTTAAAGCCCCACTGACTTTGCTTAGTTCAAAATTTACATGGGTGAAAATGTTTGACAGACTGTGTGATCGTGCAAAGCACTGTCCTTAAGAAACCAAACTAGGTTGTTATATTTTCAACAAATGTAGGGGTTGAATATAATTTGTTATAACTCCAAAACTAAAAGCCTAAGGCCTTATACTTCACCTTGCATTTGCTAAGAATTGCTGCTATGATGAATGTTCAGCAGTGCAAGCTAACAAGGGGAGCCATAATCTCAACTATGAAGGCAGAATGCTACTTGGATATATTTGCATCGTTTTCCTGTATTTCATATTGTTCAGATAAATCCAAATAATTTAACTTAACAGATATTTTTGCACCCTAGAAAATGACTGCAGGTATCCATCACCAGACTCCTGTGTTTTGGACCAAGTGTTGTGAAAGGCCGTGTTTTCCTATCAAAAGCTACTGCTCAGACCTTTCCACTGGTGAACATTTGCCAATAGGCTTGTCCCTGCTTGTTCTTTTATTCTGCTAAACAGGCTTCCTGGAAATCTCTCTCTTTTTTTTTTTTTTTTTTTTAATGTCCCTATCCACCAACTTAAAAGTCACTATCACTGCAAAGTCGGGTCTGCACAGCATCCTGCACTTGAATGCTTTGCAACGAGGTACTGATCATATCAAAAGTATTTTTCCTTTTAACGCATGTATTTCAGCACCTCATCTTAAAGTCCTCTATCTACAGCTTTGTCAAAACAGCTTCAGGAGAACTGCCTGCTAAGCTTCATAATTATGCTAAGTACCAGAATCTAATAATCCATGGGCATATATGAAAACTACCTGAACTATTAACCTTAGATACTTCTCAATCCAAAGTAAAACAGATGTCTGTATATACTACTCCTTAGAAGCTGTATTACTTTTACATAACAACTATGTAAACAAATCACTCGGTCACTCAGTGAAGCATATTACAAGTTTTTTAATAATATGGACCTAACCAAAAGGTCCTTCTCCCTTTCAATTTTAAACCATTAAAAAACCAAAGAGCTAAACACTGTTTACTTCAGATATTTCTACTAACGCTGTAGAAATGGTTCCTGTGTCAAATTGAGCCTTTGCATAGAAGGGCAGTGCAGAGGGGTAGCAAGCTCTTCAGACACCCATTCCACTGTTCCTCACGCCCTGGTGGTTCTTCACCCTTGCATGACAGCACTGGCCATGCTAGGCACCACTCTCAGTCCGTCCTATCACCATGAGCTTTCACCTGTGCAACTGCTCTACTGCAGCAATGACATAAGGATGGAGCCAATATCCCCAGCCAACTCCAGCCACGCTCACCAGAAAGGCTTCAAACCAGGCTGCTGTAGAGGCAGGGAAGCTACTACGCCTGTGCTGTCCAACAGAAGCTGCTTGTGCAGGTACCACAGCACAGGGATGTACGTCAGATTGGGAACCAGTGACTCAAAGCCAACTGCAGCTGACACTGCTCAAATAAAGTAATTCCCACATCCCTGCCCAAACATAAGATGGGACCCCCAGCAAACAGCTGGAGCAATGAGCAGCAGCAAGATAACAAGTAATAGCACTAGAACTCTAATAGGTTTAGAAATATCCTTATTTTATATACAAATAAGTATTTTGTTTCTGATATGCATTACTTTGACCATATGTTACCAGCTAGTGCACTACTATCCCAATTGGTTTTCCTTTTTTTCCCCCCCTCCACCTCTTAGCTAGTCATCTTCTCTCTGGCAAATATTGTTGAGTCTTCATGTGGCTTTGAACATGAACATAATAATGTAATGAATCAATTTTGTTTTATTACATTTAAGACATCTTCTGCCTCTGAATACTTCTCACTTAGCATACAAAAAGCATTCACATGTAATCTAGAACATGCAGGGCATACAGACTAATAATTATAGTAAAGAGCTACCATTTATATGTGTGCCATTTACATTTAAAATCCTGCTCATTATTAATATTCTATATTAAAGCTGATTAAAATTATATGCTACTACTGCCTTGTAATTGCAAGAGTAAAATTCAGTATTTATTCCAAAGTTAACAAGTATCTATAACTTACATTAACAGGGAAGCTATAAGTTACAGTAAAACATGATTTGCTGCACTAAAAACCTACCAGAAATTCTATTCCACCATGTCAGGTAGTTCTAATTCTCAGATTTAAAAGTTAGTGCCACAGGCAACAAACAGACTCAGAAACAGTCAGGTCAGGCACAACGAGGACTCTAGCCAATCTTTTAATACCTCTGATGCAGAGAAGTACCATCTCAACACCACTTTGGTACTGTCTTTGAGATCTTCAACATCCATAAGCAGGGCATAAGAAATGCAGGGAATGTCCTTAAAGCGAGGCATGAAATGCAAACCCCACCGTGAAACATACTGTCTTCTTTGTAAGGGCAAGTACCCCCTCCTGCAAGAAACACGCTCTGGGTGCAGGTCTCGACACCGAGATTTTGGCCCAGCTTTGGAGCAGAACAAGCTAGAACAGGGCAACTTTGCAGGCTACTGCTCCATCGAACTGTTCCGTTCTGTTCTCCTCAAGTCAAATGAGTTACAGTCACACAAACCCACCTGGGCTTTCATTTTTGGCTTTGTTTTCACTATGGAATACAAATCACTAATATTTTGAAGGATCCACTATGAAAGAAATACCATTTTAATACCTCTATGAAGGAAAAACAGAACGAGTCCGTATGTGACTCCAGTTTTCCCTGGCTTGGACAGTTGCCTCACAGCCGCTGGCCACAGTCACATCTGTGCACAGATTAACACAAGGCTCAGACGCCAAATAAGCCAGCTCAAGTGAACCACGAGTGATAACAGAACAGCAGAGAACAGAAAATTTGTCTGATGAAAGCCCAAAGACAGCATCACAGTTACCAAAGGTACTCTGTAATATCAGCCCCATTTGGAACACATTTAATAACTACACAGCGTCATCACTGGAAAGTGAACGAGCCTTCTTAACATTTTGTTTCAGAAGGTACACACCTGTATTTCTAAAGAAGTGCGATTTGTTTGTTCTACATAGGTGTAATTAACATCTCCAGAGTGGATAATATCCTTCACATCTGCTTCTGGTTACTGATTTAGCCAATCTTGAAAAATGGAGGCATGCAAACTGGAAAGCCAGACTCATTACCTTTGCAACAAAGACCACCAGTTGATTCCCACCAGGACTTGGCCTTATTAACCTTAGTTTTAAATTACAAAGTCACAGATGTACTCATCAGTTGCTTGATGAAGATTCATTTGCCAACCTCATCTCATAAATGGAGTAATTAACATGCAGACATTGTGGGTTGATGATTGAAGTTGTTCTAATGCAGGACTACGGACAAATAGCAAGGCACCTGCATATCTGTAACAACTAAAAGCTCTCTCAAAAGTTCCAATTAACCAGCATAATTGTAAGAAATTAAGTAAAAAGCACTGAATTGCATCAGTCATGGGCCCGTTCTGCACACAGTCGGACAAATAAATTGGTGGCTACAAGAGCAGCACTGTTACAGCCATGGTGGTTTAAGGACAGAAAGAAAGAACTATGTCATTTATTTGACTAATTAATTAGGAAAGATTGGACAAATCTTTGGCACACAATCCCTCCACCAGATCTGACAAAGCAGAAGCAAACTCCAAGCTAAATACAGGTTAGAGACAATTGCTCTTAATTAACCTAATGATGTTATTCAATTAGGCAACTTTAGGGAAAGGATGGTTAGCACCTGTGGAGGAAAGAAGAGCATTGAGGGGGAGAGATGAAAGGTTGGCAACTGTGGAGCAGGGAGGTAAGACCTGAGGAAGAGAAAAGGGTCAGCAGGGAGTGAGCTGAGAAAACAATAGATCAGGAAAGCACACAGACACCGAGGGCACAGGCATTTCCAGCCACACTCCAGCTCCGGGAGCCAAGACTCTCCGTTAAGTCCAGGGAAGGAGGCTGGATTTGGTCAGGCTATACCAGCTCTAGAGCAATCCTGACTACCAAAGACACTCGCACCCATGACAGCCTCTCAACAGGAGGTCTGAAGACAGACAGTGTGAAAATCCCTGAGAAATTCCAGAGGAACATCCTGGGATCAGCTGGGGTGTGCAAATCCACCTGGAAGCTGGTGTTGATGCACAGCACAGCAGCAGCCTGCCTGCAAAGCCAGCTCCAAATTAACTTCAGGGCACTGCTGCTATGGGACTCACAAAGCAGTGAATGGCTGGAGACATTCCTTCCCCAAGGCACCACTTCCCTCGCCTTTCTTGTGCCAGATGCCTGTCTCAGTCTGTAAGAGCTACTTGCCCTAAAGCCTCTTTTTATCCCATTTTCTTGAGTGTTCCAAGAACCAGAGACAGCAGGTGATATACAGGACCAGAAACCCATTGGCACCCTTATCAAGCAGTGTCACAGACCCAGAGACCCTGTCGAGCACCAGGTTTGATGCACTGCTGCAAAACTTGGTATTTTGATGTAGGAGGGTTTGCTTGAGTAGAAATTTTAAACTGCGCCTCTCTACTTTAATAAGATCAAAAGTACCTGTGTCACTTTGTTTTCCTGGCACTTTTAGGGGTATATCTGCACTGCACCACACATCACACTGCAGAATGCTGCAGGCAAGTACCAGCTCCTCTCAAAATGGGAACCGTATATTCAAGTCAGAGGAAAGGCTAAGCCACGGGACACAGCAGCGAGCTGACAGACACGCAGCCTCCAGGTCCTGAGGCAGTGACTCTGCAGAGCTGCATTTTGCCATGCAGATGTGCCAGCCCATTCACAGCTGGAGTCACAAATGCAGAGCATCCTGGTGGGCATTGCAGATTCTCCCTTCTAGAGAGGGTATTTCAGCTTCCCATGGTCTGGGTAGGTCCTGTACATTTGCAGGCCTTTCGCAGCATGATCATTCTTCAAAATCCAAATTCACTGGTATAAAGCAACAAAAATCCCCACAGAAATATTGATTTTATAATAAGAATAAAGTTACTTAGGAAAAAAGTGAAAGCTGTGTGTATAGGGGCGTCTCCTGTCAAAGACAACAGCTTATACATCACTAGGTTCTTGGTCTTTCTCAATTTTCTGTCTTAACCACTGTCATTTAACAACAGGCATTTGCTGAAGAGTAGTTCATCTCCAGACACTCTCCTTCCCCTCTGTTTGTTTTCCTTGCAACCACCTAATAGTCAAAAGCACTACATACACACAAGAAACTTCCAATAACCAGGTAAACACAGTGTATTTACAGAGCAACTCCATCACGGAGGCATTACTGAGGACTTGGGGATTTAGCCTGAGCATATTTACCAGGAACAAAAAAATAAAAACTTGGACAAGTAAAACGCACTAGATCACTAAAAGCCCAATGACAAAAGAAAACCCCCACAACCATTATACAAACTTCACAGGGAGACTGTTTCCCAGAAAAGGATATAATGAGTATGTGATAGTACTGGAAAAGAAAATAAGTGCCCTTGTAAGGTATATTAAACTAATCTCTCCCTCCAACGAAAAGCACTGAGATTTCATGCTAAGATTCTTCAGCAGCTAAGCTTTTCTAAACATATTCAGGGACAGAGAGATGCCAGTTTGAAAGATGCCTAGAAATGTTTTCAGGAGACAAAGGAAAAAAAAAAAAGTCAGTGACGAGCAGTGACTATAATTCTGAGTCTGTATTGCCCATCTGAATGTCAGCAGTTAAATGCACAATTCTCTTGACGTTTTGCTTTCAAGATTGCCTGCCTGCTCAGTGCTCAAGCTACAAATTTTGTTCAGCTAAACCTGATCTGCTGCGAAGTTTTATCAGTATCTCACTATTTACTAGCAACACTGGTACATGAAAACACAAACAAAAACCAAACAGTTGGAGTGGTATGTAGCTAGATCTCCTTGCATAACCACCAATATAAGGAACAAAGACAGTTTGAGGATGCATATGGTCATTGAAAAGTTTTTCCACTGAAATGAGAAGCACCAGGTTGTGCAGACCTTATTATTAATGAGAAGAATTTACTTAGCTAAGCAGCCTGGAAAAACTAGTCTTTTGGGGATCTACTTTCAGTGTGAAAGCACTGCAGTGGAGCCCATACACATGAAGCAAAGAAGAAACCCCTGAAATATAAAATATTAAATAGCTACTATTCAATTAAGGAAAGCTTTCACACATCACGTGTATTACGCTAAAAAAAGGACTTAATTGTTTTGAAGACAACTCTCAGTATCTAGTGGCTCTGCAAGTGCCGGAATACACTCCACCATCCCTTTTGCTCCAAACCAGTGCACAGAATATTTGTTCATTCAACATACGGATGTAATGACTCAGAGGGTACCCTGACCGTAGAAACATGTGTGTCCCCAGTTTAAAAAACTAAGACAAAAGCACAGAAACCTTCAGAAGTACAGGTATTCCTTTTCAGTAGCAATTTAAAAGCTAGGAACTTGGAAGTTAGGATGACAGTCAACTCCAATAAACCTTTTCTGGCCAGCTCTTCACCTTTATGAAGATAAAAAGGTTGAAAGATAAATCTGATCAGAGGGGTTTAATTTACATCATACCTGTTGTTCTCAGGCAGAGGGCACAGTGTGCAATAATCTTTTGGGCTTTGGATAAGTACTCTTTAAAACGTCATTTCTGATAGGTTATGTAGAGTTTCATAGGGGTTTTTTATTATTACTACTTCAGATCAGAGAGGACCAATAAATCAACTTACCATACCCGCTGTATGCTACTGCCTATTTACCCAGTTCCTCCTTGAAAAAGCCCATTAACTTGGATTAAGGGTGAACCACAAAAGATTAGAAACAAAAGCTTTCCACGCCAAACGAACGGACTGAATGGTACCCAGGCACAACACTCCTTCCCCAGAGGTAGAGCCTCGGCCAGACACACTGGCCACACCGCCTTAGATGGGGGATGGCAGGGCCAGCTCAAACCTGGACCAAGCTGAGGCCACAGAGGACCATTCGCTATCACCCATTGTCCTCACTCTGACACTTACCAAATCCCTAGTGATTAAGAACGTGAATAAAATTACCCAGAATATCCGACACCCACAGCAATACCCCAACGCAACATTTCGTGCACCACAGCAACACATTTGTGAACTGCCCTGAACATCACATTCATACCCCAATTTTATTCTCACCCACGTCTCTCAAATACCCAGTACCCTTACGCTGGGTCACTGCTGCCTGCAGCGTGGTAGGGCAAGATTCATAAATATTGATGCAGGAAAAAGAAATAAACTTTTAGTGGAGGGGTGGGTCCTGCCTACAATGCCCCAGGAGCCTCAGTGCCATCAGCACTTTGTGATGGCAAACCATAATTTAAAGGGCGAATTTTATACCAGCTCAGAGGCCCTGTCTGTGCCAGTCAAGGCCTCCCATCCTCCGTTTCAGCCAATTAATATCACAAGAAGTCAAGAGCCTTCTTTGGCCTCATCACCACTTCTGGAAAGGACTCGTACTCACTCTACAAGCTGCTCCTCCTGATGAGGCTCTTCACATGCCAGAAAAGCACAAACTCCCCCACCTCTAAAATGCAAAGTCCAGCACCAGGGAGCACAATTTGTGTTTCGTAGCAATATATTTTCAAACAAAACATGGTTTTCTGATTCAGAAGAGCCTTCTAATAATGGACTGTATGGATTATAGCTATTTCCATTTGGTGTTTTTTTAAAAAGCACCAAAGAAAGTTCTTGACAAATTATGGTTTGTAAGTAACGGGGGGGGGGCTGGGCTGTGGAAATCACAACCAATTCATCCATTCACAAGGAAAAGCCTCCAGTAAGCACCTCTTTCATAAAGGAGAGAAAATACAGAAGAGTTCTGCTCTACCCACTAAAATTCAAGTTTTACTACAAAGGCCAACAGCAGACAGCAAGAGCTGAGCTCAGTAAGTCACTAACTGATTATCTCCCCTAGAGAATAACACAGCTTTCATATCAAGAACACAGTTACAGGTCACTGCAAGAAATTGTTCAGAAATACAATTAGCAGATAATGTAATTGAACAAATATGTCTCATGGAAATGAAGGACATAAAACTTCAAATTAACCAGTGCCTGAATTGCCTTTGTTATTGATCATATCTCATACAAGCTTAAACCATTGCAGTTCAACAAAACCAACCTAGAACTATAGGGACATTCAAGCCATCAAACACGGGGCAGCCAAAGTTTGCACCCAACTTGACCTTATGGACAGAAAGACAAAGCTGCTTGCATATTTTTAATTCAGTATCTGCTATTCAAGATGATGTTGTATTGATATTCGAACAATTCTCACTGATATTCAAGTTACCTACAATTTGACTGCAGCTGGGGTGGCAGGAGGTGGTAACAGATGGAAGAAAGCCTATATGGACCCTTAGAGAAGGATATCTCTGTCCTTTCACTGTATAGATGTGTATGCCTAAGGAGGCTATGCTCTTTAAGCTGCGTGCCTGAAGGTATGCCCAGTGAAAATGCCTTCAGGCACCAAACCTGTATGCATGCATAATTTATTTTTTGCATGAGTGAGTAGTTTCAACACCTCGGGTGTTTGCCAAAGAATCAAAGCATTAAAAATTGAAGCAAACTGACTACTCTCGTCCCACAGCAAAACATCACAAACACGTGTCATCACCCATCTCTGCGGTTACGGGCATGGAATAATCTTCCTTTGGCTCCAAAAGCAAAAACCAGCAGTCCAAGGAGAAAAATATCACAAGTAGTACAATTGAAACAAAAGTAAAAAATTGGCATTTAAATGCCTCCAATCTCTTATGAAAAACTACCTCTTACAGTAATCAATAGGTGTCATGTCCCCTCCAACTGGCAATTTTCTGCATGACCGAACAGGAACATTGTTGCCCACTAGAAACCAAATGCCACTGGTGCACCAACATTTCAGGGTAAGCCTCACTCTGAAACATTTACCTCTCCAGGCTGAAAGTCTTTGAGGTTTTTAAAACCACGGACAGATTAATAAAATTGACCAAGGATGAAGAGGAACTAAAATAGCTCTTTTTTTCTAAAGCCAATGACAAAAATCAAACCAATTAAAATCATGATCTGAGTCAGTTTTAGTTTATCATTAGTACCTCGGGCAAAATACCACTAGAGCAGAGTTGCAGTTGGTTTCCAATTCAGCTGTCAGTATGACAAGGGAAGGGGCTGGAGGAGATGGAGGAACAGATTAATAGTAACAGAAGCAAAGACAAGAGAACTTGGTCCACACCGTGGGCACAGGAGTTGCATCAACTTCCCATGCCTATCTGACAGCAAGCCTGGCCCAGAGCAAGAATAACACCAGGAGGGAAAGTGGAAAACTTCAAGGGAAGGAAAAAAATAAAGGTGCATGGACACACAATCAATAAAGAGGTTTTTTAAAAAGCAATTTAAGCCAAATGTTCTCAGGAGAAACGCTTTCAACAACCATGTGACAAAAGCACTTTGCACAGAGCACTACACGTATTTCATGGAAAGCAAGTCCTCTCACCTAACCAAGCAGAGCAGGCACACTGGGAACATTAACATCAAACCAAACAGAAATATCCCACTAGATTGGGAAGTGCCACATCAAGCCGTGGGATGAGTCTACCAAGGACACCCTACATACCTATATGCCATCTACATTACAGAATTGCCTCAGCTGCTTTGTCCAGGACAATAAAACGTAGTCAATGTGACAACAGCAATATTTGCAAAGGGCTGGAGGAGAGAATGCAATAACTACATCAATACCAAGAAATTAATTTTGCCCAAGGCAGTGTGCGTATTTTACAAGATACCTTGCAACAACAGCAGCGTGGATGTCACATCAACAGCACGGATAGATCAACCACAGGGCAGTCAGCCAACCAGGCTGGACCACCAAGTAATATGGACAGAAAAAACCTACAGCATGATGCTGTTCTGAACACCCCTAACAGGAGCAGTCCAAATCTAAAAAACAACCCAAACGATCAAACAACCAAACAACAACAACAAAATCCCCATAGGACAGGAGCTAAAAATAAGGTTTGACAATATTGCTTTTCATCAGCTCTTCCTCTGCCCTGAAAGGGAAGAGCACACAGCAAGCAATACCTACCATCACTTTGGAATCACGATCACAAACAACTCATCAATTCTCAATAGTTCACATGCAGCTTGAGCAAAGATATTATTTTTCTGGGGAGGAAGAGCAAGGACAAGAAACTATTACAACTCTAAAAATATCATGGAGCGACTAACTGGAAGGCTGGGTCCTTAACAGAAGCTGATTTTCCTGCCTCTTCTCACACACATGTGCTTGCTCTGGCAGTACAAGCAGCCGTTCCCCTGCACAGCAGCAGACATACCATGTGAGCTGTGTGTCGAGACACCACAGGTAGGACCAAGTGCCCATTTGGGAGATAATGGAGGAACTTTTCTTTGCAGGAAAGACTGGCAAGGTGCTCACTCCCCCCCCCCTTTTTTTTTTTTTGCTATACACTCCAGTGCTTTAGGCTGATCAAAAGTAGGTCCTTCTGATTTATAAGGTCCTTACAAGAGGCAGAGAAACTGAGAAGTGGACCAGTTTCCAGAGGTAGCCAAGGCGCAGGAAATAATTAGTGAACCATATTAGCCTACTGAAAGAGGTGGAAAACTGTCTTTGCAGTATGAGGTTCCCTTCACACATACCCTTAACCTCTCTTCCAGATGAAGGGAAAAGGATTAAGACATGACCTGTTTCATACAGGACAGGCTGAAA
Organism: Aviceda cuculoides; assembly: GCA_035590195.1. Classification (NCBI taxonomy): domain Eukaryota; kingdom Metazoa; phylum Chordata; class Aves; order Accipitriformes; family Accipitridae; genus Aviceda; species Aviceda cuculoides. Next base: position 16,804,920 of record JAVJGG010000039.1, read on the forward strand.
AAAGACTAACCTAAGTACAAGCAAAGAGGAGTGTTTAATACCACAGCACCCAGGGAAAAGCCTGTTATTACGGAAGATGTGAAATTAGCTACCACCATGCCACATCAAAAGAAAGCTCATGAAGTTTCAGTCTTCTACTTTAAAGTCTGCCCCATGCCTTTCTCATATGCCTGAATGTCCTGATCAATTAGCTTACGCCAAAGCCTTGTTACGCACACATAGAGTTTTAATTGATTTACTCAAGTCAGTGAGCAAGGAATAATTAAATCTTGGAAAATAAAGCTGGGCAGACTAGGGCAGCCTGCTTCATTGCTATGAGACTTAAAAGTTCAAAACAAAGGCAGATCTGGTTTCATCCCGCAGTTCGATTGTAAGCTTCAAACTGCCTGGCGCTCTGAGAGGCCGTGTTAGCCGGGCCTAATCATCAGCCAACCCACTGAATTTCCATATCAGTGCAGCCAGGGTATTAAGCCTACAAGTACAGTCATGTTCTGTGTAAAGATCTTGTTTATCTGGCAATAAACTTGCACTAATCAAAGTAGTATTAGCTTGAATTTATAAAGCATGAGCTGTTCTGTCTACATGGTAAACCAGATAAACATCCTATAGCATATTGCAAATCTGAATATTGATTAGAAAATGCACATTAAACTAATATTTCCATACTTTGTGGTGGTATTAGACAGACAGGGTCAAAATTGATGCCACCACCTTTTAAAGACTCTTTATTCCCACCATATGTATAAAGGTATTAACCATTCTTCAAGACCTTTGAGTCAATAATCCTTATGCTTGTGGATAAAGGTAAAACAGAAATAAGGGATAAAAGTGAAGCGAATGGAGGAGACCGAATTACGCACTTTTGATACCACAATTCCACAAGCCAAATTTTGAAGCAGAAACTATCATAATACAGTGGAACTAGAGAAGCAACAGCTGCCTCCAAGGCCATCCAACATAGTGCATTGTAAAATTTCATGCTGCACTTGTTCAGCTACGGCATCTTCCAAGCGATCTTTGAAGATGTAAACTAAACACAGGATTCTGCTACCTTTTATTCACCAAAAGGGTTTTCTGCTGATTTGCAAGATTGGATTTCAGGAGCCAAATCTGTTTGTCTTATGTACTTCAGTCTCGATTAAAATTGCTGGAACTATCACAGCAATTTGTTCTACACACATAAATGCCATATTGCAGAATCAAGCCTCAATACAAAATTTACAGTTTATTCTAGCCATCTTCAGGGTTATTTTAAAACACAACATTGATTCAACACAAAAATACTACTTTTTCTAAGGAAAAAAAAATTAAAGAGACCAAACATTTAAAATATTCATCACAACAGCGGTCAGCACCATGAAACGCAAAGTATATCATGCTCCCACTGAAGATATTGCACAGCAAGACTGATACTGAGCAGCACAAACTGTGTTTCAATCTAACCTGAGAAGACAGTACTGGTTCAAGTCCTGTTCTTTATAAGGTGTCATCCAAATAAACACAGATAAGCTATCAAAGTCTCTTACTTGTAAAGTTATTCAAACACGTCCCATGCACAGCGATAGCTGAAAATGTTTAAAGCAGTCATAAAAACAGTAATTAGAGATCCTACTGAGCAGACCAAAGAGCTTTAAGACAAGACATATGAAAGAATAGGGTAAGCGTTTCACATTGAGTGTAATAATTTGCTGATAAATTAACAGCAACAATTTTAACAACTTTATGAAGAGTAATGCATTATTATTCTTCTCTTAGTGACAGAGGTACTACCTTGACAAACAGCTCATTCATACATGTTTGAATGAGAGGTATGAAAGTGTGCTGTGTTTTGTTGATTTCTTTTATAAGCCTTTTGTCACTCATTCAGTCTTCCTCATACACAGTCAACTGCTCCTTCTGAAATACATTTAATGTAAGAATTTGTGATAGTGAGAACATGACATGACAGGAATATGTGACGTTCACTGATAAGGGGCCCAAACCAGAGCACTAAATTTTCAGGTAAATGAAAAGTAGAGATGCTCGGCACCTTGCAGGACAGATTGACAAGTTTTTTTTGCAATGTTTTAGGTTGTCAAATCCATGCACTTCCACTACAGCCTGGTATTACTGCTAAGAGTTTCAAAGAGATGACTGCTGGGGATTCTTTGCTTTCAGTACTACTACAGAAGTTAACCCTGTTTATGCCATTAGAAAGTACAAGTGCCTAAATTTCTTTCAAGCTGCTTTATCGGTGAAAGCAAGATTTGGCCTCCAAAACCCAAATAATTATATCTGATAATTATTCAGGTAAGTCTGGTAGAAGTGCACACTTTGAATTCAATGGGAATTTGCATATCCCCCACATTACCTTCAACACACCAGTAAATGCATTCATCCTCTGTGTGACAGAATTCCCCAGCTTTAAAAAAAAAAAAAAAAAAAAAAAAAATCAATTAGTAATTCCAGACTTCACTTTTGGGGGTCACAAGGCTCACTGACACTGGTGCAACATGTGGGCTTTCACAGAAGTGATTACTAGGGTAGCACTTGTCTCAACCTGGTGCAACTCCAGGATAGATTTTTTTTTTTTTTTTTTTTTTTTAAATGGTAAATGGAGAGCCAGACTCTGGAAAACTCAGGCATAGAAGGAAGAAGATTTGAAGATTTCATTTAAACAAATAGTTTCATTCTTGGGTGTTTGAACCAATATACATAGGGGACAGATTTTTAATAAGCAACACAAAGATACTCCCAGTTTAGGACGTTGAAGAGGTGAAAAATCAGACTAGATGACAAAGTTTTTTTGGATCCTTGAGCTCTGACTGACCAGACCACTATAGAAGGTCCCCCTTCTATATTCAATGTAGCTATTTAACTTTTTTCCTTTCTTTCTGGGTTTGTTTTGGGTTTTTTTTGTTTTTGTGGTTTTTTTTTTTAAATTTGTAAGCCCAGTTCTGTTTCTCTTGATGGGAAGTTCAGCCTCTCCTGCCACTTGACAATTTTACAATTTGGGTGTTTTGCAGATTGTCAAAAAAGCACCCAACTGGTGGAAAACCTACTTAGGCAATCAACTCAGCAAGTTAACCTGGTATGCAAAGGTATTTCTCTTTATATGATCAGTATTTGCAACAGCTTCGGTGCCTCAAATGCTAATAGTTCTGCCAGCTCCTGCCAACAGTGATGATAAACCCATCTCTTTGGTCCTCCTATGAAAAGCCCTGGAGTTGCAGCAAATTCATAAGCTCCTTTTCCTCCTGCTGCCTCTGTCTCCATCTCTGTGTCACTGCTAACTTCATCTCTCCTTTGACCCAGGCTCCATGGAAACTCTTTCCACTGATCACTTCCTGCCTCAGCTACCCCCATCGCTTCTTTTCTGGTCTTCATAAATCCACACTGCAGGGAGAAAATACATAGCCAGGCTATTATTACACTCCCAGAAACAGTGATAAATTATGCCCGTAATATCCCCTCTTCCATTACATTTTTCAGCTTCCTCATGCTCTCCAGAGCCTTTTCAAAGCTAATTTTCTATCATTCAGTTTCATGGGATTTGCTTTCTCCTGCCACTCCATCACACTTTCTCGCCCCCTTGCATTCTCATCCTGGCATCTCTTATTCCTTCCACAAATCACAAAGCAATTGAACGTCCATCCTTCACCATACAATGTGCAGTGAAATAAAAACAAGACACTTCTAGTCCAAAAGACACATACACAAAACCTCCCTGCCTTACTACAAAGCTTCCTGCCATCCTCCACACCACTGTCTTAAAATAGTGCCTTTTTTTTTTTAAACTCTTACATTCCAAAATCTACTCCTAATCATTGTTCAGAAGTGCCTAGCCAATTTTTCTGATCATACTCAAAAGCCTCGCAAAAACATCGCAGTTTTGACTGGAGGGCTTCTCAGATCAAGGGTGGAACAAGGACACAGATGGAAAACATGACAGGTCTTTTTCCTCAAAATAATTCTGGCATGTCTCTTTCCTGAGTAGCTTCAAAGAAGTTTTGCGTATGTCCCAATGGAGGAACAAATACAAATGTTTAAACCCTGAAAGTTGCCACAAAACAGAATTGACAATTTTCACAGCTGCCGCTTGAGCGTCCTAAAAAAGAACGTCTACTGTTCTTAACCGTACTACTAGGAAAAAGTACAATTTCACCTTCCTCCTAACTTGTGTGCTGTTCCCTCCCTGTATATAAGTTATTGCCTGAATATCCACAAAGCTTTCACTCCTTTCCATCGCCTATTACTTGGATACCCTATATGAAAAGACTATTATTTATACCAGTTTGTTACTCCCAACATCCCAGAAATCAAATGATAGAAATTCCTCCCAAAGACACAACTATAAAAACAAAACTTGAAAACTGATTTCTGAACCGCTATTTTGAAAAGGAAAAAAAACCCAACTCCAAAACAAATAAACAAAACCCCAAACCCCTGTTCTTCCAGTCAAAGAAACCCAAGATGCAGCTTCCCAGTGGCCAAGTAACACAAGCCTGTAAGCTTAACAGGCCAGATACCAACCAACTCCAACATTAAAATAGACTTATTGCTTTATCGGCCTCCCTGGCCAGGAAGTACTCTGACATTGGAGTGGAACAGAAACAGGTCACACTTCCTCCCAGAAACCTTCCCTCAGCTCCTGGGATTGGCATCACAGTCTTTCTGCTGCTATAGGTGATCAAGAAGAGACTTGCTGTTTGATCCCTTTTGCCTCACTTCACTTTTACCGCCTTCTATTGACTTCCACCAATATAAGTTCAAAAAAAATAACATCCTTTCTTCAAAAAGCAAACATGGGGCAGAGGAAGAAGACACGAAAAGAGGAGCAGCAAATGAAAGTCATTCCAGTTCTCCTTGCCCAATCACTTGAAAACATTTAGCTATTTTTGGCAGGCTCTGAACATTCAGTCACTGGTATGCAAGATGAGAAGCAAATATAAAGTAAAGCACATGACAAACCTGCACTGATTGTACATCAGTATGGTTGCAGAGACCTTTCTCCCGTTTACAGTCAGAAGGAATATTACTTCAACAACCCGCAGCAGGGGGTAGGAGCGAGCACTTGCACTACATGATGGTCTCAAACAATTACAAATCATGATTCCCCCAGGAAATGCATTGCGCCTGCAATTCCCACCAATACCACAACTCCCCAAAATACCACCACATCTTTATTTCACTAAAAAAGAGACTTTCACGGTTCAGGTATTCCAGCTCTGCACCCCATAAGAAGTGACAATGGCTTGGAGTGACAATTGGCTCCATCATAGTTTCTTATTCTCTTGCAGCACTCAAAGGAACAAAGTATAAGTGACAGCAGTTCAGAGCACTGTGTATAATTACAATTTAAAAATTTAACATTTTCGAGGCAGCACTGTAGCACAGCTTGGGCAGATTGAGATATAAAAGCAACATAAGAAATTTGTATGTCTACTGAACATAAAAGATAGCTGTACAGAAATTCACAGCAGATGTAAAATCCAAAGGAAAAAAACATTTCTACGTAAGCAATTTGACAGCACATTGACAATGTGTGGAAGTTAATCCAGCCTAAGCTACTTGAACAAACATTGCGGCCAGTATCAGTGAACTACATAGAGATGCAAGGAGGAAAAAAAAAAAGTGCCTACCACCTCCTTAGATTTTGATAACTCCTGAAATAAATGGCTGAAAAAACAAAATCAGAAGAAAGCTCACTCTCGACTTGTGTGTCTGCTGGGCAGGTAAGAGAGTGTTTGAGGCTAGGTGCGAGCAGATGACGTGCTGCAGATCACTTGGAGCTCATTTTGCAAAGCTCCCTTCTACTGTCTTCCCCGTCCCTCTCCTGTTACGCTTTCCTTTCTGGTTCTTTCATACCTTCTTTTCGTTGTATCTTTCTTACTTTATGCAAAAAAAAGCCCTGTGCTTTTTCCCTTCACTTAACAAAAATCAGAAATACTTCTGAAATTTGAGGAAAAAGTCACCTCTGACAGAAGAGGAAAAAGTCCAAGGATTCAATACACAAAACAAACAGAAACATCAAACAAAAACAGATTAGTGCTAATTACACCTGGATTTGCAAATACAGGCTACAGGGGGCAGGGGAAAACTGTTCAGAACTCCTAAACTTCTATAATTAAACCAAGCATGTGAATAAAACCTGTATGAACCTCCTGGAACTGGAGAGCTCACGGCCATCACCTTCTTCTGCCTGAGGAGCTGAAGAGCCAGGTGAAGCCGCTGACACAATGGGAACGGCTGCCTTCCTCCAGGAGAAAGAGGGAATTTTCTGTTTAATGCCTTTCACTCGGCCCATTCTCACAAGAAGCGCAATTAGCAGGTTACCTTTGTCATCAGAAGTTGAGGCCAAGCCACAAAGCCGCCTTCTGCCACCAAGACACTGTGCAAGTTGAACTGTGTGTCGGTGCCCAGGTGTCATCAACAGGGACCTCTGTGAGGCGAGGCCAGGGCTGCCCCAGGCCGGACACAGCCGGTTCTAGCTGGTTCTGGCCGGTTCCACAGCGGTCCCGCCACAGGACCGAGCCCGGCAGCAACGCTGGTGGCACCTCTGGGAAGGCGTGTTGGGGACAGGGCAGAAAGCTGCCCGGCAGGCAGGAGCGAGGGGAAAACGTGTGAGAAACAGCCCAGGGAGCAGCAGGGCTGGGGAGGAGGAGGAGGAAGAGGAAGAGAGGAGGAGGAGGAGGAGGAGGAGGAGAGGAGGTGCTCCAGGCCCCAGAGCAGGGATTCCCCTGCAGCCTGCCGGGAGACCATGGGGGAGCGGGTGGAAGGCCCCAGGCCGGAGCAGGTGAATATTTCCCTGAGAGAACTGCAGCCCGTGGAGAGCCCACACTGGAGCAGGTTTTTCCTGAAGGACTGCAGCTCGTGGGAAGGACCCCCACCAGGGCAGGGGAAAAGTGTGAGGAGGAAGGAGCGGCAGAGGGAAACTCCCGTGGACTGACCACAACCCCCGTTCTCCATCCCTGCTGCCTTGCTGGGGCAGGGGGAGGAGGTACAGCACTTGGGAATGAAGGAGTGAAGTTGAACCTGGAGAAGAAGGGGAGTGGGGAAGTTGTTTTAGTTTTTGTCTTTATTTCTCACCATCCAACTCTATTTTAATTGGCAATAAATCAGTTTTTCACAAGTCGAGGTTGTTTTGCCCACGATGGTAATTAGTAAGTGATCTCGTCTTTATCAGCTTGACCCATGAGCTTTTCCATCTGGTCTTCTCCCCCTGTCTTGTTGAGGAGGGTGAGCGAGAGAGGGGCTGGGTGGGTGTCTGGCAACTCACCACATGAGTATTTTCCCTCTTGGCACAGCAAGGGGCATGTTTTAAGGGGTTGGAGGAGGAAAAAAACCCCTAAAAAATAATCACATGGGTACTACCACTACTGCTGATGAAATCCCACATCTGCATTGCCAGTATCAGCTGTTAAAGCTTACATGAACAGGCAGACAGAAGCGCACCAGAGCAGTACAGCAATGCCTTGGATTCCCTGTGCTGGCATCCAAGAGTGATGCACAGAGGTGAAGCAGTCACTTTAGAAAAGCCAGCAAATGCCCATGGACCACTCAGGTCGGACAAGGCTCACATGATGCATAAGTTTGATCTAATCCCACTAAGACAAAAGAAATTTATCCTAAATCAAGTGGTAACTAAAAGCACATGTATCAAAAATACCAAGTACTGGTTAAACAATTTATTCTTAAAGCAACCGACAGAGCCTTATATATCAATTATGTCAAGCCTCAGCTGAAAAGCATCTAGAGATGACTTGGGCCACAGAACAGAGTAATCTCTATAAATACACCTTCATTTCAGCTACAATCACAACCACAGCGTCAGAGGTAATGAACCACCACTAGTTCGGATTTAGTCAATCTTGGAACAGCGTACGCGTGATGCAATCCAGACCAATGGCAATTCAATTGCTATTTCAGGATATCTCTTCTTCCCACTTCATTTCAGTCCCTCTGCTCCCTCCCACCTCACAGTGATGCTCTAATTATTCAAATAACGTAAGCAGCATTCAATCCATGCCAGCCCTTTCTTCCTTTAGCGCTGACCTTGCCTTATACATCACTCTCACAAAACTAATTAAGTGGAGAACCGTCTCACTTTACACTCTCTTCATGAAAAGAACTGAATTGTTACCTGCCTGAGGGTGCAATTCAAATTATTTTCGCCTTCATTTCTCTGAGCAAAACAATACAAATATTGAGCAAGAAACCAGACCAGATAATTCAAGGAAACCCTTTACCCAAGTTACCACACACACAAAAAGGATTATTGTAAATAACATACTCCTTTAGTTGTTTCATTTTGGTTTTTAACATATGTCTCTTGATGTAAACTTGGCCAAGACATGTTTTGGGAAAAGTGGGGAATTTTGTTAGGCCAAGAGACATAGCTGAGGAAAGAAAAACAATGTTTGGGGCACACAGACCCTAGAGCCAGGCTCAACTACAAGGGATCCAAGTGGCTGAGAACGCTCCGGTACCACAGAATAGATCTGAAACCACTGATTCTGTAAAAGCGTTTGGTAATCAACAGAGCGATTCCTCTCCAACATACATTAACTGACAAACACAAAGATCCTGGTTTGAAAATACTTAGCTGTGGGTCATCTAGGATGTGAAGCTTGTCTGCCCAGATTTACATACGTTTTTTGTAATTATACACAGAATTGACCACATATCTAGATTCGCAGAGGATTTTATAAAAGCATGGATACACTGCTTGCAGGGAGAAGACTGAGGCACAGGATTTGCCACTTCTTTGCTCCCAAGGAACTGGTTCATATAACTCCAGAGCCATCTCTTTTCCTAAACACACTATAGCAATAACACACAATGAGGAACAGAGGAAGAAAATTAATATTCATTTGCCCCAAGACTACACTGCAGCACAAAATTCCCAAAGCCTAGGGCTAAGACCAGTGCCTTGCTGGAAATCACAGTAAATGGCACAAATACATCTAATGACATGTCTGCAGCATATTGTGGGTGGCCACAGACCAGAGATGCCAGAAGCCCAAGCCATACAAATTCTTATGCATCTGCTATGGATGCTGGTACTCACCCCTTCACAGCCCCCTGCAATGCTCTCTGGGGCTACTCATCCCCGTGGCTTCATCTGCCTGGGAGATGAGATTTAGCATCTGCCAAGAAGCAACTCTTATTAAGTATTCCTCTAGAAGCAAAAAAGATGCCTCTCTTTTACTACGTTCCATACAACACAAGTTCTTTGTCATGGACTGCAGCCATACGAGAACAGACAGTATCACAAACCCCAGAGTTTGGAGTCTGTCCCTGAAAATACTGCCTTAGTGTGTATTTCTTCAGCTAACGCCGAAAACCATTACAGAGCATCGGCACGAATGTGCCAGCATCTTGATCTCAAAGGCCACTTCCATTTTTTAATTGCTGGTGTTTTACTGACAGATGTCAGGGACCACTGTCTTGGGATTTAGAGGGAAGGATGTTTCTTTTATAAACGTGTCTTTTATAAAGGGTTACTGTAGTTTGTGGAACCAAAACCAGTCACAGATAATGAGTCATAACAGGAGGTAGTTACTGTAAATATTCCAAGCATGGGCACATTAACAACCACCCACTAATCAGAGGCAATGCCACAGGCAGACACAGAGAACTCTCACTGGTGTCAATGGGAATTTTGAATGGATCAGGACCTCAGCCAAGAGCTGAGGATCTATTGTAACCTGCGGCATTAATATCCAGGATGGGGTGGGTCGTGCCTCAGATTTTGGCTGTCGCTTTCCAGTGGGCGATGCAGGCATCTATTCAAAGTGGATCTGCAATCTCAAATTTCAGACAGGAGGCACAGAGATTTCTAGCGTGAAGTGAACAAAATGAAAGCATTGAGTTTAACTACTCATTCTTTAGAGTCATTAAACATTTATGACATAAACACAAGTTCTGATACCTAAGTCAATAGCGCCAACTGACCACAATAAGACCCAACCTACTGCTGGCAAACATCTGCCTGAACAGAGACTCAAGTTCATATGTCAAACTGCGGCTGCTAGTGAAGTTTAGTGAGGCTTTTGTCTGGGATGCAAAAGAATTGGCACCCAAACTTCTGATAAAAAGACAAAGAAATGCCCTGCCTCCCACCTGAGCTAGCCAAGCAGCAGACAAGGTGCTAGCACCACGCTCCCTTCCCCCTTCTCACACGGGTCTGCACTTGCTGCTAATTTTGATTCAGTGGACTCAGACCAAGACATGGTCAGCTTACATTTTGCCTCTGCGCTGCTCTCCTTCAGTCCCTGAAGTAAGTTACTTTCTCATGATTCAGTACTATAGAAATATAACTGTTGAGATCAGCTTTATTTTTGTCAGTTTTTCTACAGACCTTTCAATCATAAGCTGCATTATACTATATTCCCATAAAGCCAGGAAAAGCAGTAATAGATACCTCAAAATTCTGAATTCTCTTTTTTCTGCCAAGTGCTTTCTTTAAGTGCTTTGTTTTCTGCTGTCACTAAATTAGACTAGTACCTATACTTTCAAAGTCTTCACCTTTACTGTCACTATTTCAATATGCTCTTCTCAGATTAGAAGCTATCAGCTTCAAAAATACTTCTCCTATTTTGCTTTCTGGAGAAGAAAATATACTCTGCATTTTCTCACTGTGTATGGCTGAGGTTATCAGACTTCTGGGCAAAGCTATCGAAGTTTCTTGCAGTGAGAGTACAGAGACAGCAAAAGACCCCCCCTGCATCTGCCTCGATAGGGAAGGCAACAGTACATAATCCAATTGGTAAAAAGAAAAACAAATGCAGATGAATCCATTGCTCAGATTTAGTTTCAGGTTCTCTACCCTGACTCTTGACTTCCCTTGGAGGAGCCACACAAACTGCAAAGCAGCCTCTGGAAAGAGTCTGGCTGTAATACCAGACAGCACGAGCTCTTTAAGGCCCAGATCCAAAGAACAAGGATTTCAGCAGGTCTCAGCTCACTTTCTAATGCCCTATATTCTCCTACTGCCCCAAATAAAATGTTAACGAATATTTCATTCAAAATAGGCTGTGTTGATACAGCCCCCAGGCTCGCTGGGGACACTGGATATACTGTTCTCACGGTGCAAAGCAAAAGCTGCCACGCACCAGCTATGTGGCAGGAGAAGAACCCGACTGGGAACTCCCCTGCTGCCCGTGGGAACGTACCTAGGGGTATTTCCCGAGCCCATACCGGACTTCCATTGAAGAAGAGCTGTTACCAACCATCAGACTACCACTGCAGGATGCTGAACTGTTGTCACCCAGGTCCTCGTACTCCTGCTAACCCCAGAGAGAGTGCCAAGGGAAAAGAGACACGGGAACCTGCCCCGTGCTTGAAACCACCAACACAGCTGGGACAAGGCTGCTCCCCGAAACAAGCCACTTGCTACCACAAACAGCCCCCGCTCTGGAGCAGCAGCACTGCCAATCTACCTTTGTGAGGCAGCTTGGAGGCTACCTGGGCTTACGATATCCTGCAGCTCTCCAACAGTTAACTCACAGTTAAATAAAAAATAATAATAATAAAAAATAAAAAATCAATGCCATAATCTTACACGCAGACATTCACAGTTAATGCAGTGTTTTGCAGAAAGTAAAGGTGCACATCCCTGACTTCATTATGTTAATCCATAATCTTTATTTAGTTTAGTATAGTTAATTCTTAAACATCCACAGACAGTTTTAAAAGCAGCCAAATTTTGAGCAAAACAGTCATCACTGGATTTTCTAGGCAGGACTTAGAAGTGGGGCCAACAAACTCTGGAGCAAGCAGTTACTTTCCTCTTTGGCTTAAGAAAAGATGGGGAAAAAAAACCTATTTCTTTAAAAATAGATTTGGGTACTTCTGTTACACCTGCACAACTCCACTGACACCACCACAGGCTTTATAAGACAGGGTAATTTAACTGAAAATACCCATTGCAAGACAGTACTTGTGTCAATTCCTACCAAAACCCATGGCCTTTCAAGGTTCTGTATACATCAGGCTTTTCTACAAAGACCCACCCCAAAAGCTGGTTGTAGAAAGTGCCATTCTACAGCTTACACTAAGCAGCTCCTTACATTAGGGCTGAATACAGCCCTTTCCAAATTCTGTACAGAACTACAGCAAAGTCTCATCTCATGCACAACCCTGTAATGTGTAAAAAAGCTTCAGGAGTAAGAAAGACTGACACTATTCTCACTAACAAAGTACTCCACATTTATTATGCAAATATAGCCCTGGGACACCTGCATTTACAGCAGGTATTAAAATTACATCATATATCTTACAGGATGTGGGCTACATGAGCCTATCACCATAATGAGCTACTTCATGTGAAACCTGATTACATTGTTCTTTGAAAGAGTGGTTAACTAACTCAAAAACATACAGGCTTCTGTCAGGACTGAAGTATACCCAGTGCCAGTATAGCTGCAGATATACGCAGGAAATTGTATCCTATCCTTTCCAGACTAATTACTGTTTCATTGTGTATTAAAAAACCCAAAACCCAACCAACCACAGCCTGTTTCTACTATGGCTAGATCCAAATTAAAGATTCCCATTAAGAGCAATAATACTTGCAACCACCAAAAGAAAATTCAGGTGGTTCAGAGGAAGAAACATTTCCTATTTTAGTCTACGACACAAAAGGCTAAAGAAGGCCATACAGCCTATGCATTAACTGGTAAATACTACCTCCTTACCACTGTACCTGGGCCCTTTCTAAAAGCATATTCCACAGACCATAACTGCTCTACAGCAGTACCAAACCACCTCACACATGTACCAGCTCCTCCTGCTGTATCTAAAACTGCCTCTTTACTTTGTGATAATGGATGAAGTTTTTACACAAGCTCGAAGCGCGTACCAGCATCTACTGGAAGCAGAGTATCAGCATCAACTGTTTTTCTTGGGATTCTCAGTATATACACCTTCTGGTACACTATCACCACAGGAATCAAAGCCTTGCACGTCTAAGTCATTACTGACTTATTAACAGCAGATAGAAATGCCTTTGCCCCAGTGTTTTGGAATACACACATGTCCCAAAACCTATACACAGGCAATTTCAAACATAAAGTTAATATATCATTAAAACTTGTAATCATAGCACAAAATGGAATATGTAAGTTCGATTTAAAAAAACCCAAGCTTTCAAGCAAGTATAGCACAAGTATGGCAAATTCTTTCTGTGTAGGATTATTACACAGTTCTAAATCATGCAAAATAATTCCTCAGAAAGGCAGGAATCTTTTGTTCTGCATTGCTTAATAAATTATTTAAGAGAGCATTTTAGTGAATAAGGCCACTATAAATACTCAACATCAAAGAAAATAATGTAAAGACAAAAAATATTTCTTTAGGAAAAGTAAGGTTTTGCAATGAATAGTGAACTTTCTTGTGTTGTTGTAAAAAATAAATTTAAAAAAATCTGATGAAAACTGTAAGGTTTGGAACATATGACATAACACAGTTAGAACTGGAAAGACAAAGTTAGGGGAAAAAAGAACATAAAAATAAACAAAACAAAAAAGGTCTGAAAAATCTAGCGTTAAACACAAACTTTCAAAATCAAGGAACCAAGAAGTTTTTTTAAAAAGAATAGAAAGGATGAATTGTTTCCATTTGGCCTCTCAGGCTGCTAAAAAAGTAAAAGACAGGAAAGTGCCCACTACGTTTCATAAAACTAGTAAATAAGAAGCAGGTTTTTTTCCCCTCTTTCAGGGAAGCCAAGACCATACCCTTCCCCTGGCTATCCCACCAGCACCAGCCTCCCACGCAGACGTACGTTTGGGAAGATACACAGATTTATCTACAAACACACAGAACAACTACTCACTGGAGAAACCCCAGCACGCACACACACCCCAGCTACTTATCGTATGTACTCCTACAACCCCGAGCGGAGGTAACACCGCATAGCGAGCTGCGCGGGGGGCTGCGGAGCCCCTGCGGGGTGCGGTGTCAGAACCACCTGTGCATGCACCCCCCCGGGCATGCACCCCCGGAGAGGAACACCCTGCATGCACCCCCGCAGCGGGGCAACCCCCCCACCTCTTCCCCAGCTGCCCTGCCAGGTTTGGGGACACCCCCCCTCGGGCCCAGCCCCAGCGGGGGGGGGGGGTCCACATGCACACACACACACACACCCACACACCCCCCCTCGGCACCGGCGGTGCCCCGGCTCCGCGTCTCC
>JAVJGG010000039.1:16819192-16860628 GCA_035590195.1 Aviceda cuculoides
CTGGACACGCTCCAGCACCTCCATGTCTTTCCTGTAGTGAGGGGCCCAAAACTGAACACAGCACTCGAGGTGCAGCCCGCACCAATGTATCTGGGGGTCCGGGTCCTGCCGGCTGCAGGGACCGAGGAGGTGCTGCCGTGGGGGAACCTCTAACACCCTTTGACAAGGAGCAAGCCGACTTGCCAGCAGCAGGCTCGGAGCAGCCTGAGGGCTGGGGTGTGCAGCGCTCATCCCTTTGCAACCAGCCGGCTGGGCTGGTATCGCACTGGGCTGGCATTGGCAGGGCACGGTCACTGCTCCGGCCATGGAGCCCAAGCCACGCTTGTCTCTGCAGGCGAATACAACACCAACGAGGAAGACAACACAGAGCAGCGGCGTAAAGTGGTGAAAATCCTTCCCCACCCCACGTACAACGCCACGATCAACAAGCACCACAACGACATCGCCCTCCTGGAGCTGGACCAGCCCCTCAGCTTCAACAGCTACGTCACTCCCATCTGCATCGGCAGCCGGGAGTTCACCAACGCGCTGCTGAAGCACGGGATGGGGACGGTGAGCGGCTGGGGCAGCACGCTTTTCCGCGGCCGGCCGGCCACCGTCCTCCAGATCCTCAAGGTGCCCTTCGTTGACCGGCCGACCTGCCTCAAGAGCACCTCCACCACCATCCTGCAGAACATGTTCTGCGCGGGCTTCCCGGCGGGGGGCAGTGACACCTGCGGGGGGGACAGCGGGGGTCCCTACACCACTGAGATTGAGGGCACCTGGTTTCTCACGGGGATCACCAGCTGGGGTGAGGAATGCGCCAAGCCAGGTAAATACGGCATCTACACCAGGGTCTCCAAGTACCTGAAGTGGATAAAGGAAATCACGAGGCTTGCCTAACCCACGGGAGGCTACGCCGTGCTGGGGGATGGACTGGTTGGTTGAAAGGGAGACCGTAGCAATCTATGTGTTTTTCAGAAATCATTGCATTTTAATAAATATTTGTAAATGAACTAATTTCTGCTCTTGGAAGGGCTAAAGTTGAGAGAATGCAGTGGAAATGTGGTATGAAGGAAATAAAAAGCCCTTTTAATTACCCATGACTGCATTCCTGAACACACCGGCGCTGCCGAGATGGTGTAAGTCCCCAAATCCCAAAGGCAGAGGCTGGTGTGGATGAGCTGGGACGTGGCTCACACATGCCCCGGGCCAGGGTGCCACCGGCATTGCCCATGTCTGCTGCACAGCACCGCAGGCGAGGGGAGCCCGGCAGGCACTGGGTGCCTCGGGCACCAGCATCCAGCATCATCCCCATAGCAGAAGCCCACGAGGGAGGTGAACACGCAAAGCATTGCACCCACAGTACCCTCGGCCAGACATTTTCACATGAGCCGGGCTGAGACGGCTCACAGGCAGCAGGAAATGCTCTTCCTGCTTTAGGATGGCATAATATCGGCTGTATAAATGACCTAAAATCTGTAAAAGACTCATCTAAAGGTAGTGGCAGGCTTTATGCTAATGATTTCTGCGGAGCCTTGTTAGGATTATAAAGAGAACTGCTTAGCGCTCATTACTTGTCCTGGTCTCCGTATTAATTGCCTTAAATTGGACTGCAGCCACGAGTGCCGCTGGTGGTGATGGAGACGGAGCACTGCCCTCCCCAAAGGAGTTTGTGGGGTGTCCCCTGAGAGCAGACAGGGTGGGACACCCCAGTGTCTGGTCTGGGCGGGTGGCAGCACCCTCGCTGGTGGGTGCCTGCCCCGTGCCCGGGGTGGGCGCTGGCACCGATGCTGGCAGCAGCCCGGGGCAAGGCTACGCTGGGCAGTGGTCCTGTGCCGGGCTGCCTCCAGTGGGCTTCATTCGGTTCCCAGCTCCGAAGGGAATAATCCCAGCAGAAGGGACACTTACCTCTGACCAGCGCTGGCTGGTCTATTTTCTCCTTCTGTGGCAAACGCCAGGGGCGCAGAGGGAAACAGCGTGGCCTTGGGGACCCCCACCCTGTGAGGCCAGCTCACGCACGGGCTTTCCCACACCGCAGGCAGCGCGCACGGGACCACGGCCCGTCCCCGCAGGCAGAACCCCACTGAAAGGGGTCTCCTCCCTCCCGCCTGGTGAGACGTGCCCCCAAGACCACCACTCCCCCCACAGCACCTGCAAAAAAAGGCTGATGCCCACACGGTCCCCGTGCACCCACCCATGAGCACGGCGGTCCTGCGGCCCCCAGCCCGGAGGTCCCTCCTGGCAGCGCTGCTGGGTGCTGGGGTGCAGGGGAGGCTGGTGACGGAGACACCCGCAGCCAAGGGCAGCACTTCAGCAGCTGCTCTTGCAGAGGTCGGAACGAGTGCTAAGGCACCTCTCCCAATTTCAGTGCCACTACATCCAGCAAGAAGCTCATGGGATCGTCTGCCACCGCTCATTTGAAAATCAAAAGGCAAGCAAGAAGGTTGTATTTGTTCCAAAGAAATTAAATAAAACCAACACTGTGAGAATTATTTTTTTTTCTCTACAGTTATAGCGGAGGTGTCTTTGGACAGACTTGCATATTCTCATATGAATTTATTTAACAAGTTTTTAATCTTTAAATATAGATTTAACACATTTTTTTACAGGTACATATACAATATAGTTCATTTAAACTTGCAGTCAGAGAAAATTCTCTACTGTAATTTATACATATACATGAAGAGCCTAGTTCAACAGCATACTTAAGGTAACATACCATGTCGTGTGCAAAGTTTCAAATGTTAAAAATCTCAGACTGTACATTCAGATTTGCAGAACTTATCAACCTCATAAATTAATCAAAGCTTAGTTTTAAAACTATGGAAGACAAAAAAGATTAAAACCATTTAATATGCAATGTGTGCTATGTTTGAGACAAATATTTACAGTTGTACCTCAAAATGTGTACTGTTAACCACAATTGTTACCACTATAAACAGCCCCGACAGTAACTTAAGAGACTCCTACTTTTCCACCTAGCAAGTGCATTGTGACCAATTTGAAAGTAGATAGAAATAACGTTCTGTGACTTAACCCCTCTCTGCTATGATTGCCAGTGGCTGAAGAACACTGGGCTCTTTCTAGGTCTTGCAGCGCCGCTCGGTTCAGACTCAGCTGGTCACATTTTTGAGGGTGTACAGGGGCTATCTGCAATACTGGCCACCCAAACTGGAGAAATGGCCACCAGTGTGGTGGGGAACCCCCCTGGCAACCACAGCCATCACGTAGTTCAACAGTTCCTCCGCACAAAAATGGTCACCCCCCAAAATACCCCAGTATGTTTTAACTTAACAACTTCGTACTGTGTCTAAGAATCTATGGTTCACAAATCAAAGTCAGATCATAAAGGTCCCCCTTTAGTCCACGGTATAAAACGTTTCATTTTGACGGGACAGAGCAAATTCACTACCGCATGCATACTATTAACCCTGCTCTCAACACAGTCAGATGCTCTTTGCACACATCTGCTTAAAAGTTAAACCACCTGTACCTATGTTCTACAAAAGCAAAACTAGACAAAGAAACACAAAATTAAATTTTGAGTGTTCAATATTCCTTTTTCTTTCTCAAAAATTCAAGAGATACATTATTGTTAAAGATGCTGAAAAGTACAGTCTTATCACAAGAAGATCCTTAGTGCAAACATGGACATTTAACTTTGATTTATGGCACGTGTTCCAAAAGTACATACATTTAATGTAAACTTCAACACTTGCTAGATACAGGTTTCAGCCTTGGGACGCTTTGGGACCCTAAGTGATTGGTGACAACCCTGAGTTGTCAGTTTGACCTGATCCAAACCTCACTGAAATCAATGGGACTGACTGCAATGGGCTGGAGTCAGACTCTAAGTGCAAAAAGAGGATCTTTAGCGTTATTGCATCTTCACGTGTGAGTCAGCCAGATGATGCTCTTACAGAACATTACAATTCACATAGCTGAAGTAGATATTTAAGAAAAATCCATCCATAAAATCAATTAAGCAGGACATACAGCTTCATTTGTTTTTTTGGTTTGTTTTTTTGGTTTTTTTTTTTTGGTTTACCAAAACTCAACTCTTTTATTTGCAATCAACTTCAACAGTTGTCAGCTAGTAAGCAGGTAAAGCCTTCAACCTGTAGAGGAAACTTCAAGCATCTAAACAAAGTGTCAGGAAACTGTAGTGTACTTCTCTGATGAAACATGATGGATGTCATGGAAAAACAGCAGGTAAAAATAATAAAATACTGTACTTTCCATAGGAGAAAAAAAAAGAAAGAGCAGAGAATGGCTTCCTTTATGACTATGAGAAGCTGCTTAGGACCCCAGTCCCGTTCAGTGCAGATGAAGCTGTGGAGGTCTGTGAATGTGATGAATAGTACAGGACAACTCCAACTATTGTGCTATTTCTCTGTAACACTTAGTTGAAAGCTTCCAAAGAGCATCGAAAATAGGATGCTGCTAGTTCACCCTTAATTCAAGGGGAACTAAACTTTCTCGTGTTACACAGGGCAGCATCTATAAAGTAATGAAGAATGATGTTAATATTAAAGCATCTTATTCCAAGAAATACATTGTTCCCTGTAATCATGTAACATTTGTATAACATAAAAAAAGTAAGTGCGCTCCTGCAGTTCTCCCTAAAAGCCGAACTCCCACTAGCTTCAGCAAGAGCCTTGTCTAAGGCAGGACCACAGGGTTTGACACATTTCCATCATCTATCACTTGATTATCACAGCGCAGCCAGCTGCTGTCTTCTCTAGGCTCCTTATTTTGTCAGGCTCAAAGTGGTTTTCTACAGCGTTACGAAATAGCTGTTCTGTGAAGCTGGCTGGCTTCGCAAGTTGGACGAGGAGACCCCGCTTTACGTTTGAAAGGCCAAAAGGAAATCAACATTACCTTTAATGGACCCTGCATAAATACGAAAGCCTGCGGCTGCAATCATTAAAGTGCATGAGTAATAGTGCAAACAGCTGCGCTGCATCCGCAAAACTGCAAGTGGCATTTTAAACAGAACTTAGACAAAACTTGCGCATTTCAGCTAACATGCTTAGGCCAGCCTGCAGGAGCTCAAGAGTTCAGCCACGTGCCATGCTCTTACCAGGCAGATTCAAACCGCGTGGCCTCGGCAGCCACCTCGAGGGTTGCCCCAAGCTCCCCGTCGCCGAGAGGACGGTCCCCACTGCCCCGGCCAGCCGGAACAGCGGGCACGCAAGCTGGGTCCTTCGGGCACTACCAACGGGGGAAACCTCTGCTCAGCACGAAGAGCGCACACACAGGGGATCCCCTTAAGGCTTGGAAGAGATAATTTGGCAGGCGGGGTGCTAAAACAAACCAGGAGAGGGTCTGGCGCGTGGAACAGGAGCCTGCGTCCTCCTGAAACCAAGCGGGTGCCTGCGCCTGCCTTGGCACGGAGCACCCTTCCGTGCCTGCTCGGAATGCTCCTTGCCTTTGGGCCCAAGGCCAATTCTGCCACGTAACTTTTCTGCTGTCTGAAAGAACTTGGAAGTTGTAGCAATACTTCTTTTATATATATATAATAAGTGAAGGCATTGATCACTGCTTCCATTTTTCATTTGAATCCCTATTTTTATTCAGGTTACTCTATTTCATGCTCCCTCTAAAAGCAACCAGTCTCACGCAACCTCCATGCAGTGAGTGGAAACGGGACGCTCGCCCTTCCCTCTGCCCAGCTTTTAAAGGTCGGGTGAAAAAAGCTGAAGAGGCTTTGGCCCCATTTTGCTCTGATGTGAAAATTCGGGAGCAAACAACACGTTTCCTTTCGCTTGCATCTGTTTACCACTGCTGAGAGAAACAGCAGAGCAGGGTCGGAGCTTAACCTGGACAAGAGGGGAGGCTGCGGTGTCGCTGGCCACAAGCACAGTGTCACTGAAGTGAAAACAAGTCACGCATCTGCTGTGGGTTACGGCAGCGACCTCATTTCTGCCGTCCCCGCTCCCCGTTTGCCTTGAAGCGGGTGCTGCAGCGCAGCTGAGAGGCGAGACGCCTTTTTCCTTCACCGACAGACACCGCCAGTGCTGTAACTCATGATCTTTGGCACGTTAGCAACCAGGGGACGTGCAGAAATGTTTTGCCTCCTGCCCCACTGTGGAAGGGGAGTTGGGATTGTTAAAGCTGCAGCCCTCACCTTCCCCGAGATGTGCATCTCGCACGAGGGAAATGAAGAGATAATCTTGCATCTCCTTGTTAATTCATATAAAAGTCAAGTCAGTTGACCAGGCAATGCCTGAGCGCTTTAGCAAGGCAGCTTAAACTAGCAACATGTGGGTAAATCTCAGCAGTAGCTGTTTTCTGAATATTGCTTCCTCTGAGCAGAGTTCTCTCCAAATCTTTCCCGTTTTGAGATCTGCGCATTATCGCCTGTGATACAAAACTGTTCCTACGGCACATGCATAAGAAAATCCACCATGGATTTGCACAGGGGGCAGAATAAATCTATTCAGAAGAAATCAGCAAGGGCTAATCTCAGAAAGTATAGCTAGAGGCATACCAGGGGGAAAACTGGCTTTCAAAACGACCTCCAAGCCAGCCATCTTCCTCCCAGAAAGCCTCCTGGCTTATATCCTGGCCAAGATTTGCAAAAAGTTTAATAGTTTCCCCCACGCACACCTTTGCAAAAGAAGATTTGGACCAAAACACTTGTTTTATCAACAGTTACATGGCATTGCCAATAGTAATGACTCATCTGTAAGGAAAATTACTTATGCAACCTCGTGGGGAAAGGAAGAAGAATCATCTGTGGATTCGTCTGGGTGGTGCAAGTTCAGCCTTGCACATCGGCTGTCCCTCGGCAGGACGGGTGCGGGACGACGGTGGATTTGCAAAGCTGGCAACGGTAGGGGCGCTGACCGAATATATGTCTGATAACTTCAAATGGTCAGCAAAAAGTTCCCTATAACTTCATTATGTTTTGTACTGGCCCAACACTGGAATAATTAGCAGGAGGGGAGAGGAACAGCTTGTAACCGTGCAGGTTTCAGCCATCCCATGGTAGAAGGTTTTTGTTAGGGCCACAGTAAAAATCTAGGAAAAAATGTTAAGGTAAGGGAACCATTACATCTATTCAGCTAAAGGCTTTGCACTGAAAAAAACCCAAATCCCAAGTTTGTACAAATTCTGGTTAGGAAAATCTGTGATTGGAGATATATTTTTTTTTTATTGTGGGAACGTGGAGCTGAGCACTAACAGAGGCACTGCCTGCTGCGAAGGGCCAGGACCGCCTCTCCCCCAGCTCTGAAGTGACTCCAGCACACTCTAAGCCCTTGGGGACCCCACCACATGTTAATCAAGTTTACCCTGCTTACATGCAAAACAGCATTTCAGCACAAGCAGCTAATAATATGTGAGGGTTATGGTGCTCCCTCCTGCCCCTACTTTGTTCTAGAAGCTTGGCTGCCTAATTCTCCCTCGGCTATATTGGAGCAAGAGCTCCATCTTCTGAAAAAGCAGAAAAAAAACCCAATCCAAACTGCGTCCCCGAGTAGTCAGTGGTACAAAGTCACCTGCAGTATAAAATGACCAGTCCACAGATGAAAAGGGATTGCTAAATGCAAAGGTACAGTTTGAAAATCAGTTTTCAGAGTGCAAGTACATTATGGCTGTAAGGACACGTCACTGAAAAGCTCTAGGAATAGCTCCAGGAAATAGCAAGAAAACATCCTACAGTATCGCCTGGAGCGCATGTAAAATTAGAATCATGCCTAGAGACTGCATACACGATAGCGAGAGAGAACAGAGTTAATCTTAACAGGCAAAACAGAGCCTCAGTGCTGCGACTAGACCCTGCCAACACGACTGCAGAGCGTCTGGGCAGTAGCGCGAGACCACTTTCCGCGGTTTCGCCCTGTGAAATTCTCCTCAGTTTGTACTCGCCAACTTCGTAAACCTGGCTGGAGTCTCTAGGCGTTGGGGGATACGACCACTGACAAAGCAAACCAGTGCTCGGTTTGCCAGCAGCCTATTCTCAAGAAGCATCTATGGCTGGAGAAACCTCCCGCGCAGGCTGTGGCCCAGGACCCAGCGAGATACGATTGACCGGTTGCTGAGAAGACAACACACGGCGCTCCAGGTGGGAGCACACCAAGGGGAGTCCTCTCGGCTGCGCTGCTAGCCCACTGCGAGCTACCCCTCACGCAAAGTCCCAAAACCTCCAACCTGTGAAACCTGACTGCCCTGCAACGAAGGGGAAAAAAAACCACCTTCCTGTACAGGAAGGATTTCACTGAAATATACTGGAAAACAATCTAGAACTGACTGGAATTTTAAGCCTTTCAGAAGGCTTCCTTCGTGTTCACCAAAACAATCGATTTTGACAAAAAGGAAGTATTTAAAAAGAAATCTACTCACAAAATTTGTTTCATATGGTCATAACTGGTGTATTCTTTTTTTTAATGGACTAAACCTATGTGGGTTTCCTGAGCTGCTCCCATCACAAACCCTGGTCTCCCATTTCCAGTGGACAGCATGGTGATGAGGCAACACATGGAGTGGTGATGCTGTGTACACGGCAAGGGTGACAGGCTGCTCTTAAGGCATTTTCTTGTGTCATCTGCTATGCTTCCCTACCTACTTCTATGTACATTTACAGCTAGAAAATGAGAAATATTACTTCTGAGGCTAGAAGCCTTCTGCCGAAACCTGGTAACCTGTTTATAAACTTTATTCTAATGTTGGATTAACAAGCAGGCAGCAATGAGGGCAAGAGTGAGGCTGCAGAAATGAAGCATTGCCTTGGGAGTGCTGGGGGTCAGGCCACGATGGCTTTTGCAGCAGGAGATTTTGCCTAGGCACCTCCTATTCACATGAGGTTTGAGCTACAGCAGCGAGTAGGCAAAACAGTCCCGGGAATCCCTGGTCAGACCCCGTCTCTTCTCCTCGAGCTTCTACCCAGTGCTCTTGCAAAGAAATCTACGTTTTTAAATGCTTGGTTTTAATTTACTAGTGCCTAAAGTCACAGAAATGTCTTAAAGTGTTAACAAACAAAAAAAGCTTAATTTACTACTTTTGCAGGCTTTTGGAGTAGCTGCTTTCTTTTTTTTTCCTGCAGAGGCATATGCAGCCAGATTTAGTACATCAAGTGTAATGCAAATGGCTTAAAAGACCTGGTTGGAGTTATGAAATATTTCTGCTAGGCGTGCTATATGATACCTGTGACTTTGGCATTCCGAAATCTGCAGTCACCAACTACTATCTGCAGACTGTGGACAGGAATCCAGCCTTCTTTTCTTCTGTTTAGGTTTTTCACCAACCTTTGAACGACAACGGCATTAGTAAAAGGAACAAACCGACCCAGGAGCAGTTTGATATGGGCACACTCTACACAACTGTCGGTGCAACCAACAATTTGTTCAAACCAGGGAAGCATTTTAGCAGGAGCTGGGTATGCATTTAAAGTATTCTTCTCACCTAAATCTAGGAAAAAGCCTGCATTGGGAGCACAACTGCCTTGGGCCCCTCTCTAGTCAATGGAGAGGAACAGGACTCTCCAGAGCACAAGTTATCCTGCGTGAGACCTCCAGAGATGCCAGTTTTCCTCCACTGACTACTGATGGAGCCAAGGGCAATTACTTTCCTCACTTCTCTGCTATTGAGCTAGACTGGTAGGATTAATTTAGTCAGGGTACTATAAGTAAATTCAAGCCAAGATTTAGGCAGCTGGAAATACTCATGCTTATAAATTACATCCCTCTGTCTCACTCATGCAGTGAAATTTGTGCTAACAAAAAAGTTTGGTGTGAGAAATCTTTGTCTGGCACTGGCCGAAACCACCATGAGAGGTGGTGAGCATTCAGCAAAACTGAGATGCTTTACATCTTGCTTGTGCTAACAACAAACTGAATTTTGCAAAATGGAGTTAGACTAGATGATCACTGTAGATCCCTCCCAACTGAAATATTCTATTCTATTCTATTTTATTCTCCCTTGAAGTGCAAGGGCTGTAGACGCCAGGCAGGAATCCTCCACAGGGCATTTGTGTCTGTACATTTACAGGCTAGTGTCTGCACAAATCCAATTCAGGTTCCTGCTAATATCACCCTTCCCACATCCCAAACAAGGCACTAGTGTGCTGCACTCCCTCCTACTGAGACCCTGGGCTGGCTGACGAGAGCTAGTCAGAAATCAACCTGGAAAGGAGAGACAACCAAATCGGTACAAAAATCAGAAGAGGGCACGCTGCCCTCCGAGACAAGGAGACTAATGGTTCAATGGACAGGAGGCTGGGTCTGGTGATTTCCCAGGCAATGCTCCCAGCCATAAGGAGAGAACCAGCTATGAAGTGTTATCTTGCGAGCCACAGCTTCAAATACAACAGAAAGATGGCCTGCAGCCATTAACCAGTTAACACTTGTACAGCTGTTTGAGGGAGGAAAATGTCTTGCAATTACTCAATATTGCTGTTAATAAGCCCAGAGGAACAAAGCCAACAGCTGAGCTGGGGTGGGCAAAGAGCTCTCACCTGAAGCATCACCTGAAAAGGGAAGAGCATGGGAAGAGGGGTTGTGAAGATGTTGGTGAAACACAGCTCGCCCAGACACCCACGGCAAGGGAAGTCCTGACATGTTTTCCCAGGCCAAGCCAGTGCGTATGGCTTCTAGTCTTGGCAACGGAATGAATTGTCCAGCTTTCTGGAATAGTCTAAAACTTAATCAGAAGCTACAGAGAATGTATCACCAGGTAAGCAAGGTTGCATGGGACTGCCTTGCAGGCTCTGAGAGATAAGGCAAAGTAATCCTAAAATACCTACCACTGTCCCTCACCATCTTCATGCAAAAGCTGAATTTCATCCCCATTTTTCACCAGCAGGTCCTCTGATCCCCTCCTCTTGCAGTCTGCAAGGGCTTTGTATTTTCCTGGAGACTGTGGTAATAAGAAAAAATTATCTTATTTAGCTGCATTTCATATCTCACAGCTGTTATTTCTGACTGCCGCAGGGAACGTGACAGAGCCCTATCAGCTACCTTAATTAAAATTATTTCAAGAAACCGTGGCTGAGACATCTCCTCATTCCCCAAATTGAGATATGGAAAATCTGAGAGACATGGACAACATACATCCATTACCCAGTGAGGCAAAACAAAGCAAGATGACCAAAACCAGCAGCACCCCGAGCCTTGGGACTATTGCATCTCTGTACTAACCAGCTGGTTCCCGTCCTCCTCCTCGGTGTCCGAGCAATTGGAGAGGTACTGGTTACCCGACCACTCCTCCAGCCCCTCGCAGATTTCCAGGGACTGTGACATTCCCGGCCAGCCTGCAAGACAGCGTGCAGCTCAGGTTGGGGTTACCCCAGCACCCGCAGAGCATGCCCCGAAGGAAGGGGAAGGGTCCGTACTTCTGTGGGGCTTGTTCTGGGGGGACAGGAGCCCACTGTCCAGCATCACTGGGCTGGTGCGCTCTGAGTCGTTCTCTTCTGAGCTTATGGAGGCTCTCTGCTGCTTTCTGAATGATTAAAAAAAAAAAAAAAAAATCAACCTTAGTTTTACTTTATGAATGAACACAAACTCTATGAGGTTTTGTAAAACGGAGTCAAACATAATAATGGTACTTCTTAAGGTATGTTTCCATAAAGGTTAAGGACTTCAATGCCTGGTTTTAATTTTGGGGGGAGGGGAAATAAAGTTGCTGCAGTATCTCTTTTCCGGAATTTGAGCATCGTCTTTGATCTTTGTCTCCATTTGCAGAGGAGCTGCAGCTCAGGCTGCGCTGCCAGGCGAGCGCTGGAGGGTGCCCCTTACAGACGCTGTCCCCAGACCAGTGCCACCCAAGGGCGCGCGGCAGCGCACCCCTCCTACCCCCTACCCACAGGCCTCAGACCGAAACGGCCTGGGACAATAGCACAGAGCCAGGATACGGCCAGAAGGCACTGGGTGCCCAGTGATGGGAGGGTACTGGGGCGAGCCCCCAGTCCGGCTCCTGGGACTCACCCATCGCTCAGCTGGGAGGAGAGCGGGAGCTGGTCTGTGCACGAGCCGGGCTGCTGCTTCTCCACTGCGGGGAGGTCAAACACCAGCTTAAAATCCTTTTTTTTAGTAGTAACTGTAGCACTTGAAGCATTCGTTATCGTAAAATTTAGACCTTTTGTACGAACCTAATGATTTTTTGTTTAGAGAAAAACAGACCTAGGGACTCTTGCAAAGCACAGACTTAGTTATGAGTAAGAAGGTATGTTAAAACAAATCCAATAGTGAGAATGCCACCGAAGACTATAGTATGCTTAAAACTAGGCATCTGCTATGTGTTTTGTTGAACAAAGCCTATGATAACGAATGTGAAATAATTCCCAAGGTAATGACAAAAAAAAAGTACTTCCGAAATTCATTTCCACATAAGCACCTGGCCTTTACCGCTCTAATGTATGTTATTTCCCTGTAATGTAAGGTCTTACTCCAGTATTTTGTTACTAGGCTTCTTCTGAAAATCAATTCTCTGGTGAGAATTACTGGATTTGAAGATTAGCAATGTGAAAATAGGAAAGGCTCTGCAGCAGAGTGAATGCCACAGAGAAATTGGTCAAATGTACCTTTTATAAGCTCCTGCTGCTTGAACAAAATTTTTCTTATTTCATTCAACCATGCCATCTTCAGATCTACTGTTTGGGCCTGGAGGAAGAGAAAATTGTCTGAATTTTGAATTAAGAATCACCCATTACAATGTACGAATAAAATCTTACTTTTCTATGCTGTAATTATCTGAAATCCCCTTTTATCCAAAGCCACCGCTACATTTTAAACATTCTTGGTCTCTTAAAACTGATGATCCCCACTACATCCAGGCAAAACACTGTGGAAATTGTGGAGCCATCACTACAATGCAAGGAGTGCAGGCAAAAGCACACATGTGCATGTACCTTATCTCTCTTACAAAATACCTAAAGGGCCAAATCTGCCTTTTGAATATATATATACTTGGCTACATACATCTGCTTTAGGAATTTGAGTTGGCTACTGTGTTGTAACATGGAAGAAAAAAAAGCTAGGCAGAAGACTAATTAAAAAACCCCAACAATCTACAATATTTTCACAACAGGTTTTCCTGGCAAACATTTACCTTCCTAAATTTCTATTCAAAATGCTACAAAAGGAAAAAAAAAAAAAAAACAAAAAAAAAAACAAAACAGAAAGAAATCAGGTCAATTGGGCTACTATTTTGTAGATAAGTCGAAAGACTACTGGAAATAGCACCACGGAGGCCAAGGCTTTGCTCTGGGAGCAGTTCTGACACCTCATTGTAGAGGAGAACACATGGCTCATGTCCATTAAAGCATGAGGCCCATTTCCCAGCTCAATTCACATAAGCTATTAAGCACAGTAAAATCTTTTTTTCCCAAGTACTGGTCTATCTGAGATTTCATCTGGAATAAAAGGCTCTATTTCCAAAGAGCAATTCTGTCTCCACTTTAAGATGACTTTTACAGTTCTGGACTGGACACCAAGGGCCAGCTGTTGGGACACGCTGACATGAGCAAAGAAGAAGAAGAAATGCGAGTTAAATGTCTGATAATCCCATAAAGATCAATGGGAGACATTTCCTTAACACTCTTATGAGTATGTACAAACATCCAGATTTTTGAAGCTACAAACCTGCACGACATAGACCTCTTCTCGCCCACTATACCAGATTTCAAATTTCCGATGATCTCCTTTCACATTCTCGGTTATTCCAACTGCATTCATCTGCAAAAGAACCCCCAAATTAAACGTACTACAAATCTCTCCCTCTTCCCTATGATTCCAGACATTTTGCAGCATGTTAAACAAACCTGTTTTCACTCAAATTAACACATTTCATCAACTTTAATTTCAGTAGCAACTGAAAGTCATTATCTAACTTATCCCCCCTGACTTTCCGCCAGCTTGCTGTATTTGCAGAAGCTTTCTGAAACTAATCAATGGACCTTAGGGGACTTTTCATTTGGGAATCAGTGGAACTAACTGAAAAGCCATCTCATACCCCCTTCAGCATGAAATTTCTTAGATGAGGCATACAAAGCTTTATAAATGCATGGCACATTATTTTTCTACATACATTATTTCTGCCATATGACTCTTCATTTACTCGCTGAATTCTGCATTTCATTCTTTCAGCGGTCTTTAAAACCCATTTGCGAAGCCCTCAGCTCCTTTAGCAATTTCAGTTCAATGTCTTTTGGTCCCTGACCATCCCTGTAGTTGAGACATCATCCCAAGGTTTCCAAAAGAAGGGTTAATTTTTGGATATACAGCCTGAGCTGCCAAACCCCTGGCTTTCAGGAAGCACGCAGACTTCAAGCTGGAGGTGGCTGAATGCTGCCGGACCTAGGTACCCGTTATCGCCTCGGTAAGTTGGATGGAAACCCCTAAGGCCCAAATAATTCAGGATCTGCACAACATGACCCAACTGAGTCAGTAGCTCAAACTACAATTAGAGATTAAGAAACTCTTCAGCAACAGGAGACCTCTGACCCACCTGCTGAACATGCCATAAAGCTGAAAAATGCTTTAATACCTGATATCGCGTAAACCATCTTCCCACTTAAAGCACAGTTCGTTAGTAATTTATTGCTGATTAACGGATGGTCAAAAATAGCTGAAGTATCCCACTTACATGTTTTGAAACAGATCTAATAATAATGGTACCATCTACCATAAATTATTCACACAGGTGGTATTACATAAATCCAGTATAAATATAAATAAAGCCTTAGAAAGAACATCTCTTTAACATTGCTGTTCCTCTTTGTTAATATGTGCATCTTCAGAGCTTTCAGTCTGAAAGACTATGGCAATTTATAGATTAGGTCACCTGGGTAAACTTTCTGTTCCTAGTTACTTTTCCAAATGTTGGCACCCATTTTCAGAGACTATGAACAGCCTCAGGAAACAAGGAAAGCTAATTAGCAACTTGCTTCCTGTTTCTTCACTGGTATGAACAGCAGAGCTTTTATGAACTTCCGAGAACGTGCCTGCCTCCAGATGCAGAAAGGCCCATCATGGAACAGCAGTCAGTATTTCCTAGTTCTATTTTATTTTATTTTAAAAAATTTAAAATATTTTTTTAAATTATTTTATCCTGTGCAGTATAGTGCCAGAAAGCCTTAGAAAGGCAGATCAGGCTCCATTCTGATTTTATGAAAACTTAGAAAAATATAATCTATGAGAGATGTTGAAAGGGCAGCCTAGAAAGTGCCTTATCCATATTCTGCGACTTCCATTTCTGTGCATCTCCTCAGGCATGGCAATTTATATGGAAGCTCCTACAAAACTGCCCGGGCACCAAGATATTAGAAATTATAGGTGATCTACTACGAGGACGCGAAGGAAAGTGCCAGGAATAGACATATTTAAGGTCTGTTCATTCGTGTTCGTGGATTTTGAAATTCTACTTCCTGCCCTGACCAGGATTTAGTGTCCCTCAGCTGTCGGTTCACTGCAATGCAGACCGAGGCGGGTTAGTGTAAAGCTCCGGGACGGCGTTCAACTGCAGCGCCTTCCACAGTGCTACGAGACAGACTCATTTACTTAGCATGGCAGTGAGTTATGAACCTGCATCCTCTAAGTCACTGAATCTCAGCCGAAGACGTATTTACCACTGGATATTTCACATAGTGTGTAAAATAGTATCCTGAAGGGTTCTTTTGTTTGTTTTACAGGCGTCCAGTTACACAGCTTCTACCCAACAGCCTGCTTTAATTCTGAATCCCCAGAAAACACTCTTGCAAAGAAAAATAATTTCCTGATACTATCATGAATCAAACAAATACCAAGCTCCAGAAACATGATTTCGCCCTCAGGACAGCAATTCTGAAAACAGATATGTGCAGATGTAATCCTGCAGCATCCATGGATTCTCTAACGCCAACCTCTCAGTGTGGCAGCACAAACAACTGGAAAATGAGCTCTCTCGAGGCAAAGAAAACCTCTGGCCACATTGCCTGGACTCCTGAGCGTAGGATTTTCTCCTCCGAGCAGTCTTTCCCCATGCTACCTCTTCAGTTCTTTCAAAAGCACATATGGTAAAACAAGTACTACAGGGAAAACAAGCTCTGCAGAAAGAAAATTATGCTGTTTGGGAAAAAACATTTAAGTACCTAAACATATGGCCTGGGATTTGCTTTTAATACACAATTTGTAACGTGCACTGGAGCTGAACAGACTTATTTACTATTACCTGGCTTTCCAACTACTGGTGGCATCTCCCTCCCCAGACCCTGCTGAGATCAGGGACCTGCAGCATCTGGGCCTGAAGGCTCTGCCTCCAAGTGCCCATTTTTTTTCCATTCTAAGATATACCCACATTGGGTTTTTCTTTATTAAGAAAAACGAGGGAGAGTACTGAGATAAAATGCTGAAATTAGAAGTGCTCATCACACACAGTATGCCAGAGGGTCTCTTTTAGAAAAGTTTGGGATTTTTACTGGTAATAGTTAGCATTCATAGGCTTGGGACAGTTGTTTATGTCCTCATATTTTGCCATAGGCTACTCTCTTTCATCTGATAATTGTACTTTTAGCCTGCCAAAGAAGAAAGGCAATGAGAGAGGCGGAAGAGTTCTCTCTGCATCCTCCTGGCTGGGAAAGGGGGCTCAAGAGCAGCCAGGCAGAGCCCAGCCCAAGGGGGCTCCCTGGGGACCAGGGGTGTGAGGAGCTCCCTTGCCCTCCCAGGTGGGCTGGGGAAGATGCAAAGGGCCTCCCCAATTTCATGCCCTCACCCCTGCTCCTGGAAAAGCAGGCTAGGGGAGGAGGGAAGGCATGTTCTCATCCTGGGACTTGCCCGCAGCTCCATTTCCCTGGCAGATGCCATCACGTATGTGGTGACTCTGAGTCCGTGGGCTCCTCCAGCTGCTGCTTCAGCTGGGGGGGTCCCCACAGCTTATTACAACTTATTACAACTCACAGCTTATTATACCCTTTCCTGGGTATGGCACTTCCACATTGAGGCACTACAGCCCTTAATAGCAGAAAACAAGGCACCGTGTCAGAGGAAAAATACTCTCTGGATCTGCAGAGTTATCGGTTTACAATATACATGGCAATGGCCCCAACTAAAGGGTCCTTACTTTCAAAAAATGCTTAAAACTGTAAGATGAGGTTTTGTCATATCCGTCTCCATGCTCCTCTCGCTTCTTGCAGAAGACCAGAGCTTTCTCGTACAGGAACAGATGCCTCTGCATTGGCTTGAACCTGGCAAGATCCTTCATTTTTGTCGGACCTTTTCGGTGTCCTGTCCAAACACTGAAAGATCCTTGCATCAATACTTTCCCCAGTTCGCTCAGGTCACCCTGGTGAGAGTATGACAAATAAAAAAAGAAAGAAAAAGATGTCAATTCAAATGTAAGAGGACTGTCCAAACAATGACGGGTGGTGGGGCCAGCTCTGTTCCAAGGCACGTCACTCTAAGAATAGGTCTTCCTGGAAGGATCAGATGATCTTTTGGGAGTGACGGCATGGTGCCAGGAGGGAAGCTGAGGTCTCGGACGCAGGGCTGCAGCTAGTCTATGTGAAGGGATACAAGTCAGTAACTGGAAGAACTAGGAAGACAAGAAAACTCTCCAGCTCCTATGGAAGTCCAGGTCAAGGGCTCTGGCTACTTCACTGGGAGAGGGCAGATGAGACTTGAGCCTGAACTGAGGTCTCGGAGGAGGGACTTCTCAAGCAGGCCAGGACTGACACCACCAGCTTAGAAAGCCATCCCGTCACCCTTCCCTGAAGCCCTAGGAAAGACAACCACTTCAATGGGCGAGGATCAAAATCAGCCTCAGAGAGTATTTAGTTAAATGTTGAATAAGAAATGCTATGAAGACACCCCAGGTAAATTATAAGGTGAACCATGAGAGAACTAAGGTGCATGCTGGAAAAATACTCTCGAGAACCACAAGGTGGCAAGTGTGGGCACTATGTGACTTTGAATATGTCCTTTGGATGCAGATATTTTCCAAAATCCTGAAATCAGATGGAAGACTGTCACCTGTAAGAGCTTCCTCATCCCATCCACTCTGTAGCTGTTCTAGCATAGTTTTTAGCTCATACATTCTGGGACACTATCCATTCCCAGTGCATCATCTGGCCTTGTGCAAGGTCTCTCATTACCCAAATCTACTCACATCATATCCTGTTATTGAAATCTGATGCATAGAGTCATTGACTGACTTTAGCAAATCCAACATTGCAACCAGAGCTTCTTGAAGTTCCTGAACTCCATCACAGCTCGTGCTGTACTTTAGCAACTCCTGAAAATAGAAATGGAAGAGCACGTGTTTGCGCTTGAACAAAGCAGACTTTTCCATCTCGCCCAAAGTTTCCAATGCCCAAGAGCAACCTACACTGCCTGAGTTTCATTTTTCATATGTCACTGGAAAAAAGACTCACTCCAAACCACAGTTTGTCTGAGGTGTGGAACAGATCACTGAAGCACAGCCCATTTTTTCTGGGTTTTGTTAAGGACGGTGTCAGGCTACAGAGCGGCATCACGCTCATCTGAGTTCTTTGTGTTGTGTTTTCCAGCTCGCTAAGAAATGGGAAATAAGGCTCAGGTTCTTCATCAGCTGCCAATATGTCATGTAAGCCTTCTAGTGAGGTTGCAGTAAATTACTGTCTTCAGACTGGCAGACACAAGGAATAGGATTTATAAAAACCAGAGCCTTCGAGTCAATAAGTGGAACACAGATTAGGGAATTATACAATTGATACAAAATGAGCTTCGTTTCAGATCTCCTGTGCCCACTTACAGCTTCATGTGTACTCATCTCTCATTCAAGAGGCTAGAAGGTAGGGTTCAGAAACCACTACCCCAGTGTTATTCCCACTTTACAGAGCGGGAACAACAGCACTGCCCTGCATCAGACAGGGGACACAAGAATAAATGCATTAAAGATTACAGGCACTATAACAACCTGAGGAGAAGAGATGCATCAATATACTATATTTCATTCATCATACTCTTATGATCACCTGTGGTTCAGTTTTCTTAGAAGTGCTTCTGTCGTTCTGCATCTCTGAACAGATTCAAACTGTCTTTCTCCCCTTAAAAAATGTCTTGTTAAAAGCACTTGTTCCTTTCTCAGCTATGCGATTTTCATCTTCACTGAAAGCCACTACAGAAGGCCAAGATAAGGAATATCTAATCTAAGGCTTGGTGCTGATTTACAGGTAACCTTTAATTGAAAAATAAAACAAACTGGAAAACAAATATATCTCCTGATGTCCTTTCAAAGCAGAATATGAAATACCTTCAGAAGTAACTGGTATTTTGTCAGGCGCTGCACTGGTTTGAGCAAATAGGAATCCAGCCCGAGCTTGTGCTCTAATTTTCTTTGGCATTCCTGGAACAAAGAATTCAGATTAAGTAAGTTCCGCACCAACCATAAGTAATTATTCTAACAGCATGACTAGTATGGTTTGATGACTTAGAAGATTTCATGTAAAAATGTCATATGGCGCCCACAGCTAAAGAAATTTTATAAAACCATGTAAAATAATATAATGAATGGACCTGCCTTGAACTCCTTGTGCACAAGAAACTCCGATTGCCATCTTTGTGAGCTTCCATGCAACGGTAAACAGACTATACTGCAAAACCATGGGGTGCTGAGGAGGGTGTTTAGGACGAGCGAGTGTCCCAGGACGATGCCTGCCTTGGCAGGAAGAAGCAGCTCACCTGGAAGAAGGTGCTTTCGGAGCACTGCCTCCACAGGGACTCCGACCGGGGCTTGTTCTGGCAGTATTTCTCATACATCTGGAAATCCTCTCGCTGTAAGGGAAGCCAAAAGGCAAGTCACACACATGCACGCAAACCTGCTGGGCAGCCAAATCAGGTGAACACCCAAACTCTAAATTTGCTTTTATCTCTGCTGCCAACTTTAATATCTAAAAGTCACAGAGTCTGGGTAAAAAAAAAAAAAAAACCAAACCCACTGCTGGGAATCACAGCAGACCGCAGCGTAGTCACGACTGCTGCTCTCCCCCATCTGCTGCTGGCCACGCACCTACACTCCCTGCCTTGGTGTTGGTATTGCGTATCAGAAGCATCTTACTCAATTGACATAACTGAGATGTTGCAGAGTGCGACGAACCAGGAGAAACATTGGCCTTCAAGTCTGCTTTATATGTGAAAATGAGTCACCCACCCTGTCTAGGAAACAAAATCCCACTCGCTCGGGTGCTCCCAGGCAGCTTTCCAAACTGTGCAGGAAAATTCTGCGAGAGACGGGAGAAGAGACAAAATGCAGCAGTGAGCAAGGTACAGTTTGGGTATTAAATCATGATGGGAACTCAGTCTGATAAAAAGGGGGCTAGAGCCAGCATCCTACTTGTTGTGGAAGTCGTATATCTCGGGCATGTTTCCGAAGAGGACATCCTTCCTGTTCCTCAGCATGGGAGGCATGAGGATGAGCATGGCGGGGTTATCCATCTCAGCTCTGTAGCCCTGTGGGATGCAAAAGGGGCTCATCACTCAGCTGGTAAGGCCTTGGCTTGGCATCTCCTTGAAGGCGGTTGAAAAGGGGACGTGAATAGACTTTCAATACAATCTGCTTTGTATCATTGAGCAACATCCCTTTTATTTCTTTATTTTTGTCTCTAAACCCCTGTCTTTCAGTCTGCGGGCACGCGGGGTTGTGGTCCAGCAGTGGATGCCTTGGGACGGCTCCCCTGGGGCTGGCCAGCACTGCGGAGATGCTCTCTCTTCACCAAAGGTAAATCACAGCCACTTTCTCCTCACTACGGTCTGATTGCGTGAGCGATCCCGCAGGAATACTTGTCCGGGTTGAACGCATCTGCGGCTATGACCATGGGACACAGGAGAGACAACGTGTTTGTACGGGGCGTGCAGTTACACACAACCTCGTGAGAACCGGTGCGTGAGGTGACTTGTTGCAAAGCAGAGATGGCTTGAGATCAAATACCAAAATCAACGGGCTTTTTGCTCTTGTACAAGACCTGCTGAGCACCGGGGTCTCGCTCTCCTCAATGCCTCGGGATTTCTGCCCTCTGTGGCTCCACTTGCCTCTTGAAATCACAGCTTCCCAAGCAGGGAGGAGCTGGAAGGGACATCACTGCACTACAAATTGTTGGGTGGAACTAGGAAACAGTGCAAATCTCCCCTCGGTTAAATCACGCCACTGCACCAAAGCAAAAACATTCACCAGATGTGGTAAACATCCTAACTGTAGGGTAGGGAGAAGGCATGGCCAGAGCTCAGGGCCACCACTGCAAAGACATCAAGAAGGCCATTAGCCACAGCTCAAGCTGGCCACGCTGGTCACCAAGCACTGCACAGACCTGAGGCCTTTTTAACATGAGTAGCAAAAATGTTTGCAAAAATGTATTCGGTATGTACAGCGTATCTTCTTTGGCTTTCCAAATTAATCTCTCACACTCACTATGGTTGGAATCAGTATTCCTTATACTAAGCAGGTATTTTGTAGTTGATTAAGGATTCAGCAGAAGATGAGTATCTGGAAAATTAATCATTTATATTTAACCACTGCAAGCAGGCTTCCCTCTTTAGCAAAAATACTATCTTCAGAAAACTTAAGTCTATCTGTCTGTTTTTCTTTATCTAGACTTGATATGCACAGTAATAAATCTGCATATCTGCCAAGTGCTTTATCACATAGAGCATGATTTAACAAAAAAAGCAATCAGTGCAGGGCAATTATGCGTAGCTACCTGCAGTCCAACAGATTTATATCCTGCTTGCTCCTGGGTGAGAGAAATGCAAGGGGGGAGAGCTATTTAACAGCCAACTTGTTTTGGCCATCAGCAAGAGTTATTCTGGAATAAAGTAGAAGTGTCTAAAATGGCAGCATGAGAAACTGTGCTCTCGTTTCTACAGAAATGTGCTTTATATGTCCACGAACTTCACAGTACTGAGATAGAATCCTCCCAAGGATAAAACACAACCTTCTTTCTTTTGTCTCCAAAAGGTAAAAGAAATTAGGGAATGGTTAAAAATACCAGCTTTTTGTACATTTTCCCAGGCACTGATAAAACTAATTACCAGCATTGTTGTGTACAAACAGAAGGCTTCTCCCTCATTCTAGATGAAAAGCTCATCCTGACACCAACTGTTCCTACAGATGCCTCTGACAAAGAAAAGCTAGGGAGAAAAGTTGAAAAATTTATGACTAGCTTGGGAACTGACAGTTTGGTAGAAACCTGCCCGATCACATTGTTGCTTAGTTTGATAGAGTGGCAGGTGCCCTTTGGTACAAGCCACCAGGGAACAATAATGAGCAACCTGAAGAAGTCACTCACCGTCAAAACAGTGAAGAGTTCCTCTACATACACTCTCTCAGTTTCTATAAGCTCATTTATGACATGGCTAAAATAAAGAAAAAAACAGAAGTATATTATTTTAATGTCTGTAAAAAAACCCCACAGGCATTCAGTGCGGTTTGACTAGCTCAGAACATAGTGCAAACTCATTAACAACAAACACGGGGATGATAAAACAGGTGAAAGCGCGGGAGATGACAGCCAGGTCAGGTTGGAGGAACACGTGGATGGGGCAAGGACTGGCCAGAAATAAACATCGTTTTGAGTGATACAAACAGCTTACCCTTTCAGTATATCTAAGTTGTCATCACTGTCTGAAATAAAATACTGCAAGGAGTTCCGTTTTTCCTGATAGTCGTGCATTACTTCGATCTGGAAGAGAAATGGGATGCACTGGGAAGAGCTGCAGGGAGGTCACCGCAGAGGTAGGATGAGCCCGGCCCCTGATGTCGGCACGGGAACTCCGTGGGGAAGGATGAAATACGCTTCCTTTTAAGAAATCTTTTGTGACACAAAACTTTAAAAGGGCATAGCGTACAACAGGTAGCCAAATATTCCTAGAAATTTCTCTGCTACTTAAAATCTGAAAATGCTGGTAATATAATTCATTAGTGCAGAGACCAGAGAACAGTTTCCACAGGGGAAATATCTGCAGGTGGGGAGTTTTCCTGATAGACATCGCTTATGCAAAGAACAAGTTCAGGGAATAACGTACAGGAAATCGATATTTGTGACTTGGAAAAACAATCCAAGATAGATGTCAGGTGCTGGACTAATCCAACTAAACCATAAAGAAAAAAAAAAAAAAAAAAGAGCATCTTCAAATCCAAAGTCTAAGTACAATCAATTTTTAGAAGAGTTTCAGTTTTTCAGTGTATAAAAGTCATTCAGATTTCATGAATAATTTTTACCTTGCGAGAACTTGGAGTTTTTCTTGATGTTTTCTTCCCAGGGAGAGAGAGATCAAATGAAAATTTCAAACTGGAATTAAAATCCACACCTTGGGTAGAAATTAACATAATTATGTAATGAACATCTATAGTGAAGGAGATGGTTCAGGCAGAAGCTAGTACATCAAAAAGAAGAATGGGATACATTTTAAGAATGAATAATTACTTAGCTAATACTACAAGCAGAGTGACAAAATAAAGGGTATCTATCTCAAACAACAATACTAACACCAAACAGCACAAGTCACATGGATGGTCATAAAGGCCGTAAAGTAAAAAGTAATCAGAAAAAACCCAAAGTGTCCATTAAGTGAATGCTTTAATCAAAACCTAACAAAGTCTGTGAAGCCTGTGCAAATGATAGAAAACAATAAAATCAAATAAACTACCAAAAGGTACATCACCAACCGGGATACTGTTTTAAATTCCTTTTATGAATGTAGGGCAAGATGCTCAGCTGGTGTAAACTGTTTCTCCACCTTGGCAACATTTCTTGGTATTGTCAGTAAATAATTACAAGTTGTAATACTTCAGGTTACAGAGGTAAATTGGAAGCTTACAAATAAAACATCAGTCTCCTCTGTGAGTTACATGGCATCTTTCAAATACTTCTTACTCCTGAATAGTCAATATGGCAATTCTTCATCAAAAGGGTCTTTTCCCCCAAAATGAATGGCAATAATGAGTTTCTCCAGCATCGTGCTGGCTCCAGCCTCGGCGACAGCTCCACAGGCCGGGCTGCAGCCCCAGTGGCTGCGCCAACTTCTGAGATGGACTAAAATTAAATGTTGTGCAATATTTACCTTATTTACAAAAAGAAAAAAGAGGCTAGCAAAGTAAAAAAAAAAAATTAACTGGACTAACGAACTATCTTTCCATTAGGGTGAACAAAGGTATCACAGCACGTATGAATGCAAAGGCAGCTGTGTCTGGACTGAAGGTTTGAGCAGTGCTGACACCAAAGAGCCACCTTTTGTGCAGCAGAAGATGTAGAGAGAAAAATGGATGCAGAGCCCACGCAGAGAGCAGGCACCCTGTCTTCAGATGGGGCTGCTGTAAGATAACCCGATTACGTATTATCACCCCGACGAGGCCTCAGACCTCCACGTGTAAACACGTCAAATGAGGAAGGAGGGAGATCTGGACGCTGGAGAGCAGATCAGAGGCGTCGCGGACGGGAAGACCCAAAAGAAGCGAGGACTTGCCGGCGGTCCTCCTGACACCGGAGACAGTCGCCAGCTGCAGCTCCGCGTTCCGTCCCGAGAGTGAATTTACTCCAGCACTCGGGCTCCGCCGCAGCCTGCCGTGCCGCTTCTGCACATCTCACTGTGCTTTATGGCCCAGGACAGGATAGGTTTTACTCTTTTTTCCCCCCCTCAAAAGCGGTTTCAAAATTAGAACCACATTTATCAGACAGGCTTCACATCCAGGCCAAAGATGAAAGAGACAGCGTCTGTCCTCAGACAGAAAAAGAAGAGGGGGGGGAAACAAAAGAAAGAAAGAAAAAGAGGACAAAAGTAATGTGCTCAGAGGTGGTGTGGTTTCAATCCACGCCATAAAACCCATCCATCTCAAAGCACTCCCGGCAGAGCCCAGCATGCGTCTTTGACACCGCACATCACGCCAGCAGGCCTGCAGCATTTTGATGTTTTGTATCAAACAGAGGCCTTATTAAAAAGCTCTCTCGGCATGATCTATCCAAAGAGGAGCCTTTTGTCTTTCCCCGCCTGCTGGCTAGGCTCATTTCAACACACTTGATCATCTCTCTCAGGAAGAGGATTAAGGGAGGACACCTGTGCTTTGCAGGCGGCTGAGTGCCTTTGCTAGAAAAACGTGCATCCCGTGAGGGCGTGAAGTGAGTCCAGCCCATGGATGATGGGCTCAGCAACATCCCACGGAGGTGGCCACCCGTTTACCCTTGCTCTTTAAGTCAGTAATTCCTCCTCAACACTCCCCTGTCTCTAGAAAGCTGGAAAAGTTCCATTAGGTAAAAGGGGCGATACTCTCGTTTAAAGACTCGGAGCTGTTTTCCTGACTGAGGAAAGGGGTTCGGAGGGCAGTGTGGTCTAGTGAAGGTGGCATCGGCCTGGGAAGAGGAAATTTGGGATTTATTTGCTGCACTGGCCTGCATCTTGAGTAGCTTGACTCCCCTCACTGCATCTTCCTCCCCTCCGCTAGCCTGGCTGTTTACATTAGCCACTCCCTGAATTGGAGCCGCTTTTACTGTTTGACACCTGCTACGATTCACCGTAACAAATATTCATTAGTTCATTGTAAAAAATTTGTGTTAAAACATGCATGTTTAATTGCTTTATGCAGTCAGATCACTGAATTTAATATACCCCCATAACAGCATGTCCCTAGTTTAAAATACATGGACGTTACTTTGGAATACTTTTTAATTCTGGTACATAAGGGGTTACCAAGGATGAAAGTTTTAATGTTATCATTTAAAGCTAACACTGTGCCACATCCCATTACCAAAAGGAGGGCAGAACATTCAGTGACCTCAGTTCAACCAGAATTTGTACCTTTATGGGCATTAATTATTCCACAGTTGGGATTTAGGAAAGACCTCCTCAAGGAATCAAAGGGAATTAAGCATCCAGCTCATTTCTGTTCATGAGATTTGAGGTCCTCATTTCTCCAAGCTCTTTTGCAAACATCACTCTAACTTTATGTCAGTTCCAGCTCAAGACAGCCACAGAGAATAGGTATGCTAATAAATTTATAAACCTTGCCCTTTTTCCTTGTCGTACTAATTCACCAGTTTTCAGCCCAGTAGGATGCTAGTAAAGCAGAACTGGAAGTATGCGTTGTTTACGGCTCTCTTTTTTCACTGAGTAGGAAGTGAAAATAAATACCAAGCAACCAGTCCCATTCTTCACACAGGTATGGGAAGCTAGACACAAAAATTGGAAAGATAATAAATCATCTCATATACATTTAGGACTATACAACAACTCTGTATCAGCCAGCAAGGTTTAGCTGGTTTTTCAAAAGCATCTTTAGCCTTACTCTTCCTGCCTCAAAGCAAAATTATCATCTGAAAGTACCATAAACTTAAAATATTTTACCATGTTTAGGAGAGAATAATGGTGATTTTGATCTCGGTGGATTTTCTGGCCGAGGGGCTACTAATTGGACAGGCCGCACGTGTTTATCCAACAGCTTCTTGAAGCAAGACTGCCGATTCTCAAACATGCTTCGAACATTTTCGAGCTTGACCTGCACTGACTGTATCTGGCACTGTAGAGAGTAAAAAAGACTCCCGTGATCAAATAACTACCATTATTTTGCCCTTTGACCCAAGACAGAGGACTATAAAGCTGACAACACCGCAACATAGTTGGATCTTGCTTTTTACTTGTGTAACAAGGAACTGGAGGGGTTGCCTACCTTCAATTCAGATGTTAAGACCGACTCAAAATCGTAGTGTAGGGCTTGGGGATCATAGTTTAAGTAGGCTGAAGAGCTTTCAAGAAATCTTTCTATGTCCTGGAGAGCTTTCTGAGCGCCTTCTTTAGACTGGCACTTATCCATCTGCTGGTTGGCGAGCAGGTAGGCACCTTCGTTGCAGCACTGCAGAGCCTGGTGACAGCACGGGGCAAACACAGGGAGCGAGACCGTCAGCGGCACCCCTACTACATCAAGGTTCCCATGAGGAATATAATTTACCGGATCTGTATTTTCAACATGGAGCTAATCAGTATTCCTAAAGACCTCAGCAGCTATTGCATTTTGATTAGAAAGTAGAAAGGTCACATTTTTTCTGGAGGGTGACTGCAGTCCTCAACATACCCAGCCAAGTTGTGTTCCTACTTGCACCTGGATAAAACCAGTGGTATAACTGACACAGAAGTACTATTTAGTGCATAGTTGAACCAAACGATAAGCAGACCTTTATTTATCCAACTC
Organism: Aviceda cuculoides; assembly: GCA_035590195.1. Taxonomy (NCBI): domain Eukaryota; kingdom Metazoa; phylum Chordata; class Aves; order Accipitriformes; family Accipitridae; genus Aviceda; species Aviceda cuculoides. Next base: position 16,846,298 of record JAVJGG010000039.1, read on the forward strand.
GGAAAGCTGAAGGGGGCACTACAGAGTTTACAATGAGACAGGCGGGTTTCTTGAGATAAAGGCCTGGCTCAGAGCAGACCTGAACTGCAAGGAACGATCCAAGTAACTGAATTCATGTTTTTAAACAAAATAAGGATTTTAAATGGCAGTTTCAAGTTCGACATTTAACACACGCAGGTAATAGGTGAACGCCAGGCTGGGGTTCAGTTGGCACTCACGCTGTGGTGTGCACAGGCGTGAGAAGATGCTGCAGCCAAGAACGATGGAGGATTTCCAGTGCTGTGAACGGGAAGGCAGGCTGGGAAGAGCAGGACCACGGTGTGCTCCAGCAGAGCCCCTGGGCTAGAAAACTAGCACTAACCAGGACTGCAAGGAGCCCGGGAGAAGACACTGCCCTGCAGCTGAGGGGCAGCCGAGGAATCGTCCATCCCCACAGATGAATGCAATACTGAAGTGGAGCACACAGAGGGAAAAAAACAAGCTCCCTAATCCCCCGAAACAGTGAAATGGGACAGGGTCAAACTTTGCTGCTTCTCTTAATGGTCTCAAGCATATTACAGCTGCGTGCCTTCTGGCCTAATTAGCGTGAATTTCCCTAAATGAATTTTTGATGCTGATTAAGATATCAAAGAGCGTTGGAGCCACAGGACTCCACTTCCATGCTAGCACACAGCAGCTGCACCTATCTACCAATCTGTCGCCTTATTTTACAGTCAGCTATGTTCATTCTTAATAAATTGCTAACAAAAAAGGGCTGGGGTTTATCTGAAATGCTTTGCCTCTATTGCACTGGGTATGAAAACCTCAAAAGTCAATTAATACATGGACACAGCATGAAAGCATAAGCAACAGCAGCAGCTGAACTTCGGTGTTCTGAATTGCCCCCTGGAGATGCCCACTTCTTTCTGCTGACTCTTCAGAGCACCAGCAGATAATCTGTTTGCTAACCTAACAGCTAAATAAGGGGTGAAGTGCTCCTCCAGCCTCTGAGGAACACTTTCCTTCCACATACTGCTGAAGCAAAGCTGCAAATTTGAGATGCTTCCAGCTAAGAAGTGGAGAAGCTAACTCTCTACTTCTCAAGGCACTGTGTCTCTGAACTCTACCTGCTGAAGGCGGGTATGAAGATCCAAGGTCTTCTGCAGTCGCATCTGCTTCCTTTTGATCTCATCAGACAGGACATCAGAATGGTGCCGCAGCTCATTGCATTGCTGGCAGATTAAGTTGAGCGCGTAGTGATGATTTGCTGCTAGCTGGTGTCCATGTAGTATCACCACCTGAGCCTTCCCTATCAGATCCTTCAGGGAAAGAAAAAGAATGGATTGCATGCTTAATGAAATAAGGCCAAAATATCTACATACAACAACATGCACTTTCTCATCTTACCAGATTTCAGGTACACAGGGAGATGACTGCCATTAGGAGTAGCCAGAATGGGTGGCTTAAGCAGGATAAAATGGCACCTATCATCTGGGAAGAAAAACTTTTGCTATCCAAAAAGAGGGTGAAGAAGAAAACAGTATTTCACCAAACTAGCAGTGCTGTGAATGGCTGCTGGCAACGTATTGCTGCCTTCTCCAGGAACTGCACTCTAAAAAAAATCCAGCTGATGTCCAGTTCAGGCACACTATGCTTATAAGCAGGAAAGGGAATTTGAGCAGTTAAGTGAAAACAAACCAGGCCCTTTGCAGCAAAGCTTGATGCAAAGAACACGCTACCTTGTCTGCACATCTTGGTCAGTGTAGTGGTTATGTTTTCTCCAGGACTGGCTTTCTGCTGGGACTGCTTCCCTGTTGCACCCTGTCTGCCTGGCCTTTTCTTCCTCCTCCCTCTCTCCAAAAATATTTCTTCCAAATGGCCAAAAGGCCTTAGGCCTTTCCCCTAGGACTCTTACTTTCAAAGAAGCCTCTAGGGGTTGCGTCCAGATCCGTCAGGATTTCTCCACTGATCCTGGCCCACTTGCCAAGCACATCCCTTTACAGAAGTCACATCCTCAGCTGGGCTCCCATGAATCATCTCTCTTCACTCTTCTTTCCCCTACATCTCTTAGTCTTCACCCATATGTTACATTCAAATCACAGACACGTCAAGATAGCAAGTTTTTTGCCTCTCCATGTGCCTGGTAACAAGTCTCTGCCTATTAGCACTGCTAAAGCACTTAACATATAAATAATTCTTCTTCCAGATCATTAACTCCCACGCTTCCCCTATGTTCAGACATTTATCTGTTCTGGATTTTCATGGTGGCTCAGCAATTTATTTTAACTATGATAATTAAATACCCTGTTCCTGCCTTTCAGAGTGATCACAGTGTTGCTGCGCAGAGCAAAGACACGAAATCAATCCTTTTGTGCAGCCACTTACCAACTAATTACACCAGAACCAGGTAATTTCAGAAAACACCTCCTACCACAAATTCAGAATGTCTCTTGTGTTTCATTAGCACCTCTTTCTGTGAAAGATTATCTCACCTGAGCCATACCATCAAAATGACCCAAGTCCTTGAGCCTCTGTTTTACTTGGGGGACACTGTCACCAGTGTCGGGCAGCTCTGCTTGCTGACTCATTAAAAATTCAATGGCATTCTTGACCTAGACACAAAGAAGAAGACTGCTGCAAAAGGATACAAAGTACAGGCAGAAAATCATTCTTAGACCAAAATTAATCACACTTTAGCTAAGGCTGCTAAATTCAATAATAAAACTAGTGTCCAAGAACTAATTTCTAAATTCAGAGATGCTTCTATCAGCAAAATCTATGCGACTGCAGGGCAGTGATACCTAAATTAGCTCTAAATGAGGAAGCACAGTGGTCTCCCCAAGCTAGCTAGCCCTGCCAGAGTTGAGAAACAGCAGCATAAATTAAACACTCTCAAAATAAAAAGCATAAAAACTTCTCTCCCCTCCTTTTTGTCTCCATCTCTTCCTTCTGCCAACAGAAGTGCATTTGATCATACCTCTTGAAAACTTTGCTCAAACTTCCACAGTTGTAAATATTGCTCCATTTTTAACTGATGTTTTTCCCAGAAGCCATCAAAAGCAGTCTCCATCTCATGCAGCTGACCAAGTAACCTTGAGCACAGAAGGAGGACAGGATTGGAACAATTTGCAAATAGAGGACAAGCAGAGATGGACAAGCCCTAGAGATAACCTATCCAGGTCTTCTGGACCCAAGCTCTCAGGAAAAGTCAACAGACATGTATATATGATTTGTGAAGATCTCAGAGAGAATTTTCATGAAATAACCACTGCGGATGACAGCACCTGTGTGAAGCAGTTGTTTCTATCTCCATTTATCTGAATAATACCTGGGAGCCTGGCATGGGAGAACCCTGCATCTGCTGCACAGCCTCATTGTATCAGCAGGGGTAAAAAATCAGAGCAGGTCAAAGTCATTTAACAGAAGTCACCCAGCAATTTGATGGGTCTGGAGCAAAACTCTGGTATCTTTGTCTGTACCTGTTTGTTAGGTGACCTAAACAACACATCTTCGCTCAAATAACTTGAGTGTTTCCACTCAAAAATCAGGCAAACTAGGAACATAGTGCACTCACCGATTCACAGTCTCCCAGTCCCCAGGCCTCTCGCGGTGTTGGTCCTGACCGCACTCCCCGGAGTCGGGCTCTTCAAAACTGCTCAGAAGCAAGTTTCCCTCTTTTGTGACCGCTGTAATATCTTCCTGTATAATGCAAAACATTTCTGATTCAGGCTACTTTTTGTGAGGTAGGGCTAAGTCATTTCGTGTTTCTCCTGCCTTAGTTTCCCTGTATGAAACGAAGCATGAGTATCCATCAGACCAAAAAGGGCTCCCAGGTGATGTTTTAACCCCCTTAACATGGGGTTAGCCCCTGGAACTGGAGGAGGCGGAACCATGGACCGGTCACCAGGCTGGGTGGAAACCGGCACGCATGAAAACATCAGGCCACAAAATGATTCCAGAGGCAGGAGGACCGCACTACCACAGGTCTCTCCTGGTGAGCAGGCAGGTTTGTATTAGATACCTATCTACAAGTTCCTGTATTCAAACAAGTATTTCTGCTGCTGGGAGGCTGTGCTTCTCCATCAAGGTCATCACAGGAGGTTGTAGGAAGAGCCTCCCATAGCAGGAGAAAGCCGGGACTGAGATGGCATGGCACCACTTACTAGAGCCTCTCCGTATAGAGGGAAGTCAGCACTTTCAACGTAGCCTCCCCTTAGGGAAAATGTAAACCCTTGGTGTGTCCATTAGCATCAGCTGAGGTGCTTTGTGCTGTGTTGTGCTCAGCACCAAAGCAAACAGGTGCATTTAGCCAATTATTTTCAGAAAAAAAGAGACCAAACACAGAGGTGAGAAGGAAGGAGAAAACAGATGTGGCTGATGAACTGAGCTGGAAGAAGCCCTGAAGGAGAAACCTGTGCTTGGCTCCACTGGAGACCCGGCTCCTGGAGGAGTCAGAGCCCATCCTAGGAGATGGCCGGATTTCTATTGCAAGAGAAGCAATGGCAAAACCGCTTTAGGGAGAAGATTCAGAAAGCACAGACTTGCTTAAACATCTGCCTGCCCCAGATAGCTCACGGCAACCTAATCATAAGAGCATCTTCAGGGCGGCAGCCCAGGAGCAGAAGGAGGAGGCTGCGGGAGCTTGTCCTCTCCCACACACAAAGTGTCCACTGCCAGTTTGCATCATGGAAGAGGACCACAAGGCAAAAACCCCATCTCCTTTTGATACTACCACATCCAAGAGACTCAAAAGGGAAGAGGAATTATGCAGCATGCTTTGAATCGCAGGTGGCTGTTATTTCATCCTCTTGCATCTCACTCTCCAGAGCCCGGCATTCCCCTTTTGAGTCAAAGCCTTTCATTATATGTATGACAAAGTAGCCCGACTGTCAAACAGGTGTTAACTCGATTTTTTCCCACTCAGTATATCAAAGAGGTTAATTTCTTAGTTACTCCGTTCAATTAATTTCTGTCATTTTTTCATTGTGTTTGCAACCGTCTTCTGTTCAGTATCACAGCTACATAAATTATTCTGATCGACTCATTAGCTGAATTCAGGAATCAGCTGTACCAGTCTTGGGGTTGTCATGAGAGAGACAAGGATCCCATGTCTTGCTGTCATCACAATCTGTGCGCAGTTTCTCATCTGCTTTCATCTTTCACGGTCTTAGCAGGAACAAAAGAAAAAAGCCAACGGACTTCATTTCAGTCAAAAGCTAATGAGTGTGTTTTATATTTGAAATTAATAGATGAGACATTAAAAGCAACAGACGCCTTGTACTGAGTGCTGCTGTGCTTTGTATGCAAATGAAAACACACGAAGTGTTTTATTTCTCCACAGAGGAAAGTGTGTATTACTGACTGGTTTACATACAGGACCACATTGTGTAGCTGTTATTTGCTCCCTACGCTTTGGCTATAGTCCCAAGCATGAAGTTTTAAGTTAGTAAGTCATATTGCAATATATGTACCTGCTGTTTTATACTACAGCTCTCTCAATTTTCAAAGAAGAAATAAAGGACTATTGGCAGTATCTATAAAGATACTTTCTATACATACGCACCTACATTTATGCCTACGCACAGACACTTTGGATGTCATTTTGCATATTTCTTACAGGCACCCTTCTGGGATCTCACTGTCGTGTGAATGACAAATGATTATAAATGAAAATAGATACACTTCTTCGACTTATGTAAACGAATCCTGTCACAAAGCAAAGGAGCTCATTCTTCAGCCACACAGCGTGGCTATTAACACAGGAATCGTTCCTGAAGTGAGAGTTTGGGGACAGGCCTGTGCTGTCCCCAGAAAGATGCAGAAGCAGGAAAGACAACACATTGATACAGCAGCAGCTGGCTGCACTAAAGTTTCCACTAGCTCCTATAATAAAATTAATCACAGAGAGTTGAAAAAAAAATCTTAAAATATTAACGAAACAAACGTTGTTTAAGACGAAACACAAAGGCTTACGTGAAGACAAGGATCACATCACGAATGCTCTGCACCGTGCGCACGCACAAGATCGTCACCTTGGAGCTGCCCAGCACAGTTCCCTTGCGTCCCGCCGGGGAAGCTGCATCAGGCGGAAGGACCTGGGGACAAACCATCCCTCCAGACCTGCTGACGATGTTCGTGTGCAGCTTCCTCCAGCCGTAAGGGTGAAGCGGAGGGAATCCCATGGGGGTCACGAACACGCAGGTGACGAAGCCTCCCATCCGCCCTCCCGCCAGCGAGACGGGCAAAGCCCACGGGAGGAGCACGCTACCGACACCAACTCCTGCAGCCAGCGAGGAGGCGGCAGCTGAGACAGTTTGCTGGATGCTGGCAGGGTAATTTGCTTGAGCGGATGGCAAACGTAAGGGTAACATACAGAAATAGTCACGCTGCGTGTCTGTCAACACACACACGTGCATGGGAGGGAAGGAGGAGTGGGCACCCAACAAACAGGCAGGCAAACCCCAGAAATCCCATCTTGCTGCGCAGACAGGGGCTGGAAACAGGCGGCGGAGTTGATGATGAGCCATACCTTGAGCTGGTAGTACTTTTCCGTGCGCAGGGCCAGGATGCGCTCGATTGAATACATGTCGTCCGGTAGCTCGGTCTCTGCCAGCTCCGTGCCAAAGGATTGTAACATCTGCGCGATTTCCTTCACGGTTAGCGCAAAACTCTCTATTGCCTGGTGGGAGACAACAATTGCAATCGGCTTAGGATTCAGGGTATTCCTACAGCTCACTAGGAGTATGTGAAGAGCCAAGGCTGAGATCTGCAGGGAGCCTAACAGCTTGCTCCGAGGCTGGGTGGGATGTGCACTGCAGATGGAGCTGATGTGTGCTGCGGCGCCTGAGCTGTTGGTTGAGGCCACCAACACACGGCCAGGTGGCTTTTAGTGCCATCTGAATCCCTAACAGGGACTTAAATAAGGATAGTATTGGGCATGCTTTGTCTTCTACTGCCTGTTCTTGTGCACTCTGAGATTTTTTTCCTATCATATATTGGAGGTCTATAGCAGAAGCCACTATAGGATCCATCTCGCAAAGTCCTGTAATTCCTCTCCTATTATTCTTCTCCTCTGGTTAACTCCCACTGGGAACCACCTGCAGGCAGCAGGGCTCTGGAGACATATTTGGCTTCCTGGCGATGGATGGTTCCAGCTTTGCAAGCCAAAACGGTGGGTTACAAGGCAGTCTGGCACCACGGCCACCTCATCCACTGCTTCACCAAGAGGACAAGGGAGGGAGCCAAGCAGCGTGCCGGAGACAAACTGGAGAGTGTGGGATGGAAATGAGTGGTGTTGGTACCTCCCCAGCACATCCCAGTCAGCCGGTGGGAGCTCTGGATGCCAGATGGCTCCTACACCACGGGGTAAAGAGGGGCTCTCCAGGCCCTGCTCACAGCTCCAGCTCTGCTTTTGAGAATGGGGTAATAAACTCAAATGTAACCAATGGCATTTGTATTTTCTTTAAACAGCATATATTTTCCATGGAAATTTTAGGAAATGTTTTATGAGCACACTACAAGGGAATTTTGAGGGAGGTTTTTCATATGGACACTTATCTACCATATGCAGCTATGGTCTAGAAACTATCCTTTTCTTAGATTAACTTTTTTTGTCACTCATTTTGTCATTTTTGTCTCCGAGTGTGAGAGCTATGCCGTTATCGGTTTAACACACCATACAAAAGAACAAAACTAAGAGCCAAAAATTTTAAAAAATCATTAATTTGGCAGTGCATCAGTGTAAACTGGCACAAAGTTAATGGCACAAGCAATAGCTTGAGTTATTCCAGCTACAATGTCTTGTGCTTTAGTCTTTATGCTGAGCCCCATATCTGCTGGTGTGGATGATGTTGCATGACAAGGGGCACTAGGATGTCTGGGATATTTTTCATTAGTGCTTTGATTTGTTGGGAAGGTAACTGGGAATCCAACCTGCCATTAATCTGGGAGACAAAGTCCCAGTGAAAACTAAGAGTGTACAGGAAACATAGAAACACATGGCGAGGCACAGCTCAGGGAATTAAATGCCTGATTTCTGGCAACATTAAAGGAAAATTCTTGGAAAGAAAAAAAAAATAAAAGGAAATTTTCTGAATTCTCTGCATTTGGTCAGTATGCAGAAAGCAGTCTCATTGCCCTGGTTCCCAAACACATTTGTGATATTAATCACATGAAACAATCATTACAAAAAAAAAAAAAAAAAAAAAAGCAACCTTATTTTTTATCTACCAGTAAGGGAATTTTAATAAAGACTTAAGAAGACAGATCTTTCTGAAGTAGTTTCAAAAGGAGCCTGAGGGTGTTAATCATCCAATTCCCCTATAAACCCATCAAGTGCCTAATGCCACTTGACTCCTTTGCAAACGTAGTTGGCTTCAGGGTCTACTTTCAGCTACCCATTGCTCATCATCGCCTTACCGAAAACCTTCCTCAATCGACCCCAAACACCCGAGAGCCCAGCGCTCAGCCCCGGTACGTACAGTCCTGAAGATGACCCACTCGCTGTGGCAGTACTCCAGGGTGCCTCCAAACTCCGGGGTTAATTGCTGTTCGTCGATGTATGTCAGCAGGTCGCTAACCGAGCTCAGCATAACAACCTACAAACAAGGCAACACTGCGAGCTGGTTGATCATCGCTTCTACCCAAGTCATACACAGATCAAGCCTACAAACCTTTTACGTATCTAAAAATTGGGTTTGCTATAAACGTTGTTCTACAGCATGGCTGTCTTCTTATGCTTATGGCTTAACATGGCTTTTATTTGACGTATTTGACCATTTTTGTAAGCCAACCCTGATCTCCCAGGTGCTTTCTTCCTTAAATGCAAAGCACAGTCAGATGCTGCAGTATCTGACTGCAGAACAGAGCTGAAAGCAAAAGTAATGCAGGATTTTGCAAGGGATGACCAGTAATCTGGAAAAAATATATACATTTTAATAAGTTATGAAGCATTGGCCAATTTCACATAAATATATACTCAGGAGTTTTTGTTGTCTTGATCTGCCCTGGGATACACCAGGAATTTTCACAACTATCCAAATAACAATCATTTAAAAGTGACAAATGCAAAGTTTGTGAAAATCATATTATTTCCTCACGGAAAACATTGGTTTGTTTTGTGCATTTGTAATTGCGTCAACCTTAGTTAGATTCCGTAAATGTACTTTTCTTCTCTTAATTATTCTCATTATGTCCTATAATCAAGGTGGCTTTAGAAGTCTTGGAAATTTTGACTTGAGAATATAAAACCATTTCAGCTGCTATTTTAGAAACAAATACCAACATGATGTTGGTATGGAGTTTACACTGAGATGAAAATGGTGATTATGGGTGGAATTCATAGCAAAAGCTTCACTAAACATGTCTTTTGACTTTTCAGACATTAAATAAATTGCTGAGCATGGTTTTATCCTCCACAGAAGCAGGCAGCCTATATGGGGGATGAGAACAGGCTGAGAAGCCCACCACCCGCTACCCCAGACATGCTCTGGGCGGAGCAAACTGTGCACAAGGGAGCTGAAAAACGCTACAGGAGAGATTTGGTGGAGAGAGATTTGGTGGAAATAGGCCATTTCTGGCAGAGACGCTCCAGTCACTCTTCACACGGGTGCCCGCCGAGCGGGACGCCGTCACTCCGCGAACCGAGGATCACTCCGATCACGCATGGGCACAACATCTCTGCACGCTCGTACCGGTAACTTGAGCAGAAAATCCTCCTGACTGAACCGAAATCCAATGTCAGTGAAGGTGCGCTGGAAAAACCCCGTGGGACGAAGAACCATCACCAAGTGCAGGTTCCCTGGGAAAGATGCCTGCAAGGAAAGAGAGATGCCATTCAACCAGGGACACGGCAGGTCCCACAACGGCTTTCAAACACCTTGAAAAAGAGAGGAACTTGTTCAGATCTTAGTATTTTTTTCTGATTGCCTCAATAGCCTTTTCTTATTTTCAAAACAGGAGGGAGACACTGTAAATGGTTTAGAGATACAGGACATAACTGCAGCAGGATTGTCCAGTCCCACTTCCCTTTGGAACAGGTGAGAGTTCAGTCACGCACCTTGGGGGGCCACTTATTATAAACTTTAATAATATATATTGTGTTCAGCATTATAACTTGGGGAGTAAAATTACGACTTAGCAGGGAACAGAGGGCTGGAACATCGAGAGGAATGACAGGCAGATCGAGGAAGCAAAATTTATTGCCAAACTCACTAATCATCCTATAACTGCATCAAGCATTCTCTTCTTGTCCCTGGTAATTACCAGGCAACATTTAATTTGTGGTAAGAATTTGGAATTTCCTGGAGCCTTTTTTCAAGCGTATGGTTGGCAGGTGCGTTTTTAAATAGATCTGTGAAAAGCGTACTTGAGAATGAAAAAGAATTAAGAAAGTAGAAGTCATATCATTAAATTATGAATAAGTGCATGATGCGAAGAATGGAGTTAATTAAAACATATGATTTCCTCTGAGATCCTGCCAGGCCAGGTTACATTTCTCCATATATTCCTCCTTACATTATGCTCCTCCATGAAACATGATAGTACTATCTATACTAAGGGTGAGAGTAATGAATGCATTTAGGTATTTTGCACTGCAGGGCACACTTAATCTATGCCTTCAAAACAAAGATCGCTCCCATAAACATGCATTAGTGTTGTTCAAAAAAGCCATGATTTACAGTTGAGATCCGACATCCATGAACCGCATTGTAACTCGTTTGCTATGTTTTCTTGTCTAGGAAAGGTCAGGTTGCGGCTTCCATTGCCCACAACTCCACTCAGAAGTGGACAGTGACTTTTAGGATCAAAGAAGCCACATAAATTCAATATATTGACCCGCCACTATTTTAAGTAGGAGAAGAAAAAAACCAGAGACAGTAATGTGAATGAAGTGCCAAATTCATACCCTTTGGAAGTCAACAAGAATGGTGCCAGGGACAAAGATTTGGCATTAGAAACAAGAGAAAAGCATTAAATAACAGAGATGTTTGTGCTGGCTCCGGGCCCTGGGTACTGTACCTCTGTTACGCAGCGCCCGGTTAGCACCCATCGTCTCCGAAACGGCTGCCAGCCCCAGGCCCACAGCGATGGCCACAGCCGCAGGAGACCCACGGAACCGACTCCCAACCCCATCAAACCGGCAGATGGGACAAACGTCTAAACCTGGCCGTGGAATCACCAGACCTTTGCAGCTCTGGAACAGGTCTTGGCCAAGAACGTGTGGGTGGGAGGCTGCAGAAGATCCAGGTTCAGCTCCCTGCTTCAATGCCCATTTAATTAGCTCTACAAGGAAGATCAGCTCTCCTGCAAGACAGCTCCAGGCAGGCCCTCCAACAGCCCAGCTATGAGATGCAGCTCTGAAGAGAAACTGATCTCGGAGACCCTGATCAGCTCAGGATTTTTAACGTGAGCTTCCCATATTACTAGAAAGATTACTGTGTATCTCCAAGGAATTGGAGTGGTTCCTCACTTTGAGAAGAATCTCTGCCTGGGATGCAGAAAACCTTCACTGAGGAAAGCACCACCAGAACTGGCATGGGCTTGTAGACATTTTGAATGAACTGAAAATTTACAGCATTAATATTTCACTGGAAAGTCTCTGGCACGCTCAACACTCATGCTCCAGCGTGTCCCAGAAAAGCTGGCTGCCTCCCCCACCTCACCAACCTGGCTCTCCGTTGGACCCAGTAAACGCTGCTATTGCTCTTTCCAGGCCTATTGGCCGACCTGGCTAGTCCTTGAAACTCTTCATGCTCCGGCACTAGGACATCCCAGGAAGAGACCTGTCAGTCTGCATTCACGGCAATGTCGTGCCCATCCCTGCAAAGCTGTGAGTCCATCACGTGTAATTCCCTCACGCCCACCCTTATATCCGTGTTTGCCTCATTTTACATCCTGGTCATTTCCCAGTGGGCATTTCTCTACAGACAGGACAACAGTAGCATCTCCCGACAAGGTTTCAAAGATATCACCAAGCAGCCACCATGAGCTACAAACCTCAAAGTACAGGATGCTTTTGCTCCAACACAGGCCCTGCACCCCTGGCGTTAATGGCTCAAACTGACTTGAACCAAAGCCTTGTGAGGCCAATGGTCTTACAATGCTTTAAAGGAGCTCAGAGGATGCAATTTTAGGTCCTTCTGCATGGTTATGAGTGCATTGTAGGTGAATCCAATGGTGAAGTCCCACAAAGTTTGGGGAAAGTCACTGTTTCCAGCTCAGAAACACAACAGTGTGTTCAGGTCTCTGAACTTTAGGATCCTACCTTGATCTCCTCCTGCAAAATGCATCAGGAATATCTTTGAGAACAACCAGCCAGAGACGCATCCTCCCTTGGTCTTATCTTATTATCCTCCTCCAACCTTATCTTATTATCCTCCTCCACCCCTTGTCCCCTTTAACCCTGTTCGGCACTTCAAGCAGAAATGAGTCTGCTTTGCCCTCTCCTACTCCTTCAAGTCCTTTTTGACATGCACCCTTCGTGCACAGAGCAGACTCCCTGGAGGAAGGGCCTGGGTCTCCAAACCATATCACCCCATGGGAACTTGCAGACTTTGAATGTCTTCTCCTATGAGCCCTTGGGCAGGAAACCCCCAGCTCCAGGAAGATGGACCAGGGATCAGAAGGCGAGCAGAGCCGCCTGCCAAAACTACACTGCAACAGCAATAAGGTGCGAAACGCCTCTCAGAGCGACGGTGCCTTTGGACACCTTTGGTTTCGTCAATGCAGGATGCCAACACGTTCCACACAACATACAAGAAGAGACCATAACCTGGCACTCGCATCCTTCTGCCACAGCCGCAAATTCTTCTTTGACACAACTTTATGCCCCATACACACTCAACTGTATCCCTTTCGCTCCTTGATATGGTTCATCTCGGAGGTAGCTGGGTTTCCAGGACAGGTGATTTCATTTCCATTCAGTTTAGAAAGAGTTTGGGGACTTTTCATCTGATCTTATACACATAGGATCAAGGTCAGTACTTACAAATAGCTACAAAACAAGAAATACAGCTTTGCAAATGGTACCTAATGTTATTTCAAGCATGGAAAAAACAAACAAGCCAAAAAATAAGCTTGCAGAAAGACAGCCACCTATCAAACCACGTCCTGTGCCCTCTTACAGACCTAAGAGAAAGGACGAAATGTTAAAAAAAATACATATACATATCTATCTATAGATATATAAAGATAGACCAATAATTCCTCAGAGATAACATTCCTGAAGGGACTGTATCTTTTTTAATCGCTGCTACAATTCTAGTTCTTCTAAGGGCTGAAGTGTAGGTAAGTTACCTGCAAACTGAACTGCAATGATACTGAAGGTACTGCTGGGAAAAAACCCTTCCCCACGATATATTCAAGAAATCAAAGACAAAAGGGTCCTACCTTTTTGGTTTGTGAAAGGTTTAGTTTGTTTTAGCTTAGTTACCCTTTGTAACACTACAAAGAATCTTGTGCGTTTGACAAACTTGGGTTTATGTAACAAAACACCTAAAAGAACCCTCTAAAGCCTTTGCCCTCTGCTATTCCTCTGCAGCGTATCAGGAAGGGCAGAAAACTACCAGCGCAATTCCACTAAATCAGGCAGTTGGCAACATTTCACTGCTATTAACTATCTCACTGACCAAAGACCACGCTCGGAACGTTCTTCCCCTTCTGAGGACACAAATGTGTCTATAGCTTAAGGCCCCGGTTCAGCAACCTGTTTAAATGCATGCTCCACTATAACCACGTAGAGAGCCCTGATATAATCAATATAGATGAACTGGGCTAATAAAGCACAAGAAAGGGCGTGCGCTGAAATCATCACCGTTATTACCTCCTTAGTGAACATCTCATCCCGACGCATTTAATGTGATTTTTCCTAATTTTAGGAATTCGGTTTTCCGAGAACATTCTTCCCTGCAGTTCACTGGGACATTCACGAGCTTGCAAATCAATAAACATAAAGAAAAAGTAGCATCTGCCAGTAAGTTTGTTCCTGAGCAACGGGGACCGAGGCGAGCGGTGCTGAGCCCGGCGCTGCAGCGAATGCCTTTCTGCTGTCCCTTGAAGGAAAAGTCCCCCAGCCCCACGCCCGGTCCTGCTGATCCGAGCTGTAACCTCCCCCGGAGCCCAGCCGAAGCCCCGCAGCGCTCCGCCGCCGCCCGCATCCCCAACCCCCGAAGATGCTGCCAGCAGGGCTGCTGCCCGAATTCCACCCAGGGCCCCTTCCCTGCCGGCGGCTTCCTCCTCCCGGCAGAGCCCTTCCCACCACGTTTCGGGATGCGCTGGAAGCAGCCGCACCGCAGGACACCGATGCCCAACGCCCGCAAGAAAAGCCCGCACGGCGCATCTTACTGACCCCCC
>JAVJGG010000039.1:16860903-16892182 GCA_035590195.1 Aviceda cuculoides
TGGGCAAGCCCGCTGCTCCCCGAGGCCCGGGCCGGGGGGGCGGGCAGGGCAGGCAGCAGGCAGGGCAGGCAGCAGGCAGGGCAGGCAGGGCAGGCAGCAGGCAGGCAGCCCCGGCGGTAGCCGGCTCCCGGCTGGCAGCCCCGCTTCTCCTTCCCGGCGCCGGGCTTGGTTTTAAGGTGGAATGCCCCAAATCATCCTGCGGACGGGGCCAGCTCCTTCCTTCCAGCATTGGGATCTCTGCTTAGAGGTTTTCCCCTGCCCGTCCTCCTCCTCCCCCCGCCCCCCCCACCCCAGCCCACCCCCGCATTTATCTCAAAGGTACGGTTTAAAGCCGGTTAGGATTTGGGGGGGGGGAAGGATGCTCCTGCCAAAACCTGAGGCTTGACCCCGGCAGCAGGACCTCACTTCCCAAAGCAAGCAGGGCCGGGGGGGAGCCTGGTTTGCCCATGCAATTAGAGCCATACGCAAAGAGTTAAACAAAAAATCTGTACAGGCTGATAACAACGTTTTTCTGGATCAGAGGCACCACCGCAGAGCTGCAATTGCATATACATATGCTGAAAAAATAGGGCACCCTGTGTTTTACAATTCGGCTTATTTGCGCTCCTTTATTCCAAAATTATACAAAGATCAGAAAAAAGACTTTTTTTTTTTATTATTGCAGCATGGCTTATGGTTTATCATTGGAAAGAAATCAAGATTGAATCTTTTGTGTTGGCTGCACAAAGGCAAGTCCAGTCAAATGCCTCCTGGACACAAAGACAGCCCTTTAGGGCCAGATCCTGTTTTTAAGGCAAGATTCCTGAGTCTTGAGATTTCGTGGACACAGGTTGCCTGCTTCTCATTCCTCTTTGCATAGAGCACCTCCACATTATTGACATGGACAGCCCTGATACTCCAGGCAAAGTCAATTCTCTACGTGGACACGCAGCACATACAGGTACACAATAAGGTGTATACTCAAAGGTCACGCAATGATTAAATTTTCTTATTAAACACAAAATGAATGACACTTCTGTAGAAGCTACAAATTAGGACAGGATTTTTTCACATTTGAAACTTCCAAACTATGCAAAGCAACTACATCATCCTTAAAGGATTCTCTTAGCACTAGCGCCTGTTCAAACGCTGGCAGCAGGACTGAATTTTGATGATCACTTTAAAGAACCACTTTTTAAATGCTGCCGCTTCTCTAATGGTATGGTAACCATACTTGGAAATTCAGTTTATAACATCCAGGAAAATCAGAACCCAAAATACTGACAGCAGTATCTTATGCACACTGCAAAAAGGTAACCCTCTCCTCCCTCTACGGGATGCCTACCAGCAAGACCATCAAAGCCAGACATTTTTAACGCCAAGTTCAGCTGTACCAACATTAACTACTTAAAACAGCACAAGACCTAACTTTATCAGATCTAACCAGAATCAGGTAAGAGCTCTCTTTCTCAGTACATACTGTTTACTTCATTCTCTATCAGATGGATCCATGCCTTTAACTCTTCAATAATTATAAGCAGAAACAAAGGCAATAATAATACATCTGGAATATTTTCATTGACTTACGCACATGGCACAATCTGGTTGGGAAAGCATTTATCAATTAGCTCCTACCTATCCATTCATCTATAAACCCGACTTTTCTACACCTGCATGCACGACTGTAATACCACGCTCTGATTTCTTAAGACACAACGCATTGCTGAGTTGCAAAAAGCTTACTTTTAAGATATGTTCCGACAGGATATGTGCTAATGATGTGCACAGAACTATGTGTAATAGATATTTAAAATACATGAATGCATACATACACATTTAAAAAGATTTTTCCACCCATACCCACACACAAACGCTTATGAAGCCTGTTTTAGGAACCCAACACTTTCAGTCACTGACAATTACATAAAATATAGTCTCACTAATAACCAGTGTCTAGAAGGGACATATACGAAGCTGAATTCTCCACCCATCAAAAGCATAGAACATGGCACAAAACACATTTGAAACACTATGAAAAAGTACAAAAACAAGCAAATGAATCAGTTAATACTCAAACAGCTCATTTACGCACTCAAATGGGGCGTAGAGCTATGCCTGAATTAATTACAGGGCCATAAAACAAAATACTACCTAGAGAGAAAGCACGAGCATCATTGCTCCTAGTTCCCAGTGTTTTCTGAAAGTGATAAATAATGGGCACGATGACTTAGTACATTGAAAGAAATTAACATTAAAGAGGACTTACTGCTATTTTTTGGAGAGTCATTTTGACTGATGTCCATGTGTCCAATCTTCTATCCAGGATTAGGATAAATTTGGTGTCAGACTCATGTTGACTACAAGACAAGAAAATACCAACAACCAGATAACATTTTGAGAGAATGTGACTCTGTTCCCCAAAAAACCCCCAAATCCAAGAACAGAGAACACAAACCACATTTTGACATTTCCACGGTTGCCAAAATTTCCTTCGGAAAAATTTCCCTGAGCAGATACCGGCAAGAACTGTGGGAAGCCCACCTTAGGGTTAGCCCAGGGTTGAGCATCACCTCCGAATTGCCTGGGAGATGGCGACGACAGATCGGTGGAGACAAGAGATCGCCCTCGAAACCCGCCCTGGTCTCGAGAAGGACTTTGCAGAGGTCGGAGGCAGCTGAGCCGCTGCCCTCGCCGCCGAGCTCTTCCCTCCGAGGGAGCTCGCTACCCGCTCGCCTGGGTTACAGCAACCCGGCGATGGCTCCTGGCTCGTTTTGGCACGAGGCAAGAGGGGCGCCGCCGGGCCAGGGCAGGGTGATGCCAGCCTGGCAGGGGCAGCTGGGGCCGAAACGGGCTGTCGGGGCTCCCCTGGCACCTCCCGCGGCCCCGCTGGAGAGCCAGCGACTGCTGGGAGGCAATTTCCAACACACTCTGGCTCACTTGGCTTCCCCGACATCCCTTTTGACACCCAGATCCTTTAAGTTGCTTTGAAATCTCCAGTCTCGCCAAACGAGCCAGCAGTACCGGGGATGCCCGGTCTGGCAGGTGACCCGAGGCGCAGGGGAGCTCCTGTCTGTAATTCAAATATCGCCTTCCCAGGCTAGCTGGGTACAGCTCCGCCAGGCTCAGGCCGTGACAGTACACACTTCAGGGCAGTCTGAATTACAAACTGGAGTCGTGTTTGCACACAGGTGAGGGTACGCCAGCTTGTAACCGAGTCCTCCGATGTGAGTGTATTTACAGGATACTTAAGTAATTTTTACAATATTTATTTTGCGGATGCTGAAACAGGATAGCCGTGTCCCAGGCCACCCTATCCGGGCGTCTCAGAGCTGTAGAGAGGCTCCCAGTACACGTGCTTGGCTCCTGAGAGCTGGGTCAGGTATCTGCAGAGGGCATGGCCCCACGCTAGCAGCCTACCGCAAGCACCGTCTTCAGTAATTCTTGTGTTTGGCAAGCGAAAACACGTGGTGGATTACTCAAAAGTATCACATGGCAGACAACACTTGGCAACTTCACTACAGAAAAATAAAAAGACACTTGAAGCCAGTGCAGGAGCTTCCATTCAACGCACATCCTGCTGCTCTGGTCTGTGATAGCTACACCTTTGACAAATGTATTTAAAAGAAATTAGCAGTTGTGCTGAGGGGAAAAAAAAAAATTCCCTTTGGCTCATAATAACAATCGACTGAGGATATGTAGAGGCACCCAGCTCCCAAGCTGTCCTACAAATATATCTCATGGATCTCTAATGTCACACCCAAAGTGCAAAGGTTTCGTGTGAATTTATACATTGCCATCGAGGCGCAGCAGAAAAGAGCAGAGAAAATGAATAGCGTATTTTACACATGGGTCATACACAGAACTTCTGCACGTAATAAAGTCTGAGGTTACACACCGCGAGCTGGATCAGGCATGGCTTTTCAGCCAAAACAGTTTTTAGCTAAAATAGTTTTGGCAACATGAGATGCTTCTGCAGGTTTCTGTCAGCTCTGTTCACCCCCACCACAAGTTAAATGACCTGGGTGGGTGGGAGGGGGGCAAAAGGATCCTTTTGTTTGAAGTAAAAATAAACCCCTTTGCTTTTTCAGCACACCATAAAACTTTAAAAGGTAGGTCTCTGTCCTATGAGAAACAATTTCCCACCTCCCCACGGTATTTCCCAACAGGCTGCAATTGGGGGGAAAAAAAAAAAAAAAAGTGTTTACACAGCAGTGCTGTCATCATAATAAAACCTGAAGAAAAACCCCAGAATTCAAGTAATTTAGAAAAGGCAGCCAGACTGTAGTGCATTGTCAGTTAATAGAAGTATGCCAAAGTAGGCCATTTACTCAGGACAAGGTTATATTCAGAGAGTAGCCTCTAAGCATGCCAATTTACTTTTATCAGTTCCCTCACAGACACAAAAAAGAAAATTCCCAGCTGTCCAAAAGCCTTGAAATCTACTGTGGGAAATTTTTAATTTATTCTGGAGCTAGTGGAGCAAGTCTGTGACTATTTGCAACCCAGGCCTTGCAGGTTTATCAGATTTCCAATCCTGCAATGTACCTTTTAGACTGACAATAAAAATAAATCAATGCTTTCTCACCAAGGCTGCAAGGGGTGAGTTCATTTGCATCCAGCAGCAGAAAGGATTATTTCTCGCCGGGTGCTTCTTGTCACCTTTTTTTTCTTACCCTTAATTTTGTATGTGTTGTAGGACGTACCAGACTAAAAATAAAGACTTGGGATGTTTTGCAGGAGGACTTGAAATCAGATCCTGGAGTCTGCAGTTGTGAGATTTATCACAGGGCTGAGAGACTCCTTGCGGCTGGTGGGATCAGAGCACTCTGTCAGGACCCGCTGCCTAATATTTAAATTCAGAGGTATTTATAGCAAACAGCACCCTTCCTTATGTCATTACTCCATGTTATAAGCCACAGTTCTAAATCACTTTGTACTTCACTTTCAGATCTAAGTGAAACATGTAGAGCTTGTCTAAATACTGGGTAGTCAAACAAGAATAGAATAGAATGGAATGGAATGGAATGGAATGGAATAGAATAGAATAGAATAGAATAGAATAGAATATTTCAGTTGGAAGGGACCTACAACGATCACCTAGTCCAACTTCCTGACCAATTCAGGGCTGACCAAAAGCTAAAGCCTGCTGTTAAGGGTGTTGTCCAATGCCTCTTAAACACTGTCAGCCTTGGGGCATCAACCACCTCTCCAGGAAGCCTGTTCCAGTGTTTGACCACCCTCAGAAAAGAAACGCTTCCTCACGTCCAGCCGAAACCTCCCTTGGCGCAGCTTTGCACCATTCCCACACGTCCTACCGCCGGATCCCAGGGAGAAGAGCTCAGCACCTTTCTCTCCACGTCCCCTCCTCAGGGAGCTGCAGAAAACAATGCAGTTGCCCCTCAGCCTCCTTTTCTCCAAGCCAGAGAAGCCCGAAGTCCTCAGCCGCTCCTCAGAGGACATTCCTTCCAGCCCTTTCACCATTCCCCGGGATGCACTCAAGGACCTTCACATTCTTCCTAAACTGTGGGACCCAGAACTGCAGACAGTGCTCAAGGTGAGTCCGCACCAACGCTGTATACAGCGGGACTTTTTTAGTTTTCAAAGACAGTATTATTTTTCTTTTACTTTAATTGTAATATAGGACAGTTTTTTGTAGTAACAATCTTACATATACCATAACTGACTTAAATGGATTTTTTTTTTTTTTTCTTAAAGCTTCTACTGGAATTCTGACTTACCTTGGAAGAAATAAAGTCTTTTAGGGTACACAAAAGATCAGCATTTGTTGCAAAGTCTACACTGTAGCGGTCTTCAGTCCAAGCCTGGATAAAGTGCTGCTTTATCACTCTTAGGGCCTCCTATCTGCACACACTGGGGTCTGTCGCACTTACCTGTGCCTCTCCTTCAAGCACACCGAGCACACCTGCCCGAAGGCAGGCAGGCAGCCCACCACGTGCATTTTGAGTTGGATGTGTGGGGAGCGGAAGATGGGGACCTGCTACTTATTTTTCTGTACAGCTTTTCCATACAAGAACTTTCTGCAGCTGCCTCCTGCCTGCAGCATGGTTCCCAGGAATCCTAAAGTAAAATTAACTTGCCTAGAAGACTCACCTTCCTCCTGGCTCTGTTATTAATGCACTGACCTTGCAGAGCAAAGAGTAGCTTACAGCATCCATCTCCTTTACCTAACAATAATTTCCAGAAGAAGAATGCTTCATGAAATTCAGCTTCCAAAATACTACAAACCTGACCTCCCGTGAGGTTTCCTCAGACTAGTATCAGCAGGACAATACACAGTCCTTGCTACTGATTGCAGAGGAAAGGCACTGTGTGTGTAGTTTTCATATGCCCATACCCACCCATGGGTATGTGTTAGGGAGGCACTGATGCATCCACAGCTAACTCTGACATGCAGGTCAAATATTTACCTCTTTTAGGGACTTTCTGGCCCAAAGTCTGAGCTCTGATCCCATGATGGGATGCCACTGAGGAACACAAACCCAGGGGTACCAGAGCTGACACACGCCTTCCACCCTCACCTAGGTGATGCTTTTCCTTGCTCCCCGACACCACAGCCTTTTCAACTCCAAAGTCTTAAAAAGCACATGTTTTTGAGATGGTCAGGTATTGAGGCGGGCTGTTATGGTGGTAGGAGGAGGAGACAAGCACGATTAAAGAGGTTTTACTAATAACATGCTGAACATGTTTGAATCACCAGCAAGCTCACAGCTCTCATTAGTTTCCTGATTGAGTTTGACCTACTACAGGGACAGCAAGACTGCTCATCATGCTAATGCCAGGGTGTTTACACTCATATGAAATAAGAAGCCCTGGACAAACCGGGCAGAGCTGGGAAGTGCAGATGCAGAGACACGGTGGAGAAAGCCCTCTGGCCGGCACACACCGTGGCACACTCCCGGCCATGCTGGGACAGTGCTCTGTCGGCCAGGAGCCCACGAAACTTCAGAGTCCATCCCAAGAGAGGACAAAGGAACCAGAGGCTTTTTTTTTTTTTTTTCCTGCAGAGGTGGCTAAACACAGGGAACTTCTTCCAAGGTAGCTGCTGATGGAAAGCTCCCATCTAGCTGCTGTCAACCTGCTCACCCCTGCAGGAAGAAATTGGCCAAAACAGGCATTATTCAAGGAAATTAAGCATTCCAGGTAACTGAGTCACCAGGCTCAGCAGCAAGAAACAGGAGGGCCATTAATCTAAGTGTACAGCCCTGTATGTGGCACAGGCAGACTGTCAGCCGCTTACCCCCGAGACACAGGAGGGTAATGGGAGCTGCAGCACGCTGCTGAGCCATCGCGTGTAATGGGGACCCCAAACGGTTTGTTCCTGTAATTAGTCTCTTCCTCTGGTTATATTTCTCTTTTTCCACAGTAATGACTCTCTATTTGTACATGTCAAAATATTATTCTGCAGTGCTATGGCATATTTAAGCAGTGACACATGTCAAAGCTTAAGGAAAGCTTGCCGTTAATTAGAGACTTAACAAACTAAATTTATGATACGCGCAGGCTGACAAGTCACAGGGATGACGTCCACTTTTTACTCTGCAGTTACTGGCACACTAAATACCACGCCTGGACACCACAAGGGCTTGCATCGTTCGCCTTCTCCCTCTTCCTTGCTCTGAGAGCTGAAGACGCCCCTCGCCCCAGCGCGTGGCATTACCCTGGAGACCCCCTGCCCGACCCAGGCAGGACCAACACCTCTGTCCATCACAGGCAAGAGCTAGAAGGGAGCCACGTACCTCGGGACTGACGTTAGGTATGTTAAGACTTTAGATACGACCTCCTCGGGCACCTCGTTGAAGCGAGCGTTGTCGGGGAGGGTGATAATCCAAGCCTTGTCTTTCCCTCGGCCACCTGGAATAAAGACAAGGATGCTTCCCTGGCCGAGCTTTTGAGGTGGGCCAGCAGCAAAGCCCAGGTCCACCAGTCAGGTCAGAAAACACGCTGCTGCCATTATAGAGCCTTTTTTAGATCACCAGAGTAACAAAAATGGGCCAAATCCTGCCTCCAATTTCAAGCCCAACACACACGCACAGGTGGTAGAAACAAACGTGTTAGGTACCAGATATTTCCTTTATTTACTGAGCGTACTTTACATGGCACAGCTAAAGAAGTCAGAAATACAAGGACAAATCAGTACACTGGTCTGGAACCTACAGAAATACATCTCAAAGCAAAACGCTTGTTAATGCGTTGAGTGTTTGAAGGTAAGAATATTTTACAGTGTGGCTTGAGACAGAAACATTATATGCTCTTTCAAACTGCCTCAATGTTTTATTAAAAACATTTCTAGTGGCACTGGAGACTACCTGATGGATAATATCCCGTGCAGAGTATCATTTTGCCAAACAGCGCAGAAGTTCGTCTGGAGTATTTAATTACTGCACAGAGAGAGAGACCCTGGAGAAGTTCACCATACTCACCAGAAAGAAAAGCAAACTCTTTCATCAAATCATCACTGATGTCCTTTGCACAGATGGGTATTGCGGTTTCTGGAAAAACAGCAAAAGCAGCAGTCAAAAAAGGAAGCAAAAATCCAAAGCAAACCCATTTATCAATGCGTTAACCCAAAGGTGGGACTTGAACCAAATGCAGCTTCCCTAAATCACATATGAAATTTTGTAACAAAGGATATACGGTTCTCCTAGAAATCAAGGTTTCTAATGACTCTAACAGGGCAAATGCCATCAGTCAGCAGCAAATGTATTCGATCAAATGTACTAAAGGAGCGCTGCCTGGGAGCTTGAGTGCTCTCCCATCAACAGGGTCTATCTAATGTTAATTTTTATATTTTGGAGTTACCAATTTTATTCTTCTATTTTGCAAACTCCCCCAGTGCTTCCTAGCCTTGGCAATGTAGCGGACTGAGGTTTCTGCCAGAACAGCAGTGTCCAAGGCTGCCGCGCTGGGAACGAGGGTGGGTTTTCAGATCGCTACAGTCTTTAATTCTGAGCCAATATGCTTCTGAAACCATGTTTTCGTCTGGCACAGGGCCACATGCACTGGAAAGGCTGTTGTTCTTACGTTCGGTTATTAGAATTCTTTTTAATTAAATAATGGTAGAGGCTGTTTTAATACCAGATTTAGCACACTGACCATTTCAGTGGCAATGAAGCACATCGGAATAATATACACAATTTTACCTTTCCCTGGGAGAAGAAAACAAAAAACAGACTGACTAAACACGAGAAGAGTTTAGAGCTGGTAGACATTTTTCTGGATTATCTATAAATGGAATGATAGCTAAAAATTAAACATCCTTGTTCCTGCAAATAAATGTTTTAAAGCACATCTATACAGATTAAAGTCCTGTGCTTTCTGATAATCAAATTTTAAACACTGATTATTTTACAGAGTTGGTTATAGGGAATAATCTTTTGGCTGTTTTAAATCACACAGGCTGCATACTTCAGCACACTCCAGTGTAATCAATATTTATTCTATTTCACTTTTTCCAAAAGCTTTCTGGTCATTTCTACTTTGTCTAAGGATTTTTCAGGCTTTTAATCGACTGTATGGAGCTGCAGCCCAGAGGTGCACAAGGTGGGGGGGTCCTCTGCCTCCTCCAGCCCCCACCGGCCACAGGCTGCTCTCCGCTCTTCCATGCACGCGGGCTACTATTTTTTCCTCTTGTAGATAAAAATGTTATTTTTGTTTGTTAAGGATCGAGCCTCAGTCCCACTGGCATCTACAGAAACATTCCTGATTTTAACAGGCCCCAGAACTGGTCTTGGTAAGGAAGGAGTTTGTCTTGCAAAGATATTTCAAATATTTCTCTCTCATTCAACTGCTTCACCTAACTTGAGGACAAGCAGTGGCAATAGGTTTCTTCTCTTAACTGATTTTTTTTTTTTTCCAGCTCAGTGGTTTCATACCGATAAAAATCACATCTAACAACTTAATGAGCTCCAACACATGAAGTAGATGATCTTGAACATGTGGGTCTTTGAAAATACAAACCAAAACCCCATGGCTGTGCACAGAAAAGCGTGGGGCTGTTCAGCAGCTTGTCTGCATTTGCAGTCGGGATGAAGCCTGTCCCCAACGCCAGGTCACCTTGCCTACCCTCGCCGACCGTT
The DNA here is from genome assembly GCA_035590195.1 of Aviceda cuculoides. NCBI lineage: Eukaryota > Metazoa > Chordata > Aves > Accipitriformes > Accipitridae > Aviceda > Aviceda cuculoides. The sequence continues at coordinate 16,870,980 of JAVJGG010000039.1, forward strand.
TTTCCCAAAGATGCAGCCACCAGCAAGCCAGGCAAAGTTTTGCCCTGCGCTATAACGCCCGCGCGTGACTCAAGTGCTCAACAGTAAAAGCAAACACCGTTACAGGTTTACAGTAAATGCAGCTGTTGTTTCTGGTTCTGCAATGATACAGGAGGGAAATGCTGGTTTATTGACAGCTGTCCAGGAAACAGGCTGGGAAAAGGGGTTAAAAGGGGTTTTAAAAAAAATACCAGTTAATTAAAAAGTTTCACAAGATGTTTTCTCACTGAGAACGACCTAACAACTTGCAGCCTTAGACTAAGCCGGAGACAACCACAGCTGGAAAAAAAGTAGCATTTTTCCACTGATATTTTCAAACTTTGCTTTCCAGAAAAGAAATACAATCTCAAAAATGCATTCTCTAACCCCAGAGCCCAGTGCTTATTCTCTCACATCTCTCTTAGCTGCAATTTCCTGACAATCATCCTGGAAACTGCAAAACCCAACTGATGTTTTAATCCCACCTGCGCTGGGGGGCTGCAGTAGGACTCGCCGAGCCGTGCCCTCTGCAAACGCGGGCGCAGGCCACCCCGTCCCGCACAGCCTGCCAGCCAAGCAAGTACTGCTGGGGCCATGACGGCATTTTGGGGTTTGAGGGGCAAAGCACCGTAGGATGGGGGTTCCCACCACGCTCGGGAGTCATGGTTTCCAGCAAGGACCCTGCTCCCCAACATTTTATTCCACTGAAAGTTTCACCCTTGACTTTGGCACAAAGGTGGAGACCCAGATTCCTACAGCACCCTTATGACTTTGAGTTTCTTGCCTCTCAAGGGATGCCATTTTCGGAAGAGGGCACTCAGCACCCTCAGGAAATCAGGCCCTTCCGAGCGTTCCCAAGTTGAGCACCCAAAACAACTCATTTGAGGCAAAACTAGGTGGGAGGAACTTACTTCAGGCAGTGAAGGCTGAGGGAGCATTTCCCTTACAAGCCCTCCCCATCTCCTGAGGGGTAGGAGAATCCAAGAAGCGACGGAGGAGCAGGACGGCTGCCCTTTGGTAAGGTCACGGCACAACAACGGGCTGATTGTGGTCCCACGAGAGCCGCTCCTTGGCCAACTCATCGCTCGCTCTGCATCGGCCATCGAGCTCAACCTCCTGGGCAAATCTTAGGGAGAAATGAAGTGCTGGCATCCAATTCACAAGCGCGCTGCTGTGCCTGCGGCACGTCAGTTGGATGTTACTACAAATCCTGCACAGAAGCACGACCTCCGTCCTCAAATACTAATCTGGAAAAAGAGCAGTGAAAGGCAGTGGGGCACCAAAGATATCCGCCTCTCAAACAAGGCTTTCAGTCGACATTCATTAGCAAACTAGGGATTTCCTATCTGAAGGACACTCTTGGGACGGTACAGAAAAGACCCCAGGGTACTGCCCAGCACTGGCTGTGAACAGCACGGCCAGCCTGCATCGCACTTGGCACAAGGCGGAGGAAGTCAAGGTTTCATGCAAGTCCACTCGTTTCTCTTAAAAAGAGGCTTTGTGATCATCAGCTGCTAGAGAATGGAGCTGTGCTGTTACAAAATCAAGCCTGAACGCCCTGTGTTACAGCATCCCAGAGCACTTTATAAACTACGCTGCTAACCCCACACGGTATGACCTCAGGCTTTAGGGTCTTGCTAAAAACAAGCATCATCTGGATGATAAATTGTCAGAACAGTGTAGTAACATTTTTTATATAGGCTCTAAGCTGGATATTTATAAAATGCTGCTGCAGTTATTACATTCAGAGACTCCTCTATGGAGGAGATCGTTGCCATGACACAGAGTTTTGGAGGACACATGAAGCCAAGCACGGAAAAGACAAAGAGGAAATACGGAGCTCCCTACCCCTCCGAGACAAAGTAACGTGGCTCAGCAGGGAACCCTGTTGAATCTGTCCTGTCCCCATCGTTTGGTTTACACAGTCCAGAATGTTTTTCTAGGTCCTCTCCGTAGGACCGTATTTCAAGGCCATTGCCCAGACTGCGGTTGTAAGAATGATGCTGATTGTAAGCGATCTTCCCTTTTGAGGCGATTCAAGCACAGCAGGACTTTCACGTACGGTGGAGGTCTGCAGTGACATTCAGACAGGGGACAGCTATGGTCCAAGTCCAAATTCCTCTCGTAAAACTCAACTAAACTCTGAAGTGCTTTGCTCTTTGGTAACTATTGTTTTCTTTTCTTTTCAAAACTTTGCAGGCCCACAGCATCTGCGGACAGCAGCTGTGTAATGCATCTGCCAAGCTGACGTAATAGCGCCTTAAACTTCACAACACTGACCAAATATTGTTTGCAACTATAAAGTCCATTTGGAGATGGCTTTGTTGTAAATGAAGAATAGCAGCTTTTCATGTGAGGGTTGCTGCCGTAGTCTAGGAAACAAAACTGAAGTAAATCAAATGAGAAGGGTAAAGGATCATGTTGAGCTTCTCCATGATCTGCTTGTTCTCAGCTGCTTTTCCATTTGGACATCTGCACCCAACGAGGCAGCATTTATTTGGTGTCAAGGGAGCCTGCAAATTAGTGCATTTGTAGCCTACTTCCACTTCCCCTGGTGACTTTCTGGGCTAACTGGGGTCATCAGCCAGCATCTGTCTCACGTTGTCCCACTGCTGGAAAGCCCACCTGCCTCCAGAAGTTCCTTTGAGGCTAACGATGCCTGTAACACGGATCTACATAAACCAAGAGCATTTGCAAGAAGGTCTGGTGCTCGGGGAGTTTCAATGAGCAAGTTTCCTCCAGCTGCCACAGGCACCCCTGCCACAGGCCAGCGTTGGTGCGAGTCTCCCAGAACAGTCCATGGAGCACAAGCTGGGCTTCACGCAAGGAGTAAGTCATGCCCGTCTCATCTGTTTTGTGCAGGAGTGGGAACAGAAATCCCTTAGAGCAGAGTACCCCAACTGTGGACCCAGTGCGATGCAGAGGGCAGCCCTTTCAGCTCCTCCTGCTGAAGTTGCTCCATGTTGCAAAATTAAATATTCACTGGAGCAAAGAATAGAAACAGAGTCCTGTATCTGAGGAGAAAGACCAATGCACCACCATCCACTTCATCCCCTTATTTCACTCCGGATTGCTTACCCACTTGAACCACTCAGAAGGAGTGACCCTGCAGCCCATCATTTGGGGCACTCACTTTGGATGAGGGGAACAGTTTCACTTGAAATTTAATTATCTGCAAAAGCCAAAGAGCTCCTCCAGGAAGAATGACAGAAATCCATCCGACAGCAGCAGTCAGGGCCCCAGCTTGCTGCAGGAAACCCAAGTGTCCATCGCCCTGCTGTGTGTCCTAGCTGGTGAGTGGCTGAGCCTCACCCTGCTTTCTCACTGAGCAATGTCAAAAGACTTTGGCTTCAACCCAATACGCAACAAGAAACATCACCATTCTTCCTATCAGCACACCATGTCCAGAAAGCAAGACACAAGGAGTTATCAGAGAAAAAAAAACACTATTTTATACTGTCTGCAAACTGCCCCACTGTGAACGGCACGCTTGCACCAGGTCTACACAAAGCCTGTCCGGCAGCAGGGTGCCCAGAGACAAAGTCCCTGGCTGCGGGTACGGAGCGGGGCAGGAGCACGCAGGCAGCTGCTGTTACTGCCCGGGCACCGCTTCAACCCGTATCTTCGTGATGATCGTGCCTCACCTGCGCCATCTCCGAGCGGTGCCTTCCCCAACGAGCTTATACCTGGAGTAGGTTTCTAATTTCCACATCGCCGGATCCACCCTCCCGCCTCTCCATCCTGCTCCGTACCCGCCCGGGAACAGGATCCGACGCTGTGTACAGGCAGAGCAGGTGTTTACACAGAGTTTTTGGGAACCGGAGCCAGGAGGGGCTGGCGGCTGGCCAGGCAGCAGGATGCTGACGGAGATACCGTGCTGAACTGCACATTCATTAGAGGACGTGTAGCGGAGAATAGGACATTGTGCTCCTCAACAAGGCCTGCTGTATTCACCAAAAGCTTCTTTACAGGACCTGTGCTGAGCAGGGAACCGACAGCCAAGGTCCTGAGGCTGCTTCCTGGCTTTGAGACTAAACTCTTGGGTAGCCGGGAGCAAATCGTGTCTCCCATGGCTTCGGTTCCTCATTTGCAAATGGGAACAGGCACAAGTGCCAGCAGGATACGGCGTTAGCAAAGGGCCATAAGCGTGGCTGATGACAGGAGCAGAAAAGCCCCCTGCAGCCCCAATCCATCAGGCCGTTGTAGGTGTCCACATCCATACGGGTTGTGCAAGAGCTGGCATCGAAAGGCGGCTATTAAAAACGCTGTTGAACTAACCCTTGGATGGTGTTGGGCTAACCTGGAAAGCTGGGCAAGAAAAGGTCTCCACAACCCACGGGACTGGTTTCTGCATGCACCAACGAACTGGAAGTCTTGGGATCAGCCGTGAAGTCCACCAGCCAGGACTCGGTGGCTTCCTCCTTGGGGACCTGAGGCCAGGGGATCTTTTTTCCCTACAAGTGAATTTGCAGCACACTGGCTCACAGGGGCTTGCAGATCCCACACCAAGGACTTCTAAAGATTCATAGGGCAGAAAACCTGAGGGGCCTGCTAATAAAAAAAGACATTTCTATTTGCTTCCACTGAAGTCATCCAAAGCTGCAGAGCACAGGGGCGTTAACAGTCTTACACGGCAATTACACCTTTATAGCTGAGGTAACAGCCTGGCCACAGATTTAGAACTGTGGGGACCTTTTCCCCATGTGAAGAATACTCTGCAGTAAAGCATACCCTGCATCAAACAAATTTCCTTCTCTTCACACTTGAGAAGTTCAGCTGCTAAAGAAACATAGAGACTTGATTGTGCAAAGTGCAAAAACTGCTGTGGTCCTCTTCTGCATTTACGAGTGATCTCAGGTACGCTGCAGAAGCTATATATGTAATCATTAGTCATTTCTAACAGCAACTCTGAGCCGCACACACCCTCGTACGTACCAAAACCACGCTCAGCTGCTCACGCGTCCTGCCCTGACAGGGTACCTGTTGCAAAGACGAGGCACTGTTGCTGTCCAGGGGAGACACACGGAGCAAATTCACCTTTAGCCATCTCAGCGTAAGAACAATTTCTGCTGCTGCACTAAAACCTGGCACATCCAACAGTTGGTAATTCCAGGTGGCGCAGCCGTTCCCCGTGCCAAGCGAGCGACACAAAAGACCCATTAAAACATTTATGGCAAAAAGCTTCAATACCCTTGACTGGTGCAAGCCCCTTTGTCTGCCCCTGCCCGCTGGGACAGCTCGCACCCCGCTGTGGCCGGGGGCTGCACGGGACCATCTGCACCCCCCGAGCCCGGGGACTCAGCCCGCAGGCACCTGCTTCGTAACTACGGCCCGTCGAAACCAGGTTTTCATTTGGAGGGAAAGATTAGCAATTAGATCAGGTTTATAAATGCCTGTTTTTCTGGAAGACGTGATGTATTGATCCCGAGGAAGATGACGGGGCTCCTCGGCCAGTTCTGTCAATAGCCTGATGGCAAACCTCCACCTGCCACAGGCGAATCTCTCGGTAAATCCTGGACGTGGCAGAGGCGCTCGCAAAACCCGCTTCTACGGGGCGGCTGAGCTGCCATCTCAAACACCTCCCGGGAAGAGCACCAGTACAAGACGGGGGGGCAAGGAACGGTAATGCCACGGGAAGAGCTGCACCCCGGGAAGATGGTGGGAGCTGCGGACAGACAGGGTGTATTTAGAGGGAGCTGGTGTCTCAGGTGCCGGCAGCACACCCTGGTCCCCAGGCTACCGGTGGCAGCGGGGCCACCCCAGGAGCTGCCAGGAGCCCAGTGGTGCTGGCAGCCAGGCACCGGTGGCCCTCGGAGAGCTCGCTGCGGAGGCAGGGCAGCAGCAAAACGCCTTCTTCAGAGCCAGACGGGACAGACGCGCAGCAGCAGCCACCGTGCCACCGTTTCAAAGGGACCCGGCCCCCGCAAAGCCATGCCCCGTGCAGGACACCCACCGGCACCGGCTCCCCAGGACAGGCACCAGCCTCCGCGGCCACGCGGGCACGAACGTGGGCTCCCTCTTCCCGAATCGCCGCGGTAACTGCCTGCAGTGTGAGCGTGCCCCGGTGAAAATCATGATTTGAACTGCACCGGGAGCATCGGGTGATCTGCACCCATGTCACAGATGGGAAATCGAGGCAGTCACGCCAGGCAGAAACACATCAAAACCACCTAGGGATTCAGAAAGGCTGTGGAAAGCCCCAGGAGGGTTAGTCCATCGCTAGGCGTGACGGGTTGGTCACCATGCCAGATTCAAGGACTCCTTAAATTATCCATTGTCAGACTGGGGAGGATATTTTAAGGAAAGGCTCACTCTGTTCGCAAGCTCTTTCTTTTACTTCTCCCCAAGCACCCACTCCAGCACAGCGTAGGAGGTAGGATACAGCACCAGATGGTCCTCCTTCTGACCTAGTGGCGGTGCTTCTCCGCCGAGGCCTTCCAGGGCTTATCTGCAGCCGATGCTTCAGCGCAGACACACATCCCCATCGCCCAAACCTGGGAGCGTGCTTGGCTAAGAAATCATACAGCAAAAGAAAAAAAAAGCGAAGCTTCTGAAAAACTAGAATGACCTTTTCAGAAGGCTTAGATGTATATACACTGAGGATAAGAGGAAAAATACAAAAGAAACTGCTGTGAAAGAAAAAAAAAGATAAGAAATAGGGAGAAAATGTTAACTCAGCACAGCCCAGGCTTGTGGACTGTCATCAGGCAGCGTGCCTGTCCCACGGAGGAATATCTCACGGGACCAGCCAAATCATTGCCTTACAATAGGAGCTGATCGGCACGGCCGAAGAGGGATCGGATGGCACCGTGTCCAGGCATGTGCAGAGAAATCCCAGATCAGGCCCTGTGGCCGAGCCTGCGAGCCCGGGGGAAGGAGCCTTCCGCTCCCAGGCATCCCTCCAGCAACCGCTGGCAGGGAAACGCTGGCTGCGAAGGAGCAGGAGCGCCCAGGACACCGGCACGGCACAGCTGCGGTCACTCACTGACACGCAAAACCGGCAAAACCCCATTCCTGCTGACACGGGCCATTGCTGCCAGCAGGACCAGGCGCAGCCAGCTAAGGATCCCACATGCATAGGAACGTCATCCTCCGATACAATTTTGGGAGCTGGAGTGAGCAGAAGGGTCCCTGGGAGCTGGGGCTGAGCCATGGTGCCAGCGAGGAGGAGGATGCTGAGGGGAGGTTAAAGGTCCAGGGTGTCCCTGTGTGCTGGGGACCATGGAGTTTTCTGAGGGGAATCTCTTCCAATTTAGATTTAACAGCTGGTAAACTGCGGAAGCTTTGCTCAGGTAAGGCGAAGCAAAAGTAAATTGAATGGCAACTGGGCTCACGTGTTATCTCCTATTATTGCTGTGGCTAATCTGCTAATGTGATGGAACAAAATATTGGATGCTCTGATGGTTTCACGTCCAATCAGAAAAACTATCTTCTCACATCACGCCAAACTAAGCAAAAACTGGGAAAGATAAAAGCCAGCTCAACTATACATTAATTTACATCTATTGCAAGAAACGCTATAAAAGTTTCTCAACACCCACCCTTGTAGATTCAAACGCAGCGTGGGAGTTGAGAAAATCTAGTTTCTTGCATTTCCAATACTTAGGAGCCTCAATGTACTTTTAATTTTCTCCTATTCCAGTCACTTCTCCCTTACGGGAGACTCAGAAAGCATCTGCAGGTGTTTACCCATCAGCACTGGGGCACGTTTGCCAGCTGTGCAGGGGAAAGCGTGTTTAGCATCTGCCACCAGTACACACCTTCCCAGCCAACATCAGCAGCCTCCAAACCAGAGCCCATTCAGCACAGAAGACTTTGAAAGCCAAATAAAAACATACATCAACAGCTTCCCCACCATCATGCAATACTATGCAAGCATTGTTTTTTCCAAGCCAAATTCCAGCTTTGTGCACAAAGTAGCTCCTGGGAAATGTAATAGCAGTAAATCCTTGGGCCCCACTACCTGCCTCGGAACCTGGAATTAAGTTCACTGAAGTCACTGGAACAATTTATTTGCTTTCATAGCCCATATAGCCAGGAAACTAAATCGTACAGCCAGGTCGCCACAACGGCATCACCTGGAAACTCCGCTGCAAAGTGAGGGAAACTAAAAACAATTTTTCCTGAATCAAAAACGGAAACGCTCAATTCTGGCATTCCTCTGCTGAGCAAAAGCACATCTCCAAACCCAGCTAACCACTTTCCTGAGGCAGGAGAAGGTCAGTGGCACAGAAAGCGCGAGGGGGGAGGATATCGCTGGCGCTCGCCGTCTGTCTCACACCACCCAGCCCTTGGACAGACACCCACGGAGCAGCAGATGGATAATTGCACCTCGCAGGCGGCTCAGCCAGTGCGGCTTCCCGGGGAACATCTCTGCCCCGGGGAGCTCCTGACTCAGCCCTGCTGTAAATCCACATCTAGCATCACCTGAGGGGAAAAGGGATTCCAAAGACAAGGCAGCCCTATCCAGCCGCTGCCACCACAGCTCCTCGCGCTCGCGTTCCTCTGCCCCCAGTTTTGCAATGGCCTTCAGTTCTACTGCATTAGGGAAGCTGGCGGATGAGATGATAGAGGCTTTGGCAGCGGAGCGAGCTGAGGAGCGCGGGACCCGAGCGGTGCTCACCACACATGCCGAAACGGCCACCGTCACAGCGACACGTGTCAGTCAGCGCGAAGTCGCCCGTTGGCAGGACAAGGCTGACGGCGCTCGCCTGGTTTGTGGCTCTGGGATTTCCTCGCAAGTCCTACCTGCCAAAACCGACTTTAACAAAAGGCTCCTACCAGCAGCATGACCAGCGACCATACCCGAGCTCTGAACTCCAGGCACCCGGGGGAAGCTCCGTGTCTCCAAGCATCCTCCAGTTCAGTGGCAAAGACGGCGCTTTGGAAAAGCTCTTTCTTTCCCCCACCATCTTTTACACTTCAGTTGCTTCCCTCCCACACAGCCCTGCTGTCTCTTCACTTTTGTCCTGGTAAATGAATGATAACCCATTAAGCTGCAGTTGTAGCAAATGTGATGTAGGGAGAGGAAGCACGTCCCACGTACTACTGGCTGCTCCCAGACTACTACTCCTCCGTGGTCCACCCAGAGGGGTCTGACCGACAGCGGCGCGGAGCTTTCGGAGGCTGCCAGCCCTGTACTCCTGCAGCTCTCCGAGGGAGCCCAAGCCATTTTACAGACGAGAACGGCTGTAAAAGGCTTGGGATTTGTATAGGCTTCTATCTCACTGCAAGGCAGATACAGGGAAAACATCACCTACTAGAAAGGACCAACAAGTTTCCAGTACCGATGCATGAAGGGAAATGGTTAAAACACGGTCCCAGATCAGGCTGAACGCTCAGAAATCAGCAATGAGGGAAAAACCCTTTCGATTTATTTTTAATCTCATGATCTGGGGAACCTTACTCAACTTTGTATCTTTTTCAATATCTCATTTTAAGAATCTATGTAGATGCCAAATCACGTGTCCAGATCCTGCAGCTATAACGACACAAGCGTGCCTTTGTGGAGATATTTTGATTTGGTATGAGCATTATACAAAGGTCATCTGCTTAGAAGACGGGGCTCATGCTCACGAGAAACCTGCTGCCCGCTTTCACCCGGTTTCCGTTACGTCGTTCACAGAGAACACTCACCATCTGTGTCCCCATCCCTGTGTCACCCAGCTCCTGTTCAAGCAGCGTGGGTGTTTCATCGCCGACACCAGCACCGGGAGGATCAGACTTTTTTTTAACCACATCTGTTCAAGTAGCATCCTTCGCTAACTGACCACCATCACCCCTGCTTACATTTTCCTACCCGATCTGCAGCGTGTGGGCAAACAAAGAGGTCAGAACGGGTCCGGTGGGCAGGACAGCCCACAGCAGAGTGGAAGGTGCTGCGGTGGGCATCATCCCAGAAGAGCACATACACGTGCAGCTCCTGAGAAGCAGGTGACACATTGGTAAAGTCCTCACCTGTGTCATACCCCCCGATAAATTCCTCCCGCACCCCGAACTGCGCTTTGCAAAGAGGTCAAGGAAACTGGAATTAGGCTGGAAGGTTTTTTTTGGGTCAGTGTGCCGGTTTTGTGCCTGGCACGGCTCCAAGCGCTCTGCCGGCTGCAAACAAATAAGGACTGATGAGCACCTTCGCCTCCTGACAGTGAAGGCATCCTCTAGCGAGGACGGAGTCACCCAAGATGCCACTACCTCTCCTGGATTATGAACGACCTCTCTGCAAAAAAAAACCCCTTCTCCCCACAAGAAAACAGAATAACAAAAAAGTCAGGCCTCCAAACAGTTTATGAGCAGATCATCGTCCATCAAAGGAGCACAGCTGAAGCACAAGAGCAGCTTACAGCCTGAGGGGAAAGGGATCGGATTGCGTTTGCTCCTCACGAGGGGTGTGCAGCCATATAACCACAGCAACATCATTACAACTCTGTGCCATCCCCAGCGCGGCCTGGGATTAAGCCATGTTTAAGGACCAAGGAATGAGGGAGGGATGAGGGGGCGTCTAACAGGGACACACGCCTTACACACATCTGCTTTTCTACTTCAGACACCGGGAAAGGGCACACCGCAGCCACCAGGCTGAGATGCAACTTCCCGGGGAAGACTCCTTGAGTTTTGGCCATGGGGAACCGGCGCTGGCGAACACCCTTCAGCTCCCCGAAAACCATCTCCTTCCTCCAAAACGCCCTTCGAGCCACCCGTCCCGGCAACGCGGAGGACACGCCGGCAGCACGACGCGAAACCGCTTCTCCTCAAAAAACCCGAGGCCGCCCTACGCCCACCCCGCAGCCCACCCAAACCAGCGGCACCCCAAGCGCTCGGCCGCCCCCCCGGGGGCTGCCTCCTCGGCAGCACCGACAGGCAACTCGAGGACCGACACACCGGCCCGCTCGGCCTTCGCGCCCCCCCTCCGCGGCCGGCCGGGAGCCGAGCACCGCCGGGCACCCGCCGCCCCGGTGCCGGGCTCCAGCTCTCCCGGCTCCTTAGGGACGTCCAAGGAAAACCCGTCGCCAACCCCCCGCCCCCCCCGCGGCGCGACACGGCTGTGAGCGGCCGGGAGGATTCCCCGCCACCCTCCGCCGGGACAAGAGCCGCCTCCGTCCCACAATGCACCGCGCCCGGCCACCCCGCGAGAGAGTGCCCATGCGCCGCGGCGGCGGCGGGGCCCGGATGTGCGGTGCGCGCGCGCAGCCCCGCAGTGGGGGGTGGGCCCCGCCCCGCCCAGCATGCGCGCGGGTCGAGGGCGCGCCTGCGCAGAGGGGAAGAGGCCGCCGGCGGCGCCGCGCATGCGTAGTGGCGCGGGGGCCGCGCAGGGCGGGCCTGTCTTCCGCCGGGTCGCGGCGGGGCGGTGGAGGAGCTGTGTGGGGTGGGTACATTTAGCTTAAAAATGAACTGAGGGTGTAGGGTGGGGTCATCGTCTTTTTTTTTTTTTCCTCGTCTATATTGTTCTGTTCTGTTTTTTTTTTTTTTTTTTTAGGAAGATGTCATTACTCCACAGCCCAGATGGGTGACGAGAGAAACCAGGAGTGTTTTCAGCAATAAAGTAATCAAACAGGGAGCGTACCCAGTCAGATCTGTCACAGGTAAAAGTGAAACAAGGCTTAGAAAAAAGAAACTGGATGGTTGGAAGAAGAAGTCTCATTCGCCAGATGTGTCCTGCTAGCAGTTTGGGGAAGTGGATACAGTAGCTGTGAAATGTATAAACGCTGATGGCAAAAGTTAATTGTTTCAGGTGTAATAGTGCTATGGTGTAAGAATTCAGCTGCAGTATGTGTTTTATATACCTTTAAAAATGCATAAAAGGCATCCCAACATAGAGGTTGGTTGGGCTTTAGGAAGCATAAGCCAAATATATGAAATAGCCAACGTACGTGTCTTTTCAAAAAAGTGCATAAGGAAAAAATGAAATTTCTGTTGGCTGGCTTCAAAACTTGTAAGCTTTTTTTGTTTGAGTAGGACAAAAACCATCTTTCCCGTGAGGAAGCCTCATCATCAAGTGCCCTTCAGACTAGGAGTCTCAAAGCATATTTCATTGGACTAATTTTAATAACATCAATTTATTTGGTGTTAATTCTTTGCCAGAATTCTAACTCGGGCATGTAGCTGAGTTCATTCCTTTTAAGTAGTTTTAAGTAGTCACTTAAGCCAATGCTAAAGATAACTTTATCTGCACCTGACTGCTTTCACTTTACTGGGCGGTCGCCAATGTTCCTGTACAGCGAACTGTATAAGGGAGTTAATCAGATAAGTAACCTTTTTTTAAACACACTCATTCACCTTGAGGTTAGATTTCAGGTGACTGCCATCTGATTTGCTGTGCAGATTGCATAAGTGTTTATGCTGACAAGGGAATGCAAGAAGAACAGGGTAATTTTCAGTTGCAGTAATAGTTTAGGAGCGTGACTGCATAACATTGGTGTTAATTTTAAAACACTCAAAATCTGTTTCCTCAGGAAAAAAATACTTAGTCACCCTGAAATAATAAGAAAATTTTGAGTATCTTCTGCCCAAGATTGAAGGGACTTTTCTCCTCCAAATTGATTCACCAGCAAAAGTGCATGCTTGCTGAAACTCCTTCTTAGGGTTCTGAAAAAGCAAAACCAGAATGTCATAATAGCAGTATTAAAAAGAAATTAACCATGGCACATATTTCTGAACCGTTGCTTCTGACCAAAGCTTCTGTTGATACTGCATCATTTGAATCACTATACAAGCACATTACAGCTGTTATCTTCTAAATATGTATATATTTGCATATGAGCTTTCCTAATAAAAGGAATGCAATGACTTGTACATAAAGTTAACTTACTGAAGTCTGCTGGATGATGTTTTTTATGGGCAGACTAATTAACGATTCCTATATAATGGAAAGAAAACTTAATTATTTTAAAAAAACAACAATATTACTCAAACCCCATTATTTTTAAAGGAAATTAGTATACATTACTACTTAGTTGGAAATTCTAAAAATTAGCTTCTGTTGTAGAATACAGAAATCACCAAACCCCTTTTTTTTTCCTGAAGAGTAGCCTTTGAAGTGTACATATGTAATATGTACGCTGGTGATTTTGTGTTTTAAGTAATCCTCCAGGTTATGCAAGTATTGTTCACCATATATTTCCAAGTGTGTCTGTCGATTGACATTGAATGGGGGTTATATACTGTTATTAGTAGTGTTGTACATACAATCTGTATTCTCTGGATAAATTACTAAAGGAAATTTGTGTGTTCGTATGGATTTTTTAATTGCTTTTTTTCCCCACTGTCTTTTAAGGTCAGATGTATCTTAAATCCAGGATTCTCTATCACTTAATGGTGGTTGTAAAATAACCTCTTTAAAATACTTCTGGAAAAGAACTGCATGTCTCTTTCCCAGGGTGAAAGTCAGTATGCCTTTATTTTCTGATTGTACTGTTCGAGCACGATTGTGTACTCCTGCAGGTTTCCTGCCATTAAAAGTTTATTTGCAAGAGAAGATTTGAAGTCTGAAATGCTTTCATGACTTTTACTACTGTTATATTCTCTTGCAAGTCTTACAGCTGCATTGTTGTTGGGATAACCTGTCTGTAAAAACTAAAAGGACATCGGGTTAATACCATAGAGGTATTTTTGTGTATCTGTATCCATGCTGCCTTTGAGATGTGCCGAAATTGACAATGACAGGATGAAAAACAAGTTGCTTATGTCCCGGGTTTGCCTACAGTTTTGGGGAATGGGAAGGCAAAGGTGGGGAATAACTTAAGTCTTGCACACCGAATGAGAGAGGACGTCTCAGACTGTGTGAGTGCGCGCCGAGTATGCAATATTAGTGACCAACGTGTAACTTAACTCCAACCCTAAATTGGAGTAGTGCATCATCCTGGCTCCTGCCTCGTGGTTAGTTTTTTGCAAATGAAAGTTAGGAATGTCTGTGGTGATAATCAAGGGTTATCAGAACCAATTCCCACTGCATTTTCCCTATTTCACTGGGATCTTTTTTGCCTTTTTTTATGATTCTGATTGAAAGAATGCTGATTTTCACAAGTTTTGTATCATGTCTTCAGTACGAGGAAATCCAGAGGGCTGTTGGCTTTGCAGCACCGTACTTCTACGCGAGGGTGGTGTTTGTGTCAGGGTCTGCCCAAATGGCGTGGTTTTGTGCACAGGCATATCTTTCCAAATGACCTGTCTAAGCGATTTACTGACAGCTGTCTGTATTCTGGCCTACAACTGCTTCCCTCCCTGCTTAGGAAAGTGGCTTTCTAAATTACAGGCAACTGCTCTGAGTTCGGTCCTGGCTTCCATTAGAGCTGCTCAGTTTCTGAAGCATTCAGCCAGTCCAAGCAGATGATTACAGCCTACCATGTTGCTCTGTGGGCAGCACATGCTAACGGAAAGATAGGCATACGTATCACCATGAAGGAGATAAAGCGAGGGAATCGGAGTCATCTTTTATTTTCTGTTTGCTTGCCCCAGCCCAGGAGTGACAGGTTGTCTTTATTTCTCTGCACAAGCCTTGCTAACCGCCAGTGTTTAGACCAACCTCGTAAAAAAGCATGTGAGCTTTTCCCAAAGTTTCAGTGAAGGCTGCAAAGTGACAAAAATGTTACTCCTTCTGGTTTGCAAAGTCAGCGCCAGCTTGCTTTCCTTTTCCATTGCTGTTTTCACCCTGCAACAATACTGTATGTTTGAGTAAACTTTCATTTGCTAGGTGTTCAGGATCGATACCATTTTTTGAATTCAGAGCACAGCAAATGAATGGGATCCTTCAAAAACAGTTGAGCATGATAAAGAGTTTATAGATTACCGTATTGCTAGGGAAAAAGAAGTCGTCGGTGATTGTCCAGATAAGCAAATGTCTAGTTTCATTGGCCATTAGGTAATTACGATCGTTAACTGTTCATCCTGTTGTCTGTGGAGCTGCCTTTGTTGTCCAGTATCTGTAGAGTGATCGAACACATCCTTCACAGTTGATATGTTCACTTGCTTACCCAGCATTTATATAGCCCATCTAGCCTTGTCAAAATATTTAGTCAAAATCAGGAGCATGTAATTCACTGATGAGTTTATCTTGAACTAAGAAGCAATACACAGTCTGTTCATGGGCTAAAAGTGTTAACTCGCAGGAGAGCACGCAATCTCCCCTAAAAATGCAACACAAATCAGGTTCTAGTGTAGCTGAATTCTGCAAAATGCTCATCTGGGTGGGATATGTTCCCCTGAATTGCACAAGTATCCTAGAGTTACCAATGGTTTGTAATACGCATATGTGACCTTAGATAAGGACCAAGTTGTACCATGGAGCGATAACTTTAATACTTTGCCTTATTCCCACGCTTTCTATTCTGAGAAGCGCCTTTGCTTTCTTCCCAGCAAGTTTATATGTTCTTCACCAATACATCACGCTACAAAGAGGATGGAGGTTTGCATCTGCCTCCCAAGATTGCAGAGGGTACCGACTTTAATTTGCTCTTTGATATGCTGCAAAATGACATAATGAAGGATTTGGGGTTTTTTTTTCATTATCCGAGGTTATATAATCGGTGTTTGCCTCAGTGTAGCAAAGTGTTTAAATAGGTGCTCAGCTCTATGCACTGTGGTGTTTTGATGGATTTAAGCCTTGCTCAATTTCTGTACTTTTAGCACTGAAGCTCTTACAATTTGTAAAATAAATACATATGTTGAATATAATATGTATTACTTACAATAGGGGAAAAAAAATCTCTATTAACTGGCAACACAAAGCTATCTTCAGTGAAAGTAGTTGAAATATCTTCGTGGATTTAAATACAAATAGTCCTGGGTGACAATCCCTGTATCTGACAAGGCTGTATATAAAAGGCTCCTCTGGCAAGCTGCCAGCGCCTGAATATTGCTGAGGCTTCTGCTCTTATCTTAGCCAGGAGAAAAAATGTGATGGGAAAGTGTTTGGGAAGGAAGAGAGAGAGTTTAGGAGTGGTCTGAGGGTGATAGAATAAAATTTAAATAGCGATGCTTGTGTCAGGAAAGCATATCGAGTCACTGAATAATCTTTTAAGAGAGGAGAAAACTCCATTGGTTAGGCCGTTTAACTCAAAAAAAAAAAAAATCAAGAAATAATTTAACTTTTGTTAGAATCTAGGCTATTTCTCTCTTATGCAAGACATAGAGGATACTTCAAATGGTCTTTAAATTCCCTAAAAATTTAAATTACCTACAACACTGCATTCATCTTAGTATAAAAGTGTAGTGAGTTTCTTACTTCTTTTCTCAAGTGCTGGCAGCTGATACAAATAATATTTTTTTCCCTTGATTTTCCAATTTTACTTCTGAAGTTACCAACCTAAGACTCTTGGAAGCTGAAAATTCACTGTTTGCAGCAGAAAAGAAGCAGCCGCAGTAGCTGTGTTTCTCACATAGTACCAAGCTGATGCGCCTGTCTTCTACCCAGAAAAGGCTGCTCTGAAGAAAAAGGGTATTTTGGAGTCTCTATCAATCAGGCTGTAGCAATGCGAGTGGAGATGCAGTTAATAATCCAGCGAGAACCGCAGCTCGTTTCCTATGAGTCCACGAAGAGCTGGGAAGCGCAGCTTTGTCCTGGTGACCTGGGCTGCATACAAATCACCTTCTCCATGTGAAAATCGCTGCTCGTCCCTTGGGCCATCTCACCACTGATGCTTCCAAGCTCCAGCTCATTGTCTTCTCCCTTCCGTTGTCTTAGGGGACAGAAGGAAGCGTGGTGAGACATAGATTAAGTGCCCAGAAAGTTTAATTAATTAGTCCAGTGCCTGTAATTGATGAGAATCGTATTATTTAAGCAGATGGGGATCGGAGGATGTCGGGTCGTAGAGAGCATAATACAAAGCAGGAGTGCTTGGTGGTCACTTATTTCTTTCCCTTACTGGAAGGAGGAACAAATTTTGCTCAGATGCATATAACTGAGCAAATTCTTAAAAAGAATATGCGGCAGTATGCTGTTATAAATAATAATGTGTGGCTTTTGTATATTCACCGTCTGTCATTAATTTTTAAAATGCTTTATAAAAGTGGGAAACGGAGGCACAAGAGAGGTGATACAACTTGTGCAGAGTTGCTCACTAGGTCACCATCAGATGAAGAATAGTGCGGGTCTTGTTTAATCTCTGCTGGCTGTAACAGGAAAGCTAATGGTGAGCTGCTGTTAACACATGTAGAGCTAAGGTATCAGCCTAATATGACCAAGCTACAAAAATTTAGTGATTTACTGCTTGAAGCTGTTACAATTAGGTGAGTTCTTAGCTTGATTATTACAGACTACTTTTACCTTGTGGTTTTTTACACTGTTGAGCCTTGCCTCCTTAGGAAACAATGAAACGTTGGTGCTGTCGACAAGTTTCTTTGTTGTTTTGCTTTCTGAAGAGTCAAAAAGTGCTCTGTAATTTTGGGCCTCCTTAGCTGATGACTCAGTCAGAGACCAAGGATGTAGGTAATGAGAACTAAAAGTGATTAACATCTGGCAGGCCACTAAGGCTAGAAAAAACGCTGGCATTTTCACAACGAATCCATTTATTTTATATGAATTTACCGAGAAAAGCTCACCTGCGGGACACTTAGCCATGTTTCTGTATTAATGAACTAAGCCTAAACCACGTTGTCTTTATCTTCATTTTTTTAGTATATAACTGGAACACTTGACATTTTGTTCATCAGACATAAAGAAATGCTGTCAAGTCTCAACCTCCTTCGGGTGGCCTCCCTGGCTTAGGCTAGAAGGTCCAAGCTGGCTGTGTGCAGTCATTCTGAGTCCAGATAACCTTAATTTAGTCTTACGGAAAAACCCGTTCTGCTCCTGGGACCGCTTAGGGCTCTACAGCAGGTAAGTGATTTTTGCGTGATGGGGGACTTGAATCAAGAAGACCCTGCCGACCAGAGCCTGCTGGGCTCCGGGATAGCTCTTGTGCATCTGACATTGTTTCAGGTTGCTTACGCTTTTCGTGACCCATTATTTGTGTGTTTGGGTTTTTTTCTTTGTCTGTGGTATCTCAGCCCTCCCACTTTTATGGGTAATGGAGAATTGATCGTAGGTTAGTCTGAAGTAAACAGCAATGTTGCTGCTGTAACTACAAGCAGAATTTGGCCTTTGGACTTTCTGGACCTCTTTCACATATTTCCAAGTCCAGGTCTTTGTCCTTAATAAAAATAAGAAGTATTCTTGGAAGTAATCTTATGACAACTGTGGAAACGCAGTAATCGCAGCGTCAGACACTTCATACATAACTGGCTCATTTTTTACATCTCTGTTCTGTATGCCGAAGGAAATGAAGCGTATACCGTTTTCTTGAGTACATACATATGTACATACGTGAGTGTCAGTGTGTGTCTGTCCACTTTGCGCATAATAACTTTCGGTCCTGTTGGCTAGTTTCATCCACCTTTGAAAAAAAAGATCTAAAAAAATACCAAATTGATCTAATTAAGTTTAATGAATGTAGCTGCTGAGCAGGGCTGAGAAAACATATTTGTGCTCTCTCTGAGCTGCATTGTTAGCAGAGATTTCACTGGAGAACGTGTATGAGAACAGAGTGCATTAATAAGCACACAAACTCGAAGCAAATATTCAGCTAAAATTTACACCTTAGTAGATAAATTTTGTGTAAAAAAAAGAGGTTTTGGTAGTTTCTTCCTCATGGAATGATTGATTCTGTTAAACACCTTGGATGCAATAAAAACGATACTCTGCTAGAGCATCACAGTTACGACCGACGAATAAACCTCAAAAATGTTATTTTATTCTGGTAAGAGGCAAGTCTGTCCTGCCTGTTCCTATTAACCAGAGTAATCCAACTAAAAGACACATTTCCAGATTAGTTTGCGGTGGAGTCTCTGGCCTGCAAAGGAAAACTTCAGTTCCTGGCACTAACCCAATCTTCATCTTCCTCGGTTTTGTGCAAAGCTTAGGACATTTATTCTTACTAGGTAGGATTATGCAGAGATGATGCTACTTGCCTTCAGGTGGTTCTTGTTTAGGAAGGCACGAAAAAAAGAAGGAAAATTGTTCTAGCTCTCCTGTACTGTTCAGCATAATTGTTTTCAAGTAATTGAGGTTTGTGCCGCTGTGAAGAACAATAGGAAATCGCAAAAGTGAGAAAACGTTCATCAATGATCACAGGGAAGAAAAATTTTTCTCTCTACTTGGGTGGAAAATAACAGCACTTGCAGTTCTGGAAATAGGTGTTGTGGTTCAACGCACACCATCCGTCCTCCTTGTCTTCACCTCAGCAAACTACCAGCTGTTTCTGAAAAGCAAACTATAAAAATACGATTTTCTGGGAGAGAGCGGAATAAGGAGGAGCCCTTCCCTCCTCTTCATCAAGCTGTCTGTCCCCGGGGTGCCAGCTCGCTTTGCAAAATCAGAAAGCGTGCAAGATGAAGCGTGGAAAACAAGTGCCTGCGGCAAAAACGAAGCCCTGCGAGATGGAGAGCCGGGAGCCGAAGCTCATCCTGAAGGGGCTGTGGTGCGATTCGCCAGCAGTCGCCCTGCAGACAGTTTTATGGATCGGATTTTTTTTTTTTTTTTTTTCCTGCTACTTTCTCGCTGCGACACGCAGCCACAATCGTATGCGTGGCTTTTAAGCTCCAGCTGCGCCCCGGAGATGCTTGCTTTTCTACTAATCCGGCCTAAGGACTTTTAAAGAGACACAATTTACCGCTTTTCTTGGAAATCTGCAGAGGGGGGAAAAAACCCCAAAAAAGTTATAATCGCCGTTAGGTACGAAATAGCTGCCCAGGCCCAGGCTGCCGAAATCGGCGCTGGCGGCTTTCGGGAGGAGGCGGTTGCTCTGCTCGGCCACGAATTAACGTCGGGGAGCCAAACCCCCCTCGGAGCGGGTTTGCGACTGTGGTTTTAGGGCGCGGATTTTATGATCTTATTGTTTGCGCAGAAGCGTGGTTGACTCCGGCCTTACGCCGCCCCGCGCGTAACCGGCGCCGCTTTCAAGTCAGAAAGCTGGAAACGGCCAAATGACGTCAAGGGCTGATGTCAACCCAGCCAGATTTCTTCCCGGGAGCCGCCGCCGGCCGGTAACGCCTGAAGTTTAGGGAAAAGTGGGACGCGCCGCAGCCCGGGCGGAGACAACGCGCGCGGGGTTTTTTGTCCCCTCTCGCCGCCCGTAGCCGGCCCGCCGGGCCATGGCGGGACGGCCGGCGGCGCTTCCCACCGCCTCGATATCACCGACAGGACTACAACTCCCAGGTGTGCCTTGCGCGGCCGCGCATGCGCGACGCCACCTTGCCCCCTTTTTGCCGCGCCATCTTGGCACCCGCTTCTTCCATCTCCTCACTGGTAGAGGGTGGTGGCTGCGGACTACAACTCCCGGCGTGCTCCGCGGCGCCCGCGCATGGGCACTGTGTGCCGCCGCCATCTTGGCCCGGGGAAACGCTGCCGTCGCCGCCGCCAGCGCCGCCGCTAAACAAACCCGAGAGCGGCACCGGTGGAGGGGGGGGGGGGGAGGGGAGGGAAAAGAGGGGGCCGTGCCGCCGAGGAGCCTTTCGATGTGCCAGGCACGGCCGGGCAGGTGGGTCCCGTTCGCCGGCAGCGCTCCTCCGCGTCTCCTCGCTTCAGCCCGGGGCGCTCGCCCCTCAGGGAGAGGGGCAGCTCCCCTTCCCCGGACGGCGGGGACCCGCCGCCCGCCTCACGGGCCCGGGCCTTCGGGCAGCGCCCCGGTCACCGCCTAGCAGGCCGCCGGCGCTGCTCCTCCGCCCGGCGTGAGGAAACGGTGGCAGCCGCCCGCTCCTTCCTTCCTTCCCTCCTGCCGGCGGGGACCCCTGGGGGCGGCCGCCCCCGAACCCGGCGGGGACCAAAGGCCGCAGAAGGCGGCGAGGACCCCGGGAAGGTCGGACGGAGAGGCCCTGGGTGGCGGCTGCCTCCAGGCGCCCTTGTAGGAGATCCTCCCTCCCTTCCCTCCGGCCCCGCGCTGGAAGGTGAGACGGCGCCGGGGCTTTTGTTCCCGGTGTCGTGTCGTGTGTCGTCCCCCCCCCAAATCGTTCCCTGCCCGGGGAACGCGGCGCGGCCGCGGGCTGGCCCAAGCCGGCTCGCCCCGGTCGCCTCCGGCTCCTCTCCCCCCCCCCCCCCTTTATCCTCGTCGCAACGGGGAGATGAGCCCTCCTTCTCCGCCCGCCGCCCCCGGCCTTTTGCCGCGATGCGATCGGGCGAGGGGGTGTTCCCGTGTGTGGGTTTGTGGGGGGGGGTGGGT
>JAVJGG010000039.1:16892282-16914979 GCA_035590195.1 Aviceda cuculoides
AAGCAGCGTTCTAGCAAATTCGTTGAACAATCTATGAGAACTACGTTAAGCCATACTATAGGCAAAGCTGGCCAGAGCTCTAAGCACTGCGCTGGCCTGACCCGTCAGCCTCAGTTTCCCCAATGCTGAGGTTCAAACGATGCCAGCTCATTCTCAGCAGGAGCCTGAGCTGCCCGGGAAGACTGCACAGAGAAGTGGATGTTCCTGTTTTTCCAAAACAACCTTTTAATTATGCTCCTTACTATAATAGCAGCCTTTTCCCAACACTTCAGCAGTCAGGGCTATTAATTTAGGACCCAAGGTCTAACAATGGTAGTATGAAAACCACCATCTTTTGGTAGACCCTGTCCCTTCTTACACTGATACAGAATTTTTCAAGGAAAAACTACCCGTTCAGCCAGTGCTCCTTGTTCGCAGCACAGCAAATCCTCACTAACTTAACGGTTTGAACAGACAATTTTCTGTCTGGTCATAAAGCACACCTTGTGCGACAGGGAG
Source organism: Aviceda cuculoides (assembly GCA_035590195.1). NCBI lineage: Eukaryota > Metazoa > Chordata > Aves > Accipitriformes > Accipitridae > Aviceda > Aviceda cuculoides. The sequence continues at coordinate 16,892,781 of JAVJGG010000039.1, forward strand.
AGTTCACGTGCAGTTACTCATCAAAAAATCCAGCTCAGGTGCACAGCAGCAAAACGTAGTTATAAAACAGCCATATACAAGGCTATAAGCTTGGAAAGACAGCCATGCCACATCCCTTCTGTATTCTTATGGCGGGAATGCTATTTACCCTAAACCGCAACAGCTCCTGCAGAACTGAGGCCCATCCGAGTGCTCCAAGTCTCTTTTTTGTTCTGCCGCCGCGCGGGGGATGCCCTGCTGTAAGCGGGACTCACCAGCCCCGAGGGATACATACCCACTTTTAACTCTGGCTTTGGGAAAAATAAAGCTAGCCGGTAGAAGATACAGCTGTGTTCTCCCTAAGGTTTGGCAATCCATCCATTTCTTGCTCTCGGAGCAGACGACAAAACGATTAAGGCTGGATCTGGATCACGTCTTTGCGGGCAACGCACCCTACTCGAGTCCCGGCTGGGCTAGGCTGGACCTGGGCGGCGGATGCCGGCAGGAATCCCGCACATCCCGAAGCTGCACCTCCTCCAGCCGATTCAGCTGGCACAAGACAACATCAGCCAGCTCTCGACACGGAAAAGCTGTGTTGGCTCAAACTGAAGGAGAACTGGTCACGGCTTTTCCTTGCTGTTGTTCCCATGCAAGCCCGTACAGCCACAAAGATTCTTGTTTTGGAAACCTGGCTGCTTACGGTCCCTTCTTTCAGGAATTTTACGACAAATGCCCAGCTACTCCAGCAACGCGTTCAGCAGAGGCACCGTCCAGCTCCTCGTATTTTACCCTGACAGAAGCTACTCGGCATATCTGTCTCCTCCAGAGACGAGAGTTACTCTTTGCCTGCCCAAGGAAGGGTGAGCTGAGATAGAAGAACAAGCAGATGGACAAAAAGGAAACAATGACAGCCAGAAACACAGGCATTTCTTTTTCAGGGATTTCCCACCCAGGCCCTGTAACAATGTTCAGCGCTCAGAGAGGCACGTATACATCTGTGTGCGAAGGGAAAGAGCCCTTTCAGAGAGCTGGGGAGAACCTCGCCAGCACCTGCAGCACCTCTATTTGCAGAGTTTTATTTCATGTGGGTGCAATTCCCTAACCTTAAATCTTAGGGAGAAGGTGTAGGGAGAATTCCTACTCATTGCATTAATTCCAGATCAGAGGCTGGGAAAAAAAAACTAAAACAAAACTCAAAACCCTCTTTTTTTTTTTTTTTTTTTCCTTTCCGTTGGACGAAAGGCTAGAAGGTTTTATGGGGACTGGTGCCATTGTTAGGTTTTTAGAAATCACCCTTCAAAAATACCTGTTTCGTCGAACAGGAATGCTCCAGCTGCAGAGATCTGAGGCCTCACAGTGATGCGATCACATTTTGAGACCGATCTGAATGGTTATTATCAGCTCTTTCTCCCCAGCATATGTTTTTGTAATAATTTGGAGAAAACACAGGTTTCATTTCTGCGACTTCCAAAAGCTCCTGCTCTCATACTTCAGCGTGGGACTGCGCAGAAAGCAAGGGCCGAGCAGCGAGTCCGCCTGCGGCTGCTCCAGCCCCAGCGCATTGCTGGAGATACCGCTCCGTTAGCGGCTTCCGAAAGTGTCGTGATAAAAGCCCATCTGTCACCATCAGCTCAGTCCACCCCGTCTCCTAGTCTCTCCTTCAGAAACACCTTTCCTCTGACAGTTGCTGGGGAAAAGAGTTTCTGGTTAAATTGGGTAATTTAACTTATCCCCCCTCAATTCAGCCCTCTGTCCCAGCTCTCACACGCTCCCGCGGGTGCCAGACAATTTCACCAAGATTCAGCCCAGCTCTCATCACTCCAGGCCTCAGCCGTTGCAATGTTTTTCCCTGGCTTGCCCAAATCCCATTTTTCCTGCTACACCACCTGGAAGGCTGCTGCAAACACCTTTGTCCCGCGCCATCACGTTAGCCCCATCGGCTTTCCCGGGCAATTCCTCCGCTGACCCTCTCCTCACCTGCCCGTCTGCTCCGTGCCCCTTCCCGAGCCCCTGAGCCCCAGCTGCGATGGGGAGCAGCCGCTTGGTCTTCCATGCCCAAACTCCAACGGGCAAAACGGGACAGAAGGGCTTTAGGTTTTTTTTAGGGTGGTGCCGAGAACTGGAAAAACAGAGCTGGCTAAACGTAGTTTGGAGTCAAGCTGATGTTGAAGGGAATTGCTCACCTCTGGAATAAGCGTAGCGACATCAAAGTACTTGTGCAGGAGAGTAATTAAGCTCTGGTTGGTTTTTCATGAACAGGGTTTTTAGGAGGACTTCATGTGCACGAGGCAGCGCCAGCCGGGATCCGGGGCTGCCGGCCAGCGCGGGCTCTTTCCAAGCTGGTCCCGGAGGAGCAGAGCCCCCGCAGCCCGGCAGAAATCCTGGCCCCGCTGAAGGCAGTTAAACCTGCACCGATTCCGGCAGGACCAGGACTTCACGTCACCTGCTGTGTCAACGCGAACGAGGGAAGGGACTCTCTGCTCTCCCACTCTCCCTTTTCCTCTGCGTCACTCAGACCTGCCTTATTTATCGTTACAGCCCCCGGTTTTGGAAGGGAACACGCACGCAGGTGCACACACGCCCTTTCTCCAGGCCACAGCGTTGTTTTCCAGCTTAGCAGGTTATCCCCAGACATGCCAAGATTTAAGGAGCAAACCCCGATCCCAGCAGCGCGGTCGCTGCCGTCGCCGTCTCCTCCCGCCGTGGCTGCAGGGGAACAGGGGGGGACGGGGACACCGCGGCCCCTCCGCCTGCCAAGAGCCCTCACGCCGACAGCCTGACCTTTAAAAAAATCGCTGTCCTTGCTAAAAACCACCTTACAAAGTGACATCGCTTCTCCTTCCTAACATGAAGGGTTACAGAGGTGTTTTAAATGCTAATTTGGCACTTTCGGAAATACCGAGGCCGTCTCCCATCGCTTACATTTACTGCTTTTGTCCCATCCGCCTGGGTAGCCAGCTCGGAGTAAAACCCTTTCCAGCTCTTCAGATGATTTTCACTATCACTCACTGGGGCTATTAAGATTCTCAATGCACGTATCTGGTTTCCAATAGTACAAGCCGCTTCTTAAAGGTTATAGTTTGTTTTAAATAGCACAGCCATCTGTCCTCCGGTGGCTGATGGGAGCTGAAGAAATCAAAGCAGCCAAACCAGAATTTTTCAAACTGTCAGTTTTTCATTACAAACATTTTGGCTTGAATCAGACCCATGTCCTAAAAAAATAAATAATAATAATTAAGTCTATGTATTTTTTCTTGTGTATTATACAAACACTGTGAGTCTTGCTTTAACAGTTTCAATGCGTTGTTGGAATTTCATCAATGCAAATATCTGGCCTGAACTTCACCAGCTCCAGGAACTTTACAAACCACAGAATAATCCTCACCTGTGTGCTTCTAGGCTTTGAACTAAAAAATCCTCACTTATTACAGGTAGCCACGACACACAGAACCAATCCACAGCATTAAAAAAACCTCTTCATGCACATGTGGAAGTCGGGCACATGAACCTGCTTTTTTTTTTTACCCAGTTCCTAAATGTCAGCTAAAGCTCTGAGTTCAACTCTCCTACAAAGGTAAATTGATTTATTCACCTAATTCATAAGACTTACTTTCTTAATTTGACATTATTTTTGAGGGAAACAGGTTCAGAGCACGTAGGCCAGCTACGTGCAGCAGCTATTACCAGCAGAATTGCTAATACCTTGCTAGAAAAATAAAACTATACAAGAAGCAACCAGTATTTCCTTAGGCAAATGCTGCTCCACATCAGAGAACCAAGTACGGCCTTGCTGGCATCATCGACCCCCCAGGCAAAATGCCGATGGTCCCCCTAGTACAGCCTTGGAAAAGCCCACATTATAAACTATTGCCTAGGAGCATCCAAGGAGACAAGACGGACAACAAATATATATTAATCAGAACAACATACCAAAGTTTATTGATTACTTCAAACAAAAGTTTCTGTAATGAAAAAAGAGCAAGTTGCATTCATAAAAGGTAACATTCACATTCAATTTCCTTTATATAAAGCAACGTAAATGTATAAAATTGCATTTAAGTGAAAAAAATGTAAGGTTGCAGTCCTTTTTTTTTTTTTTTTAACAAGCTGAAAATGTATCTTCTCATTGCCTGTATATAATTTACACTTTTTATATACTACATGTTTTTTAAAAAAAATCCGTAGCTGGGAAATTGGATAAATGGTGCAGTACTAGGTAAGTTTTTCAACTGTGTGTATACAAATTCAGTTTTAAGCTTTTATGCAATTCCAAGTAATTTATAATATTCTCATAACGATTAGGATTAGTTTTTGAAAAGTAGCTATGACTACACCAAGTTCCTCCATTATAACGTAACAGTTTTAGAGGGAATCTTAATTACTTTTCTTATCTTTCAGTGTCACTAGCCAGTGATTAAACTTCAATGAATTATTACCAAAAAACCCCAGCCTTTTTTCCTTCAAGTTTTCCCACCGATAAGCCTGTACTGACCTTTTAGCTCACTAACGAGCACTGTAACAGTGCAGCGTGTATTATGGTACATGAACAACAAGCACAGCATCACTGTCGGATTACTGCCACTTCAGCATCCTGCTGGCTTACACCTTACAGCTACTATCACCGCTTTTTCTTCCCTTCTCTAACCCCAGAAGGGGTCTCCCGTTTCCCCTGATTTCACCACTCATCCACAGCAATAGGAATTTCACTTCTGGCATTGCTGGATGATGTGGATCAGCTCTTCTGCAGGTCGAGGGCGGCCAGGCTGTCCTGGCATCCCCAGCACTACACCAGTGCACTAGCTGAAGATCCAAGCTCAAGAAAACCTGCATTTTCCCCAAAGAACTGCTATTCAAGACACGTCACGTTAACTCCAACCCGCTTTTCAGCATGCGTGCCTTGGGTTTGAACGTACAGCTATTGCAATGGCTTGCTCCATCCTGAGACAGGACACTTGGAAATGGGAAGAGAAAAATTTGGTTCTTAGAAGGCTCCGTCTTAAAACAGACTGCAGAAATTAGCCCGTTTAAGTGGCTTTATTCAGACAGTTCACACACACATGGCAAGCTTTGCTCTGTTCCCACTAATGCCACCAGCAAAACCTCCAGCTGAATTTCACGGGAACAGACTTTGATCGTAAGAGTAGAGTAGGACACAAAACAAACCAAGAAGCAAGGTGTCAGGCTTGGGACCATTTGGGCTCGGAATGGTTTTGAATCACAGGAATTAGGCATTTCAGCGCCCGCATTCTAAAGGTTATGTAAACACAAGTCAGCAACTGTATATTTAAGGAGAAAGGTTAGATTTGGCATATAGAGCATATCTTCATTGTATTCATCGCATACTCGATCTGTAGGCACCACATTTTAGCAAGAAAAGTTGAGAATGGGACAAAGTCTGCAAGTTGAATTCTAGGTCCGTGAAATGAACTAGGAAAAAGGAAAAAAAAAAAAAGAAGAAGGAGGAAAAAAAAAGCTTTGCCCATGGGACACATGCTGGAAGTGCAGCTCCTTACTTGCATGCAGCAAGGAGTCGAGCCGCGGTTGCTAACACGGTGCTAACACACACCACTTGCGTTGAGGCCAGTGCAGCATATATAATACAGTGGTCCTGTCCATACGTCCCCTCCCATGCTGGGTGATATAAGAGCAGCCACCGGCCGTAGGGACTGCACGCACCCCTTTCCCACTTGGGTAAGGCTCATCGCAAAGTCCTTAATGATGCACGCTAGAATTTGCCTGCAGCTGATCCGCGTCCTGCTTCCATCGTAGTCGAAGACAGACCTCAGGGGTGGCAGCCAGAGAGCAAGAATCGGTTCTTCTGAAAATTAATAGTCCGCCGTTAGCAAAATTTGATGAAGGGAATGTTCCATCTAGTCCCAAGTTGTTGTTTCTTTGCCTGTAAGTGACATAAAGCCTGAGCAAGCGGGAGCCAAACACAGCCGCAGCGTAGAGCTCGTTACTTCTGAAATGAGACTTAAATGCTTCTCACAGTAGTTCTTCTGCACCACTCTGCAGAGCACCGGGGCCAGGGGCCGGCAGCACGAGGGGGGACCTTCACACCAGACAGCGGTGGCACACAGGGTGCTCCGTCACTGCTTATGACTTAATGCAACAAAAAAAGCTGCTTTTTCCACATATGAAGTAACAGAGAAAAAAAAATAAAATACTGAGAGTCAGGCATCTCACCTCTGCTGTGTGCAACCTAAAGAGACAAGTTCCCACGACCATGGTACAGGTAGATTTAAAAAGAACATGCCAATTTAAAAACCAAATAAAGTGTAAAATGAAATCAGGTTCATGTATTCCTTTTATTTTTAAACCAGCTTCTTTTTTCTTAGTGCAAATAACTCAAGATGCAGTTTTATATACCTGCAAAGTTTACAGGCACAGCCTGTGTCCCTGGGATCATCCAAGGACCACACTGTCCCTCAGGCCTTTAAAGTGTTGAAGCAACTGCACAGTGCAGCAACGTAAGCACAACCACAGGAACCTGGGCAGAACGGCTGAAAGACTGGCACGGTCCAACTTTTGAGATTCTTTCCTCCCCCACAAAAGCTTCCTTCCATCGCCGACAGCCACAACACGAGGGAAAACGACCTTCTCTTCACGCTCCATCAGGAATAAACCCACCAGCAAACCGGCTGCGGGAGGATGCTCAGGCGCTTCCCAGCACTGCGGGTCTCCGCACGGACACCACGGCTGCGGAAGGAGCGCAGACCGCTTCCAGCCGTACCCAGAGGAGGGATACACAACTGATGGCTTTGCACTGTCGGCGAAGATTTCTCCCCAGTTTTCAAGTATTTCTGCCGCACGCGTCTGGCAACCCAACGCTGGGAGGGGGCAGCCCCCCGCCGAGGGGTCGCAGCCCCGGCACCAGCCGAGATGCTCGCAGGGCTGCATCCAGCTTCTGCGTTGAGAGGAGCAGGCTTTCCTTCCCCGGTGCCTTTGGGGAGCTGGAAGGGGCTGGTTTGGGGTTTAAAGTCTGTGCTACTTCTTTGGTCAGGCAGAGCAAGAGACTTCAGCAGCTCTCTGCTGCTCTCGGACAGATCTGCAGCGGGCAGAGGAAGCCCCTGTGTGAAACGGGGCTGGCATTGCTCTCTCACACTTCAATTCATGCTGTTTTGAATGAATTCCTAAAGATGCTTTCTCAGCCTCCAACGACGTCGAATTCTGCAGAATTTTTTTGGGGGGGAGGGGTGGGGAAGCCACAAGCCCAAAGACAAACAGGTACCGTAGGGCCAGTGCCCTGGCTACTGCTTTATCAGCATGGCTGCTTACTGTACTTGGCAATATTAAAAAGAACTGTTAGGTTAAAACCATGGTTTTTTCCTACAGCGTGACAATACGCAGTGTTTGTATGGAGTACTTTAAAGTATCCTGAGAGGATATGTTTCTGCCAGATTAGTAACAGCATCTTCAGTCTTCACATAACCATTCTCTATACGTTTGTATGAGACTAATATAGGCAGATCAAAGGGGTCAGTCTGCAAAAATCAGAAGGAAAATGCACATGTATTGCAATTATTACATTCCCAAACTCAGAAAGCTTTTTCTCTGTTATTTTTAGAAAAAATACTTAACATTTTATAGAAGAAGAATGATTAGACCACGATAAAAGTGCCAAATTTCATTCACAACCAAGGAACAAATAATAAGATGATAAACTAATTTGCACAATCTGCAAAATGCTGTATAAAGTCTACAAGTGGCATCTGCTTCGCTGTTCCCTGCGGCTTCCATTCTGCCCCAGTCCAGCCGCTTCCTGCACCAGTCTGCACCAGTATATGGTAGTGGAGAGCACCACCTAACGTCTGCAAGGAAGGAACAGCCGCTCGGCTTGCCAGCAACGCCCAGGCAAGCAGAAACCCGGATTTATGCCAGATACATTTGGAGCTCTGGCAAGCCAGGCTGTTGGACCTGCCATTCCGATTAAACCGATTTCTTTAGAAGCAGGTGTGTGTACAAAGGTAGGAGAGATTTGCAGAGAAGTTACAGCTTTGTTTTTGCAGCAGACACCACACAGCTATCTAACATCTTACTAAAAGTGAAATTGTGAATTTAATTAGGCACTTTTACTTTTTTATTCTGATATCAGCTTACTATGATGTTTAAAATCAAGTAAACTTGTGCTAGGATGCTCTCTGTGTGCGTATATACATACAGACACAGAGACATGCCTGCTGTACTGTATGTTGACATACATAGACAAGTACACACATTTAGTTTAAATCTATGCAGATGAATTAAAATGTACTTATTTCTATCTGAGAGAAGAGCATGCACCCTAGAAAAAGGTATTTGGGTACAATTCAGATGCAACACTGGAATCATTTTAATAGCTGAGATCTGAATACTTCACTGTAAATACATCAGCGTTAGCTTTCATAACCACTGTTAGCACAATTCACTGACTGCGTTCTCAGATTAAATTTTCTGTTAACATTAGATTAAAATATCAGTTATACTGAAAGATCTGCTTACATACTGCAAAATATTTCAGTTTGAGAGAATCTGTACACACATGGGATTCTGAAGAGGTCGGATGGGACAACGTTCCCAAATTAAAATGCATCCCAAGCATTGCATCTCCATTCCACAAGGACAGGTGCCCCACACCGATAGTCAAGAGGATTACAAGAACCATAGTTTAATTGATTTGCAGAGGTTACATTTGGTTAATCGATGCCTTTTAAAACCATCCCAACTCCTTCGGACAGGGTACCTGTTACAACACATTAGACTCATCTGAGAATGTTCTTAAAAGAAGTGGTCTGACAGAAGGTCTGGCCGACAATGAATCAGGTGCCTTCCTGCTGCTCTGCAACAGCGAGGCAAAGAGACTTATAGCACACGCGACACTTGCCCCGTCTAATGGTCGAACAACTTAAGACACCCCCCACACACACACCTTTTTACAGCTAAGTCCTATTGTAAGGGATGTAGCAATACATACTCCCTAAATACCACGGCGATTAACACTGGCTGGGTTTTGCAGTGCAAGAGGCACGGAGGGTATTCAGAAACCAGCCCTGGTTCCTGAAATGGTTAACTTCGGGCTTGGGAGTTTATGCTACAGGTGCTTTCGAGGGAGGAGGAAGCCATCCTTGATCTCCACATAACTGGTATTTTTAAAATAGTGAGCAATAGTGGAGAACCGCAGTGAAACCAATCGCTTGGGATGTGTTTTCAAGGCACTTGGCTGTGGGGTAGCCCCGCCACCCCCGCAGTGGGCAAGTCCAAGACTATCCCTTGTTGCGAGGGTTGAGCGCAGTGGCTTACTCACTTGTACAAACAGCACCGGTAGCACGAACGCGTGGGATGGACTGGGCAAGAGGGGCACTTGGGGAGCTCCTCCGAGATCAAACAAGCCTAAGCTGTTTGCCAAGTCATCCAGAAGACAATTAAAATTGAGTCCACTTTCTCCCACGCTTTCGAGAAGTTTCTATCTGGTCCATAAACACGCAAAACTACAGCGGGGAAGGAGAGTGTAACCAGCATCGGCTGCGTCCACCTCACTTGGACGTCCCCAGCATGACCAGCTCACCCACCTGAGGTGTGGCAGGAGACCAAAGGGGAAGAGGCAGATGAAATATTTAAGCAAAAGATTTAAATTAGAGCAAGAGGGTGGGGGGGAAGCAGGGCTGTGCTGGGTCAGCAAATCTAAACAGGGGTTTTCAGGAGTTAGGAGGAAAAAAAGCAACAGAGCAAGCAACACATAGTGACTCAGAAAGGAAATCACCTTATTCACTCCAAGAAAAGCTGTGATTGCTGGAAGTTTGAGAAAGCATGAAGATAGTGGATGTTCCTGAGGAAGGAAGGCGCTTCGTTACCTAGTTCACAACAGCACAAGAGACAGAAAATTGCAGTACAAGAAAGAGAAAGGCAGAAACCAAGGAAAACACAAATGCGTCTTGCAGGTTAAAAAAAAAAGCCAAAAAAACCCCAAAAACCAACCAAAACACCAAACCAAACCAAAAAACACCGAAGCATTCCACACAGAAAATTTAATAAAGACTGAGCAGAGCTGAAAGGCTGAGTTATAGGGAACTTGGGGTGAAACCCGGTCCTGTTGAGGTCAAGGACAAACACCCATTGACCTGGCCTCAGTCCATCCTCCCCTTCCAGAGGGACCCTCAGCTCTCAAGTCGGAGGTTCAGGCACCTAAATATCATCTCTAATCTTGTTTTTAATTTAATGCTCCCCTTGGGAAACTGATGTTTGGGTTTTTTTTAATATTAAGGTCAGGATTCTCAGAAAGGGTCTTGATCTGAAATCATCTACCTGGTCTTAGATGCCTTTACAAATTAGGTGACTCACTTCAGTGTCTGACCGCTGACACAGACATCTAAAGCTGGTATCAGCTTCAGGCACTTCATAAAGCTCTTACTCAAAATGTACATTTAAATATGGCTCAGCCTGTGTCTAGTTTGGTATGCACATACGAAGAGACTTTTCCTAGTTGAGACTCGCTTTGCTTTGCTAAACGATTTCACAAGAGCCTTTTTTTAATGCATATAAAGCGCTCTTGAAAGCAAGTATCGCATGGGGGAATGGATCTTCTGGCCAACAGCTGAAGGCAAAAATGGGTCACCTCTCAGGGGAGCTGAGCCGGGGCTCAGAAACCCCCAGGTCACCGTGCCAGGTCACTGTCCTCAAACTGTCCTATGTCCACAGTTGAAAGCAACTTGCTCCCAAGCTATTCAATAGGGTTGTCAAGCTAGAAACTTTTAAATCATACTTAACCAGAATAAATTACATGGAGCCTCAAAGAATTCAACCATACTTCTTTTACCATCTCTCTTGCTTTCAACTTTAAGGTTTTTTGGGTCTTTTTTTTGTCTTGCAGACACACATTTTACTTCACTGATACTGTGCCAAAATTGTATTTCAAATGTTACGGGAGAGGAAAACCTTTACTACTTCATTGGATGTATTTTTTTTTTTTTTTTAACTGAGATAATAATAATTTATAAATAAGGACCAAAGATAACAAGTTATCCCAGGTGAGGAAAGCACACTGAAACCTCATGGGATACAAGAGCTTCAAGGAGAAAAGCCTGGTTTGAACCTCAGTATTGGGAAGGTCATCCCACGGTTTCCTGGGACACAGTCGGACCAGCTGAGCACCAGTCTGCCGGTACCACGCTGCTGGTCCGGGGCACAGCTGGCAGGGCAGAAGCCACCTCTGCACGGTGCTGCTACCTCTGCGATGGCCAAATCCTGCAGCCGTGCCGCCGGGCAGAGCGATGGCTGGCTCCGGCCACCCTGGCCAAACCCGGTCTGCCAGCATCTGCTGGGTATGGACGGGGTGGGGGTGACCCCGTGCCGGCATCGCTGGCCCCCGTCCTTTCGGCTGTGCCAACGCCACGGCCAGAGGCCAGGGCCGGCTGGCAATACGCCGCGTGCTGACCCGAGGCAGGACTTGCTGATGTTGCAGGGGGAAAGAGAGGGGCTGCAGGAGGGAGGGAAGGCGCAGGGAGCGGCGGAGGGTGAGCAGGGGCCGCCCGGGGTGGGGGACGGTGCTGCAGGGGTGTTCGGCACCTCTGGGCAAGCGGGGAGCGAGGGGCAGGGCGGGGGGCTCGGCGCGGTGCGAGTCGTAAGCCCGGCAGTGCCGGCATTCACCATTTGCAGGAGCGACAAAGAAAATGTTTCGGAGATGGTCTACGCTTCTAAAACAAGCCCCCCTCCCCAGCAGCGGAGGGAAGTTGTCTGGTTTCTTAACAGCTTTCAAGGAGAGCTAGACGCCGCAGGCTAACGCCACGGCACGAGCTCTCGGTTATTAAGGGGGGTGGGCAGATGTGACGACCTGACCCTGTTCCCCCTGCACCAGCACCTGCGAACATACCCAAGGGGAACATCATGGACGTGTTCTTTGACATAAAAAGCAGCTTTTTTTTTCAGGACACAATATGGTGATGACCAGTTCAGGTTGGAAAAGGGTTACTGTACTTTTGTAAGACAGGGGAGGTTTCCATCCAGTGAAGGCAACTAAGGAAAGGCACGGGTTGAGTCTCTCCTCACTACAGATCTAGGCAGTATTTTTAGATGAGCTTCTTGACATTCCTGGCATGTGAAAGAGCAAGATGAGACTCTAGAAAGCCTTCCTCAAGATGCGAGTGGTACACGGTACTGTTATGGGTTCACCTAGTGCTTAAGATTAAGAGAGGTCTTCCTAAAAATACAGTGCGATACACCATCTTGTTCCTTACCTGATGATTTTTGTCTTTTATACTTTTTAAAACTATTAGAAGAATTTCTGGGAAAAGGCTGATAAAGATCAGGAGGATTATTGCCAGCCACGTGGAAACAGAAGTCAGCATATGGGCAAATACAAAATACATTCTTTGCTGCTTCAGGAAAGGCCTGAAAAAGAAAGGATACAAATAAATTCTGGCTAACACAAATTTCCCAAGAAGGTAAGAATCAAAGGCAGATTCAGATCAAACTATTACCAGTACTGCCTCCCTTTCAGATGGAGATGGCTACAGCCTGCACAGAAACACACTGTCCATCCTTCTCCCAACTCATCTCCCGCCTTCAATTGTGCTAGTCCTGGAGGACTGTCCTGTCACCTTACATGATGTATTTTGCATCTTCCACATCTGTTTCAGTTTTGGGATGGGGAGGGGTTTGAATTTTGCTATTATCACCAAGAGATAAGTTATTCACCTTATCAAAACCCACATAATTTTATTTCAACTTTGGACTTTGCTGTAGCTTCTGGTTTGCTTTTGATGGTGGAAATCCAGGAACTCCTGGTCCCAATAGGTTATTTGCTTCTTCCTCCCTCCCTTGATGGAGGGGAACTGACAGATGCTTGTGAAAAATGCCTCAGATAACTGATGACAAGGATCCCAAAGCAGTTGTTGCTTAGCATTAACTCAAAAATATTGAGCTATGCAAGTTAAACGCACCAGTAGAAAACACGCATTTCAGCAGAGAAATCTGTCTAGATCACAGATCTGCATCTGTTGGTTAGGAATGCTGAAGAGTTAAACAAAGCCTGGGACCCCTGATTAAAATATTTACATCAGTTCCACATCTTTATTAGCAGGCTGCTGGGTCAAGGATCTAGCCAATAACCCATGGCACTAGCCCATGGGAAAGCAAAGATGTAAAATGGGAGATACTGTGAACATCAACCGGAATGTCTACTCCAGCATGGGAAACAGAAAACTAATAATAACATTTGTAATGCACTATTGCTTGCCTGCTTTTGCAAGACATTAAGCCTAAAATGCTGGTTGCACTCAAACCAACGAGAATTTCTTCTACTCAGATTCAGGATTTCAGTAGCAGGATCTGCGCTTTCTCCTGCTTATTTTTTCTTCTTAAGCTGCCCCAGAGTGCTGGGTCCTCTTGCTTTGCCATCTGCCTCGTCTGTTCTTTCCTTCTGTATCACTGGGTTTCTTTCCACCATCAATTTTTCATTCCTTTTCCATCCACATGCACAAACAGATCCTGAAATATTTACCCCAGAACCTCTCAGTGAAGACAAGGGCCTCAGCACCAGAAATGACTCTGCAGGCAGAAAAGCAAACCACCTCTTGCCAAAGCCGAGCGCCCTGGATGGCGACCAGGCTGAAAGACCTCTTCGAACAGCATCAGCATGCAGCAGCCCTCTTCCAGCACTGGCTTTTAGTAGGCATTGGATGGAGATATCCCTTCCCTCCCCGGTAGAGCAAGGAGCATGGCTGCACACACCTTGCCATCCTTAAATCTCTGGATAGCCCGAACGAGGGGATGCTGCAGCTACAGCCCCTGCAAAGCCAGTGCCGGGCATTCCCCTAAGAAAGCACCGTGGAAAGAAGAGAAGATACTTGCCAAATGACTCCTCCCCAAAAGAATGAGAAAAACACGTAGAAGGCAAGGGAGCCCCAAATCACAAAGTGGTTCATCCACGTCCAGAATCGGGTATCTAATGCTAGCTGTGTGAATAAAGAAAAAAAAAAAATTTAAAACAAAAAAAAAAAGAGAGAGAGAGAAAAAACAGGCATTTTTTCAGGCATAGGTGCAGAGTGTATTTGACTGTATTTATATGAAATTTCAGACTGCTTTTACAGTAAGGTTGAAGGTTCTCCCAACAGCTACCCCTCTGCATATGTGCACCAGGGAAAATATTTTCAGTATCCACAGGTTGGCACAACGTCAACAGGGAAACAGTGAGTTTCTAATTGTAACTGACACTTTTTAATAGAATAAATTTGATGCAACCTCTGATGCTACAGGAAATAAATGTCTAAAGGTTACAAAGACTGTAAAATTGCCTCCTGCCACCACCTGCTGTCCCAAACCAAACATAACAGGCCTTTTGTAAGGTCTTATGCAAACTGTTCTTTCTGGAAAGCTCTGTGAAACAAAGCAGATTTGCTCTTATTTGACAGATGTGTTTTTGTTTTATCCCTCTGGTGCTTAGCGGTAGCTGAAATGAGGGGGACAAACCCAAGTTCTCTATTGTCCCTCTCCTCTTGCTGGAACTGAATGCCAAGAGGTGAAAGTGTGGGGAAAAGTCAACCAAAACCAACTGGGATTCTCAAAAGAGGGCAAAAAATAGGAAAATAATTTAACCAAAACATAAACACTTATAGACCAGCACAGCCCAGGAATACAGACCACAGACTACAAAAAGGACAGTGGTCAATAAGCAAGTTTTGCCTCTATGGAAGAGAAGATTTAAGTGTGGTGGAAAACATATTCATAGAGACTTCATCTTTAACACATTTACTGCCCGATTTTACAGCACATGCACATCCATTGGAAAATGACTGCAATAAGCGACTGAAAAAAGGAAGGAAGTTCCTAACCTTCAGGGTGACGGTGAACACCAGCACGGTGAAAACAATCGTCCCAAAGGTCCAATTCCCAAAAACCTGAAAAACACGTTACACTGCCACAGGCGTCTCGGTCTGTCTCCTTGGAGAGGCACAGAAATGATGACGAGGACAGGGGTGCAAGCAGGGACCGGAGGGGAAGAACGGGATGGAGCGACTGCTTCGGGAGACTGATGCTCAGAGAGGCACCGGGCACCCCGCAAGACTCGCCGCCCGCTACGCTACCCTGTGCCATGCAGTGCCACACGGACGGGTGACCCGGAGCCGGGACGGTGACAGGTACAACCTCCTACTAACAGCAATGTCAATCGAGGATACGAGTCATTGGACCACCTGTATTTCACGATTTCTTGGTAATTTATTCAGTTTCTGCTTTCTCGCAACACCTCTGCTCATAGTCTCGTTTTAGTCCCATTTGCAGAATGCACCAATGGGCATTTTTTTCATCTGGTTTGATTTGCGGATACCAGTGACTATGCACAACAAAGAAAAGCAGATACTGTATATAAATCCAAATGATGGCAATGAATGGGAGGGATGCTTACCAAAGGCTGTCAAGATCTGAATGCATACATTAAAACAGAAAGTGAAATGTAAAAGTTTTCAAAAAATGCAAAAAAATTAAAGTCAATAGGAGCGAAAAAGGAGTCAATCAAACATAGATGGATATTATGAACAATTGCTGGTAGCAGTTCTTATAGGCATAAGTGTTTACAAAACAGGACATAACCACAGATCTTATTTTAGTGCCACATAGACTTGACCTCTCAAGGCATTTGCAGAACATATCGGTGCTTCATGTTTTATTCAAATACAGCCAGAATGGCTATAAATACAGAAAGGCACTGAATCTACAATACAGGGCATGACCGCTTACAGCTGGGGCCATAAACGTTGGTATTGATGCAATGTATGCATATATACGCATAAATTTCAGCTTTTCTCCAAGTGTTAGCCACTAAAAAAAGCTAAGCTATTTTCAAGGGTCACAAGTGATGGTGTAAAGAAGTTTTGCCCCTTGGGGAACAGGTCCCGAGACAGCCCAGGCCACCACATGTGGCAGGCACGCTGCACTAACGCTTTGCTCTGTACTCAGTTAACCAGCGAAAAGAAAAAAAAAAAAAAAAAAAAAAGGAAAAAGAAAAAAAAATTCAGTCTTTTTTTTTTCCCTCCTTTCTGTGCAAGTTAACCCAGAGAGCTCCCACACCTCGCTCACGTGGCGATGTAAGCGCTTGTCCCGACACAAGAAGCACAAGCAAGCAGACAGCAGGGAGAAGAAGAACAGCCTGCTCGTTCTGACAGCGGTGCTAACTTATGCTGGCTTTGAAACGGTAGCGAAACCCCAGCACCAGCCTTCCCCCATTGCAAAGGGAGGAGGGAGGCCGAAATCATGCCCCGGAGCAGGTGCAGCCCACAAGCAGCCCTGTACCACGTCTGCGCTAACAAACGGCACCTTATCAAGGTGGGTTAATTCAGTCGCTTGTAACCAGCCAAACACGTGCTAAATTTCACGCAGCATGCGGGTGGGAAGGACGGACGCTGCTTCTGCCTTGGGCCAATGCCTGGGACCACACAGAAGAGTGAAAGAGCGCTGCGCAAAGCTCACCAGGTTCAAATAAAGCTGTGTGTAAGACTAGTTATTTTACCTACTGAGTATAACCAGCTCTGCCCTGTTTCCATGGCAATTTGGATAACGTTTTATTTCAAGCATTTGCTGCAGAATCACACCATAAGCAAGGCTATGCCATCGGACAAGACTCGAGACACACCGCACAGATTAAGCGTGTAGATATTCCCTGCCAGGCGCATAAAAGAGGCAGTGCACAAAAGAAACGCTCATCTTTCTCTTTCTGTTTTTGGTGGTGTTACCTTTCCGTTATCTTCCAATGATGAATTTTGAAAAAGAAAATAAACCCCAAAGAAAAACACGAGTCCTTCAAAGGCGCCCAGAAAGGTCCAGTACAGGAACGGTCTCCACTGCAGCATTGCATTATCTGAAACCTTCCTGCCAAGAGACGGAGTAACAAGAACATCACCGTCACATTTAGGATGCGCTGCAAAACCCCTCGCAGCCAGGTGATCAGCAGGCTTTGGAGCAAGCCCTTGCTGTAGGAGACAAGGAGGTAAAACACATAAATATCTGCCAGCATACAGGACCATAAACAACATTTGCCATACGCAGCTGCTGGTCATGACAAATCATAAGAGGTTCAGCATATTAATTTGTTTTGTCCTTCTCCTCTAGGTAACTTGCATTATAATCCAAGTCAGCCTAACGCAAACAGCTGTAACACTGTCCTGAGCCTCTCCCGCAGCCCCTGCACCACCCACACTACATGACATTAACTGCTGAATTTTAAAACCAGGGCAATGCTAAAGAGCAGCTATATGGGATACAGTGAATCTGTGGTGTGTTTCCCACTTTTTGTTGAATGCACCAACTCCCTCTTTGAGAAAAGCTCTGCAAGTCCCGTTCCTGGAAGCGGTGGTTTTCTGCACAGGCTGAAAATAACCTCCTGAATTGCTCGGTGGGTGTTTTTAACACGGGGATTGTAGCAGGAGGCTCTTGGCTGAATATAGGATGAGATCTGGCACGGAGGCAGCAGCACAAACTGATGCACTACAGGCAGAGCTCTGCATGGACCACACGCAAAGCCCAGGGAGTGGAGAGTGGCAATCAGGGCAGGAGGGAGTTAAAAAAAGTTTCCTGTATCATTATCTTTTCAAATTACTTTCTTTAAACTTTGAAGATTGATGGGGGGAAAAAGCATGTTTATGGCAAAACCAAAAAGCCCCATTCTTTTCTCATTTTTTTTCCTATTAAAGCAATACATCATTTTCAGCAAGATGCGCCTTGCAAACCAGTGTGGTGCTGGGCTCCTATAACTGCAGTTTCCAAAACAAAACCCTACTGAATCCTATGCATGATGATGCAGTGACAATACTCTAACATAACTGCAATTTGGGTACAAGTAAGGAGCGTGGATAAACCAGACTGAGTTTTATTGCAAGGAGAGAAAACACAACCAACTTCCTCACTGCGAGCTCTGTTTTGCATTCCCATTTATGTCCTGCAGTGCTCATCGTAAACAGGCTTTTTACAGAGCCTCAGACTAAAGATCTGCACTGCAGCAACTCAGCACTTCATACAGCAGAGGCACAGCAGTCATTCTGCATTCAGCAACACATGCACAGTCATGAATATTCAAACTAAAGCTATCTGCCTGCACAATTATATCTGTTTTCCCTCAATGTACAGACCCCAGAGATAGAGAACCCACCAGGCGAATGCACAGAGGCCTGCTGCTATTGGTCTATGCCACACAATATTCGATTACCAATTTATTTAAAAATACATGTGGTGGCATTTTGCCATACGAGTGGAGGAACACAGAAGTCTAATCAATCATGGACCTGAGTACTTACTTCAAAAGCACTCAAGCTCCTGCCTAGCCTTACAGGTCTTGTTGCATTCGCTGATTTTTCTATACCTAAAGCAACTTTCACACAGTACCTTTAGATACCTGCTAATTCCCTTTCTGTCCCTGCAAAGGCATCGCTCTTGGCTCGAGCACAGTTTTGCCACACACAGCTCCTCCACAGCTGAGGAGTGTCATAAAATGGTGACAGAGCTTGCACAGAGCCCTGGCCAAAGCAGCCCCAACCTGGTCTCTCTCCAAAGAGGTGAACTCGGCGCTGAGCTTACTGCCAGGCAAGGGAATTGGTAACAGTGATGCACGAATAGGGGCTTCCTCAAAAAAAGCATCTTGGTCCTTGCTGAAGGGTTGCAGGGCAGGGGTGGGAGGAAGATGGAAGCATCTCGGTTTCTGTAGGAGGTTGGAGCCCCCTTCAGTTGCAACCAAAAGGAGAGAAAGCGACCAGCAAAGCAGAGAAAGGCAGTTGCCTCTTAAGCTGGGCTTGCTGTGGGGAACATGGCAGAAAACTTTGAGCGGAGTTCCCCAGTAATAGTCTCTGACATGGGGATTTGGCCTGTGGAGGGGAAGCCTGGGGGAGGGTATCCATTTAGACCAGCTGAGAAACTACCTGTCTCAGCTGGGCTTCAGGAACATTCGTCTTTCTGAAAATGAATGATCTTTTTTCTCCCAAAAGCTAGATCTCCCCTCCATCCATTACACGCTCTATCATGTGCTTGGCTCATGCTGCCTGGCTCAAAGCTAACATGAATGAATGGTCTGGCCACACTCACAGCTTGATTTTTCTTATGGATGAAGAATTCCGCCTACAGTTTATTTTTCTATAGAGACACAGCAGTGCAATTTGCTAGACTAGATACTGTCAGAGAGCATAAATAAGTAGAAATAGGACATTGCTCAGCTCTAATGCAGCAGCAGCAGAGCCAGCAGGGACAGAAACAGCTTTTTCTGCAGTTCATGCCAACCCCATTACTGACATGGGACAGGGACACCTGCTTACGCTCCTGCACCAACAAAATTAAATGGTGGTTAACCAAGTTGTGCAGAGGTTTACCCAGTCCAGTGCTACTTACATATACAGCTGAGGATCTGAGGTCAGCGTGTCGATGTTAATATGCTGCTCCAGGAGGCTGTACGCCAGGATAGGTAGTGAAGTGAAGCAGATGTTGTACATGGTAAGATAAGCAGCATCATACAGTGGCTTAAGAGGAAGAAAGGGTAAAATGAGACAGAAATTCCACTTTAAAAGTCTCCCCACAAAGCGATTAAAAGTTTCGAGCCCTTGCCTCTGTACATACCCTACAGATTCATCCCTTTGTTGTAGCCACATAGGACAGTTTCATTTAACAGGTGTCATTTAACAGGCTCTATGCGATGCCAGGGGGCCAAGGCACCAGCAGGCTACGTGGCCAGGACCCCGCTCACACTGCTGGGAAGTTTCATAACTGGCTGGTCTCATCTCCACCTCATTCTCCAGAAAAACGTGATTAAACAGCCCTTATCACAGCTTTTTCTGTAGCTTGTCATTTGATGTCTCCTGTGACTCTATAAGACTAGACTGTTTTAGAGGAATTATAGCTTCTTTTTTTAAGAAAGAAGAAAAAAAAAAAAGCAAGCAAGTGGTTCTGCTGAGACAAGCAGAGAATTATCTCCTATCACTTACTTTTCCTCACTGTTACTTTTGAGCCCAAATAGACACAAAAGCCCATGAGTTGACACAAAAAACAAAGCTCTTGTCCCCAAGCACTTGAACCCACTCACCACACGAGCTGTCCCTCTGATGCTCACTTGGACTACGCAAGACTCTGATGACACTCATCATGAGTCTTTTTTTTTTTTTTAAAAGGCTGTCATGAAAGAACAAACTGTTCTTTTTGAAAGACAACTTTCATGCAGGGAAATGTTGCAGAGGAGAAAAGATCGGGAAGCCTGAAAACGTCTTCTCAAGAGAAATCAGGTGCTGACAAACCAGCTAAATGCCTCTCTCACTGCTTTAGGAAGGTGTCCATCTGTGTTTATGGGTGGTGGATGGGAAAGGAAAGAAAGCAGGTTTCTTTCTTTTCAGTTATGGGTCTCAAAAATATTATGCTTCAGATATGGTGCTGAGCAACGAGGTCAGTTCCTCCTGTCCTCTGAAGCGAGGTGAGAAAGGGACAGGATGCCAAAAGCCAAGCCTCTGCTAGGAAGCCTCACTGTGCTTCATTGCTTTTTATCCTGGCTTTATAGACAAGTTACTGTAAATTACCTGCTGTGAGAATCCACAGAAGAACTGGTATAAAAACTGCGGTAAAATGAAGCAAAGGTTCTAGAAAAACAAGAGACAAATAGTTAGCAGGGAAGCACTTGACTTTTCAATCTAAATCCAAATAATTTTTCCTGTTATCAGACATTAGTGTCTAATATTACAGTAACAGACAAGGTAGGGCACTGTTTTCTACCAAGCACAAAACTAATCCAATGAGCAGCTAGTATCTGCAGAAGAAGCTGGAAGAAAGTCATGCTCACATTCCCCTGTAAGCATTGTTTTCAATTGACAAGCACATTTCAATTGACAGGCACATGGCAGAGACACAGCCTGTGTTAGGGAAGGAAAACAGAGCTACAGAATGTCTTACACATTTTTTTTCCCCGTTTATTATTTTTTTCTATTGTCAAAGAAATCCATAGTATAAGCAAAGAAATAAGCTGCACACACATCCCTACCTTATAGAAGAAATACTGTACAAGGTGTGCTATTCTCACATAATATAAATGCCCATGTGCTAGTAGCAATTTTCTTAAATGTTTAAACTTTGGCACAGCATAGTCACTGTTTCTGGAAGCCTGCCGTCCTTCTTTGCCTTTTATACCTGGAGAGAGAAGCATGGCAAGGGATTAGTCCCTAAGGGACTGGAATCTGGACCGATACTACCCACTAGGTTTGTTCACATCACTCAGTGTCTCAAGGCCTGCCAAAGGCTGTATTTCCCTATTTCCCTCTCAAGTGCCCCAAGAGAGCAAAACACTAATGTGCTGCAAGGCTCAGCGTGGTTTTGGCTCCACAACACTCAAGACTTGCCTCTGGAGTTTTTAAGCTATATTTAGGTTGCTGTCTGAGTTCCTATGTAAGAGAGTGTGGTGAAGAGTATCTAAGCAAAGCTGATAAAAGATAAGGAATTGGTTTCCCCATGGGCTTGCCTGCGTCTCTCTCAGCCTAGTTATTTCACTGCAGACGCTCAGCCTCCCGAGACATCCCCGCAGAGCTGAGCTCAAGAAAGACAGTTTTGTTCACTCAGAAGCCACATCCAAACAAGCTGCACTGGGATCCCATTCATCAGAGGGCACCGCGGCATTTCCAACAGCCCCAAATAAAGAGGCTGCCCTTTCTCTTCCATCGCCCCTTTTTTAGCGGTATTACAAAAATCTCCAGTAATTCCCGTATGTCTGACACCAATCTGGAGAAAGTTTCCATACAGGCAGGGCAGACACAGCATAACTGAGCATCAGCCCCCAGGAAACATGTGCGGGTCCCCAGCATTGAGTTACTAGCAGCGGTGACCAGTTAGTCCTATTAAAGTCTGATATTTTCATTGCACTGCCTTTGCAACAACTGCCAGTAATCACCCATCAGTTTACTACTTATGTCTTTTTTTTCTGACCAGGAAGCAACCTTTGCCACCTTGAATTTGACTATGGAGTTATTGAACACAATCTGCAGTTTATCACTGATAAAAGAGAGTGGTACTATCAAAGGTGAGCAGTATATGATGATCCCAAGCATTTATCTGAAGTCAAAACCTGGCTCCAAAGAAAGCAACATCAGACTTTCCACATTTTTTAGTGGGATCAGTTTAGCTACGTGCAATCAGAAATACTGACTGCGCAGCAACAGCGAACCCCAGCAACAGCGAACCCCAGCAACAGCGAACCCCAGCAACAGCGAACCCCAGCAACAGCGAACCCCAGCAACAGCGAA
>JAVJGG010000039.1:16915192-16934885 GCA_035590195.1 Aviceda cuculoides
GGAGAGTTCAGATTAATAAAAGCCCTTGTTACTTCCTTCGCAGTCACAAACCAGAGCAAAAGCCAAGATCCAGCTGCACAGGGCTGAAGGACAGTATTTAAAAACAAATCCCAGGCAGTAGCATCCTGCCCTTTCCTTCTGTCAGACCCTGCTCTCCCAAAGATGGGACCTTTCGGGGGGCAGGAAACCCTCCCATGGAAGAGGGGAAGAAACACACCGCTTATCAGGCTTGGATACCATCAGCTGGCTTGAGGAAGTCACGGACTCCACTTGACAAATTTGGAAAGAACAAACAGGGGGTTTTGTCTATTTCTAATTGGCTTGGGTTTGTGGCTTCCTGCGAACATATTAAACAAAGGTTTCGCATTCAGATTTGAAAGATTGCTGTGTTTCCACCACACTCAAGCTCAGACAAGGCTTGCACATAGCCTGGAGAAGTCCCAGCAGATTAAAGTGACCAGGTCAAGTCCCAGCCAATGGATTAAAAGTGCATCACATCACCTAATGATGTGCTTCAGTCAGTTAAAGTAGAGTAAATACCTGTGCTTTCTGCAAAGGAGCCATCCGGCAGCAGAGGACTGCAGTACATTTCAAGCAGATTTGTAAAAAGATGTTTTTGTAATTACTAGAACTGGAGTCCTGAGAAGGGTTGAGTATCAGCGACAGTGTTGAGCCATCTATAATCAGGCCGTATTCTTGGCTCAACGTCCAGCTTCTGCAACACAACGAGGACCAGGTTTGAAACAAAAATCAGACTTTAAGTCGTCAATCGAGCCGCTTGTATCATCTTAGTGGAAAAGAAATTGCTTTTGTATTAATCTTCTTCCCATCCTTTTTGGGGGGCTTAGCAATCTTAAAAAGTTTGGATTTAACATGTGCCCTTCACTGAGGGAACTGTGTAATTAAGTTCAAAACCAACTAATACTAGAGAAGACAAGCAAAAAGGAGCCAGCTGCAGTGCATGCAAGCAGCGAGTCCCCCAGGCCACGACGTGGTCCTATTTCTCTATAAACTTTACATCTGCATCTGAAATGCACATGGGCAGGGTCCTCTCGCCCACTTACCTCTTCAGGCCTCCCCGGTTTTTGGGAACATCCTGAATCAGCTTTTTATGGTACTCCATCAGCAGCTCATGGAGCCGATCCTCCTTTCTTTCACTCTCACCCACTGTTTTCGCCGTCAGCTCCAGCAGCTCGGTGCTGGTCTGGAAGAGTCTGCAGGCGTAGCAGGTGGATTTGGCAGTTTCCATCTTGTCTCCCGTCAGCACCCAAACCTTCATGCCAGCTGCATGTAGAGCTTCGATCGTCTCTGCCGACTGCTCCTGCAGCCTGCAAGCACAAGCAAAACATCACTCCTCAGGTTGGTCCACACTTAATCCATATAACCCTTATTTTGCAGGTAGGCAATACCAGCTCAAGAGAAGTTAACTGATTTTCCCCGTGCTGGGGAGACCACTGCCACAGGAATAAGGAATAGAAGTCTGCAATCCCAAATTTTTATTTGCAGGGAAAAAAAAAAAAAGTCACCGCTTTATACTGCGAGACCTAAGAGTCAAACGTAGGAGTTTGATTTACACATGCAGTTACTATAACTGCATGCAAAACTGCATTTGTTTTGATGTGCAAATTAACACTGCATGCTTAATTCACTCTCTAGAAGCGTGAATACTTCTGTAGTTTCATTAATAAATCCTAATTCCTACTACACCGCCCAATTTTAGCAACTAGGGCACTGTGTAATAGGTTGTGCCACAGAGTAATTAATTGCCCTGGACACTTCCAGCATCTGCCTGGCTGCCTAGTTCCACCACGGCAAGTCAGGGCCATGATCCAACGTCAGGGACAAACCACAGGTACCACAGCCTCAGTGGTGGTGGTGGTCACTTCTTTACCTGTCTTCTACAGCAGTGGCCCCAATCAAGTGCATGTCTGCTTCTGTGTCTTCAAAAACCTTTGCCATCTTTTCCTCCCTGTCCTGCAAAGCCATCTTAGCTTCATTAACTTGTCTGTCAATTTTGTCGTACTCCTTTTGAGTTAGTTCTTTGAATGCCACACAGAGCGTTCGGTAGCCATCCTGGTAGGGGGAAGAAAGGAAAATAAAGTGGACAAGCACCCTAAAACCAGATTTTCTACAGCTCCTTACTTTAGGGTTAGTGCTTTTCTCCACCATCAGTGCTTTCTGTCAGTACTGACCCTGATGGCAATGACAATTTTTTTGGCTTGAGTCAAAAGACCAATTTCCCTGTGTGTATACTGCAACTTCTTTCCACCAGAGTAACTGTGCTTATGCTTATTATGTGCACATAACATGGCAGAGAGAAACTAAGAGAAAGACCAGAGCCAAGAGCATGCATCCAGCAGGGAGAGCGGGGACCGGGTGTCCCTGAGACTGGGACCAGGCGCTTCTCCCACTGGAGAAAACAGCCTGCTATTGTTATTTCTATTTTTAACTTGCTCGGGAGATGCTTGGACACAACCGTGATGGAGACCATATAAGTGTATCAAAACTCAAATGAAGGTGGAAGCCAAAGAAACAGAAAAGGAAAGAAGCCTGACTTCAAAACAATGTGAAGTGAGACTCAGATTTTCAACACTTCCCTCCAAAGCAAGGTCACATCCCTATTTTTGGAATAAGGCTTTCCTGACCCCAGGAGCCAGCCAAATTCCATCCACGTGCTCACCATAGCATTGCGGTCCACGTGGACTTTTGTTTGTTGGATTTCTTCTTGCTGCACCCTTGGAAAAATAGAGGAGTCTGCTCCTTTACAGAAGAGAAGCAACTTTCCTAAAAGCGAATTACAAATACTTTATAGCATTCACAACCTGTAGAAAGACTTAACAGCTTCAACAGCTGGCAAATGATGCAGAGGGAGGAAATCTGGCAGGACTAAAGAAGGAACTGCTGGAAGCCCAGCTGCCTACCAAAAGTGGCCTTACACTAACCTGTGCAAAACCTTGTTTGACCTCAGGCTGGGACATTGGGTGTCCCTACCTGCCTCTGCACAAGCTTTCTGCAACAGCCTGGACAAAGCAGTTTATTTTTTCTCATTTAGAAGCCTTGGCAACCTTTCCAGGGAGGGTAAAAAACAGCATCCCATACCTCAGGGGACTGACATTTGAGAAGAACGGCGAACTCTGAATTTTTGTCTGCTATCCCCGTGAAAACCCATCCCGCTCAGGGGAAGGTCTCACACCTCCCATCCCTCACTTGTACCTCCAGGCTCAAACAAGGCAAGCAGGGAGCTCTCCATGGGTCACTGTCCCCATCTCTGTCCTCTCCCCTTATCTGCTGCTGCTCCCCAACAGCTGCTGTGGAGAGAATTAACTCTATCCCAACCAGACCCAGTACAGAATTTAATTAGACCAGCTTAGAAAACTTAACAGCTTAGCCTCTCTGGGTTACAGGAATACAGGAATAAAGAAGATGTGGTTTATAGTTGTGCACATATGTATGGGAGTCCAGAAATGCATTTTAACTGTACCTGTGGTGGTTCTCACAATGACACTCATACGGCGACGGACAGGATCAAAGTTCAACACATGGAGAAGTTGGTACCTTAAACAACAACAAAAAAACCAAAACAACAAAAAAAGGAGCTTTAACTCAGTAAAAGAAAAATAACTACTTAAGACAGAAAATCACTAACAACAAGCTGCAGAAATCAATACACCCTACAAGTGGCAGCACCCACTGGGCAATGTACTTCTTCCAGCTACTGCACAAGAAAACTGAGTGAAAAAAAAAACCACCAAAACAAAACCAAAAAAACCCCCCAAAACCCCCACACAACACAACCCCAGTGCTGCTTTGAGCGTGGGGCTGAGTGTGTGGGTGCCCACCAGCGCACCGAGCCCCCAGGCTAGGCAGCAGCTCAGCAGGCAGCTACATTGGCTCTAGTATTTAAATAAGAAGTTTCACCATAAGGGGAGTAAGAAGTGAAACTTGCTTGCGAAGGCAAGTTCTCGGGTAGTGCTGGGATTAGGTCAGTGATTCTCAGATGTCCCCCAAGCTGTGAGCACAGGGTAATTATTTTCAGCTCAGGAGGGGAAAAACGTTACAGGGAAGGGAGCCATATCACGCAGTTTAGGCTTACAGTATCCCGCTGTGAGGCCCAGCCACTGTCTGTAAGGTCAGCAACCACCCCGTGAATCCCAGGAGCCATCTGCACAGCCGGGCACGGATGAAGGATACATGCAAGCGACTGCAAGCACTTAAGGGACCTGAATTTAGATGTCACTGAAACTGCCAGCAGATTTTTGCAAGCAAGCCTTTCAGCCTGCACCTTGCTGTGCTGCGCTTTGTAAAAAAGGCATGAGTTTTCGGGCAGGTCGGCACAGTCTGACAGAATTCGTGCAACAGCTTTGACCTTGCCAGGTTGGCCATGTTGACCAAAC
This sequence comes from Aviceda cuculoides, assembly GCA_035590195.1. Lineage (NCBI taxonomy): Eukaryota > Metazoa > Chordata > Aves > Accipitriformes > Accipitridae > Aviceda > Aviceda cuculoides. Next base: position 16,919,587 of record JAVJGG010000039.1, read on the forward strand.
TCAATCAAGCCTGGCTGGAGCTGGCACAGCACTAGCAGCCCTGTTCCTCAGCGGCCCCCGCAGCACTTACATTTCAGTTTCATTCTTTTGGTTTCGTATTTTCATGAAATCGTTTTCAAGTCCTAGAAAAGTGAAACCATACCTGTCAATAAACAAAAGGACAGAACAACATTGAAAGCACCCATTGGCACATATTATACATTAACAACGTTCTTGTTTCACCTTCTGCACTGCAGAGGAGAGCAAAGAAGTTAGCAAGCCCGAGCTAAAAAGCTTGGCTAGATGTTTGCTTGCTCCCTGCCGAGCCTGCTATGATGTTCTGGCACTGCTCCCATGACCTGGAGAGCTGGGCACCGCGGCGCACAGATGCCAAGAGCCTCTGGACACAGTCCCCTGGGTCTCCGGCAGATTTACAAGCCACAAGCAAGTATATACAGCTAGAACAGCCTCTGTCTAAAACCTAGGGGCTGGTAGTAGCATAGAATCATAGAATGGTTTGGGTTGGAGGGGATCTTAAAGATCATCCAGTTCCAATCCCCCTGCCATGGGCAGGGACACCTTCCACTAGACCAGGTTGCTCAAAGGCCCATCCAACCTGGACATGAGCATCTTCGGCAGGATTCAAATGTGGGTTTGATAAAAGTAACTCCCCCTATTATTTTGCCACTGCATGCCAAGGAAGCAATCTGGCCACAGTATGCACATGGTAACTGGTTGTCTTCTTGGGGATTAAAGCACATGGCCCTGGGGGATCCAGCAAAGGAGCCTCTGCCCCAGCCGGGTACTGCCGCACCACTGTCTCAGCAGTGACTGCAAGCCACAGCCTCCCGAGAAGCTGCTCAGGGAAGACCCTTTGCAGAGCATCCCTCTTACACAGGCTCATTTAAACCCACAGGCTCACATGGACTCACAAGGCTGTGGGTATCACAACGTGCTTCTCGGAGAGAGCTGCAGTTGTGACCAGGGAAAGGGGCCTATTGCCTTCAGATAACCCTCACCTCCCTCCCACCAGAGAGAGGGAATTAAAAAGCCAGCATCCTCATATTCTTACTTTTCTGCGCCTTTCACCAAAGCAATTTCGTCTGGGGAAGAGGAGATATATGTGTATTTGCGTTCTGGATGTCCTATCAGCCCATCCAGCTGGTCTGCTTCCTTGATCTGAACGGTGTGGCACAGGCAGAGGGCTCGCAGGAACAGCTCCTCACGGCTCTAGGCAGGAGTGAGGGAGGGCTCGTTACCAGCTTGATGCCACACACCAAGCCCACCCTGCAGCACTTGATGTGATTTTTGTGTATGCATATTTTAAAACAAAAAACCCCCAACACCCTCTCCCAGCTTCTGCTGTATTTACCCAGCCAGGAGCTGACCACGAAACCCTAACAGTCATCAACACTCAGATTTCATACCTTTTCTGCTTTGCCATAATATTTTAGGGGTCCATCGGTCTGAGAGAAGCCATCCACCTCTGAAATGCAGTCTTTGTACTTGTGCCCGTCTATGCAACACTCGATGAACTCCATGCTGTTCTCCGTCAGAGTCCCGGTTTTGTCCGTGAAGACGTATTCCACCTAGAAGCAAGCAGGCAGGCTGTCTCGCTGCACCCCTAGCCCCATGCGCCTGGGAAGGAGCCCCCCAGAAACAAAGAGGCTGGGGTGTTTTAGTGCAACTGTGCCAATGCCGAAGAGTACTTTGCTGCTATCCTAACCCGGCCCCCCAAAAAGACGCAGGGGAGTTACATCACTGTGTAGTTCTACTGCTTTGCTCCTCAGAGCAGCTCCTTTGTTTTTCAGCCTGTTGCACAGATGGCAGGAGGCAGCTCCTGAAGACTTAAAATCTGTTTCCAGGCTCTTTGTTTTCCCCTCATCATCTTTATTGGGTCCTTTGCTATAGCTCCTAGCACTTACATAGCTGCTGCTGCAGGCCTGCTGCCTTCTTTGGGGGATTTTCATCTTGGTGCTGTATTTAAATTAGGTAGTTGCTACTCCAAATATATATAAATTTATTTTTTTTAAACGCAAAATAAAAGGCAGGAGGCACTACACACACTCTCCACTCAGTCTGCTCCTGGTGCAGATAAGAAAGGGAAGCCTGAGCTGTCCAATTGCCCCAGCAAAGCCAGCAGCAGCGTGGCTGCATGTGCACTGCATGCCCAGAGAGATGATTGGGCAGACGTTTTCGTTAATCCTTGAAGAGACAGAGGATTTTTAATTTTTCATTGAAGTAGTGAAAGCAAGCCACCCTGACACGCAAAGCGCTGCGCCTGATATTCCCCAATATGGAAACAATTGACATGACCCAATTCCTGCTCTTTCATGCACTATTTATAACCTTATCCGTTTCGCAGAGAGAGTAGAATCACATTAAATGGAAAGTGCCACCAAACCGGCTGAAGCTCTGCCCTGAGGGGACGGCGAGGGACTGCCACAACAAGGGTTCCTATCAGGGAGGACGTTTTTCATCCACATTTTCATCCAAGCAGATGCAAACAGAGCATGTTCTGACCTGCCCAAGCTCTTCGTTCAGGTCCGAGGTGTTCACCAACGCTCCTTCTTTTATTTCTTCGTCGTACATCTCCTTGTCCCAGGAGATGAAAAAGGAACCCAAGAACTTCTGCATCTCTACTGTAACATACATGGAGACCGGGATGATAAAGTTGAAGAGGACCATAAATGACAAGAAGTCTGTGAACATCCGCAAGACCTGCGATGGAAAGAGAAGATGACGCAGTCTGTGCCTGTCAGGCATAACTCAGGGGCAGCTTACAGCAACACCTCTGGGGTTTTAGACAGCTTTTCTTCTAAGGTTAAATAGAGAAAAACATGAAAATTAATACGGCTAAGATACAGGGCCAAATTCCATTTTCCTTTGATGCAGAAAAACTCACTGTCTTCTGAAGAGCTACAAGGGTATAATGCAAGAGTACATCTCAGTTCTTCATAGTCACCAAAATGATCACTTTTCCTCTTAAGAATATACTGCTACATTCTCATTCTGAACTCAACTAACTAGAAACAAGGAGCAATTTAAGTTTACCTACTAAAAGCTGAGAGATAGATCAAGTTCAGATAAGGATCCAAGTTAAATCAGCTGCTGCATTTATGTATTATATAATATTTATTTATGCTTTGACCTGCTCCACACAAGCATCGCCGTGCACAAGCATGAGAGAGGCAGGAAAAAAATGCAAACACCAGGAGAGCCCAAAGGGAACGACAGCACTTCCAGCGAGCAAACAGGACTTGCAGGGCTGGCAGAAGACATTATCAGATTAAATAAAACTGTCAGAATAAAGCTGGAGGAGGTGCTGAAATACAAATCCACTTACCTTGAACGTCTCTCTCTCTTTTTTAGTCTTTTCATTGTACCAAGGCTCATCATTAAATGGATTACTCTGCCACACATATTTCAGAGTCGTGCACACTGTAGCCTTGCTCAATAGAATGCATAAATACACTATCAAGAAAGCGTTGATAGATCTGAAAAATAAGTTTCTCTTTTAAATCTTGCATCTATTTTTATATAGAAAATCATGCAAATAAGCAGGAACAAGACTTCCTTACTTTTAAGGGAATTACAGAACAAGTGCTTTTGACAGTGCTGATATTCAGGGTCAGTTCATATATTTTAAAATTTCTTAATTTTGTTTTTAAATAAAAAAGCTACTAAATGATGCAGCTTCTTGAAAGATATGCTTATCAAATATACAGACTTTCTATGCAATCAGAGAGCATCTGAAACAAAAGGCAGCAGATTATGGGATTACTTCTGTATAAGTCATCCATTAAAAAAAAAACCAACAAAAAAAACTACAACAGCTTTTACCAATTTTTTGCTGACTATAAATACTCACTTTTCTACAGCAGACCGTTTCTGAGATTTCCCTTGGTAGTTCAAAGCCATTTTCGTTTCCATTCCAGTATAGACTGCAACTCCTACAGGGTATTAAAGCAGGGCTCATAAGGGACTTGCAGCCCCAGAGGGACCCAGTTTGCACCTAGCCATAAGGGGCATCAATGTTTACATGAAACTCGAATCCCAGTTGAAGAAAGAGGCATTACCCAAGGACTGTTCGACTACAGAAACCTCCGAGGCTGCTAAGTAATGTAATTGCATATATCCCAGAGCACTGAGCAGGAGCCTATGGATCACATACAGTCAGAAAAAACATCAATCTTCCTAACAGCCATCACCCTCAATCACTAGTGTCTGGGACTGTGATCCTAGCACACATTTCCAAGCAAAGGATTTGGGAACAACTCCCTGCTCTTCGTATCTCAGGCAAAAAGAAAAGCTTGCTGAGGTGTTTTAACACAACCTGCAGAGCTTGGCAGCACTGCGGATATAAACAGAATCTCCTAATTTCACCCTGTCAACTTTGCCATCAGCTTGCATACCGAATGTAACTGTAGAGCCCAGGCAGACAAGCTGTAGAGAAGATTTTCCCTCTCCAGATTTAGTGATGAACATCTACATTTGTAATTGTTTAATCAGAACTATTTAAATAAATAAAAAAAAATATATAACAACAATAACGATAAAAACTGTTCACCATAAATCTTCTTGGTGTTTTTGAGGGTAGCACCTTTCAGCAACAGGTTTTCAGGACCCAAAGACCTAAACATAAAAGAAGTTGTAACATTACTTCACTCAAAGAACACTCAAACTGCTTTATAATTTAGAGCCAGAGAGAGATTATAAAGCTAAGCAGCTGTTCTTTAGATCCGATTACTTGATTTGTATGTTAAATTGGGCATTGCTTCATTTTTTCTCTTTATATACTTATATTTCCATTTCATCTTACACAGACTATTCTCAGTGCTCAAAGTTCCCAATTTAATGGGGGATTATCAGTAAAGCTTTTGAGGAATAAGTGCAAAATGTTCAGATCTAATATGTTCCAGTACTTACATAAAAACCTGATTTTAAAAGCACTGAAAACCTGTTCATTCCAGCACAGTCAATCAATGGCACCATCAAAGCCGATGGCTTATCTTGCTCCCATTCGTGTGTATTTCTCTTTGAAACCCCCACCCATGACCCTCTGTTGCTTCTAGAGTCCAGGTAGATCCACCACAGCATGAAACACTGCCAGCACCACTCTAGTGACAGCCGTCTGCTTTTGATGACTTATAAACATTATTTGCCTTTTTTTTCCCAAAACACTCTGATTGATGCTTAAGTTTCTGCTTTCCCTCAAGAACCAGTATTTTGCAATTGCCTGGTAAATTTGTTCTCCATCAGCAGGGAAGGATGTTACCAAGTGGTCCGGCATTGCTTTGCCAAGAGGGGCTCACACAAATCACAGGATGGCAGAAGAGTGTAAGTGGAGAGGTTAACTACAGGCCTCCCTTAAGAATGAAATATTTGGGACGGTTAAAAACAACCATTCCCTAACAATGGCAGGACAAGTTCAGATCCTTGAAATCTGATGTAGATGCCCAACCTCTTTGAGGAGGGCCAGCAAGACAGCTGCAAGACCAACCTGGCTACAGGCTCTTGATTGCTTCTGTAAATGATAATTCTTCCAACAAATCTGCAATAAAAATATGAGAAACTTGTATTACAAACACATTAACGTTATAAAGAGCTACTACAGACATACTAAAAAAAGTTCTTGACAGGAGATGGAAGCAAACATGTAAATGAGCGCATCTGGGAGCTCAACGCTTCAGAGGGGTCCTGAGCTCGGGACAGGGAGAAGCCTCGCACCCCCCGTGGCTGGGGGGTGCCCCCCGGCTGCCACCCATCCGTGAAGCAGCAGTACCTGACCATGCCTACGCACCCCAGCAAACCTCCTTCAAAGGATTTAACCACAAAGACCTCTTACTCCTGGAAGTCACTCAGCCCAATGCATTTTACTTGGGAGGTAGAGTGGCCTAAGAATAGGCACACGGACCATTACTACAGCTGAGCTGACAAAAAACCAGCTCGTTACACCATGACAAGCGTTGCACCGGGGAGGTTTTGTTGCAAAGAAACCAAGCCCTGAAGAACCGCAGTGTCGACTTTGCCATCCTCGTATGGAAGAAGCCTGGCAGCTTAATACTGCCTCGAGAAACCTTTCGGTCTCTGTTGAAAAGAAAAGGCCCTTTGCTTTGCTGAACTGCAACTTATTAGATCCCGTAACCGACGGTGCTGGGGTGTCTGCAGAGATGACGGCAGGCAGCTGCAGGGCTGGAGGAGCAGACTCACTTGTAGAGGTCGGGCTGCGGCTGTTCGCACTCGATGGTGGCGGTGAGGGCATCGATGGCTTCGTCCGTACAGAGCACGGTGGTATCCCGCACCGCGTAGTGAGTCTGGGCAGAGAAGCACAGGCAGAGTCACCACGAGCCCCCAGCAACGCCGCCTGTCCCCAAGTTTTTTTACACCCCATTACTTAACATATCACCATGCAAAATTTTTTCAGCGCCAGCAGCTCACCCAAGCCCTCGCCCCGCTCCCACAAAGCGGCTGAAGCATCTCTCAGCGCAAGACTGAGGTCAATAAGCTTAAGAGAAACTGTAGCAGGAAGGAGCTGCTGGATGTCTGAATGGATATACTCAATGGATATTCAGTAAGGCATGCACCAGAAGCAGAGCATCTTTGGTTTTTTTGGACTTGCTGCCACCCCGACTGGGGTGGGAGGGAGGCTGCAGGTGCCCCTGAAGCAAAGGGGCTCCCAGGGACCACCTGCCCATCCGCTCCTGAAGGTAATTAGATGCCAGCTCCAGTGTCCAGGGATCAGGCAGAGTGCCGGCAGACTCCAAGCTATTTTTAGCAGCTGCTGCAAAAAGGTTCATCTCTCACAATTAACTGGAAAGCCCACAAAGGATCCGCTCGCTGCCTTCCAGGCTCTATTTATAGGAGCTACTCAGAGCTCCGAGTCACGGCGGGCTGCACGGCAGGCTGCCTTAATCCATCTTCATAAACAAATTCATTAAAAAGCTTCCTCCACTCCTTACGTTTGCGTTCCCCTCCTTGCGCATCCCGGGAGGAAAGGTTTCATTACATGTGCTGTAGTCATGACATTATAAACACCCACCTTCATACCGTTTTGGTAACCTGCCTGGCTTTTTGTATTGAAAGCAGATGCGCAAACACACACGCATCTCTGGTACAAATCACAGCTTTTGTGAAACACAACTCAAAACTGTTCCTGCAGTGCCCAGTACCAAACCTGACCCTTGTGCTGGGTTTTGCATCCGCTGCTCCTGTCACCATGGACACTGTGCAATTACCGAGTGATACTTCAAAGCCACCTCCTAATCAATTCCACAATCTTTACAGCCTCAGTCCCCTAGTGTATTTAAAAAACACACGTTCTTTAACGTATGACCGAAAATTTGTGCTTCAGAGAAAGAGCCCTGAAAAAAATCCCTTTTATAGTTCTGCTTCAGTTTCACTTAACCAGGCATCTTTCCCATACCTCAACCTGACATGCCCCAAATACCAGAAAAATCCCCACCAGGTAGGTGGTAGATATGGGTGCAGATGAGGTTTTGTGCATACCTGAGTGTGCTTCCCTCACCCTCCTTTTGCAGCAAACTCTGGTTCCTAACATGAGACCGATTTCCCCAAACAGCACTTGCTTTTCTATTCCCTCTTCCCCTTCATCTCATCAAGAAACAAGAGACAGCTCCCAGTCACCTACAGGAATCCACAAACCAAGAAAAAAAACCCCCACCACAGTGCTTGATACAGAAATTCAGCACTGCACTTACAGACTCAAAAGTTAGTAAGAGCCAAGACTCTGCAAAAGTTATGTGACCTCATGCATATAATACACCTGACACGAATAAGCAATTGTCTATTTAGCATGGTTATCTGTTTTTAGCCTCAAGCCACTTCAGAGATCCACCCCTCTTTACTAGTGGAACCAGTATGGTGCACCAGCACTGCATCAACTCCTACACAAGATTTCCAGTACCAATTAACAGCCACTCATAAAGACAGAAGCCGCAGACCCCATACAATACATATCAGATCAACAGTGGTATTCCCACTGACTTCAGACTGTGCCAGAATGAATCATGTCATTTTAAAGTATCTTCCAGTCTTACTACTGCAGTTGCTATTATCTGTATAAATATTTATCAAACACAAGTGCAACTAAATATTCATGTCTTCTGATGTATTTTTTTGTTGTTGCTGCTTCTAGTTTGGGGGGGCAGGGGGGTGGGCTAGGGGGTGTATAGAGAAAGAAAATAAACTGAAAAGGAGATTCAACCTGAGCAAGACATATTAAATTTCACTGCTGGATTCAGGGAAAGGGAGAGGAAAAAAAAACCAAAACCAAAACCAGAAACAATGTTTTTCTCACACTGATGAAAAATTCCCTAAATTAATCCAGACATACTGCCTCAAAATGTCCCAGATCTCACTGGAAAAAGCTTGGTTAAATAACAGACACATTGGCAGGTACTGGAAAGGGAGCTGCAGGCACTGCTTTACCAACGCACCTCGCAACACGTGGCTGGAGCAGGGAAGCACTAACACGCTTCGCATGACGGGCGATAAGGCAGCAAAGCCGTATTGATAAATATTGATACAATTTGGGGCAGCGCCAGCAGAAGTGGCTGAGAGAGACAAAACAGAAAACAAACAATCCCCAGGGGCCTTCAGTGCCAACGCACTGGGAGCAGAGGGAGGGAAGAGCTGTTAAATAGAGCCTCGCAGCCACAGGGATGGGCTCCACGGGAGCATCCTCCAGTTAAGCACACACCACCCCCGCACAAGCGCCGGCTTCAGTGGCAGGGCACCCGAGTACAGCCTCCTGAACGCCGCCCCATCCATCCCCATCACCTTGAAATTGGACTCGCCATCGAGACTCGCGGTAGTGACGTAACAGGTCCCATCAACGCTGCTCGAGGCCAAAAATATCAAGTCACAGGGGAAGGTCTCATCTGCTTTCACTTCTACTATGTCTCCAACCTGGAAGAAAGGAAATGTTTACATGAAAAGCCCTCTCGGCTGTTATTAGATGGTTATGGATTTAGCTTCTCTCAAAGCCTAGAAGAAATCACCTTGGCTAAAAGGGAAATCAGGGTTCAAGAGGTGCACAGGTTCCCAAGCATCACTCCACAGCCCAACAGATCAGTCCAGCCCAGCACCAACTCAGAGCGCCCATGTGGCACCGTTAGTATTTATTTCTCTGCTACATCTTGACGGAGCAAGACACTGTACTTGTCTGAAGTGCGGTGTTATAAATTAACGTCAAAGCTAAGCGTACTTTCCTGGTGTCCTTGGGAGAGTTGGAAATAGAAGAGGACTGCCTGTCCTGGAGAAGTGCAAAACGCTGACAGATCTGTCACTTGTCAGCCCCAGTACAGCTTTTGCAAGACAGCTTTTCAAAAGCAATCAAACAAAGGCAGCTTCACTCCTTAACCGGGAACAGCTCTCAGAACATCTCGTCTGAAACCGAGCACGCTGGGGCAGCTCTAACCGCAACACGTCCCTCCTCCCCCTCCCTCGCTTCCTTACCACACACCCTTGTGTTCCCATTGGCTTCAAGGATAACTACATGCGAGTTCTCTGTTAACAGTTACCTTGATTTTTTCACTCTCTTTCTGCACTTGCTTTGCATTTTCGACAATGAAGACGTTGCTTTTGTTCACTTCGTTGTCAGCTCTGTGCCTCAGCCAGTCCTCGTATCCCTAGGCACACAAATACACGCAACACAAACTTGTAACGAAGCAAGTAAACTAACGAAAGAGGATGAGTGGGGACAGAGAGGGAGAGATTTAAAAAAATGAATAAATTAAGCAGTCCTCAGACCTCCTTCATGCCTGACAACATCAACCAGAGTAGCTAAGACTGAATCAATTTATTTTAAAAACTTCATATGCATATTTGACAGATTCAGAACAGATTAAAATAACACACAAAAATGATCTATATGCAGCGCGTGCAACGAGGAGCTAAACTACTGTAACATGTTTCTATTATTCTCAGTGTTGGCAAGAACAGGCTGATAATACTAATAATACACTGAGCACCCTGCGACTCTTTCCTATGGTAATGCAGCATGAGACTCTTCCTCTTCAGCCTTCACTGAAAGAATAAAACATTCAGATATGAAGCAGATGGATTTTACTCTAGCTCTCCCTTTTGGCCCCTGAAAAAGAAACTTCTTTTATTATTCAATCCTTCTGTACAAAAAATTTTAAATGGCACACGTGCGTACCATGGGAAGAAAAAGGGCTTTTAACACTGCAAGAAGATGAGGACTACATATTTTTGAGACTAGCTGAGTGGTTGAACGGAACCTGTCTTTTCCATTTACCAACACGGGAGCAGAGCTTGGGCTATATTTGGAGCACATCTCTGCAAAAACTCGGAGAGCATTTATAAAGACAGCAGAAAAAATTCAAGTAAAGCAAGAACTACAGAGGTAACCTTTACTGACCCTCACGGCTTGCTTACAACAGTACATACAGAGATGCTTTACATTGCCGAAACAAGAGACCAATAACAACACTCAACATGCAGCCTCTCTTGAAAAGCACCAGTATACGTGTCTCACCTTCTGAGAAGGGTTCACCAAACCTACCAGCCCATGCTGGTGACTTCTGAGTATATTCAAAAACACACTCATCAGTTTCTCAATTACATGTCCCAAAGAGCATCTTCCTCTCCCCAAACCGACATTTTTACCTGTTTGATAGCAGTGACAGTGATGACAAAGAAGAGTGGGAGGCCGCTGGTCACCGGGCTGGTCGGGGTGTCCACTATCACCTGCAGAGAAAAACAACTGTAGTGCTGACAACTGGTTTTCAGGCAGCAGAAGAAACAAAACCTCTGGTAACTGGGGAAAAAGGGTGCTGGGTACATTGGGGGTAAGTCACAGCCCAGTAGAGGAGGGAGGGGAGGAAGGGGCGCATGAGAAGCACCAGCACAGGCAGCCTAAGCAGACTATAATCCCTCCTCCTGAAGACCATGGGATGTCCTTAGGTGGGAAAAAACCCCTTTCAGAAGTAGCTTAAAACCTCAATTTGACCTTGCTATAGTGGGAAATAAAAGCCTGGATGAATGGGCTGCTGGGGACAGGCTACAAAAATACACTCACTCCCAGTGCTGGTGCCAACAAGCCTGCTCCCACCATGGGATGCGCTGGAAAGGACTGAGATAGCGAAGGAGGATGGGGCAGAGAGGCAGGAGCAATGCATAACATGAAAAACACCCTTATTTCTCACTGAGCCCCGGGAGGGTTGTTTCTCCTCTTTGGTAGTGAGGATAGGGCACACCTGAACCCTAAAACATGGCTGGTTATGAGAGGGAGGACATCACCAGTCATCTTGAACCGCTGACACTCAGAGGCTAAAAATAACACGTGTCAGCCCAAATTACTGAGGAAATACACGGCAGAATGGAACATGAATATTTAAGCAAAACAGAAACCCACATTTTGCTTTTAAGTTCCAAAATTTGGAGTTAAGAGCACAATTTAAGCACAGTGAGAACACGGGGGCCTTGGGGTGGATAGCTGGATCCTTCCCGAGCTCGGTGCAGCGGCTGAGCCAGCACCGCAGCAAAGACCAAGTCCCTTCATCATTAATTAAACCTTCGGGCTGTGGGAAACCGCTGTTTCTTCTGACTGTATCATGACTTACCCCGAAGGGTAAGAACGGCAGAACAGGTTCATAATTGGGAGGGAATAACGTAAGAGGAGGAAAAAGCACGCCCTTGCCCCACCTTCCGAACCAGGGCATGCAAAACTGCCCATTTTTCCTGCTGTCCCCGAAGAGGACGGGAGCACGAGAGGCAGATGGTGAGGGCTGTGATGAAAGGGACAGGGAAGCTCAGCAGAAAGGCTTTGTGTCCCCACAAAGGGACTTTGTTTCCCTCCGCTTGTTTGTGCTTCCCTGGCACGCTCATGAACAGCAGCATCTGTATATTTATTGTTTTAGGCTGCCGTAAAAAGCTGCGTTAAGGACAGGACTGCTCTTATTAGCTGGAAGGAAGCAACGTGGAAATTTTTAACTCTGTGAAATGCTATACACTGCAGTATTACCCTGCGCTACTGGACCCAAAGAGCAAAGAGCCAGAAGATACTGCAGTGGAAGAGATACACCACAAGAAGCAGCCATGTAAGTGGTGTATGAGTTAAGTAGCATGAGCATAAACCAAGATAAACAGAATAAATATTTCCAGGAACACAAAGCCCTGGCTCAAAGGGGTGTAAAATGTTTACAAACAGAAAGTCTGGTAGAAACCAGAGTTTGGAGGAACAACCTCGAGCGAGGATGGTGCCAAGTGTCACGTGGACACATCGCACACATGCGATAGACACTCACTGGAGTGGCATCACTGAAGTTTAGTACAGTCAGCCAAAATTTATCTGGCACAAAACTGGACAGATCTTGGGAATACAGGAAGAACTTTGCCTTTTAGCCAAGAATGCCAAGGGAAAGGACCTCTGACTGCCCAGCAGGAGAGTCTTCTGCACTGGACAAGATGCAGTGGTATGTATTTGTTTAAACAAACAATACAATTTCTGTCCACACAAAATGCTGTACTATAGATGTATGAACACACATAGTGGATGAAGTCCCCAGAAGAACTCATTTATGTATTTGGAGATTGCACTCCCTGCGCATCCCATGGCTGGACACTGCTCTTGCCCTTCGCGGCTGGTGGAAAGCCAAGGGACACATGAGCAATGAGCCAGAACAAAGGCAGACTCTTTTGAAGCTATTATTGAGCTGGTTTAGGACTTCAACAGCTTAATTTGGATCCACTTAAAAGTGACAAAATCCTCTTGTTACTTAATAGTTTCTTCCTAATTCATTGTTTAGGAGACTGAAGACCACAGTCCAGAAGTCATCTCCATCAATTAAAAGGGACATTTTTCATTCCTGGCACCTCCTAAATCAGCTTACTGCCAAGAGCTTGGTCTGTCCACAAACACGCTTGGACTATGCTTACTCCAGGCCAGCCATTTCCACCAGGAGTTTACTTGTCGTTTCCTTTGAGTGTTGCAATAGCTGCACCAAAGAAACAGCTATTTGTGACCCTGTTAGCATGCTAATAGGTGTTTTATGATTAATGCATGTACTTTCTCTCTCTAAAACAAGAGCTGAATTTGGAGTCACAGAGTAATAGACATTTTGATAAAGGGTTTCAGCAGCAGGTAGAGCAGATGCACCAGGCAATTCCCCAAGCGCCGTGATACTTCATTCCTCATGCAGCACATAGGGCAATTCCATTAATTTAATTTAAAGATAAGCACCAACATTTAAGCTATAGATGCCATTTATCAAGGTATAACTCTTGGTATTTTAAATGAATGGAGTGGCCCTAGTGCTTTTTTAAGGCAAGTGACGTTTCCAGAACAACGAGTGCTCAGGGGCAATCGGTTACTCTATAGGGCAGCAAGTGCATTAGTGCTGTCAGGTTGGTTTTGTTTGGTTGGGTTTGTTTTTTCCCTAATAGAGCATGAGGGTTACTTCCTTATTTTAGAGATGCTCACAGAATAAAAACAAGGAGTAATAGCCACAGTCTTCTCTCACCTGCATACACCTGTGCCTAAAATGGGTAAACAGCTAAACTGCAACCAGTTTTGTAAGTATAATGAAGAATATCCCATGTTCTTCATGGCCAGAGGGTCAATAGATAAAATGTAATACCGCGTCACTAAATGGCCAGCTACACAAAAAGGACATCCCGACTCCAGGGCATCGCTTCAGTTCAAGGCAAATTACAAATTCAGTTTGACAAAATGGAGCAACGCCAGTGAAATCAAGAGATGGAGGCGAGCCAGCTGATGCCGGGGTAAATTGGCCTTTCACGTAACACTGCCAGGAGGAGCCATCCATGGCCGTTATCTTGGGATCTCCCATTTCTGCGTCAGCCACTGGAATGACTAAGCCATAACTCTTTACTCTAAGGACGAAACATTTTAGATGTTTGTCTTTTGAACACGCAGCCTAGAAGAGAGCAATGCCCCAGTCCTGAACCACCAAAACCGCAGAGAAGCTATCTAACAGCAGGCTGTTTGCAGTAGCTGCACGGTGCCATCTAATTTGCTGGACTAGAGGTTTTGATGCCTATTTTCAGCCCTAGAGCAGGTTGTCTGCTGAGTCCCAGGCCTGAGGATTTAAAAGATGAGTAAATGCACTGCAGTGATTCTTCCAAACTCCCTTCGCCCCAACGCATTCTGACAGCCCGCTTTTCTTGGCTGACAGAACAGAAAACGAGTATTCAGGTTTGCTCAGGATTTGCCCCTTAACCAAAGCCACAAAATAGAGCAGAAAAAGTTCATCCGTGTATAAAATTTGCTATTTTTTTCTGTGCAGAGCAGCTTCCTGAAGCTTCACTTTCCCAAATTTTCTGAATTTTACTGAGTACAGCCTATCTCTCCTGCTTGCCTTGAAACTCACTATAACTAAGATATACAAATATCATATAACTTGGGAAAATACATAGTTATGCAGCAGAAGTAATAAAGATGACAAAAAACTAGATCTTAATTCTGTAGCATCAAATGTATTTTCATCAGTTGACTGATCTTAACGGTTAGAGTTAAGATGGTTTTTTAATTGCTTCAGCAGTCAAACATTATCTCAGATAGGCTCAAATATTTTAATTGTTATTATGCCTTGGACAGTGTACCAAGCGGTGCTGACCATCAGTAGGTAAATAAAATCTACCCTTGGCATCAAAGCTCTTACCTGCACAAGGAAGATGATGAGGAAGTAGAAGTTGGCAATTCTTCTAAACTGCTCAAAAAGGTTCTTCGGGAGGAAGTTCCAGAGGGTGTACTGCAGGGAGAGAGGGGGGGCTCACAAACAGACCAAGACATTGGGCTTACTGGGAACTTTGGCTACCAAACGGGAAGTATCTGCACAAAATAGGAAAGGAGTTTTCCCTTTACCCCAGCGAGGAGCACCGCAGTGAGCTATCTGAGCAGCCCTGGCGCTCTCCAAGTCCACACTTTAAAACCAGGAGCGCGATGCAGCTGGATGCTGAGATGCCACTGAGCTCCTGCTTCATCTTCCTGCTCCAGCTCTCTCCGCTGGTTCATTGAACAGTTGGAAGCGTCTCACAGTTACATGAGGGTTTTCATTTCTTTGCTTTAAAGTAGGCAACTATTTCTCTTTTGTCAAAATAACACAAACCACATGGTTGGAGATGGTGAAAGGTAGGAGAAGATAAAAACAACAGGAACCATTTCAGCAAACAACTTCTAGATAGGCGATTGGAGAGACATGATCTCAAGAAGATGTAATGCACAGTGCAGAGATTTATTTTTCCCCAAACAAATTCCAAAAGCCACCTTCAAGTTGCTCTTCTGTTTAAAAAAAAAAAAAAAAAAAAAAACC
>JAVJGG010000039.1:16944758-16955412 GCA_035590195.1 Aviceda cuculoides
TGAAAACACCAGTGTGTTATCAACATTCTTCTCATACTGAACTCAAAACACAGCACTGTACCAGCTACTAGGAAGACAATTCACTCTATCCCAGCTGAAACCAGGACAGGACTGCAAGCACAGTTACACTAGGATACTGGATCAGTGCAATCCACCCAGTAAGGAGAGAAATCCTTAACATGTGGCCTAGAACTGTTTATCTTCAGGAAATCCTTTTGGCTCATGGTCCCGCCGGACTGGGTAACCAAGAACCTGTGCTGAGCAACACAGCAGCCGGGTTTTGCAGCGGGAGGGAAATCCGCTTATCCACAGGGACACAGAGCCGAGGTCTGAGCTGGCCCTGGCATGCTGGGCTTGGCGCACGAGGGGTTTTGGTGTGGTCCATCCCAGCACCGCCAGCCGCAGAAGCGAGCCCATCCTGCGTGGGAGAAGAGGCCAGCATCCCAGGACGTGACTCACGGCCATCGCCATCCCACCAGCCGCGTTCCCTAGATGGGCACCGGGATAAGAGCGTTCCTGCTCGCACCGTTAAAGACAAGCACCTTCACCCAAAGTTTCCTTTCTCTGCACATCTGATCTTCCCACCCTGCACTTACCAGAACGGTACTTGTCAAGCGGAAAGTCCCACTTCCATCCATTCAACTGCACTGGAAGAAACCACCCCACAGAAATGACGCATATTAATTTGGCTGATACAAGGACGACAGCCCTCCGGGCATTGCAGCTAACTTTACTGTGTTCCCTCCCTGAGCAAACATTTATAAGACAAGGTGAGCTGGAAGGACGGGGGGGGGGGAGGAATAAATAAATAAAAAACCCCTTCCACAACTCAGAGTGAACAAAACCAGCACACAAAGCACCACTGTGCAAGCCAAGGAAAAAAAATTAAAAAAAAAAAAAAAATCAATGTTGCATTTTAAGCTTGGCTTTGCAGCCCCCATAAGACCACAGCTGCTGACAAGCAGGTGCCCCCAGTACAGCCTGGGCCCCCCCCAGCCGTGAGCAGCACTCAGGACCTTACATTACCCCTGGTCCCTACAGAGAGCAGCCGCTTGGCTTTGTGCAAATGCTGAGGAGGAATTACACAGAAATCATAATAAAAGATGGCAGGGCTGCTCATAAAGTGGATTATTTTTTTCCCCTACATTTAATTTCTCAGCAGTGAGATTCCCCCCCTCTTAAGCCAATTGAGACTCAGGTGAAGGAGCACAGCGTCGCTGCAGTCTAGCAGTACTTAATTTTTATTACTGCTGAAAAGACCTTGGATTGCCATACCAAAGAAATGTTTCAAATTGTCTAGCCTTGCCTGTTGCACATCTTACTCAGCTTTTCTAGATCCTTTACTGTACAAGAAAAATAGGATCCCTCTGTTTTGCAAATCAGTGCATTTGCCACAATATTGCAAACAAATTACATCTATCAAGCTAGCGTTGCCTCTGTTTTCCACTTTAATAGTCTTATAAAATCTCACTAAGGGCATACAGTATACTTTAAGATAAGCCAGACCTAAATACTGCTTGCTGACCCTTTGAAAACACACAGCTAGAAATTACCAAGCCCTCTACATACCACCCTATAAAAGCAAGGCTAGGGCCAGACCAAGGGCCCTTTCACGTATAGATTCTGCAAAATTCAGCTGAAATCACAGAGCAAAAAGCCCACAGCAAATCATTGCTCATCCAAGGCCACAAAGGAGGTTAACAGGAATCTTGTTGAAGTCGTGAACAAAAATAACGAGCCAGATTTGCTCTCAAAATACCCAGCTACCATAGCCTCGCAGGTGCTCACCCCTCCTTTCTGCTGCAGGAGGAAAACAAAAAGCCCTTTACAAACAGCCGGATCAAAAATAAGTACATTAAGCTTTCATTAAGGAGAGCAGGACAAACATCTCTGAACTACAAATGCTATCAATTATGGCTGGATGTTGAGAGTAGGCATGCTTTTAGACTAAATTGGCTTCAGTTGGAATTCCATCTCAAACCAAATTACTAAAGTTTTGGGAAAAAACCGACTGGAGTCAGCAAGATGCAACAGGTACCCAAGAGAAAGACATACTGCAATTGCATAAGGAGTATTGGTTCTGAGCAGCATCCACGGCAGTGAGCATCCCTATGAAAGTATGAAAAATGATGCAGGGGAAGGAAACCACAACCCAGGACTGCTTCCCTTCCACCAACGAGCCCCTCATTAGTGTAATGACCAGCTCCTCTCCCCACCCAGCCCCGCCGCCCTACCTGTGGGCACGCAGCTCTATAGCCAAATGCCCTTTGCAGCCATCAAAGCGGTGCCTTGCGCCAACCACCAGCCAGCAGCTCCCTGGATTTTGGCTAAGCCCGAGAAAGAGCCCATAAGCAAAAATAAATATATATATTTTTAATGCACATATATATATATATCGCATACATGCATATTTAATGTGTATATATTGCATACATGCATATTTAATGCATTAATATTGAAGTTGCTGCAGCCTCCGGGCAGAACAAGCTTCTCCTGACCCAGCAGCCGCTGCTGCTGCTGCCAGACAGGAGCTGGGCGAGGGCGGGGGCCAGAGAAGACCTTCTGAAACAGGAAAGTTTCACCGTTTCCCCAGGCTACAAGTTAGTCACAGGGTGTACGGCTTCACATGGCCTTCGGACATGTGAGTAAATTCGCAGACATCAGCGGGATGATTCAGGCACCGGTATTTATGGCACAAAACAGACATACCTGCCCTCCAGCCCTTGCACCGGGGCAGGCAGCACCCCACAACCTGCTCCATCAGCTGCTGAGGCTGACTTGGTCATCATGAATTGCCTCACTACCTTTGGTCTCCGTTTCCAACTCTGAAAGGTTAAACTAAGCTTTAAAACAGGTTGCCACTTACTGCCCATGCCCTGCAGCGTACAGGCAGTACCGGCATCACTCTCCTACCACAAAAGGGTGATGGCAATCCACGTAACAGCTCCACGCACAAGTCCCTGAGTCAACTTTATTGCAAAAAGCAAAATACTAACTGCCCAAATGAAACATTAACCAATTTAGGCAGACACCGTTGAACAATTCGCTGGTCAGATGTTGGATAATTCAAAGCAATTCAGCAAACTGCAGCACAACAGTTACACCAAAAGCAGCTGAGATTGCCTTGTGGTCGTAGAGACAGCCTGCAGAAAGGGTGCAGGGAGTCACAGGAGAGCAAAACTACAGCAGATAGATTATTAAATAACCTTTGAATAATAATATTAATAACAGAAACGGTCTACAGTCATCAGCAACATGAGCAGCAGTGTCCTTATGACTCATTTCCAATGAGCAAGACACATTTCCCGACTGGCACAGTGTCCCTAAAGGCAAGACACGGTCTGAGCCCAGCACGCCTCACCGACGTGTCCTTCACACAGCGCTCGCTGCTATCAACCACCCAGCGGCATGAGGCTCCCGAGCAGCAGCGGTTAATCACCGGCAGGCAGCAAACAGCCACAGCCTGGCACCCCGAGCTGCTGGCGATCAGCCCTGCCTGCAGCCCAGCATCTGCACGAGCTCCACAAGTTAGAGAAACTCTGCAAATCTCCAGGTGAACGAGGGAAAACACTAAAAAAACCCCACTCAATCTCAATATCGCTTGGTAATTAAAAGGGGGGGAGGGAAATATTGTCTACTTGCAAGAGATGAGGGAGCTGGGACGGGGGGCAGAGGCTGCAGGCGACGAGCAGCAGGGCTCTCCCAGCTCCCACGCAGTGGTATGCACCATCTGCAGAGCTCAAAGCCCAGTTCTGGACGCAGGTCTGCTGGCTGGGGAGAGCACAGGCTGGTAAAGTCCACAGCATCCCGTGTACAGCTCCGGCAAAACCTTCTAGGCAAAACCAGGCCATCCTTCCCAACACCAGACCTCAGCAAGCACAGAAATATTTCCGAGATGAGCAATGAGAAGCAGATTTCACTCTAAACCCGTAAGTAAGGTATTTTCTAAGATCACCTCAGGGCAGCCTGTCCTGGCACAGGGTGAGAGCTGCTGCCAGCTCCCCACCATAACCTAACCCGCTCCCTTGGACAGGGCTCGGCGGGGGACACTTTTGGGCAGAAAGCCACCGAAGCACTCGGCTGAGCCACGCAGGAGAACCTCCGGCCTCAGCACCCTCTTCCTACACACAACTAAATGGAGGAAACTCCCTTGAAAAATCCCCTGAGCACACGTTTTCAGGGAAAGGCAAATGGGTTAACAGTGCACTTGGTCACCCTGCGTCCAAGTTGCTTGGAAAATTCACCCTTCCCAGACACCCCAGCCGGGCTGAGCAGCTCGGCGACTCCCTTACCCCTGCCGCTGCGATGCCAACTCCTCCAGCGAGCAGATTTTGGTCGCAGGCATCACAAGGTCTGTCCCCCCACTTGGCCACTCTTGCATTTTCTCAGCAGGTTAAAGTCCCCCAAGGGGACACAGAGTCCCACATCCCGAGGAATTAGTGTCCAAAGGCTGTTCTTCTGTTGCACACCACTGCAGATAAGAGATGCGAGCACAGGTACCGTGGGAGGAAGAGGCTCACAGGGACCCAACCTGCACTGCTAAAAAAACATGGTCACTGGCAGAACAACTAATTTTGGTGTGAAGGTTTCTTCTGGCTGAGAGACTCCAGTAACACTCTCCACCAGCTTTGCTTTTAACTAACATTTAAAAAACAAAAAAAATCTCTCCACTAGAGAGGACATCAACAGTTACAACCAGAAAGCAGCAGTTTTAATCAGAAAGGAAGTACATAAACCAAAGGCAACAGGATGAAATTAAAGGCAAGGCTGAAAAGCCTGCTATTAATAGACAGCCTGTTTGCTTTTACAACTTTTATTGTTAAAACCAAATTGCCATGCCTTCAGCTGCAACTCAAGTCAGTTCAGCTCCGAACCTTCCCCACACAGCCCAGACAATCATTATTATTCTTAGCAAAATACCAACTGGAGACAAAAAAACCAGTTTCAAGTGACAAATAAAATACAGCCTCAAGACAAGTGTTATTCTCCACAGAAAAGTTTCTGCACACCACAGGTTTAATTGGCAGCACCATTTATCATTAATGTTTGACCGGTGCTTTCCAGTCCATCCTTACAGCCATTTCTAACCTCTCCAAACTTTAACTGCATATGTAAACATTTGCATGCAGCTGCTTGTCCGAGGCTGGGGTTTTCTGTTTGATTTTTATTTATTTTTAGCCAAATGGTTGAGCTATTACTGGGAATAAAGCTACACTTAAGAGACTGCTTTGCAACATTAAAGAGAAATGGTTACAGGAATTTGAGAAACTCCTGTGACCCCATTTTCCAGGGTAGGGGCATCAATAAGGGACTGCAGCCCCAGGGAAGAGCCTCTTGCAGCTCCAGGTTCCCAATTTGAGCCTCCGTTGTCTTCTCTGTGGTTAATCATGGGCTGCCCTGTGGCTGCTATAGGGGAACCAGCCCTGAGAGCATGAAACACCTTTGTCACGTTAAATACATGTTACAAAATAAATCCCAGCAACGTTCATGAAAAATTCAAGTCGCTTCATTAAAATCCACACTCTTTTGAAGTGCAGGATTTCTCCAAGCAGAACTGCCACCCGGTGTTACGGAGACACCCCAGCCCCAACCTTTGCTGCTTGCAGGTTTTTGTCACATTAATGAAAGCAAAACGTTTCTTGCGGAAGTTGGCAGTCAGGTACGAGGTATTTGACACACAGCCTCACTCTCAAGGTGTTAACATGGCTGCACTGGGGGCAGAAAAAAAAAAAGAAAAAGCAATTCTCAAGGCTTCCAACTCCCACCTATGCTCTTCTTAATAGAATAGGAACTGCAGTCACACACTGTAATGTTTGGTTCACACTTTCAAAAAAAATGAAAAAAAGCAAGCGTGAAAGAAAATCGCAGATGTGCTCCGTGTCCCAAAATAGACTTTATTACACATTTGCTGCAAAAAAATAAAGACGGGAGTGTAAATCAGCATCCTCCACCCCAGGCTCAGACATATCCCACAAGACATACTCTAGCATCCCCCTGGAGCCTGGCAGGGCCCAGGTGGGCAGCAGCCGGCCATGGGCAGCCCCCACGCTGCCCGGTGTGCCCCCGGGGCTCTCCCCACCCACCCCTGCCCCTCCTCGCCTACTCCCCATTGCCAAAGGGGAATTTATTTCCCTTCTAAAGAGTGACTTTGGGCCATTTTCTGCCATTTGAAGAGGTCTCAATGGGAGTATTTTCCTGCAGAGCGCTGGGTACGACCTACCCCACGGGGCTCAGCATCACCGCCTGCCCCGCTCCTCCCTCGGCTTGAGTCATCTCCCCAACCTCCAGCACACACCTCTTGAGTCAACACATGCCTTCTCCGAGGCCTTCCTCCTGCCTCTGCTCCTCCCCAAAGCGGCCATGCGGGGCTTCGGGGACACGAGGGGACAAACCACTGCGGGCTGGTCCTGCTGATGGCTCTGCCTGCAGTGGGGCATCCTGACCCAGACCCCCCTCCTCAGCAGCACGGGGATGGGGGGCACTTGGGGTGAGATGACCTCCGAAAAATCCAAAGGTGCTTTGCAAAACTACAGCAGAGCCCAACTGGAGCCCTGAATCTCACCACTTGGTACGCACGTGAGCCCCCACGCGCAGGGACAGGATCAGTCTCCCCACGGCTTCAGGAAGGGTAAGGATTTGGAAAGGAAATTTGTGACACTTGCAAGCAATTTAATGAGAGAAACCCTTCCCTGCTGTTGGCAGAACACCAGCGGCTCGGTGGGCACAGCCAGGGCATGCAAAGCAAGCAGCGAAGCAGTGCCCAGGGAGCCTGGCTGGGGCAGCCTCCCCCCCAGAGGTGACAAGCCACAGGTGACATTAAAGTTCAGCCTCAAGTGCCTGTCCCCTGTAACCCTGCCTCATGGTGGTTTGCACATAATTTTTTTTTTTTAATTAGATAAAATGAGCCCCAGATGGAAAAGCTCCACATGAAATCAGCACTAAGCATGCAAATGAAGAGTAACGGTCGGTTACAAAGGCAGCTCCTTGGGTTTAGGGCTGCACAAAGCAAACCCCCTACGCTTTCCTTACCGTTCCTCCGCTGGGAAGCCGGCAAGCCCGAGGCATTCCAGCGGGGACACCAAGGGACAGGTCTTGACCCGGAGGAGCTGACAAGTCCTGAGAAGAGGAGGACAGCAGAGGGCAGGGGACCCCACATGGCCCCATAACCAACCTGGGG
This sequence comes from Aviceda cuculoides, assembly GCA_035590195.1. NCBI lineage: Eukaryota > Metazoa > Chordata > Aves > Accipitriformes > Accipitridae > Aviceda > Aviceda cuculoides. Next base: position 16,951,936 of record JAVJGG010000039.1, read on the forward strand.
GTACTCCCATTGCTGGCAGCCGCGCAGCAGAGAGGGATGGAGACCCCAGGAGATGAGCAAGGGAACATCATTACCAGCCTACGACAAGGCAAAGGCACAGAGTCATGATGCAGGTCCAACCCAGGGACAAGCACCACATGCCTGTAAGAGGCATCTTCTTTCCCCCAACATCAAGCAAATGTTCTTGAGCCAGCAGCTCAGGACCAGCCCAGCACTTGCTAAATACTGGGGATTTACCAGGGCACAGGCTGCAAAGAAGATCAGGCCCCAAGGTATTTAATTAAAAGGGAATAACACAACTGAGGTCCTGTTGTTAGACACTGCACAAACACACAAAACAAAGAATTTTGCTCCCGGTTACGTACTGTTTGTTATTTTCTTACTTATCCTGGGTTTTAAACTGGAATAGGAAAATTCCAGAGCAAGGACCCACACTAACCGCAGAGGCAAGAGACCCAGGCGGGAATGCCGCGACAGGCGAGCACCGGTCCGTGGGCTCAGCCAGCACCAGGCACCCCGACAGATGGAAACGCACCCCAGGGTGCTTCACCCCAGCAGCCTGCCCGCACCACGAGCAAGGCGACAGCTCCCCGCCTTCAATAAATACAAATGGGGGGAAAACTGAAAACAACGGAGACATCGGTAACTTTTCATTCTGCATTTCCTACTTAGTTCTTAAAACAGCCTGAATCAGCACTGGCCCTACAGCATCAGCAGAGCTGTGGTGCATAGCTGTGGCCCAGAGGTATGGCTGTCTGCGTGCTTCAGAAGAACCCAAGAAAAGTAATTAAGGAAAAAAGCACATTGTCTTTGATGCATGACACAGAGACCAATGGTTCCCAGGCATCTGCCAAGTGAGTTTGGAAGTGGGCAGTTGCTCACCCCAGTCCTGCGAGGAGCCCAGCACAAGGAGATGGACCCAAACCCTCCCCTGGTCACCAACACACTGCCCCACTCTACTCCCACATCCTCCCCACAACAGCCATATGAGTAGCATAAGGCTAAAAATAAGACTCCAATGCCAGAATCCATCTACCAAAAAAAGAATTAAAGTTATATTTCAAGCTGACAGTATCTCCTGAAAGTGGATTAACCATGGCAATTCAATCCCGCCTCCCCGCAGCAATCCTGGCCCCACTCTTCTTTCAGCAGGGATGACTTCAGTGGTGTAAATTGAAGTTCAGAATCCAATTTGCTTCTGCAGAGAGCGTCAGCCTGTACCCCCAGGGTAGCAAAGCAGACCTACATACGCCACTCTGCCCTTCTTGCTCTTTTTTACCATCCCATTTCATACCCTATCGAGGATAAAAAAAAGTTTACGGGAGGCAGAAACGGAGCCACATAACAGTCATGTTGATAGGGCAAGGCACATTCATCGTGCCTAAGCTGTGAAATACATCCGAAAACAGGATTTTTAATATCCGTTGGTATTTATGAGCCTCTGGCAGAGACCACGCAGAGGAGAGGTGACAACATTTGTCTGAGCAGCCCTATGGGATCTTGGTGTCAGATAATCTGCAGCCTTTAATAACTGCAGTGAATTTTCTGCAATGCCACTGCCACAAGATGAGCAACGCTTGAAGCCCCACGCCACCCATACAGGACCAAGGGCAAGACAGCAGCTTGGGGATACCTCCACAGAGATCAGCATGGGCTGTCCTCTCCTCCCATGGAGCAGGAGGGGGGACTAACCCAAACCCAGCCAGCTCCTGGGAGACCCACAGGGCTGGGGATGGGGCAGAGCCACAGCAGCACGGCAGAAGCTGCTATCTGCCCGAGGCCAGCGGACCTGTGCCACCTGCACCGGTCTGATAATAAACACAGCTTGTTGCTGCTCAAATGCCACTTGCAAAGCTGGTAGATGGAAAAAGTATCCGACAACCCACAGCAATGCTGCAGTCGCCCTGGGGCACCGCCCTGGTCCCCCAGGGCACAGTTGTTCCTCGAACCAGAAAACTACCTCTAACCCTCCAAATATGTGCTGCAACAGTTCAGCCCTGAACAGAGCGGTTAGAAATACCTGGGTTCAGCGTTCAGGACTGTTTCTTCTCCACTCCAGTGGAGATCACGCCCCAGCAGCAGTGCACATCCCCTTCCCATGCCCAGGGACTGTGAGAGGTGGCACGGAGCCGGTGCGGGACCACTGGGCAGCACAGGCAGGGGTCACACTTCATGCGTGAGGAGGATGCTGCAGCCAGAGCCCAGGCAGGCACCTCTGTAGGTTCCTGCTCATGGGAGGCAGTCACCTAAAAACACTTTATAGCTGAACTCAGTGGAGATGCTTCAAACCTGAAATGCCTTAGAAAAAGCCTCCTGCAAGGGCAGGGTAGGAAGCACATAACACAAGGCAGAGCTAAATTCAAAGTCATCAAAGTCTAATCTCGGTGCCCTGAGATTCTGATCTGATACATTTATTTGTCCCTCAGGCTGCAAAACAATACTTGCAGCTGGTGTGTTCTCTACAGGACTAGCCCAAAGCCTGCAAGAAACACAGCCTACAAAGGGGAAAATTAACCATTTCTTCCCCAGAGCTGCTGCGGAGCTACCTCCAGATTTAAAAAGGAGATTAGAGTCCCTTGTGCTGGAAGCACAAACAGCTCGCTCAAAACTAAAAGTGAATAGGAAAATACATCTCTCAGTGGTTCTGGCCTTGCGGGCAGCCGCAGGCAGAGCCCATTATTCTGGCAGGTAACCCGGTGCTAAGAGGTGCAACTTGCCTCAGGAAACAGCTCCTGAACCTCCCAGGGTGCATACGCTGCACTAGTAACAGATGCCTGCCGTTTAAACTTGAGGAACTTTTGTTAACTACGCACTGCGCAATAAATGACACTGCTAAATAAACAGAAGCTCCCGAAATTATGTTAAAACACTGGTTTTACCACACTTGCTGTGGAAGAGGGAAAAAAAAAGAGTAATTACAGAGTTCAGGCCAAGCAATGAGGTCACGGTGAAATGAAATCTCCAAGCAGCTTATGTGGCACGGGGAGGGTTTGGTTGGTTTTTTTTTTTTTTTAACGTATTTGGGGACAGGAAGCGGGTGGAAAAGCGGTGGCCAGCACCCCGACAACTGCCCCGGCCTATAACCACGCGGGTTTTGGGTGCATGCTTCCCGGGACTGACAATTCCCCTCCACCAGGTCTTGGGCTTTTTTTGGGGTGGGGGGAGAGGAAGGCGGGGGGGGAAACCCCCCAAAAAACCAGCAAACAGGTTTGGGCTCTGACAGAAAAAGGCAACTTCTTGCGGAGAGCCGCAGCGCGGGCAGGGCCCTACCCCCGAGGTTTCGCAAGGCAGGGAGCGGCGCTGCGGCGGGCAGGGGGAGCGGGGCGGCCGCGACCCCCGCCGCGGGGATGCGCCCCGTCCCCACGCGTGCGGCACCCCCCACCCCGCCCGGAAAAAAACAAACAACCAAACAAAAAAAACCCCCAAAACACCAGAACTTGTCCCCGTACCGCCCCGGCCCCGCACTCACCAGGCGGC
>JAVJGG010000039.1:16955797-16967181 GCA_035590195.1 Aviceda cuculoides
GGGGGCGGCTCTCGCCTGAGGGAAAGCGGCCCCAGGGAGCCGGGGTGGGGTGGGGGGCGGCCCGGTTGCGAGAGCTGAGGGAAGGGAGCGGTGGAGGGGAAGGGCTGAAGCTGGGGCTGGAGAGAAGCCTCACCCCTGCGGCCCTCTGAGCCCCAGAGCCTTTGGGTTAGACCCCCTCCTGCCCACCTTCCCAACCCCCTCTGGAGCCACGGGTAGACACTGGGCACGATTTCGCCCTCAATCCAGGTCCCCTCTCGCCCGTGTCACAGGCCTCCCAGTACCCCTCTGGTGCAAAAGCCCAGTCCTTGCCACGATGCTCAAGCAAATACCATAAACGCGCCTTGGAGCACTTTCCCGGTCGTGACAGACCACGGAAGGTGGTTTTTCTCCCCACTGCAAGCTCTTCCCAGGCACATCCCCGGCAGAGCGCTGCCCTGGCTGGCTAAGCCTGCCCGCCAGCACGTCCAGCCCAACCCCTGGGGACGTTTTGCAGCCCCTGAGCCCCGAACTGCCCAGCTTTCCCTGGAGCCTCCGGCCTTCCAGCAGCACACGGGCCGAACCCGTATCCTCTTCCCTCTGGGCTGGGGTCACACGTGAATGGGAACAACACTCACCCGAAAAAGCTTCGAGGGAGCATCTCCCCAGTCCAGAGGGCACGGAGCACGAGAACGTTTGTTTCCACGTAAACCACCGAACTTGAGAAAGGCGAGATGTAACCTCACAAAAATCGACATTTTTCTATTACGTTGTTGATGTTGTTATTGTCTGGTAATAAAACAGCCTTTTCTGGAGCAATATCCTCTGTAACAGCCTCCCTGGTGCCATCCCTTGCCGACGGCCCCGAGGACCTCCGGGAGCAGGCGGGCTGCTCCACCCCAGCGCCCAGGACCCCCCGTCATTTCAGCAGCCTGCGTTGCTCCCGTTTTAAAGCAGGTTTCCCCTTGGAAACTGAGCAAAACTCACCTTGTCGCACCACGACTGGGCCCGGAGAGCAGCTGTGGGCTTCCAGAGACCTGGAAAACACACAGAGATCTTTCACTCAGCATTTTTAAAGCAAGAGTAGTACCCTATGGATTTTAGTAAGGCTAAAACCAGTCACATTTGCTCTACTTAAGCACCAACTGTCTGGCAGTTTTACACAGTGTGATATATCTAAGCTCACACAGAAAGCCTGCCCTGGGCAGCACCACAATAGCGGTTAGGTGTTAGGCAGGCAGAAGCCTACCTGAGTAGGTTTGGTTTGTTTTTTGGGTTTTTTTTTCCCCTCAGTTATCCCAGGACAGCAGTACATGGGTCAGTGAAGGCTCCCCCATCCCCATGGAGCAAGGTGGCATTCCCGAGGGGACAGCCAGCACTCCTCTGATTCCCAAGTGCAACCTTTCCACTCCATGCATCTATTCTCCATGCAGCTGTGCTGTTACTTACATTTCCACACAAAAGCCTAACCACAACAGAGGAAACCAGAAAACAATGCTAGGTAATTTTAAACACATTTTAAAATAATGAATGGAAATTGTTAAACATCTTGATATAATGCCTAACCAGTTTAGCTTTAGACTTCCCTTACCCACAAAACAATAACAGAACTAAACTTAGATCAACACTATACTGCAGCTTTTGCACTGCTTTTTTGATACTTTTCTGATGTTTTTCTAGCCTGTTTGTGTTGGCTAGAAGAGGGAGCTGCTGTTCTCAGACATTTTTCCTGCTGCAGTGCTCTGTGGTGGGTGTTGAACAGACCAGTGAAGCCCAATGAACCAACCTTCGGGGCCAGGCACCTGCATGCTTCCAAAGGCCAAGGCAGCCTGGCTGACCTGGGCCATATAAAACAAACAAACAAACCAAAACAAAACCCAAATAACTATATTCTTCTCTTATACAATCTAGTCCTGCAGGTACAGTTAGTCCTCATCTCTCACCCACATTAACCGGTAAGAAGGCAACTTGGTCTCACCAGAAGAGAGGAACCACACAGCTATGCTTCTCTTTATAACTCCCATACTATACAAATCACAGCCCTTGTCCAGTTTAGTTTGAAATGCCGCTGTCTTTATTTTTTAAAAGTTTGCTGTAGTTACAACTAAAATACAAGACTTAGACTGTGATACAGAATGAAGCATTAGATAGATAATTATCTTTAATGTATTGCCAACAGTGGCTGTGGTGTCAGAGAAGGACCCTCTTCCAGGGAGCTCCCAGATGAAGTCAAGTCCAAGCAAGTCAGCACAGCTGGGAAGCAGGTACAGGCAAGCGTTTGGTCTCCCATACGCAGCCACCAGAGCAGAACCAGAGTCTCCTGCATGGACCAGACTGCTTCAATCAATCTGTCTCCCTACTTAGCCCACACAGCCAAAGGCATGATCTCACTGGAGAAATCAAGGCAACTGTCATCCTCCCCTTTTGCTGCTGACACAGTGGCCTCGGGGCAGCGAAACCCCTACCTCAGCAGAAACCATCCCACAGAGAGGAAGCAAACCAGCCCTGACTGGCCTTTTTCACACCCTGACACAGCCTGCATGATTCAGCTGCTGGTCTTGTAGCAACTCTGTCAGCTCACAGGTCTTTTACAAGGGAATCTGGGTTTAATGCACCTTTTAATGCCACAAACAACCTGTCCTTGTGTGGGTAACACACATGGCACAGGTGGTGGTACCAAAGGGGCCTCCGGCACAGAGCCAGCAGGGACTCTGTCCTACATCCAGACATGCCCGTGGCACAAGGGGCAGGTCTCAAAGAGAATTTTGCACAATACAGCTCAGCTGGGACCCATCACCACTTCAACTAACATCAAAAACTAGTTATCCAGTACATCAGCCAAGCTCTCAGCAGACTGCCAACCAGGGCATGCACAGATTGCTGTGAACTGCTCATACCTGGGACAGTCCATCAAATCCTTTCACAAAATAGTTTGCATTTCCCATAACTTTTTTTTTTTTTTTAAATGTTCACAGCAATGGAGGCTTTTGAACCCCAGTCCCTGGCAGGTAGCTTAACAGGAGGCAAGAACCAGCCTCCCTCCCCACTAACCTGGGGACACATGCTAGCCCTCAGTGCCTTTTTTTTTTTTAAAAAAAAAAAACCACCACCTTATTTTTTTCAATATTCTTTGCTGCTTCTGCCATCGTGTGGCCAGTTAGAGGATGAGAGCTGTCTGTGGAAGAACATGCAATCGGCTTGCCGTGTCTTACATTTCATGGATTTTTATAATATCTGGTGGAGTATGAAGTCAATGGAGATGTACTGCTTCTCTTCAAGGCCCATCCCACCTCCTGACAAGTACTACAGATTTATCTCTAGTGTCGTGATGGCTTGAAGTAGATCCTGTTAATCCAACTATTTAGACAGACAATTTATTGTAAGGGCATGACCTCCCTATTGACTTGCTGCTTGTGGCGCTCCTGCTCACACTGAGCAAGAGGATCAGGGGAAGGGCACTCACTGCTGACCACCACCACAGCCATGCACTTTCAAAGCTATTTCCCCCCGCCTCCACCCCAAGAACCATCCCAGGGCCATCTCCATCTGGGAAATTCCGAGTTCACACTCAGGGCTGCTGCAGTCCTGGCACTCCACAGAGACTGGCAGGGCTCTGCCCTTGCCCACAGGTACGTCGATATGTGCTGGGAGCCCTTCTCTGCCTTCCTCAGGGGGATGCCAAGGAGGAGCTGAAAACACCATTTTTTTCCTTCCCTTCTCCTGAACAGGGCAGATCCTTCACCAATTCATTGACAAGTGGTGTCCTCATTTCTTACAAAACATTTTTGCCAGCAGATCAAGGCAGAATCCCTGTCTGTTCACGTTGAGACTTTCAAATCCACCCTGCAGTGGTCTTTGCTTACCCTGCCTGCAGGGGCTGATCAACAGGCACGGAACCAGGAGTTTGCTTTCTGAAAGTGGCCAAAGCCGCACAAACACTGCATCTGGAAGTCCTACATATGGCCTTCAGCTGCTGACATCTCTATGTATTTCTCATTGCCCTTCACCAGGAGAGGGTGTAGGCTTCATCCTCCTCTAGCACCCACCTGCCTGGGAAAATCAGGTCTCAGCCGGGATGGGCCGGCTAGCACGGTATCAAGGGTGTTACAAGGAGGGATTGCATCATGCTTGCGAAACACCCACGGGGAAAGGAAGCCAATAACTCTCTGCAGAGGGGTTTGCATGGAGGCATGCCTCCGTACTTCCCTCGGAGCCTGTGCATCCCGTCCCCGCCGGATCAGCACAGCATGACAAGCACCGATGGAGAGCATCACACAGTCACAGTTTCCAAAGTCTTGCCTCACAGCCTGTGCCAAAAAACCTCTGCTTTGAACTTATGACTTCCTCTGGGAAGTCACAACCTGCAGCAGGGACCTCCCAAGGAAAGCTCTGGGTTTTCCCCAGCCTTCCTAGAAAAAGGAAGAGGCAAGTTCAGAGTCTGCACTGAGCACTACAGAGTTGACTCAGCAACAGCATGCGTGCTGCTGTGTCTGTCAAGCAAGGGGATTTGCACATGCTTTTCTCCACCTCAAGTCCATTTTAAAATCAATTTATCACTCCACCAGCAGCTTTCTTTGCTGGAACAGGGCACAGGGTTCGGATGCTGGTAGCTGCAAGCTTGTGCAGCAGTTATACCTTGCAATCTATGAGCCCGAGTCCAGCAAAAAAACCCCAAACAGCAAAAGACCTACAAAATCACCCCCAAAACATCTTCCTACAGCTGCACTATGCATCAAAAGTGGGTTGTAAAGTCTAATGCAGAGCACAGCTTGGATAGCAAGAAGAAGACTTACATCACAGGTCAGGGATTTGGGCTAGAGTCTCACTAAACCCAGCTGCACTGAAATACAAATGCAGTTTAATAAGGTCAAAGTTCTCTCACAGACAAGGTCTGAGCTCTGACTGCTGCAGAAGACTTTAAAATGAAAACTTTTGTTTAATAAATTGGCTCTTGATCCCATATCCAGTGATATTCTGTAGCAAAAGCCCTTCTAATTAATACACTGATAGTCTTTCTCAAGAGGCACTTTCCCCTTATAGTCTGAAACAAGCTATTCAATTCTGCAGTGACTTACAGAGTGATAATTTATGAAAGACTACCAATTTTAGTTAACAGAATTTCCCTTCTTAAAAACAAGCTTTTTATAAGAGGGGTGGAAAAAAGGCAAATATATTTGGTACATGATGTGGCAAATCTATATACCTCAGATTCCAGCACATTCCCTTGCGCCCCAAGACAAATACATCCATTAAATAAATTTGATTATATGCTTCCTCCTCCTGCCAGCAATAATATCTCCAACAAGGCTCATTTAACCTAGAAAGGGAAAGTTTTCATATTTTCTTAATTTCCAGTGCTCATTATCATCTCTTTCCCTGCAAAGTCTTAATAGCCTCTTTTATAACAATCAAGAGAAGCTTGGGGAGTTACTCTCACCTAATTAAGCCTTGTTTTTTCCAAAAATTCTGCAGAATACATGACAGCAAACACTCCAGCTCTCATTTTTAATGTAATACGACAGAGGATCTACAACTGATAACAAAACCCCAGAAGAAACCCTGCACATGGTTATTCGTTATTCATTATTCAATATATGCAGCCCCTGAGAGCTGGAGGGGGGTGAAAGCTGCCTGATATCACATGCTGGCATTTTTCAGCTCAATATTTTGAATGATCTCAAGGAAATCAGCTATGCCCTAGGGTGCTTACCCAGAAAAAATAAAAATATTTCCCAACACTTCCTTTTTCTCACTTGGCTAGGAAACTGCCACAGGAGCATGCTGGCACCCAGCCCACCTGAGTCAGAGGTGTACATAGCAATCAACTTCTCAAGCTCAAAAAAAAAAGTCCACTCCAGGCTTTTATCAGCCCAAACACCCATTCCAAGGTTTAAAATCCACTAACCTTGCTCATATTTATTTATTTAAGTATATACATACCATAACCAGCTTGCAGCAGCAGCAGCATAACCAGAGAAAGAGCCCCACATCTTAGTGCTGCCTGATCAGCACATTTGGGATACCTCCAGCCCTATCCCAAGGGATAGCAAAGGCAGGGAGCAGCAGCTGCTATGGGGCAAAGAATTTTTTATTAATTTCCAGAAGAGCGAGGGGAGAAACACCTGCAAAATACCTTCACCAACCCAAATCTCAAGCGCTATCCCCAGGCAAGCCCTAGGCTTGCCTTGGCTGTATATATGCGCAACAACACGTGATGGGATTTACAGGGAGGCTGGCAGGGAATGAGGAGCACCTGCAGGCATTCTGCAGGATATGACCCATTGCATTTTCCTTGCAAAACACCTGTTAGCAAAGATCACTCACACTTGCACTTAATTGCCTTTACATTCCTAAATCAATGTTCAAATTCCACTGTCTGGGATGCTCTCTCAAAAACCACTCCCTGGGTCCTTCTTCTGTAATTTGGGGTTAGTAAAGGAGTGGACAAAGAGCCATCGTGTTTTTCACACAATCACAAATCTTTGTCTCTTTGTTGTTTTCCCTCGTCTGGCCTGGCCTCTGCTGCCTTGTACCACTCCATGCTTCCTGATATGTGGAGCACCCCAGGACCGGGCTCACTTTCTGTGTCCTGCCCCTCGGCACGTGGGGCATCCACGCTGCAGGCGTGAGGAAGGCTGGCTCCCAAAGGATCTCTGCACCTGAAAGCTGGAAATGATGGTGAGACCCACAGTCGTTCACACTCCCCTGGAAAGGCTCATATAGAGGGAAAAAAAATACACAATTGAGTTTTTATTAATAAAGTACAACAGTGTATGTACAGCAGGAGATATACCCGTGCGTCTTAAGACCAGCTTGCCGTGGGGGACCTCCTGCCCTGTCCACATCTGTGGGACAAGTCAAGGGCTCTCTGAGGAGATCACAGAGTCAACGTCGCCTTCTCTATCCTCTCCTGGGGGTCGAGAGGAGCAAGGGGGGGTTTGAAAAACTAAAGTGTAATTGCTGGCTGAGCCCAGCCAGCGGGTAGAAAGCAAAGTGTAAAGAAGTGGGGGAAAGCACAGCAGGGCCATGGGGGCAGCTGGAGGGGCCGGCAGCCTCAGCATATGGTCCTGTCTGCCAGGCTCTCCTCCAGGTCTTCCCGCTGCCTGGAAATCTCAGTGATGTGCTGTACACAGGAGGGCTTGGCAGCTTTTGTAGCACTGACCAAGCGATGCTCTTCCCACTCCTGTTCTCGAAAGAGCAGTAGTCTCTCTCCTACCCTCCGAATTTCAGCCCACGCACAGACATCAGGAAAAAATCCGATTGTGCAAAGCAATGTTGGTATGAGGAGGTGGGACCAGCCATGCCCCAGTGTAGGTCTATACCCACAGGCACTCGCTGAAACATCTCTTCATCTCCTCCTGGCACTGTACAAACCATCGTCAACTTTTGCAAAGCTCAGACAAGCACAGCCTCCCTCCCTCCCTCCCTCTTTCAGGCTTAGAAGGACACATGCCATGGAGAGAGATGCTGCCGGCCAGGCCGGCAGCCACAGGTTCCCCAAATGAGCACCATCGAAAGTGGGCTGGAGACATGCAAAACTCACACGCACTTCTGTGTCACCAGTTTGCAACAAATGCAGCTGCAGCCCCGGCTGAGGCACCACAAAAATGCTCGTGGAAGCAGAAACTAGGTAGCAGGCAGTGTCACCGAGAACCATACTTCCCAGAGACCTCTTTCCCTTGCTGGTTATTCAGCTACTGGGCTGTAAGCTGAATAGCAGGAGGAGAATGATGGAAAAAGGAGCCCTGCCCAGCCTGCGTGCCCCCAGCGTGCACCCCCTGCTACAGCCACTGCTTTTCACGCATTACCCCATGGCACAGAGTAGACGTTAATTAATATATTTCAGTTTATCTTTGATCACGAAGACCTCAAGATCTCACTTCTGAGATGTTTCTGGCTTTGAGGTAGACTATTTCTAACATGGAGTTGTTGCTGTTCACCTTTGAAAGAAGATAAGAGTCGTATTCCTAGTTGGTGCAGACCAGGATTGTTTCCTGGGTGCAGCAGGGATTAGCTGCTCTACAGCCAGGGAAACACCAGGATAAGGGAGTTTGATCTTGAAATATATTTGAATCGCCTGTATGCGCCTCTCACTTGAGGTCATTATGTTAGGTGAAAGTGCATTAGATCAACCTAACCGGTTTCTTACAATGGGCTCTTAGGGAAAGTTTCATTCAGCCATCCAGCAGAGCCAGCTGGGCCAGTTCTGCCTTTGGACTTGTCTCACTGGCCATCTGCTCTGGCTTTGGGTGTCACACGGGGCACGCTGTGTCCCCGCCGAGGAGCCGCACAGCCAGGAGCTGCAGGGAGCACCAGAGGGACCTGGCTGCTGGACGCTCCCAAACCCACCCAGCTCCCACTGGATCCCACAGGATTTCGGAGCTGTGGCAAGTGAGGCTCAGCCCCAGAACGGCCATGGGCTGGTTTGAGGTGCCGGCTGTTTGGGAGGGCTTGGCCTCCTCCCAGTGCTGGCAGGTGCGTGAGAAGCAGCCATTAGAGAGGATAAACTTTTAATGTTTCTCTCCCCGTGGCCCCGCAGACATCCATGACCCCGGCAGAAGGACCCTGGCTGGCAGCCTGGACCAGCCCCCACAGGGGCACGCATGGCCCCAACCCACCCCAGGAGAAGGGGCTCCACCGCAGGCACGGGTCCCCAATTTACACTCCCATGTCGCCCACAGTACCAGCAGCACAGAGATCTCCACCAGACAGAGACAAAGGTTTACTAAAAATGCTGTATTTACAGGCCAGTATTGATTTGTGCTCTTCTTATTTACAATTTATTTACAATTAATCCCTATAGTCACCGATTGTTGAATCTGGCAGAGTTAGACAGAACTGTACAGCAAACTGGCAAGGCAGAGTAGCCAGAGTTTCTCTTCTTTTCCCTTTTCAGCCCTGCCGAGAGAAGGGCTTTAGTGATTTTTCTTCCCCTGGACCACAAAGACATTGCCTGTTAATCAGTAATCAAGCGAGCAGAGGTGACTCACATTCTGCTGCTGAACACCGTTCAAGTCCTAACGCCGTTGCAGCCGTGAAGGGAAAATTGCTGCGCTCCTGACTTCAAGTAAAGTGTTTCCAGGGCTGACAGCTGGTTTCCCTCCACAGGCACCCAGATGGAGCCGGGCAGCACGAGCCGTCCAGCACATCCCAGTCCCTGCGACAGCCCAGCTCTGCCAGACATAGTGTGCATTGCAGGCAGGTTGTGTTGGGATGCGCACGCTGCTCGTTCTCCCTTCTCAGAGCTGAGCTGAGCGCAGATCAGGGACCGCCTGGGGCTGCAGGGTGCCAGGCTGTCAGCGACATGGGAGGATTTTGCATCACCTGCAGGTCACCACTGTCCCTCCTGGGAGGATGGCAGGATCAGGAGGAATGGTCCTGGGGAAGGAACCTCCAGCAGCCTCCACCACCAGCTGCCATTGAACTAAGCCTCCACTGACAGGCTGCAAGGATGTACAGACGACACAGCCATCACCCTCCTCCACCGTGCAAGGGGGTCCCGACAGCCCTGCCAGATGTGGCTGGGGGCCAGGGGAAGCTCTTCTGCAGACCATCCGTGGCTGCCCTCCCACCTCTACCAGCAGTGAGACTGGTCCAGGCAGCAGCCAGGGACTGAATGAGGGGCCAAGTCAGTCCCTGACCTACAAAGACAGCTTTGCCTGGGCGTAGGCCAATTCAAGAGACAGGCTTTTCCCCTGGGATGTTTGCTCTGATCTTCCTCTCTTCCACAGACTCGGTCGGGTTCAGACTGAATCTTCCACGGAATACTAACACGGGGTCAGCAAGTGGCTGGCTATTCACTTTTCAGACGAGTTTGCAGCCCGGCTGCCAGAGAGGCGTCTTACAAAGGGACTTTTGGCTCGCTCCTGCGGATCCCTGGTTTTCAAGCCATGTAGAGGACAACTATGCTGTTCATGCCCCAGGACCCATGACTGGCAGCCCTGGCCAAGCACCTCAGAAGCCCTGCATGAGCATCGGTCCCACTGTGGTCTGGGGTCCCTTGGGACCGCACGTATCCCCTGGGACATGCCTTCCTGCTCAGGGGACAATGGCGGACTGCTGCTTCCTCTGCTCCTGCCTCACCTTCAGAGCCAGCATCGCCCGGCGGTACAAGTCTGGGAGGAAGGGAAGAGGTCAGGCACTAACACAGGGGCCGGCTCTGGGGCCCAGCCTGGCAGCCTGCGCCGAGCGAGGACTGCAAGGACACCCCAGGCTCCAACACGGTGCATTTGCGTGGCCTCCCCGCATCCCACCCAAAGGCAGCAGCAGCAGCATCTGCCTCCCCAACAGCCCCCATCTTGCCCTGCGGCCGCACGTGCTTGTGCCCGTGTCCCCACACCAAGCACCCCATGGCCAAGGGCTCCTGCACAGCTCACGCCCCGCTGCCAGCAGGCCAGACCCCCTGACCCTTTTCAGCAAAATCTGTCCTGGGAAACACCAACCAAAGGTGCTTGAGACCTCCTCACACTGCGGCTCCACAGCAGGTTCCTGCGACTTGATTTTATTCTTGATTTTCTTCTTCTTTTTCTTTTTCGTGCCCTGCACTGGATGGAGAAATACGACATTTCAGGCACCACATCTGAGCAAGGGTGCATTTGTCACCAAACCAGCTGAGAGGGCTGCTGCTGGGGGATCTGCAGTCCTCCATCCCATGCATCAGCCCCTGCGGAGATGCTCAGAGATGTCTCTCCTCTTCTCTGGCCGAACTCCTGGGACCCTGCTCTGCGCTCAGCTGATCTGCAAGCAAAGCTAACGGAGGTGGCGGGGACCAGTGGTCCAGCACAGTGCCATGTTGCCAGGTCCCAAAACCGCCCCACAGGGTGTCTTGGGGGCGTCCTGATGCCCGTGGTGCCCCCAGCCCCCCGCGGCCCCCTCTCACCTGGGTGGGGGGTGGCCATCCCGGTGGGCGCAGGCTCCCCCTGCCCGACTCTGTTGGGGGGCAGCAGCCCCCCCGCAGCCCCCGCTCGGCTGTCACCCCCTCCTCCTGGTCCCTCTGGCTCCTCGGCTGGACTTGGCTGCCCCGAGCCCTTCTTCCTCACCTTCCCCTTCCTCTTCCTCCTCCCGGGGCCCTTCGTGCTCTCCTCCTGGGCAGGGTAAGGGGGATGAAGGGAAGGTGGCGGGACCCCCCTTTCCATCCCGTCCCATCCCGGGTTGGGGGGGGGGTGACACCTCACTCACCACGGGGAGGGGGCGGCGGATGGGCCGCGGCGGCCGGTACTCCCCCGTCTTCCCCGCACCGCCTCGGGCATCCTCCCCGCCGGGCGGCGGGTCCCTGCTGGGACGAAAAGGCGGCGCGGGGATGGGGACGAGCCCCGCGGGGGGGTGGAAACACGGGGACGGGGACACGCAGGGCCCGAATCCCGCACCCACCTGCGGGCGGGCGGGTGGCCGCGGGCTGCCTTGGGGCC
>JAVJGG010000039.1:16967281-16985164 GCA_035590195.1 Aviceda cuculoides
CCCGCCCGCCCCCCCCCCCCCCCCCCCGCCGCCCCCCCGCCCCCCCCCCCCCCCCCCAGACAAAGTTGCCATGAAATGGTGAAATGCTTCTCTGACATGCATACTGATGCATGGTTCAGTACACAAGGTTCAGTATAAGGACTGCAAAGTGATTAAAGGTGCAGCTTTGTTATTTTGGAAGATAAATAAATAAATAAAACCAAGTCCTGGCAAGAGATTCAAGGGATTAAGTTTAGCATCTCAGTAGAGTGGATGATTAGTCAAAAACACTGTTTTTATCCTCTGAAATTAAATTCTCATCCATTTCATCAGAACAACAAAACCATACAAGAAAATAGAATCTGCATATACTGTTATCATCACGTCTTTGAAAACATATAAGCTTCAGAGCAACGGCAATAATAGGAGCTAAAAGACAACCTTCAGAGGGTAATGATAGTGACAACAATAAACACAGGGAGGGGAAAAAAAAGGCAGCAAAATCTCATTCCAAAGATGCTACAAAACTGCTTTTCAAGGAAATCAAAAGTTGAAGCATGCATACTTACATTCATTTTAGCTATTTTCTGTTTTGCATGCGTTGCATCTCATGCAGCTATTGATTCCATTTCTTTATAGAACTGAAGGATACAAGTGACAAGGTATAACATCTTGGTGTAAGAAGGCTGCATCTGTCTGGTACAGTGACCTGAGAAAAGTAAAAGTTGTTTTCTGTATATGATTGTTTCAAACTGCATCTTAGTAACAGAATAATCGAAGTCCATATTTCTTTAAGAAGAAATGCCAACAAACTGGATTTCACGTTAGCTAACCAGAAAACAAGTCGTGGATTTTCTTGTCCATCCTCACGATGAACTGCAGCGGTGAGCAGTCCTCTTCACAGTGAAGGGAGATGAATAACAAGCTCTACAGCTGCTCAGGCTACAGTCCGTGCAATACGTGTTAAGTCTCAGTCAACAGATGAAGTTTTCACATTACTCACTACTTCACTGTCCCAAAGTCTAGAGCGCAAACTCTTAACCAAGCAGGCACATTCCTATAATACATGGCATGTACTTTTCAAGTAAACATCGGTATTTTTACTTCAAATGAGAAGTCAGACTGATCAAAACTATGCCCCAAGCCCCAAAGCTCTTAAAATATTGGAGCACGTGTATGTTGCATTACTTACGGTTCACAAGCATGTTCTGGTCTGCTTCCTCCCTTCTCTTGCATCCAACTATCTGACTGCTTTCTGCTCCCATACCTGTGCTGTGTTGAACAGTAAGAGCTACCGTTATGGCATGCAAAATAATTTTTTGGTTCCAGATTGCTATGCTGCAGCCCTGAGCATGAAAACATACATACACACCTGAGCTACCCCTCTACATCTTTCAGTTCTGGGAAATGGGGAGGAGATATTTTAAATAGGTCAGTCCGCTAAGTCCCACTACAAGGAGGACTTTACGGACTATTTTGGGAACCTAGATGGCCAGCACACGTGTAGACACACAGGACAGGATTCATGTCCCTAAACATGGGCATCTAGTATCAGTTTAGGTATTACTGTGAACTCACCTGGCCTCCCAGCCCCAGACCAGCAGGGCAAGGCTCTTCAGCACACTAGTCCCATACAGATGTCACAGCTACTCCACAGCAACTGAGATAATACTCAAATTTAACTACACTCCTACATGTGTTACTCTGTAACATGGTCTAGTGGGCAGGGATGATGGTTGGACTCGATGATCTTGTAGGTCCTTTCCAACCTAAATGATTCTATGATTCTATGATTCTATGTGGAGAAATGAATCAAGGTCCTAGGGCAGACTCCATATTATGATATTAAGATACATACACTTGTGTAACTGTGAGATAGGTGCTTGAAGTCTCATTCTTGTCAGTAGAAATCTAATTAACACAACCAATGGAGTCCAGAGAGCCAGTCAGCTCCCCCTGATGCAGACACCGAGGTTTGGTCAGTTGAATTATTTTTTTTTTTGCTCCACTGACAACGTAAACTTCTAGGAAAATGGCAAAAGCTAGACTGGTGGCAAAGCAAGCCAAGAGCATCCCATCTGCCTCCCAGCACATCTAGCTTGGCTCACCATCTTTACTATTTTTGGACTATGGCTACATAGACACTGCAAGGGAAGAGGTGTATTACTTTGCCTACTGGCCAACACAATCGATTCAAGTGCTTCTCAAGAGAAATCTAAGGGATATAACATTTAAAAGAAAATCTTAATGAAGCAGAAAATAACTCTTAGTGCTAAGTCTTACTTTTACACATACTCATATAATTTCTTTAAACTTACATAAAGAGGAGCCTAATTGCAGTCAGTAGCACAGCTTTGTAATAGAAGCTACCTTTTGTGGTGCAAATGTTTATTTCTTTGTCAGTATTAAAATTTACCCAGAAGGCTTTACATTTTATTGTAAACCGCATGAAGAAGCAAAAGAAAATTATATTTTCTTCATTTCCTTAAAACATTTCCTCAAAACATTTCCTCTTTGTTGGCTTATGAGCAAGAAGGATTAAACATCCTTAAGCTCATCATTGGCATCTCCGATAGCCATAATGGAGTAATACTCCATATATGAAAGACAGAAATGAGCATGAGAGAGGCCACTCTTCTAAAATTAAACTCTTGGAAAAAAAACCAAAGCTGAATGTGATCTTGGTTATTCTGATACATTCAATGGGACTCACTCATCATGAATGAATCAAAACCTGCTGCAGAGAACAAATATTCTTTTTTTTTTGAAGAAGAACCTAGATTCTTTATGTTAGAAAAAAGACCTAAAGAGCAATAGCTTTGTACCATCTAGATAACCGCAGGAAGAAGAGTGTTGTACAAGCAGCAGACCCAATAAAGGCTGGTTTCTTATGGACTGAGCCACATGCCCCCCCCCAAACGATTCGCCAAGCCCTGGCTTCCCTTTCTCCACAATACCTTCAGTCCCTGTCCTCCCATGTCCTTGAAGCCTCCTGACACGTCCTCCGACTGCGATCCTGAGCCATACACGCCCCCGCTGGACTGGTGGCAGGCCAAATGGAGCAGATAACCGCTTAGTTGAGGCTGCAGCCTTCCTTGGGGGAAAAGGGGCACTCATCCAGCTCGCTCTAATCTTGCCACTGACTTTCACAGAACCTGTAGGAACTAACTTGGCTGTTGGAGTCCTCTGTTTGCCTGTCAAACTTGTTTGATGGTGACTAACAGGATGAAAGTTGTTGTGGAAGAGGCAGGACTGATTTACAGCACAGTTGTGCAAGCCAAGCTAAAATAACAGAGACAAAAATTAAATAAAGACACTCAGTTTAATTGCAGATTGCTTTCTTGACAGCTTATGCAGTTCATGGTGGGCAATCAAATAATAGGAGATCGGATACAGAAAGTAATGCCATGCTATTGAGCCTAGAAGTAGAAGAGATGATACTGTTTCGATATGAAAAGGCAGGAATTCTGTAAGATAACTGAAGAATGCCGTTGGGAGACATGAAAGAGACAATGGCTTCGCTTTCCATTCTTCTCCACCTCTGTGCATGCCATGGATGCTCCCAGTTGACCAAGTTCAGTCCATTTCCAGATTTACTTTTTTTAGACCCATTCAAAATCAAAATAACACCTTTTTCCATCTCCCTACCCCAAAGCTTAGCCATGCTGCAGGCAGCAGAGAGCGAGTCACAACACGGGAGAAATTCGGATATTCTGCCTTTGCGAAGTGGGGAATGCCAAGGGTTGAACCCTGGTGGGTCTGTGGTACTTATACACAGTGTTGGAAACAGGAGTCCATGTCGGTTTGGGGTTGCAGGGATCAAGAGGAAAAGCTTAAAAATGAGGGCAGTAGAAAGTCACTCTCATTTTCCACTTACCTGGACAGAACAGCTGAGTTACTGGCTGTCCCTGAAAACTTCCCAGAAAGACTGACACCTGCTCCTGGCACATTTTGGGGAACCTCTCCCACCTAACCACACTTCTCTGTTTCAGGGGCCTCACTTCAGTTACAACGCTCAAGCCAGAAACAAGGACGATTTTCCAATTTCAAAGAAAACTTTTTTCATGTACAAACTCAAAGTGAACATACCCACTTTGACTGCATCAGGTTTACATGTGCAGGCATCAAACCGACTCAGAAACAGTAATTTAAAAGCAGCAGGAGGAAGCTATGTGCTAGCACCAGCACACAGTACCTATAGGTATTTTTAGAACAAAAGAAAGAAAGAAGGTTCTCAATGTAGATAAAAATACAGAAATTTCCACAAAGTGAAGAAGTTTTAATATGACTGTGGGACCCTCCCCTTCCTCTCAAGATTTAAGATACTAGAGCGCAAATTTGTAAAGCAGTTTGTTTTAACTGACTCTCCATAACTTCACAACTGTTATAAGTATTATTAGCAAAGCAGTAGGTATATCAACACCACTTAACCGTTAGTTTTGTTCATTACTAATTTTGACTTTGAAAGAGAAGCTTATGTATCATTTGAAACCACTTAAAATTCAAGTTTTCTCCTGTTCACACCTAAAATAATTCTTAAGCTTCAACCACCAATTCACAAAGATCTTGCTGTTCACAGCACCATGTGTCAGCTCTATCCACTTGCCTACATTGCTCCCAGTGAAGGAGCAAACCTTTGGAGTCTGTCCATAAGGATGCTCTCTTTGACCGAGCAGCTACTTCACAAGCGGTGATATCAGAGCAGCTTCCCATTGCAGAAACAGGACTGGAGCCCAGCTGAGCAGAGCCACGGGAACAGCACTGCCGTAGCCTCCCAGGACAGCTCAAGCAACCATTTCTCAGAGCTCCAGCCCCAGAAATAGCTCGCTCGGACGAGCTAACTTTTCAGGAGAACACAAGAAAGCAGCACATAACACACAGACGCAACCCGAGATGATGTACTCTGACGATGTAAGAACTAGGTAGATGCTAACGAAGTAATAACGTACTCTGGGTGCATTCCTGCGCCTGTTTCCTCACCTTCATAGAGCGTTTCTTGGCCCCTCCAAGATCCTGCGGATCACAGGTCCTCGCTACGCTTCAGACCAGCTCCCTGTGACTATGGCTGCTCTTAACTGCCGCCCATCCCCGGCAAGAGCGTTTTCTTCTATTCCGACCCCCACACTTCCTGTGCATCTTTTTTTTCTTCCCCAGCCAAGACTTTTATCTTAGAGGTTAGCACCAACTCCTAATTTTTATATTTTATTTCTTTTTTTTTTTTTCCGCATTTCATATTGTTTCAAACTCAGTCCCCTACTGAGGTATTTGAACTAAAAGAGGGTACATTCAGACTAGATATAAGGAAGAAATTTTTTACCGTGAGGGTGGTGAAACACTGGCACAGGTTGCCCAGAGAGGTGGTCGATGCCCCATCCTTGGAAACATTCAAGGTCAGGTTGGACGGGGCTCTGAGCGACCTGATCGAGTTCAAGATGTCCCTGCTCATTGCAGGAGGGTTGGACTAGATGATCTTTAAGGTCCCTTCCAACCCAAACCATTCTGCAATTCTATGATATTTCAAATCATCTTGTTCTCGCTGAGTTCCTGCAGTTTGCTGCCCCGGTATCTCATGCTGAATAGAAGCCTCTGAGCTCTGGTGAGTTACCATTACACCTGGTCTGAGAGGGAAATGTGCCACTTTCGAGTAAATTGTGGTCTCCACCACCCAGCAGTTTCTAAATAGTATCAAAATCTCAAACATCTTTTATTGTACATAGAAAGATCCACAAACTGACAAATACACGTGCTGTTAACTGTACTAACTTCAAAG
Organism: Aviceda cuculoides; assembly: GCA_035590195.1. Classification (NCBI taxonomy): domain Eukaryota; kingdom Metazoa; phylum Chordata; class Aves; order Accipitriformes; family Accipitridae; genus Aviceda; species Aviceda cuculoides. The sequence continues at coordinate 16,973,031 of JAVJGG010000039.1, forward strand.
AGATTTTAAAGCAACAGGTAGGATGAGTGCAGTGGTAGCACTCATAACAAGCCACAGGTTTCAGAGAACTGACGGCAGAAAAGCTGGATTGCATCCTCTCTTCTGCCATGGAAGCTATTTGGACACCTGAAGGTGTCTTTAGGGAAGTCGAACATGATGCTAACACTCACTACATAGGACTGTTGGATCTAAAGAAACCTCTATCAAAAGGATTAGTCTCTTCATTATGTGATCTAATGGAAAGAGGAACAAGGATTTTGCTTTCCTCAAGATCCTGGTTACCAAAATGTGAAAAAGTAGCAGACCTACAAATGCAGTTGAGTAAAAAAAAGAGCAAAATAAATCTATGCTTTACTGCAGGTATAAAATGAGCATCTGCCATCTGCAACACACACACTCACCAGTGCCAGAGAAGAAACAGCCCCAAAAGGGTGGCACGGTGCGAGATGAAAATCTGACCTCGCTAATAACAGGAGGAAATCACTGAAGTCGAACAGTTTTACATCAAGGTGTAGCTCCTGCAAACAGATCAAGACAGGGCGCATAGATCCATTTTTCTCGAATTAATACTGTGTGCTCGCGACCAGCTGCCGCCTTTGTGGCCTCCTCCACACTGTAACCCTGACACAGCTTTTCCTTCTCCATCAAACCAAACGCAGAGGGTTGCTCTTCTTGTACTGCTCCATGATGTATCGGCCAGCATCTGAATTATTTCAAGTCAGGCATCTTAATGGTTTACGTTATCCGTTTTTCAGCAGTAAAAGCTGACACTTTTCAGGAGTGTCCTAGTGGATAACGCTTCCCTAATCTGCGTGACACCACAAATAACTGGACGACGAAGGACTTACAGAAAAAACCTCCCCGACACACCGTCCGCCATCGCTGCGAAGTCTTGAGGAAATATTTTCCCCTCCAGGCCGCAGTGGCCAAAAGGGGTGTCCTCGGAGCAACCGGTCTCTATAGGAGCCCTCACAGAGACAAACCTTCACCTCAAAACTGCGGAGAAGAGTCTCAGAATAAATTTATTGAGGGGGGGGGGGCACCAGCCCCCGCGGTGGGCTTCCCCCTCCCCCCGCCGGCCCTCAGCGCTCCCGGAACGCTGGGCGCGGGGCGTTGTTTCCGCGAGGGGCGGGGCGGGAAGGACGGGCAGGGCCGGCGGGGGGGGGCCGGTTGGCAGCGCAGGGCTCCTGCGGGCGGAGGGGCCAAGGTCAGCCCGGGAGGGGAACGGGGGGGAGCGGGGGGGGGGGTGAGGAGCGAAGCCCCCTCTCACGATGCGGCAGGGCGAGCGGTTCTCGTTGACCAGCCGCTCCAGGGACAAGCGCTCGATCAGCTCGCAGGGCAGCAGGGCGGTCGCCGAGTCTTGTTTGTTGGCCAGCCTGGGGTACGGGGAGAAGGGAGAGCGGCCGTCACCCCGGCCTCTGGGCGCCTCGCCGCATGACGGCGGGGGAGGCTGGGTGCTTTCTCCCAGTTTGGCTTTGCCCCAGCCCTCACCTGGCTCTGGAGCCCCCTCCCCAGCCCCTCTCCAGGGATGGTCCCAGCTCCAGAGCAGCACTGGGGTCCCCGTGTCCCAGCACCCCCCGACAGCCCCCTGGGTGCCACATCCCCGCAGGAGCCCAGCCACGCACCCCGCAACCCCAGCAACAGGTTCTCACTCCCCCCCTCACCCCAAACCCTACGGGTCGCACCCCGGGGACTCGGCCTTACAGTAAGAGGGGCTTCCCAGAGACGTCGGGATGGCTCAGGACGCGGCTCAGGACCTTGCGGGCCTCCTCCATCCGCGCCAGGTCACTGGAGTCCAGGACGAAGAGGAGCCCGTGGGCCGCGCTGTAGTGGCTGCGCCAGGCGCTGCGGGAGCGCTGGCCCCCGGGCAGGTCCACCAGTGTCACCTCGAACCTGTCCACCCGCAGGCAGGTCTGGCCGGGCTGCACGGTGGGCAGCACCTCGCCGGCCAGCGCTGCGTGCGGGGAGAGGGCAGAGAGCTGGCATGGCGAGCCCGGGAGTATCCCTGCCTCCTCCTGCCCCGGCCACATCCCTGCCTCCACTACCAGGGCTGCCCAGGGCACGGCCAGTGCCCTGCACTCTTCCCCCAGCCCAGCAGCTGTATTTCAAGGGTCTTGGTCCTTCAAGGCTCAGCCGCTTGGTTGCAGAGGCCCGTGAAGCTGCTGCCTCCAGGCGAGGCCGGTATTGGGACTGCGCTGCTCCTCACCTCTCTCTATGTCCATAATGACGGAGGTTTTTCCCGCATTGTCCAGCCCCACGACGAGGAGGGTCACCTTCCTGGGGAATGACAACAGCGGGTGAGCATCCCAGAGAAAGGCTGTGCTTTCTGGGGAGCGGTGACCACTACCAGCCCCTGGACGGCCAGGCAAGGGACCCTGCCCATGCCAGCTGCACTTCAACCGGGAGAGGGGCAGGAGGGTGACACAGGCTCTGGCCGAGCTGGGGGCGAGGGCAGGGACAGTCCCCGGTGCCTGGGAGAGGGTGAGGGCAGGCACAGGCACCTGAAGCCACCCCGGCACCGCGGGACAGCCACGCTGCGGGGCCTTCAATGTGCTTCCCACGGCAAGCATTCCTTTTCAAATCATACAGCATCAAGCAAGGATACGCACAGGCCAAAAAGGTTGTTTCTTATATGCAAACAGTTAACAACTGCTCTTGGTGTCCTTCCTTGTCAGTGAGTTATGGGTGTACACTGCTAGGGAGAGGTAGCAAGGATGTTTTATGAGCTTCTGCTTGACTCAGGAGGTTTTTCCTGTTGCTAAACAATCCTATTTGGTCTCCAGTGACGTGCTCCACCAGAGCCACACGCAGAATGTTTTCCCTGTGGCTGACAAGCCACAGTAGTGATTCACAGTGTCTTTTTCTTCCTTAAACATACAGACCAGGCTGCGTGGGCAGCGTGGCTCCACCTCTGGCAATACAGCAACGTGTCCTGGCTGGTGGGAGAGGATCAAAAACCCCCTCACCGCCCGCAGTGTCTGCCCAGGCTGGTGCAATGCCATCCCCAGGGAATTTACCCGGGTCTCCCGACACATGGGAACGCGGCAAGTGTTTCAGTTCATCCTCCCCAGATTTCTTGGGGAGCTGCTGTCTTTGCACAGGGGGAATCCTGCTGGGAGTGCTCCCCACACGCGCACCCCTGCCCACCCTGCTCCCCTGCCTGCCCAGCTCCTGCCTGCTGCAGGGGCAGCGAGGACACGCGTGTGCCTTGCTCCGCGGTTTGGGGACGGTTCCTGCAACGGGCACCGCTCTCACAGTGTTACCGCACCGGTGCCCTCACTGATAGATGCGCAGGTAGATGTTGTGCCCCCCCCCAAGGACCCCCAAAGAGCGGGCACCGGGACCTACCTGACAGGCTCCTGTATGGTCTGCAGCCACGACCAGCAGTGGGAGAAGAGGTGGAACATGTTCGGCAGCTCCGCATGGAGGGATGGCGTCTCTTCGACACCTACGAAGCGAGCAGCCCGGCGTGTCCCCGTGCTTCGTCCTCCTGCCTATGCTTTCTCCTCATGGCGGGGAGCGTATCACCCCGGGGTGCCCCGTCCCACGGCCCAGCACTGCTGCCTCCAGCCTGGCACACACAAGCCAAGCGTGGGGACAAACCCCAGCCCCCCAGGCAATACCCCACGGGCACGGACCCCCTGGCCGGACCCTGCCTCGGCAGCCCCTTCTTGCATCGCAGGAGCGCCAATCAGCCGCTCACCCGCTCGTTCCTGCCTCGCGGCCCCTGCTCACATCCCCTTTGCGTAGCAGCTGCTTAAATCTAATCTGGATTTAAATTACTTACTCCTTGCAACCTCCTTAATCCCAGGCAGCTGGCCGCTGGGACATGGAGTGCCGCAGGGCCGCCTGCCGCGCTGGGCGGCACGGCACGGCGTTACCCACCCGGCTGCACCCGGGCTGGGCAGCCTCGCGCTTCCATCGCTGGCTTAAATGGCTTGTGGTGGGGACATCGCCTGATAGCCCTCGTGGCATACTGAACTCAAAACATAGCACCGTACCAGCTACTAGGAAGACAATTAACTCTATCCCAGTTGAAACCAGGACAGGTTTCCAGCTGAATTAGTGTCTCCTCTAATGAACGGCGTCCCTGGCTCCTTGCTGCCTAATCCCTGCCTGGCTGTTTCTCGGCAGCCCCTGCAAGGAGCAGCCCCTGCACGGTGTTCATGGCTCTGCTGGCTGCCACGGGGTCCCCTCTGTGCCAGGTGGGGGGACATCACTGCTCACTGCTTGTATTTCATGCCCTAACGAGGCACCCCCCGAGCAGCAGCAGGTCCTGGGCCACTCAGAATAGAAATACCAACCAGCCCAAGCTGGTGCCAGGCTGGGAGCAGGGCGGCGATGGGGACCCTTGGATGGCGGGGCAGGGAGTGGAACCGAAAAAGCTCCGACTCCTTGATCTGCAACTCCAAAGCTCTTATCTTGCTCCTCAGGTTTCCTGCTGCTTTCCCCAGCCGGGGCTGCCCTCCCTGGCACACTGCCACTGTTTGTGGAGGAGAAGAGGCCACACGGGGATATCTGAGCCACAGGAGCTTTGGGTGGGGGGAACGGGGTCCAGAGTGTCGAGGCCATGAGACCCTCCAAAAGCCAGCAGGGATCCCACCGGCTCACATCGGTCCGTGTTAAACCACGGCAGTGCTACCTCAACCAGCTGAGCCCCAGCCGTTTTGCCAAGGACACCGAGATGCCGCCAGGCATCCCGCAGCTCTGGGATGGCCCAAGGGGTGCAAAGCCCAGGCTGGGCACGGCCCCTCACTCCAGCCCCGCACTCCACCGGGAAGGTGGGTGCCCACCCCTGGGCGAGGGAGGTGCCCCAGTGCTGCCATGCCATGGGCAGGGAGCCACGCGTGGTTAATGATTGATGGAGGAAGTTTCCGTACCTATATCACAGCCACATGCAACAATATTTGGGGCGACTGTTCACCCCCACGCCGCTGATGGCGGGCCAGGGGCTGCACTTCAGCTGCCTTAGCCTGGCCCAGGCACAGAGCCCCGTCCCCAGCCTGATGGCTTTTCCCAGTTGCTCCCATGCTGGCAGCTTGCCAAGACCAGTGGCAGCGCCGGGTTTGCAAGCAGCATGGGGCTGGGAAGTCTTTTGCAGAATTCGCTGTACCAGGGCCGAAGTGACCTGCTGGAAGCATCAGCGCCTGCCTCTGTGCCTCGGGGTGGCACTGCCCGGGGACGGCCGGGCAGGGGACAGGAGGAGACATGGCCATGGGTGCTATAAATAGGGAAGCACCATGCGGCAGGCAGCCCTGGAGGCAGCGGCACAGCATCCCCCAGGGGCAGCAAGAGCTGGTCTCACTCCGGCACCGATGGATTTCCAGAAGTCTCTGAGCACTTGGGGCTCTGCTGCTTTTAACACAAGTGTCCAAACTCCCCAGCCAAACCGGTGCTGGGGACCGGGAAACTCCCGGGGAGCCTGGGGCAGCTCCAAGTTCCCCCTCCTGATGCGCACACACCATGCTCAACAGCCAGGAAAACCTCAGAATCCACCCCAAATCTGATGAAACCCACACTTGACTGGAGAGGCGGCGCGAGGGCCAAGCCCAGATCGACGGGTGTTTTGCCGGGCCTGGGCTCAGATTACAGAGCGGGCAGCTGGCCCTTCGCCCGCGCAGCCGGCCGGCCGGCCGGGGTGCAGCCGCGGCCCCTCTGCCAGCGCTTGCGGGGACCCCCCCGGGCAGTGCCAGCGGGGACCCGCAGCAGCCGTCCGGGTTTCCTTGGTGACTGTTGCCAGGTGAGAAACTCTCAGGCAGAATTTATTATCTTGGCGGATAACTGGAGATGTTCCTCACCGGAGCCGTTACTGGACCGTGCTCCGGCACTGTGCCAGGCTGGACCCTCTAGTGCTGCCGGTGCCAGCGGGAGCCCCCGAGGGAGGGCTGTGCCCGGGGCACAGGGGCTGCTCGGCCCCTGGCATCGCCTCCCGGAAGGCGGCACGTGTTTTGGGGCTATTTCTGCCTGCTGGAGTGTTGCAGGCAAGGGAAGGAGGCGAAACCACAGGGACCGCGGAGAAGCGCAGATGGACGTGGGCTGGCGGGCTGCCCTGCCTTGGCTTCCCTAGACCCCGTGAGTATGTGCCCGAGCCAGCACCGGGCACACCGGGAACCCCCCGCCTGGGACCCCCAGTGTGAGGAGCAGAGTCGGGGGGGGAGGCAGAGGCAGGGCTGGGGAGCTTGCACATGGGGAAGGACAGCTTGCAAGGGAGAACAGTGGGCAGCGCGGAGCTATAGGGGCTGCCTATAGCACTGACCGAGAGCCTGGAGCTGGGGTGGCACCAAAACCGAGGTGGCAGCGTGGACCAAAAAGTCCCGGTGGAAATAGTTGCAAGCTGTTCTGCTTTGCTTAGAACCGCATCATCTTTGCCCAAAAAGGCATTCACGGCAGGGCGAGGACATGCACAGGCTTCGGGGAGGGACTCGTCTTTCTATTTAGTGCATCGGACGACGGCAGCAGCACACCGAGCGGCAAATAGCCGCAGCGTCCCTTTAAATCCACGGCTCTGGTGGCTAACGATAACCCCGGATCATACAAGCTCCTAAATCCCAAGAGCTAATTACAGGCAAACACCCCGCGGTCAGGCTGGAAATGCAGGATGATTACAGCCTGTGCCACGGAGACCTGTTGGTGATGAATGGGGGCACTGGGGGTGTTTGCTGGCAGGCTGGCATGGCAGTGGGGAGCGTGGCCAGTTTGCACCGCGGCCTCTGTGCCAGCGCTTTACTTTGTGCCGGCGTGGAGGCCGCGATGGAAACTGGCTGCGCTCCGCGCCACCAGGCCAGCGACCATTTTGCAAGCTATTTTGGGCAAGCGATGTTGTTTTTCTGGAGCACTCTCTGCTCCCCTGCTGCCGGTACTACCACCCTGCGGTGGACGCAGAAGCAGGGGAGGAAGCGTGCAGGGAGCTGGTTGCTTTTCACCCAATTTCTGGCCGGGTAGTTCCCAGCTAGAGCACACACGAATTCCCAGGAGAGGCTTGGATTTAAGCGCAAGCTCCTCTGCTAGGGTTTGCTCTGCTGCCTGCTGCACAGGGAAGGGGCCAGCTTGCTCTTGTGCCTTGCACGCAGCTCAGTGTTGCCCCTGTGATGGCTAAAAGCTCTCCCCAGGCTTCTACAGTGGTTTTGCTGAAAGCATTACGGTGCTCCTCCTGCTTTGCTGCAGCAAAGCATGGGGGAAAGGAGCATGTAAACCATTCCTCCTGCCTGCCAGCGTGTCCGAGCAGGCGCAGTCGCAGCCTGGCTGGGTTAGCACGCTGCCAGGACTGTATACTCTTACAGCAGGTAGGACTGGGGGAATCAGTTAATTAAAAGTAATTTTAACCCTTCCTGCCTGATTTAGTGCTAGAGCATCACCCACTGCCTGAGCTGGGACTGTAGCCAGAGAGGCATGACTTCAAAATGTGTAATTATCGCGAAGACCTATAAATGCACCCAAAGAAGGTAACTCTGTTCTCTTGTTAAAGAATTTAAGCTGTGAAGCAGCAGTGGCACGGCTCATGCCAGAGGAGCACCCCAGCTCTGGCAGCACTGAGCCCAGCGGTGGGCTCAGCACAGCCTCCAGCCTGCAATGGGATTTAGAGGGATGAGGTCCTCAGGGCAGACATGGGTTTTTCTCCCAGCAGGATAAGGGAGGAAAGCTGGACAAGGAAATGGAGCAGCAAAAGCAGTTGCATAATGAAGCAAATGGAAAAAAATATTTCCCCAACCAGAAACTATTCCACAGACTGCTGGAGCAGGAAAAAGTATGGCTGAGTTATTGAGAAAGCAATGCAAAATCCAAACAGTTTAGGCTGTGAAAACCAGTCATTTGCAAAGCTATTTCCAAACTACGTAAAAAGTTCCCAGCTCACAGATTCCCGGGAACGTCCCCAGCTGCCAGCCCTGCTGCTCACTGCATGTCAAGCTGGGGAACACTCTTGTGATTTCCACTTCATCCAGCACACGGGGGCTTTTTGGGGATCAACACATCCCCACCATCACTCCGTGTGGCACCAGCTGAATGTTTAAACCTCAGCACAAAGTGGGGAGGTTTCAGATCCAAAAGGGCAGCAGGAGGGGAGCGTGGCCATGCCTACACCCCGAGCGGCTGCCTCCACCTCTGTGTGCAGGGCTATATTTGGGAAGCCGGCAGCGTGTGCTTGGCATGTCCCAGCGATGTCTGCTCCGGGTCCTAGTGCAGTGGCAGCGGCCTGGGAAAAGGAGAGGAGAGGAAAGGAGAGGAGAGCTTGCGGGAGCATGCTGGCAGCACTCCCCACCAAGGCTCTTTAAGAGATTTGGCAAGGAGCTCCCTGCTATTTCCAAACAGCTTTGCTCTTCTCCTTTTACAGGAGCCGAGCCGCCAGGCAGGCGTGTGTAAAGCAGACATGGCTATTTTCAGAGTGAGAGCTGGTGAGGGAGCTTGCTCCCACCCCACGTACAGCTCGGGCTCTCACACACAAATGCCCTCGTGGCATGCAAGGGGCTGGAAAAACTGCACAGCAAATCCCGCGTTTCACACGGCGGGCAGCCACCACTGCCACGGCCCCGTGTTCGAAGTGCGTTTTGTGAACACTGGGATTAAAAAAATAATGAAGCTGGGATTAAGAAAATAATGAAGCTGGGAAGCTCTCCAGGACAGGGTAGGCTTTTGTGGGAACAGGAGAACTGACATCCACACATGGTGGCAGGACTCGGGCCGGTGCCTTGGGCATCCCTGGGTGGGGGGAGACCCCTGAATGCTGGTGCCTGCAGCAGGGCAGGGGGAAGGCACTTGGCTGGCTCCACTCGTGCCACCCTTGTGCAGAGAAAACAGTGTTTTCTCCTTCCCTCTGCCTTTCGCTCCCCTTCCAGCTCCTGACAGTGAGGTCTGCAAAACACACGAGCTTCTAGGTCCTGCTGTAACATAAGTAACCTGCAACCCATCTAAACCCCCTCGCTTTCCTAAGTGGTCCTAGAGGTGCCAGCACAGTCCCCCTCCATTTGGCACCTTGGGTTTTACCCCAATGGGCGCTTCCATGGCAGCTTCGCATCATGTTGGTGGTCATTTCACCCACCCAGTCCGCAGCTCCACATCATGTTGGTGGTCATTTCACCCACCCAGTCCGCAGCTCCACATCATGTTGGTTGTCATTTCACCCACCCAGACCGCAGCTCCACATCATGTTGGCGGTCCTTTCACCCACCCAGTCCGCAGCTCCACAGCCCAGGGGCTGCTTTGCTCCCGGGAGGGCTCGGAGCGAGGGCCGGCCAGCAGCCGCCCACTCCGCTGGCCCAGGATCTGGCCACCGCACATGGGAACACCGGGGTGGGATGTCCCCAGCATCCAGGCGGTCCCTCCCGGCTTGCTGCAGCTGTGGGCCGGCCGGCGGCTCTGTGACGGCAGCGTCGCAGGGTGTCTGGGCAGCCCGAGCGGTGCTGGGTTTGCAGGCGGAGGCGCAGGCGTTGAGCCGGCAGGCACAGGGAGTGGCGGAGGCAGGATGGCCCAGCGCTGCTATCTGTGACACGGATTGCTTTTATGGTCTGCTGTTTACAGTGCTGAGCTGCGGACAGGTAGGGTTGGGCTTGAGCGGTGACTCACAGCATGAACCAGAAAACAGCCCGCTGCCTCTCCGGGCTTGGGTCGGAAAATGGGATAATAACTGGTGTGGGAAGCGCTGTGAGGCTTCGCCCCTCCGTTCCCCTGATGGCTGCTGGTGCTCCTGGACGCAGGACTAGAATTCTTGACTGCTTAAACAATTGCTCTTACGTATTTCATCATGAAGCAGGAGAAGATGAAATTAAAAGTATGATGAGTCGGAGCCCAGGCATTGCTCAGCCGAGGGCTTGGTGACCTGCCAGACTCCTGGGGGATGCTTTTAATTTGGATAAATGGAAGTTGCATAAATGGTATAAATTGCACGTTGCTCTTGCTGCTAATACAGAGGTGTGGGCGCAGTTGGCAGCGCCGAGCGATGCGCCGTTGCCGGCTGAGCGCCCAGCCAGGCTGCGTGCCGGGGCCGGCGCAGCCGCTGCCCGTGCACAGCTCCCACCCCGGCGTGTCCGCAGGAGCCACCCGGCTGGCGGGCAGGCTCCTTCACTTGGACGCTGTTCCCTTTGCCCTCTGCCCTGCGAGGGTTTTTTTTGGAGAGGCTGTTTTCCAAAAACAGCTTGAAAATATGTAACTATCATACCAGAGCTGAGCGGTCACACGTAGGTCTCCCGTCCCTGCCGGTCAGGCCAGTCCCTGTGAGCTCATGGTGTCTGTGGTTTCCCAAAGCAGCTGTTCAGTGTTGGATGGAAAAGCGCTGAGCAGCTGCAGACAGGGATTGCTCCTGTGTGGGAGCTGCTGTCGGCGGAGACGCGGCCTCCAAGGTCTCAGGCGGTTTTATTCCCAGCTCTGCTGCTGATAAGCCCGATAGCCCTGGTAATGCTTCAATCCTGGTAAAACGGGGGAAACTCTAGTGCGTGGGGCTTGGGGGCTTTTGCGCTTTTGGCTTGCACGGGGCTGGGTGAGCGATGGACACGGCGTCCCAGCCATTATCCTGGGCACCTCCTTGCGAGTCGGCCTGGCTGCCAAGGGATGAACACTGAGTGCCTTTTAGAAGTTACCTAAGACTTCCCGGTCTGCCTAAACTGGGGAAAATTGGCCGACCTCAAGCATTCCTTACCTTGTCCCAGCTCTCCCAGCCAGCCAGCGTGTGCCCAGGCTGGACTGAGTAATCTGGCAGGCGGCATGCAGTTGGGCGAGACAGCGTGCGTGCATCACCGTGCCGGCAGCTGCCTGCACTCACACCACCGCTCGTGGGGGAAAGGCAGGCAGGGCTGGTGCTGGGGGACACCACGCGTGCTGGGAAGAGCAGGGAGCCCCACGGCCATCGATGCGGGGAGCAGCCCAGCCAGCCTTGTGTTCCCACCACTGCACCGGTGACCGAGGTGGGGAGCTCGGCTGGCGTCCCCGGGCCTGGACCACAGGTGGGACAGAGAGGAGGAGACGTGGGGCTGTGCGGTGGGAGGTTTGGCTCCGTCAGCGAGTCCATATATCCCATCACCATGAAGGTGGGTCCTTCAAGGCGATGGGAAAAGTGCCCTGCTGCTCTGCTGTAGGCCAAGGTGGTCTTCATTTCCTCCTACCTGGAGGCAGGAGCATCCAGGATGCAGGAGCCACATCTCCCCCATAACATCCTACCCAAATCTTGAGGCCAGCCCTGCAGACACACACCAGCTGCCCACCGGACCCGAAGGGGTGCCCCTGCCACAGCTTGGCTTGCAAGATACCAATAAAGCTCCATGCCTTGGCAACACCCTTCCTCCCGCACGCTGCCCTACAAAGCGCAAGGTCACGGGCTGGTGGGTGCCCTGGCCCAGTTCCGCTCACCCTTCCCTGGGGCTGGAGCTGAGGGTCAGTCCCCGGAGCTGGGACGGTAGTGGGTGCAAGCAGCGCTCTGGCAGACGGCTAGTAAAAGCCGCAGGCCTGGCTGCAGGCAGGGCTGGCACCCACACTGGCGTCCCCTCCTGCCAGTGGCAGGACCCCACTGTCCCTGGGGATGCCTGACACCTCTCCCCTGGGGGGGACTCCCCATGTGGCTGCACCTCGGGGTGCTTGTAGCTGCCAGGGTGCGGCTGGGCCAGGGCTTGGCAGGGGGGACCTAGGGAGGACCCCAGAGGCCGGGGAGTAGACAGGCTGCAGCATGGGGGCTGGCAGGGTGACGGCTGGGTGACTGGGGGGTCCCAGGGTAGGTGCTGTAGGGGGGTCCTGGGCTGTCAGGGGCCCCTGGCGTGTGGGTGTCCCGAGGCAGGGGTTCCCGGCAGAGACGGGGAGTCCTGGGGTGGAGGATCCTGGCCAAAGATGGGGGTGTCGAGGCAGGGCTGCAGGGGGGCTCGGTGCCTGGTGGGGACCCGGGCACAGCAGCGGGACCGTCCCGGGGCAGGGGGGTGGCGGGCACGGCGGGGACGCCTGGCAGGGGACGACGACGACGACGGACCCCGGGATGGGACGGTCGGTGCCCAGGGCGACGGGGTGTGTGTGGGGGGGTTCTCCCCTCCCGCACCCGCCGGGGCGGACCCGCAGCGCTGCCGGTGCTGCCGGCCCCCCCTCACCGGTGCACGGCAGGGCTGGGCTCGGCGGGGCCGGGCCAGGGCTCACCCGTCGGGGGAGCCCCGCTCCGCCCCGCTCCG
>JAVJGG010000039.1:16985298-17004993 GCA_035590195.1 Aviceda cuculoides
GCCGCCGCCCCCCCCGCCGCCCCGTCGCGGGCGAAGCTGCCGCTCGGCATCGTCTTCTCGACGGCTCTCTTCTGCGGGGAGGGGGCGGCGGCCGCCGTCCTCTGCCTCTCCTACGGCCACTCCGACGACCGCTTCTGGCTGGCGCTCACCGTCTTCTTCGTGCTCTGCCCCTCCGTCCTGGTGCAGCTCACCCTCATCTTCGTGCACCGCGACCTCAGCCGCGACCGCCCCCTCGTCCTCCTCATGCATCTGCTCCAGCTCGGGCCCATCATCAGGTGAGCGCGGCAGGGGCGCGGGGACCCCCGGCGGGCGAGGCGGGGACCCCCGGCGGGGGATACGGGCACCCCCGGCGGGGGATGCGGGGACCCCCGGCGGGGAGGCGGGGACCCCCTGCAGGAGGCGTGGGGACCCCCAGCAAGGATGCAGGAACCCCCAGCAGGAGACGCAGGGACCTGCGGAAGGGATGCGGGGACCAGGGACGCGGGGACCCCCAGCCCCAGCAGGAGACACGGGGACCCCTGGTGGGAGACATGGGGACGCCCAGCAGGGGAAGCGGAGACCCCCAGCAAGTCCCGCCAGCCCCGGGTGAGAGCAGGGACCAGGGCCCGGGCAGGGCGGGGTGCTCCGGGCACTGCCTGTCAGCAGAAATCTGTCCGTGCGGCAAACCCCGGTGTGCCCAGAGCTGCTCCTGGTGGCTCCCTGTCCCCCTCCTCCCCGGGGATGCTGCTGCTTGTGGCCATCGGCCCACGGAGGTCTTCTGCTCAGTCACCCATCCCCAGCGGTGCCACGGTCCTGCTGGGGGGGTGCTGCCTGCTCTCCTGCCTGCTGGACCCCCGCTCCGGGCAGGACTCGGCTCTGCCAGCCTGTTGCATCTCAGCTGCTGAAAAGGTTCCTCGCGCTGTTGCTTTCTGCAGCCGGTGCTTCCCTCTGCCTTCGGGTTTTGCCATCGTCTGGCTTAGGCTGGGAGCACAGATGCAAATCACGGCTGGGGTGCTTGAGGGTGAATAGAAACAGGGGTCCTGCCCCCCCAGCAAAGGTCCCCAGGCCTGAGGCAGGTGGGACCTCTGGGACATGGAGGAGAGGAGCTAGGTGCAGGAGCGGGGCTGGTGTGGGAGCTGAGGGGGCCACCGGACCACGCTAGGGAGAGGAGGGTGAGGGGGTGGATGTTGCCCAAGCTGGTGAGGTGCTGATCTCTCACTCCTTGGGAATGCTGCAGTGCCGGCCGCCCTGCTGGGTGAGAATGCACAGGGGTGCAGCTGGGCAGCATGGCAGGGCCGCCATCTCCGCGGGGCTCCTTCCCCGAGGGCACGCTGGCAGTCACGCTTCGGGGCGCACCGTACCCAGCAGGGCTGCAAAAACACTGCGGCCTGCACCGCGCTTCCTCCATCCCCGGAAACAAGCGGGGTGCCGGCGGCGTCCTCGTCACCACGCTGGAAGGGCTGCGGGTCCACGTCAGCCCACGCTGGCCCACGGTGGTGTCGCAGTTCTCAATGCACCGACCACAGGGGTCTGAGATGGTTACGATGGTGCTCGGCGGCTTGCAAGAGCCAGCCAAGAGCCGCCTAGGGCGGGGGGGGGAGCTGCTTGGGGCGGGGGGGGGAGCTGCTTCAGTTGGCTCCTTGGGCTGGAGATGGAGCCCAGCCTGCTGAGAAGGTCTGGCAGGGCACCGGGAGCCAGCTAGGACTGCCCTTGATGATGGGCCTTTTGGATGAAACCGTTTTCCCTTTAAGAGTTTGCAATGAGCCATGAGCGCTGGCCTGATCTGGCAAGAGAATTTATCCAAAAACCTCATTCCATTTGGGTCTGAAACAGAGTGACTTCTGCTGTCCTAATGAGCGCTCATAAGTAATTACGTCCTGTTGGTCCCAGAGCCAGCTTGTCCCCGGGCGGGAGCCAAGCCTGTCGGATGGGTCCTCCCCCGCTGATCGCCTCTGGCCCGCGCACACCCACCTCACGGCTGCGTGCCGAGGGGCTGGGGGTCCCGCTGGCCTTGCAGCGGGGAGCAGCGTGGGAGAAACCCGCCTCCTTTCCCTGCGCATGAGGGTGCCCCGCAAGGAGGGGGCTGCGGAAGCGCTGTCTTATCTGCCCATGTCACACCCGGCTTCACCCTGCGCTCCCCTTCCTGCCACCCCCACCAAGAAGGAAGCGTAGAAGCCTTCTGCTCAAGAGGAGAGATCAAAGACGATATCAGAAAGTTTGTCTTGCCTCCACTTAGAGGAAGAGATGCGTTTTGCGCCAGTGGGGAAAACAGAGCCCAAGGGTGATTAACCCCTTCCCGTAACTCTAGCTCCCAGCGGAGCTACAGTCTCCGTACTCCGGGTGCTGCACCTCTTGCAGCAGTTGTTGCACCCCTGCCCCACGTGCTTCACCCTGAGTGCCGGAGCAGAGGGTCCTGGCGTGACCCTGCCCTCATCCCGACATCCCAGCATCCTCCCTTCATCCTCACATCCCAGGGCCAGGGACTGCCCGCAGCACGGCTGAACGGTTGCCCAAATCAGTTGGGCTGCACTCGGCAGGAGCAGGGTCCGGCCAGCAGCAGGCGAGGGGGGGCTGGAGGTACCGGGAGTGGAGTGGGAGAGCAGCAGGGAGGCTGGTGGGGTGATGGCTACCGTGTCCCCGCAGGTGCATGGAGGCTCTGGTGGTGTACTGCTGGTCGGGGAAGGAGGAGGAGCCCTATGTCACCATCACCCGCAAGCGGCGGCTGCGGAAAGGCTATGAGGTGGAGATGGAGCAGGAGGTGGGCCACTCGGTGCGCCGGCTGGCCACGCACCGCAACGCCTTCAAGCGCATGGCGGTCATCCAGGCCTTCCTGGGCTCCACGCCGCAGCTCACCCTCCAGCTCTACATCAGCATCCTAGAGAAGTACGTCCCCGCCGCCCGAGGTAAGGGTGCTCGGCACGTGGGCTCCCCGGGGGCCGTGCAGGCGGGACCCCACCAGGACACAGCGGCAGCTCCTTAGCCCCATGTGCCGGTGTGGCATCCGAATGACGCTCCAGAGGCTTGCTGGGGGCACAGCTGCCACTAGACTCCCCTGAACGTGGAGCACAACCCACAGAGGTTGGGCACTCGTCCATCCCCTGGTTTGGTTTTCCCACGCTCAGCTCTCTGCTTTCCAGCTTGGAGTGAGGCTGGGAAGGTTGGGAAGAGCTGGCCGGGACCGAGGCACCAAGCTCTGCTCCCAGCCCCGGTGCTTGCGGATGTCTGCCCTGTGCAGCTGTGCCATCCACCCAGTGCCCTGTCCCATAAAGATGCCATGCCCCTGTCCCAGGCTGCTCCAGTCTGCATTAGTTACTATTTTTTTCCGGCTAGCTATGGGCTCTGGCTTCCCCACGCTCCCTCCGTCAGATCTATTTCTGCACTTTTCCCAATGACCAGAGCTCCCGGCCCAGTCCTCCCCGGGTCCCTCGTCTGGTCCGGCGGTGTTTGTGTGCTCGGGGACTGGGTGTGCCAGAGCAAGCTCTTATCTCCAGCTTCAGTACGCTGAGCCGGCTGTGCAGGAGTGCTCTCGCACCATTCCGATTGTAGCGCCTGGGGAGGGAGCTCCCTCGCTGACCCACACTCCCGGCCGTGCCTTCCCTTTTTCTGCGTCGCGGTTTTCCTGGCTGCGCTGAGTGTGAGCAGCTGCCGGTGTTCCCTACAAATGACCTTGGCTTTGCAGCCCCTGGACAAGTGTGGCTCTTGAGGGGCTCCCGGGGTGAATGCTGGGCTACAGCGGTGTGGCTCTTGGCCCAGGTGAGGGCAAAGGGACGCTCGCAGCGCAGACCATGCCCCACTCACCCTTGAGCAGCATTTCTTGCACCAGGCAGGAGGGTTGGTGCCCGGTTCAAGCACAGGAACGGCCCCAGTTTGGCAAAGGCCTCTGGTTTATTAACGTAGAGAGAAAATCTAGGAGCAGAGCTTCCTGCTGCTTGCAGCTCCCCCACCGCGGGGTCTGTCACCACCAGCCACGAGCTGTCCCAGCAGTGCTCACGCTGAGCCTCCTGCTGCAAGCCCTGGTGCTTGGCACCCCG
The DNA here is from genome assembly GCA_035590195.1 of Aviceda cuculoides. Lineage (NCBI taxonomy): Eukaryota > Metazoa > Chordata > Aves > Accipitriformes > Accipitridae > Aviceda > Aviceda cuculoides. The sequence goes on from JAVJGG010000039.1 coordinate 16,989,309, forward strand.
CGCTTCGCACCCAGGGTTGGCAGCCCACGCTTCGCAGCCAGGGCAGCAGAGAGGCCGAGCACACAGCCCGGATCCCGGCACGGCCTGACTCCCCTGCCCTCTCCCTCTGCAGCCGTCCTCATGGGCATCTGCCTGGTGTCCGTCACCTACGGAGCGCTCGTCTGCAACGTCCTGGCCATCCAGGTCAAGTACGATGACTACAAGGTCCAGCTGCGGCCGCTGGCCTTCCTCTGCATCGTGCTGTGGCGAAGCCTGGAGATCTCCACCCGGGTGGTCGTCCTCGTGCTCTTCAGCACCGTCTTCAAGCACTGGATCATCCCCATCGCCCTGGCCAACCTGCTGGTGGTCTTCTTCTTGCCCTGGGTGCAGTTCTGGCGGAGCGGCACCCGCCTGCCCGACAACATCGAGAAGAACTTCAGCCGGGTGGGCACGGTGGTGGTGCTCTGCGCCTTCACCCTCCTCTACGCCAGCATCAACGTGTTCTGCTGGTCGGCCGTGCAGCTCAAGCTGGCCGACCGGGACCTCATCGACAAGTCGCAGAACTGGGGCCTCCTGGCCGTGTACTACGTGGCCCGGCTGGCGGAGAACACGGCCCTCGTCATCCTCTGGTACTTCTTCAAGACGGACGTCTACGAGAACATCTGCACCCCGCTGCTGGTGGTGCAGCTGCTCCTCGGCTACTGCCTGGGCATCTACTTCATGCTCCTCTTCTTCCAGTACCTGCACCCCTGCCGCCAGCTCTTCCGGCACAACGTCGCCGACTTCTTGCACTGCGCCTGCTGCCGCCGGCGCCCGCCGGGGACCCCTCTGCACCTCCAGGCGCCCCACGAGCCCGGCGTTCGGCACAGCATCGTCTGAGGCACGGCCAGCACCGGCTCCTCCAGCCGGCTACGGACACGGGGGTGGGCAACGCCGGGCTGCCCCGGCAGCCGGAGGGGGCTCGCGGCACGAGCCGTGCCGGAGGCAGGCGCTGCCTGGCCTTGCGGTGGCAGCGGGTCCCGGCGCGTCCCCGCGGTGGCAGGGGGACAGGAGCGTGCCCGCCTGCCTGGGACTGTGCAAGCGGACACGAAGGACTTATGGGGTGCCCAAATCGCCTGCCGCTGCTAGCCGGCTGCTGCGCGGCGTACAACCCCTGAGGTGCCCTGACACCCCCCCCAGCCGCCTGCCCGCTACAGTACATACGGTGACCTCGGGGCCACGGGTGCCGGCGGGACTGTTTTAAGCAGTAAAAAAAAACTTTGCTGTGGCTGCGCGTCCGGGTACTGGCGGGCAGCTGGTGACTCATGTGGAAGGTGGGGACCGTCCTGCCGGGGCTGGCGTGGGTGCGGGCACCGGTTGCCCACGTAGCCCTCACGCTCATGGGCATCGAGCTGGGGCTGTGCCAGTGGGAACTGGGGATGGTGGGGAAAGCCCCCACGACGGAGCCGGTAAGATGCGGGAGCATGGCGGGACGGGGACTAGCCTCATCCTGCGCCTCTGTCAGCGTGGCCATGGCTGCGGGCCAGGAGCAACCCAGCATGCCAGTAAAGAGCAATCCTGCCCAACCTGTTCCTCCAGGCTGGAGGCCCCGGCACTGGCTGCTGTTCCCAGCAGGAGCACCGGGCACCACGGAGTTTGGGACCCTGCGGTGGAGGGCAGGCAGGAGAGGGAGGGTGGCTGGCACAGCGGCGGGGATGCTGATGGGACCCAGGCATCCTGGCCCCAAACCAGGAGTGTGACACCCCCCCCAGCACCCATTTGCAGGCTCAGCTCGGTTTGGAGGGTGCTGGGTGCCAGGCTGAGGGTGCTCAGCACCCTGGTGTGCCCACGGAGGTGCAGCACTTCTGGCGCTCAGTCTTAATTCACCCTCCCTGGAATGGATCCCTGGGCTGGATCCTGGCACCGGCACAGCACTGTGCCCTTGGGATGCTTCTCCTCCGGTGGTTTTCCTGTAAAACAGGGGCAGTGAGGGCTGGCAAGGGAGGCTGGGGAACAGGACAGACCCTACATGATTTCCTCCCACCAGAAAATTCCTACCTTAAAAAAAGCGCCCATTTTTGTCCCCAAATATTGTAAAAACCCAAGAGGAGCAGCCCGGTGCCCCGCAGCACCCAGCCGTGGGGCCGCGGGGGACCCCTCAGTGGGGGCCCTGTGCCTGGCCGATGCGGGGGGCCGGTTTTGGGGCCGGCCGGCCGATGGGGTCAGCCCTGCCTTCCTGGAAGATGGCCTTTGAAACTGCCCGGCATTTCCTCAAAGGTTTCTCAGGGGAAAGTCCCCGCGGTGCCGTTCCCATGACCGGGGCTGCCGCACCGCCTGCCGCCTTCATAAAACGTGGGGCAGACGGCGGCAGGCAGCAGCAGGCACGAGCAGGCAGGCACGGGGACGTTGAACCATGGGCAACTGGCTGGTCAACCACTGGTTTTCGGCCGCAGTCCTCGTGAGTGTGTGGGGCTGGAGGGGCTCATCTGCTGGGATGGACTGGGGTGATACGGGGGGTTATGGGGGACATGGTCTGGGCATGGCCCCGAGGGGGGCTCGTGGGGGAAATGGGGGCTGGCGGGTTTTCCTGGGGCTGGGCTGCAGGGAAAGCCAAGCATCTCCTCTGCTCAGCCAACCTGCAAAGCCCTGGCAGCCAGAGGAGGGACGGGGTTTGGAAAACTTAAGGAAAACACAACTCAATGGGAAGGGGGGATCCTGCTGCAAAACTTAAAAATGCTGCTGCTTTGCCCAAATACTTTAGCCAGGAGCCTCCCAGGTGCCTTTTCTCCCCCGTGAGAGCAGGAGGGTCCCATGAGAGTCTGCACCGGGGTGAAAAGCCTGCACCGTAGGGACGACCTGCCAGCGCGTGTAACGGGGCTTGCCCGGCTGGCAGCGCGCTGGCTGCTTGGCACTGCTTGAGGAGCTGCAAATGTGTGGGAAAATGGGGGTTTGCAGAAAGTCGGGTTATTTTAATTTTTTAAAATTACTTTAAAAAAAACGCATATGCAAGGCAAAGTGGTTTTGGGGGCTCTGCAAAGAACTGATGGCTGTGAGAGGGGCCGTTGTGGGGTGCAGCAGGGTTAGGCAGGGGACAGCAGTGCGGTGGGGCTGGGTGAGCCAGTTCCCTGAGAAATTTCCTCCTCCCGGTCCTCCCCGCTCAGCCCCGACCACCCTCGGGACCTGCCCCCCCACCGTGCAGGCGTTGCCTGCACCTGCCTTTCCTCCTTCCTCGTTCGTGGGTGATGCACAGGGCCGTGGGTGACAAGACAGTTATTTTGCAAGACTCCCACACCTCTCCCCACCTTTGGCCCCGTGTCCCGGCCCCGTGCGTCCAGCCCCAGCTCATAAGGAAGCGGGAGAGGACGCGCTGTCCCGATGCCCTCCGCCTGCACCCGAAGCCCAGTGCTGCGGGGTGAGGGGGGTCCCGGGCCGGGGTCCCTCACGAGGCCGCGGTTTTCCCCCGCAGGCGGCCTGGCTGGGCATCAACATCTTCCTCTTCACGTACTACTTTCTGTTCTTTGACCGGGACGAGCGATATTTCTACACCAGGGCCATCCTCGGGGTAAGGTGCTCCTCCCTGGCACCCTGCCTGCCCAGGCACGTGTGCCCCTTGGAGCCCTCCTGCAGTGGGGTGGGGGCTGCAGCCCCTTCCTTGTCCTGTCCTCTTCCAGCCCACCATTGCTCTGTCCCAGTCCCCAGCCTGGCATTGCTCCATGCTGGTCCCTGTCTTGTCCCAGCCCAGCATTGCACCATCCCATCCCAGCATCACCCCCTCCCGCTCCCCAGCGCAGCCCAGCGTCACTCCTTCCCTGTACCTAGCCCAGCATGACCCCCTTCCAGAACCCAGTGCAGCCCAGCATCACTCCTTCCCAGTACCTAGCCCAGCGTCACCCCCTCCCAGTCCCCAGCCCAGCCCAGCATCACCCCCTCCCAGTCCTCTTCCCAGCATCCCTCAGTCCCAGCTCAGCGTCACTCGGCCCCATCCCCTCCCAGTCCGGGCACAGCACCATGCTGGGCAGAGCCGTGGGGGGCAGCGGGGCTGCCGGCAGGCGTAGCCCACCCGCGGCATGGGACGGCGGGTGCTCACCCCCCTCGCTCCTCTCCCCAGTCCGCCTTGGCGTGGGCACGAGCGTCAGCCAAATGCCTCAACTTCAACAGCATGCTGATCCTGCTGCCCGTCTGCCGCAACCTCCTCTCCTTCCTCCGCGGGACCTGCTCGGTGAGTGCCCCGCGGCGGCGCGGCCACCACGGCCGCCCCCGTCCCCGTCCCCGTCCCCAACGCCTCCGCCTCTCCCCGCAGTGCTGCAGGCGGACGCTGCGCAAGCAGCTGGACCACAACCTCACCTTCCACAAGCTGGTGGCCTACGCGCTGGCCCTGCTCACAGGTACCGTCACCCTGCGCCGGGCCGGGGCAACGGTGGGGACGGGGTGGCCAGGCGGGTGACAGCCTGTCCCCTGCCCAGCCGTGCACACCATCGCCCACCTCTTCAACCTGGAGCGTTACAACCACAGCCAGCAAGCCACCGACGGCAGCCTCCCCGCCGTCCTCTCCAAGATGCACCTGCAGGGTGGCGGCAAGTGGCTGAACCCCATCCACTCCAACCAGACGGTGAGTGCCGGCCCTGGCATCCAGCCCCCCCCCGCCAGCGCCCGTGCCCCGCTTCCCTAAACCAGCCTGCCAACCCTGCAGACCGTCGAGTACGTGACCTTCACCACCATCCCGGGGCTGACGGGAGTCATCATCACGCTGGCGCTCATCCTCATGGTCACGTCCTCCACCGAGTTCATCCGCAGGAACTACTTCGAGGTCTTTTGGTACACGCACCACCTCTTCCTCATCTACTTCGCCGGCCTCGTCATCCACGGCATCGCGTAAGGCTCCTCGCCGCTCCCCGAAGGCAGGACAGCGAGGGGCAGCGGCCGCAGACCCCCGATGGGGCAGCCCTGCCTGCCCCGGGGGAGTGGTGCAGCCCCGGAGAGGGTCCGGCGGGGCTGCGAGCTCCCCATTCCCAGGGCTGTCTAGCCCAACTGGCCTCGCACAGCACGGCTCAGCCCCGGCCGGGGGCACAGGAGCCGGCCCCCGGGCTCACCCCTCACCTCCCCGCAGCGGACTGGTGCGTGGGCAGACGGAGGAGAGCATGGAGGAGGTGCACCCCCATCGCTGCGCCCAATATCTCACGCGCAAGGACGAGGGCTGCAGCCGCAACTGCTGCAAAAACCCGGAGTTCGGGAGCATCCCTGCCGAGGTAGGGCGGCGGCGGGGGGGAGAAGCCCTTCCCTAGCGCTTGGGATGCTCCAGCCTTGGCCCTCCCCGACCCTTTGCTCTCCACCATCCCCGCAGTCCTGGAAATGGGTTCTGGCTCCCCTCATCCTCTACACCTTCGAGCGGATCCTCCGGGTCTGGCGTGCGCGGCAGAAGGTCGTCGTCACCAAGGTGGGTGGTGCAGGAGCCTGCGCCTACCGCCGGCTCCTTCCCTCGCAGCCAGCGCTGCTGCGGCTCCTTGCTGGGGCGGCCGTGGGGAGGCGGGCGGGGGCCGCTGCCATCACCCCTTGCCCAGGGACAGGAGCCAGGCTGGGTGCTGAGCCCCGTCCCTGCCCTGCAGGTGGTCATGCACCCTGCCCGAGTGCTGGAGCTGCAGATGCAGAAGAAGGGCTTCCGCATGGAGGTGGGACAGTACGTCTTTGTCAACTGCCCCGCCATCTCCCTGCTGGAGTGGCACCCCTTCACCCTCACCTCAGCGCCTGAGGAGGACTTCTTCTCCATCCACGTCCGGGCAGCCGGTGACTGGACGGAGCGTCTCATCGACACCTTTCAGCAGCAAAAGACGGAGATGCCCAGGTAGGCTGGGGAGCACCCCAACGGACCATCCCGGGGAATTGGGGAGGCCGTACCTCTTACCCAGGCCCTCCCTCGGCCAGGATCGAGGTGGATGGCCCCTTTGGCACGGCCAGCGAAGACGTGTTCCAGTACGAGGTGGCCATGCTGGTGGGAGCGGGCATCGGCGTCACCCCCTTCGCCTCCATCCTGAAGTCCATCTGGTACAAGTTCCAGCAGGCTGACCAGACCCTCAAGACCAAGAAGGTATGGGCTGCCCCACAGGACCAGCCATGAGTTTCTCCATGCTGGGCTTCTCAGTCCTCGACATTGCATCCTTCCACCCCTCCTGCTCCGCTCCACCTTGGGCAATCCCTCTGCCCCTGCATCCCAGATCTACTTCTACTGGCTCTGTCGGGACACGGGAGCCTTCGCCTGGTTCAATGACCTGCTTGCCTCACTGGAGCAGAAGATGGCCGAGTCGGGCAAGGCGGACTTTCTCACCTACCGGCTCTTCCTCACCGGCTGGGACACCAGCATCGTGAGTCGGCCACGGGCAGGCATGACTGCAAGGGGGGACATGGGGTGGCCGAGGCAGGCAGGAGAGGTAGGGCAAGCGCGTCAACGGCTTGCAGGCAGAAAGTCTGGGAGCCATGTTTGGCGGCCATCGGCAATGGATGCTCCTCTGTGGTGAGGGAATGGAGGTGGGCTCACGGGTGGTGGCCAGGGTCCTCACCATCCCTGCTCTGTCCAGGCCAACAATGTGGCACTCCGCTTCGACACCCCTACGGACACGGTGACGGGCCTCAGGCACAAAACCATCTTTGGGCGGCCCATGTGGAACAGCGAGTTTGCGGCGGTGGCTGCAGCCCACCCCAGGTGAGAGCTGGGCAGGGGGTTTAGGGTGCTGGAGGCACCCCCTCCTCCCTGGCACCCAGCGCCAGGCTGGGCAGAGCTGGCTTTGGGAGGGGCATGCTCATCCCCCACAGGTTGCAGGGACCCCAAAAAGCTCTTAAATCACCTTTCCCTGAGCCGCCCGCCTGGTACTGACAGCCCCATGCTGTACACAGGTCAGTGGTCGGTGTGTTCCTCTGCGGGCCGGCGGCCTTGGCAAAGAGCCTGCAGAAGTCTTGCCACCAGCACTCCAGCCTGGACCCCAGAAAGGTCAAATTCTACTTCAACAAAGAGAACTTCTAAGTGGCAGCCAAGCTGGGACCCCAGTGAGCAGAGGACTCTGCTGGTCTCGCCTCACCACCCACGCCAGAGCGTGGCCAGGGATAAGCATCTGCTGAAGAGCGCATGCACCAAAGCCAGGCAAGACATGGCAAGGCACTCCTTCTCCACGAGAAACTCCTGGTTCATAGACTGCTGCCTTCTTGACCCGGTCTACAAAGGGTCCTCATGGAGGGAGCGGGCCAGCAGCTCCGCACAGCCCCCCCATCAAGAAACCAGAGGCACGTGCTGCGATGATGCTGCTGGAGCAGCGGGAAGCAGCGGGAGCGTCCAGCAGGCTGGGCAGAACCACAGGTTGGGGCTGGGGACAGGAGAGGGGCATGCCAAGGAGGCACTGGGGGCCAAACGTGCCCCTCTGGGTTTAAACAGTCCTTTGCACAAAAGCATAAATTAAACATGCTTTCCTTTGCAATAAAAGCCTCTGTGGTGACTCAGTCCGTACAGGTGTGAAGGGAGCCTACTCTTTGCCCCCTCATAGGGCTGCAACAAAAAGGCTGGTTCAGAGCAAACCCTCTGGGGTGCAGTGTAAGGCACTCCCGCTCTGCGGGGGCTCGCTGCCACCACCCAGAGCCAGCCTGCACCGCCTGCCAGGTACACACCAGCGCACAGGCCAACTTCAAATGCAGCTCATGCAAAGGCAACAAATTCTGCTCAAGCATATGCAGAGAAGAGGGGAAAACCACCCGCCCCGAGCAGGCCGGTGTGGTAAGCAATACAGTAACTGGATACAGAGCCCCTCCTGCCCAGTCGGCAGGGACAGAAAGCCGAGCTCCCTGTCCTGCCCTGCCCTTACACCCCTGTGAACAGCTGTGAACAGCACGGCACATAAAATCCCACAAGTAGATCTTGCCTTGGTGCTGGGGAGGTGGGAGGAAGGAGAGTGGTTTGGACTAGCCTGGAGCCAGGCCAGACTGTTCCCAGAACCCAACAGTCCCACTCCAGCCTCCACAAGAGACCAAACAAGGCAGTCAGAGACATGGCTTTACTCAAACCCTCCTCTCACTTTATTTCGAACGTCATAAAATATACACACAGAAAAAAAAGGATGAATGGGAGGGGAAACGTTGGGTGGGGGAGGACAAACCTCTCCCAAAACGCAGCATCAGCTCAGACAGTAACGGGAAGCAGCTGCCATGGAGCGTCACCTCTGTCCAGGCGGACAGCATCTCCAGGGCTAAGAGAAGGAAGGGAAAGAGAGTGAGCTGGGAAGGCATACAGGGAAAGCAGGGTAGAGCCCCATCCTGAGCAGCTCTCATTTACTGACGGGGAGCAGGCACAAGCTGAGGCTGAGTTAAAGACATCACCTGTCAGGGTGCCCCCGTGGACTTCTGGATTTGCTCCTTTAGAATAAGGATGCTCTGCCGTTGCTCTGGAGGCAGCATGGCAATCTGGTCCGCCGTCAGCTGCAGAACCTGCATGATGAGGGCTGCCTGTGGGGAGAGGGGGGAATCAGGGACACGTGAGCAGCCACGGGTTACGAGAGCCAGGAAGGGGCTGTCCCCACCACAGTAAGGCATGTAGGAAGTGTCACTCCCACTGTCTCACCCTTTCCTTTTTGTCCTCTCACCTTCTCGTGATCCTGGGGGGTGACCTGGCTCTGTCCAGGGCTAAAGCCTCCAGGCTGACCAGCTCCTTGGACCCCTGCCCCAGGAATGCCTCCTCCCTGCATGCCTGCCCCTGCCATGTTAGGAACCTGCGGGCACGAGAGAGGGGGTAAGGACCAAGGGGTCCCTGGACTCAGCCATACAAATACAGGAACGTAAAGCAGATGATCAGATGGATGCCCTCACAGACAGCCTGAAGATGCCCAAGCATGAAGAGAGACAAGCTACCGTACGTTTTATGTGCTCTCCTCTGCCTCCAACTCCCGCAGTCCTTCCTGCGCATCAGGAAGAGGTGGAGAGAGGCCTGAACCTCGTCCTGTGCCCAGCAGATGCGACAGATGCCCTGAACCCCTCAGAGAGCCACTGATCCAGGCCTTGTGCTTCCCGGAGGTGCTGCTCTGCAGGACACCCTCCCCTCTCTAGCTGCTGCAGAACACGATCACACCCCCCACCCAGCCCCAATCTACAAGACACCGTCGGTGGCCAACCAGATGAGCAGAGGCATTGTGTGTACCTGGCGGGGCCCCTGCGGGCCACTGGCTCCCATGTTAAGTGGCCCAGGACCCTGTATCCCACCAGGCATAGGGCCACGTGGGTTAGGACCAGGCCCTCGAGGCTCCAGGCCCCGGGGCTCCATGACCCTGGCCTCCATGGCCCTGGCTTCCAGCACTCGTGGCTCCAGGACCCGCGGCTCCAGGCCTCGTGCCTCCAGAGCTCGCGCCTCCATCACCCGGGGCTCCAGCCCTCGTGGCTCCAATCCTCGTGGCTCCAGCCCTCGGGGATCTCTTCCGACTGTAGAGGAAAGACAAGGCGAGCTGTTGAAGGGAGCAGCACCACAGGGAGCGTGGGAGCGAGCCCGCTGCCTCCTTTGTCTGGGGGCTAGCAAACGCCTGGAAGGTACAGGGCTGGGGGCAGAGGAGACATGCCTGGAGGAAGTCCCTTGCCCCACGGGACTGTCCCTCCTTGCCCCGGAGTCAGTCGCTTCACTGCCCAAATCCCCTTTCTACGTCTCGAGTCGGGGCAGCGGGCTCCACTCTGATTTCTTGTCTGTATGCTCTAAGCCACCCATTATTTCATGCCCCCTCTCTCACCTCGAGCATCCATCAAGGGCCCCCGCGGCTCTCCCATCAGTGGTCGGGGTTCTCCCATGGGTCCCCCCCTCATCTCATGGGGGGGGCCACGGCTGTCATGACCAGGCATATGGTGCATAGGGGCTCCCTGGTGGGGCGGCCCAAGGTAACCTCTGACGCAGAGAGACGAGGAGAGCAAAGCAGGAGGAGGAGAAAAAGCGAGAGAGTGTAAATCAGACGCTGGCTTGGCACGGTCTGGGCAGAGCGCTGGGATTGCCCCCGAAGCCGGCCGCAGGAGAGGAGGGTGAGGCTGGCACAGGGACGGGTGCTGTCGGCCCCATTGCCGCAGGGCTGCTGCCATCACCCCGGGGATACCCCATCCCCGGGGAAATGGGCCGGCCCCCGCTGTCGGCAGCACACAGGCCTCCGACCAGGCAGCTGTGACTCCCGGAAGGCTGGTGCCATCCCTGTCCTCAGTGAGAGGTCATCCTTGGGCAGGGGACAGTGCCAAGGGCTCCTCTCCTTCCCTCTCCCCTCACCTGGGCTCCACTTCTCCAGTGACTGAGAGCAGGGTCCCTCCGCGAGGGTCATTCGGGGCATCTCCCAAAAGGCCTCGGGGCGGCGGGCCACTAGCAGGTAGAGGTCCACGCTGCATAGGGGCCCTCGGGTCTGGCATGGGCACTGCCAGGGAGACACACAAGAGCTCGTGAGGATCTGCATGAGCAGCGTCGTGCTGACTGTCCCCCAGCGCTCTCGGGGCTAGGGTGCGGGGCGGCCTCGCTGCTCCCCGGCGCGCAGGCAGGTGAGCCGCGCTGACTGCTGGGGGGGCAGCCCCTCGCACGAGGCCATGGTGCACCGAAGCCCCTTCCCTGGCTACTGCTTTTATCCCTCTCTTTTCCTCTCTGGCTCTACCTCAGGCTCCTAATGGCACCAGGTGGCCAAAACAAGTGTGGGTGCCCCCGTGGCAATCCCTACAAGCGCGGGCATCAACACCCTGCTGACGTGGGGCCAGGAGCAAAGTAAGACCTGGTAGCGAGGTGTCAAAGGGGGCTGGATCCTAGGCAAAGGCCCTCTCCAAGCAGGCTCTCCTTTTCCACTAGTGGCTCTCTGTGCACAGCGCTAGCCTGCTCTCTCTGGCCCCGGAGGAAATCTTGCCTCCTCCTCTTAATCCTGCCAGGCTACGTGGAGTGATACAGCAGTCCCTGGCCCTGAGCATAGTGGGGTGAAAGCTGCTCTCTGTACACTCCACAACAAGCTCCATGGGAGGAGGGAGCTGGCGAGTGCCGGGATACCTTGAACGCGTTCGATAGACGCAGGCCTGGCAGGTCCCACGGGCGAGAGCTGCAGGTTCCCTGGGCAAGCAGCAGGAAAAGAGGGAGAAGAGCAGACACGTAAATAGTGTATGCACACATGCACTCAGCCTCGGGGACAATGCTGCCTGCAGGATCACTTCTGCTCCCTGAAGTCCCCCGGAAAACCTACAGAGAAGATGCTGCATGCTGCAGGTCTGGCTTTATCAACCTCTTCCATTGACGCCACCTCTGCCACCACAGGTGTGACAGCCAGCTTGGCACAGCCCTTCCCTCGCTCACTGTGTGAACATGCAGGGCAGGAGGACATCCTGCCGAGACAATCGGCATTCTGCGGGGCCATGCTGCGCCCCTCAAGGCACAGCCAGCCGGCTTCTGCTTCTGTCCCTGCCCACAGCTTCCCATGGCACTCTCCAGTGCCAGCTTTCTGTCTGCTCTCCAAAACCTTCCGGGTGCCAAGAGGTACCAGGTTGCTCTCAGGAAGATGGTGCCCACCCCAAAGAAAATGAGAGTCAGCTACCCCTAAGTACCTAAGACCAGAGGATCTCAGAACAGGTTTGCCACCTTCTTGAAACAAGGCCCACGATACAAGTCAAGGAAATAGGGCTGTCAACTGCCCGCATGCCTTATTACTGGGAGAACAGGAACGCCTTGGTTGCGTTAACCCCGGCGCATGGCTTGATGGGGCAGCCACACAACGTGTGAACCGTAAGGAATCCGGCTCCGGGGCTGGGCCGTACAGACCGTGCCTGCGGAGGGAAAGCCAAGCCATCATTCACCGGGAAATTCCCTGCCAAGCCTTGCACTCACTGTCGCAAGCAAAAGCGAAAGCCCAGCTCCCTCTGCCGGACACGGCGCAGGGAGCACTGGCAGAGGCGGGGAGACGCGGCGGCAGCATAAGCTGCTTCCCAGCACCCAGGCAGCAAAGGAGCAGGACAGGGACCAGAGAAGAGCAAGCTCTGCCTGCCCGCACAAGCACAGGGACAGACATGGGCTCACAGAGAGATGGAAAATACAGGCATGTCCCGCTTGGTGGGGCTCTGCGGGGACCGGCAGCTCTCCTGGCTACCAGGGCTCATCTGCATAACACGGCGCAGAACAAGCTGGGAGCAAACCGGTGCATGGGCTGGGGCCCTGGAAGCAGGAGAGCTGCTACCACAGCCTTGCGCCTAAGCGAACAAACCCGGGTGCAGCCCAGCGCTGCAGGAGCTGCCCCAGATCCAGGGATGGCAAGGCTGCAGGTAGCTGGCAGGGGCTCTCGGCACAGCACTGCTCAGCACCCGTGGCCTGGGCCCTCATTGCAACGAGGCTCACATGACACGCAGCACTAACCCACATCTGTTTTACCTTGTCCACGCTCCAAGGTGACAGGCCCTCCACCTGGCATCCCCACCTGCGGCTGCATCCCACCTGAGAGGGAACAGGCAGAGATCAGATACCTCCTTGGCCATCCCTGCACAACTAACCAATTCCCTTAGCCCCAAACACCTCCCCCTCTTCCCAGCTCCTGGGGGAACATCTAGAGGTTTATTTTCTTGGTGTTGGTTCCCCACAGAGATAAGCCAACTTTCTGGACTGCTGCTGGCAGCAGCCACAACCACAATGCATGGTATGGGACTACATGTGCTCTCACGGGGCCAAGCCCTCAGGTTAGGGGGAAGGTAGAGGGGGACTGTCCGCAGGACCCGTATGCCCAGGGCACTGTTCGGCCAAAACCCACGCACTCACCTCCTGGAGCCATGGGGCCGGGGCCTGGGCCCTGCACAGGGGCTGCCATCTGTCCTGGGGCCGGCACTCCTCCCTGCATGGGTGGCTGCATCAGAGGAGGAGCGCCGTTTACGTGCATCCCACCCTACCCAGGAGAGAAACCGGACCTCAGGGAAGCCCCGTCACTCGGGCACTCGCACCCCAGCTGGGAGAGCTGGAGCGGGCAATGCCCATCTCTCCCCCGCACAGCATGCGTGTCGCATAGGCTCTTACTATGGGCTGCGGCTGGGAGGAGGGGGTATTCTGTGGGTTCAGCTGGGCATTTGGCCCTGGCCCAGGCCCCGGTCCTGGTCCAGGTCCTGGCCCTGGCACTGGCTGCTGGTTGCCTGGGATCAGAGGAGGAACGCTGGTCTGGCGATGCAGGATTTTCTAGGGACAGAAGAAGGAGAAAGGAGTTCTCTTGCACCCACCCTCCACAACAGGCTGCCACTGATACCGTACCGACCCCAGGTGAGGCAGGAAGGGACAAACCAGCGCGATCTCCGGGTCGACGATCCTCATGACAACCTGGGCCTGCAGCAGGGCGTAAGCCAGCTGGGGGTTCTGGAGCAGCATGTTCCTGGCTTCCTGGGGGCTGTTCTGGACACACAACTGAGAAAACACACGCAGATCAGAGCTCTGGCAAGGTGCGACAGGGCCTGTGAGGGCACAGGCAGCGGTGGTAGAAGCTGTGCTCATGCAGCGAGCAGGGAGCACAGCCCTCTGCTTCACTTACCTTCATCTGCTTCATCAGCTCAAACATCTGCTCGGGCGGCAGGCTGGCTACTGCCCGGCTGATGGACTCAGGGGCATCTTCAGGATTGACAGGGTCCCCGTAAGGTGACTCTATGATGGGTGCGCCTGTGCCCAAGCCTGCAACAGAGTTTGTGACCTCATATGGCAACACAGACTGGACGTTTATAACGGGCTCATTAGAAGGGAAGCACCATGCTGTTACAGGGAAGGGGAGGTGGTGAAAACAGGGAGATTATCTGAGAGACAAAACAGAGCTGAGCCCATGCATGCCTCTGCAAAACTACCTGCTACATTGCTTGGAGCAGGTCAGCTCCACGAGGTCTCTACCTCGCCAGCCTCACAGAAGAGGCACGCTTTGTAACACTGAAAAGGCCAGGCCCAGCATGACAGCAGTGCACTCTCCACCATAAAATTCAGACTCACTCTTCAGCTCCTCCTTGTTCTTCTCGCTGGCCGCATTGTCGACACGCAGGGCCCTCCCACTGAACTCTCGCCCATTCAGGTTCCGCATGGCACTGAGGGCCGTCTCCTGGTCTTGGTACTCACAGAAGCCATAGCCCTTTGGCTTTCCCGTTTCCCTGTCATACACCAGCCTGCACAGCGAGGAGGAGAGAACCACTACCGCTGAGGCCAGCACAGGCATCAAGCAGTGCGCAGTGCCCACAGCTCCCCATCACTCGGGAGGGAGCTTTTGGGGTACACCACACAGGAGCGCTGGGGAGCAGAGTGAAGGCATCAGTGTCAGATCAAGGCACACAACAGTCAGCCCTAAGCCAGAGCCAAAAGGCCTCCTGGATGCAGGCCGATGGGTGTTCCCGAAACTCTGGTATGCAGGAAGGCCACCAGCGCAAGCACTGTGCTTTCCATGACCCCACAAAGGCAGCTCTTGGGGGCACAGGACTGGACTGGCTGCTCCTGGAGCTCCCAAGCCCTTAACTGGGAGCTCTCTGAAGCCTGGTGCCAAGCCAGGAAACCATCCCTGCAGAGCCGCTGGGATGGGAATGCTCTACACTCCCATCTCTTTGCATAGAGCCTGATCAGGACCTAAGAGCTTATCTGCCCCAGCCCCACATCACACCAGGGTAGGTGCCTCCAGCCCGGAGCAGTGTGCCCACATTCACGCTGTTGCCCTCGGGCCGTTACACTCTACATCGCCAGGTGACCTCGGCACAGGATCTCCGTGCCTGCACCCCAAGCACAGCTGCCGCGGCCTCCCAAACCGCCCAGAAGCCGCACCGCTCTGTACTGCTTTGCTCCTGCCCGTCGGAAGGCTGGCTCTGGGCAGCGTGCCCCTCCACAGCCCCCGGCCGCCCGCGGGGCTCGGTTTGCCCACGCTGCCCTCAGGAACCGAGGAGGAGGAGGCCAGCAGCCATTCTCACCTAAAGCTGACCACGGGCCCAACCTCTGAGAAAATGTCCTTCAGCTGCTCCTCTGTGGCTTCGTACGGGATATTCCCCACTGTGGAAAAGAGACGGTGGCCGCCGGTCAGCGTGGAGGCCGAGGGCTGCGCCGGTACCGGGCCCCAACGGCGGGAAGGACTCGGCCGGTCAGTCGGCCCGCCCTCATCCTCATCCTCGCCCTCACCCTCGTCCCCGCCCGCCCCCGCGCCGCTCACCGAAGACGGAGCGCAGGGAGCGGTCCACGGCGGGGTCCCGCACCGACAGCCCCGCCATCCCGCCGCCCGAGCCTTGCCGCCGCTTCCGGTCCCTCGCCCCACGCCATCCCCCCACTTCCGCTTCTGCCCGCGCCCGCAACTAACATGACGGCGGCGCGGTGCGGCGGGGAAAGCGCTCCGGCGGGAAACACGGTGGGACCACGCCGCTGACGCCTGCGCGCCGCCCTCGGTAGGAGCGGGGAGCGGGGAGCGGGGCGGTGGGCGGCCGGCCGGGACACCCGGCCGGGGG
Source organism: Aviceda cuculoides (assembly GCA_035590195.1). Taxonomy (NCBI): domain Eukaryota; kingdom Metazoa; phylum Chordata; class Aves; order Accipitriformes; family Accipitridae; genus Aviceda; species Aviceda cuculoides. The sequence continues at coordinate 17,004,705 of JAVJGG010000039.1, forward strand.
TTGTTGGGTCCTTGGGGAGCCTTTCCCGGGGCAGCCCCGCGGCCTCAGGAGTGCAGTCCCGGGCACCGGCCCTGAGGCACAGTCCCCCGGGTACCCCACACCCGACACACGGGCACCGCACTCCCAGGGCACCCCACCCCCCGGGCACCCCCTCCTTTCACACCCCGGGCACCCCATTCCCTGGGGTACCCCATCGCTGGGCACCCCATTTCGTGGAGCATCCCATTCCCCCACCTCAGAGTACCCCATCCCCCCGGGACCCCCCCCCCCCCCGGCCCCCCCACCCCGG
>JAVJGG010000039.1:17010177-17024655 GCA_035590195.1 Aviceda cuculoides
GGGGGGCCGCGATGTGGCTGCGCTAAGCGGCTGGCTCGCTCCTAGCACGGGACGCCTGCGGCTGCTTCTCGGCGAGGGTGGGCCATGCCGGGTGGCACGATGTCGGAGGCCGTGGATCTGTCCTTCCTGTCGGACGCGGAGAGGGATTTGATCCTGCAGGTCCTGCAGCGCGACGAGGAGCTGCGCAAAGCGGAGGAGAGGAGAATCAGGTGAGGACGGGGCTGGAGCCCGGCGGGGCGCTGGTTTCCCCCCCCCAGCTTTGCTTTAGAGCAGGCCGGAGGGACGAGGGCGATGGGGCTGGGGCGGCAGCTCTGCCCCAGCCCCGGGGGTCCCGTCCCAGCTCTGACGGCTCCCGCTCTCGGGGTCCGAGCAGGCGCCTGAAGAACGAGCTGCTGGAGATCCGGCGCAAGGGTGCCAAGCGGGGCAGCCAGCGCTACAGCGAGCGGACCTGCGCCCGCTGCCAGCAGAGCCTGGGTCGCGTCAGCCCCAAGGCCAACACCTGCCGGGGCTGCAACCACTTGGTGTGTCGGGACTGCCGTTCCTACGGCCCCGACGGCTCCTGGCGCTGCAAAGTCTGCACCAAGGAGGCGTGAGTAGCTGGGGACGAGTGGCGAGGACCTTCTGCGCGTTCCTCCTGTCCCCTTCCTCTTCCCGGTCCCCCCAGCTTGATGCCCTATGGCCAACCTTTCCTCGCCCGGCTGGTCTTCTCCGGCGCGGGGCAGCTGTCTCTGCTGTCGCTTCCCGGGGTGGGCAGCCATGGTTGGGTGATGGAGAACCGGGTCGTGCTCCACTCTTGGGCCTCCTTCGTGCCCACCCCGCTCCTTTTCCCCCCTTACTTGACTCCGGCATCCCCCCATGCCCCTCGCGCAGCCTGCGTTTCAAGCACCCCAGGTTTCCTCCCTCTCGGCCTCCCCTGTCCTACAAACCCCATCTTGCTTCTGTGTTTGCTGGGGACGTAGCTGGGCCATTCGTCTGCCCGGTGTGTCATCTCTGCCCAGCCCACCCTGCCCGTGCTCTCCTTGGCTGGTGGCAGCACCAAGGGTGGTGTTGGGGTGCAGGGAGCAGCCCCCCCCACTGCCCCTGCCCCCCACCGCCTCCCTGCCCTGCAGCGAGCTGAAGAAGACAACGGGCGACTGGTTCTATGACCAGAGGGTCAACCGCTTCGCCAACCGCCTGGGCAGCGACATGGTGCGGCTGTCCCTGCGGCACAGGTCGGCAGGTAAGGGTGCTGCAGCAATGCCTTCTCCCGCAGCCCGGCCCACCGGCATGCTCCAGCTTTCCCTGGTGCACCTCTGCCCATTGCGGAGCTGGCTGGGAGCAGCTCCTGCTCCAGGAAATGGGCTTGGAGCAGCGGTCCTCCTGGTGCCTCTCTCCTTCCAGCCAGCAAAAGAGAGACCGTGGGACAAACCCTCCTCCAGAAAGCCCAGCTTAGCGAGCCCAAAAGCTCCTCCGCAGCCCGGCAACAGAGCCCCCCAGCACCCCGAGAAGGGCCCAGGTGAGGATCCCTGCCGTCTCCCCTGCTCTGGCTGCCAGCCCTCGCCTGCTGCAGGGATGGGAAGGACGTTGCCACCCTGCTCGGATCGCTGGTGGTGCAGAAGCTCTCTCTCAGGCTGGCCTACTTGCCAAACAGGACATACCTGTGGTTTTGTTTGTCTGCAGTTTGTTTCTGGATGCCTCGGATCCTCGGGATGGCAAAAGCGACACAGAGTCCATGGAAAACATGAGCCTGGATGGCTACAGACTTAGTCCTGGTGGCGTGGGGGGCAGGTGAGGGGCTCCCTGGGCGGGTTGTCCTTGGCAAGGCTGGCCTGGTAGAGGAGGAGGACTTTTGTCTCATGTGTGTTTTTCTCGGTCTAGTGAGGGGGAGCTGGCTCCTCTGGCTGGGCTGAAACCTGTCCCTGGGCAGGCAGGTCCGCTGCTCCCCAGGCTGGGGTGCTCCGGGGAGCTTGTGGGGAGATGGCACTTCCCGGCCAGCGCTTGCTCTCCCAGCCGTGCTCTTAGCCTGGGACAGACCTTTCAGTGTCGTCCGCAGGAGTAACTCCCTGGAGAGAGCCACTCCTCTCAGAGATGGAAAACAGGTTGCTGCGCCAGCAGGACCTGCTGCCACCAGCCTGACCCTCCCTCTCCGCTCCAAAAATGCGTTCTCCAACGGACGGGTGAGTGCCACTGCTCCGGCATGCTCAGCCCTGTCCTGGGGGCCAGGGCTGGGAGCATTGTGGGGTGCCCAAGCCTGCCCTGTGCTGAAGGGACCTTTCCTCCCCAGGATGCCGCCGTGGGGAGCTGCAGCAGCACCTTGGTGGATGAGCACGAAACGCTATTCAAGAAGAATCCCCGGCGGGTGGTGAGGCCTGCAGGTGAGAGCTGCGTGGGTGCAGTGGGGTTTGGGTGCCAACGTGGCAGGGGGCGGGTGACCGCTTCTGCCTGGGCTGCGGCTGCAGCGGGCTTTCGGTGCAGATGGGAGAGACTGGGGCAGGCCCTTGCTGGAGGGAGCAGCAGGGCTGTGCCAGTCCCGCACCGTGTCGCTGCCTCCTGCCTCACCATCTCTCGTACAGACTACACCAAGTCGGTGATCGACCTGCGCCCGGCGGACTTTGTGGGGGAAGGCGGCTCTTTGGGGGACAGGAGCAAGTCGGTCCCCGGCCTCAACACGGAGCTGGTGAGACCCTCGGCGTGCCCCTCGGTGTGCCGCGGAGCCGGCTGCTGGGTGGAGGAACCGGCTGCCTGGCCGGCCGTGCCCCGCTGCTCCCCACGCAGGTGGCTTGTCTCTCTCCTTGCAGGAGGAGGAGGAGGAGGACATCGATAACCTGGTGGAGATCCATCGCCAGAGGGTGGCCCGCAGCAGCATGCGCAGCGGCACCTCCTCGGTGAGTCCCCGCGGTGTGGCCGTGCTCTGCTCCGCTGCTGGAAGAAATGATGGAGAAGGGCAGCGCCGACAGGTTGAGGTGGAAGAAGGCAGGGCGGGCAGCGCCTGGGGTGCGTGGCGTGGGCAAGAACTTGGGGTGGAGGGGCTTCCTCCCCTTGAAGGGAATCGAAAGGTGGAGACCCAGCTTTCTTCCAGGGAGCCTGCGTGCGGGTGGGAGGCACTCGGCAGCCTTCCCCAGCCACAGAGGGGTGAGAGGGGCTGTGCAGGGGAGGCCTGGGGAGTAGCCTTGCTGAGGATGAAGAGGGACCGTCAAGTGATGCTGCCCCGGCTCAGCCCTGCCGTGTCTTCCAGAGCACGCTGGGGAGCATGGTCAGCATTTACAGCGAGGCCGGCGACTTCGGCAACGTCACGGTCACCGGGGGAATCTCCTTCTCCCTGAGCTACGAGCAGAAGACGCAGACCTTGTTCATTCACGTGAAGGAGTGTCGCCAGCTGGCCTACGGGGATGAGGGCAAGAAGCGCTCCAACCCGTAAGAGCCGGAGGGGGCGATGGCTGGTGGCACCGCTGGTGGTGCTCAGCTGGGTTGTGGGGTGCCCACCAGAGACTGGAGCTGTAACTGGGGGGTCTTGGCGAGGCAGGAGGTCTGGGGTTGTCCTGGGGAGCTCGGGGGGCTAGTTGTGGGGAGACCTTGGCGAAGCACTGCCTGCCCCTCCCTTCAGGTACGTGAAGACCTATCTCCTGCCTGACAAATCCCGGCAAGGGAAACGCAAGACGACCATCAAACGCAACACCATCAACCCCCTGTACAATGAGCTGCTGAAGGTGAGCTGGGATGGGCTGGGGTGCAGCCCGCTCCCCGCTGTGGGGCCGGGCAGGCACTCGGCCCTGGGGATGCTGCTGGAACAAACCAGGGGAGAGATGGGCTCCAAATGCTGAGGCGGGGGCTCTGCAGAGGACCCATGTCCAGACACCGCATCCTGAAAGCTGGAAGAACTCACTGCCAGGCTGGGTCGCTGCTCTGATGTGGCTGTGGTGTCAAGCCCCGGGTGCCATGGTGGGGTGGAGGCACAGCTGCGGGTATGAATGTGTGTCACGGGCAGTGTTCCTGGCTCCTGTGGCATTCCCCAGAGCTGGGGCCTTCTGCTTGCCCTGGACATTGCTTTCCATGGAGAAAGCTCCTGGGCCACTGCAGGCAGGTGACAGTGGTGGGAGGGAGGGCAGCATGGCTGCAGAGGCAGTTCTGGGCCCCAGGGCAGAAGAACTTGGCACTGCCCTTCACCGTCCCCGCTGCGGCCACCATGGGCTGGTGGGACCGGCTGGCTCCGTCCCTGAGCTCTGGCCTCTGGCTCAGGCCAGGCGCTCTCCGGACAGGAGGGAAGTGGGAACCGTGGTTTGGTTTCCAGGCTCCCACAGCCCCGGGTTTGCTGAGGTCTCGTGCTCTGACCATCTGAGGCTTGGTGGGCTGGCAGAGCTTCGCTTGTGGTAGGATGGGGTGGGGTGTCCGGGTGCCAGGAGTCCTGGTCCTGGCTCTGCATGGGCTCTGAGGACACTTTCCTGGAGAACATGGGCTCCTGCACCACTGCCCCAGGACTTTGAGGTTTCAGGAGGCTTGGAAAGGAAGACAAACAGTCTCCTGCATGCATCCATTGCTCCTCAAACCTGTCTCCTGCTCGAGAGCTGCTGTTGATGGTGTATGCCAAGCCTGTCCCCTGCCTGACGCTGCCTGCTCACCGGTGGTTTTCCTGTTTCTCTTCCTAGTACGAGATTAACAAGTCCCTCCTGCTTGCAAGGACACTGCAGTTCTCGGTCTGGCACCACGATCGCTTTGGCCGCAACACGTTCCTGGGGGAGGTGGAGGTCCCACTGGACACCTGGAACTTGGAGAGCCACCTGGAAGAGTTTCTGCCCCTACACGGCAAGGTGCTGGCCCTGCCACCCCAGCCCTGCTGCCCGCAGCCTCCCTTGCCTGGCCCTGTCTGGGGGGGCGTGTAGCCATCAGTGGGCAGAGGGGTGCAGAGCCCCCGGCCGAGAGCTGCCAAAAGGCTTCTGCCAAATCAAATCTTTGGAGAGATGAAGACCCCAGAAGCAGAGAGCAATGCTGTTGTAGTAAAAAAGGGCAGATCTTCTGCCTTGAGCCTAGCTTCCCTCCTCCTCCTTAGTAAGTCCCCTATGTGATGCTGCGAGACTTGTCTTTGCCCCATCAGGTATTTTCATTCTGCTCGATTGATTGCTCCAAGAGCGCAGCTCTTCCCAGCTCCCTGTCCCAGCCAGGAGGAATTGGAGCCAACTTCAGGGAAACGAATGGGGGAAGTTGGCCGGGACATCCCGCTGCGGGTTGCAGAGCCGGGCAGTGAGGGCCTTCGTGCAGCTCGATGGCAGCAGCAGGTGCTGCTGCTGGACTTAAGTCTGGTTCTCTAAACTTAACTCGTCCTGCGAGCTCAGCCCTCGGTGTTGCAGGGGCTCGAGCAGCTTGCGGAAATTCCTAAATAATTTTCCTAAGTTTCCTAAGGGAGGTGATTGAGCCAAAGTAGGATCCCAAAGGAGCTGGTCTGAGTCTGACTTGGCGGTGCTGGGGAGGGTCCGCAGGCATTTGTGGGGGCTAAACCACCTCCAGGAGAAGCCAAGCCCTTTGGCCCTTGTGCTGCGTGCAGACCAGGCCGTCGCCACGTCTGCTTTGGCCTCTCTAGCAGCATTTAGCAAGTCTTGCCTCTTTGCAGGTTGGGGCCGACGCTGCTGGTCTCCACCAGTACAAGGGGGAGCTGGTCGTCTCCATGAAGTACATCCCATCTTCCAAGCACCCCGGGGCTGGGAACGGCAGGAAGGGTGAGTGCTGGATTTCCAGGATCTCTGTGTAGCCTGCGGGACCTGCTCATGGCCAGGCGAGCTGGGTCTGGGTGGGTTTCTCGGGTGGTACCACTGCAGTCTTCTCCTCTGCGATGTCTGCAAGGCTGCTCCGGGTCAGGGCAGACCTGACTGTCCTCAGGCTGGCCGAGTGGTCCCAGTGCTTTCTTGGGGCTGGACCAGGCTGGACAGTCGGGCCCCACATGAAGCAATTGTCTGCCTTTGCCTCAGTGGGCAGGACCAGTAAGGGAGGAGGCAAGAGGAGATACTAGCTGGGGATCTGTACCTGCCTCTGTGATGAAGGCTGTTCAGCAGGACCTTTCCAGAAGTTTGTGGTGGTGGAAATTAAGGTTGACTAATTCTTGCTGTGTTGGGTTTTTCCCAGGCAAAACAGGGGAAGGTGGTGAGCTCCAGGTCTGGATCAAAGAAGCCAAGAACCTCACAGCTGCCAAATCCGGGGGGACCTCAGACAGCTTTGTCAAGGGGTGAGTGTGAGTCCTGGGGGGGGGCAACAAAGGCACTGTTCTCCCTGGCTGCATCCCAGGGCACTTCCCAGAGCTGCCGTGGGGACTGGGGGAGGGAAGGGTCTCTCCGCTAGCTGCCCCACGCTGCCTGCGTTGGTACTCTGAAACTCATCATCTGCCCAGTGACAAGATGCTCCTGGTAGCAAACGCTCTCCTGGCTTTTGGCCGGTTGAGAGGTTGCGGTGGGATGCTGTGCAGGGCATCACAGGTGCCATCAAATCATCGTCCCAGAGGTCACCAAGCCACCGGGCGGCATGGCTGGGGGCGAGGAGGCTCCGGTCCTCGCCCTCTCCCCTCCTTAGGCTGCATTCACTCTAATGAGCGGCTTTTCAGGAGGTAGGGCAGAGACCCAGCCCCTTGCAGACTGTTGTGGTCCCTCTTCCCAAGCTATATCAGGGAAGGTGGTGGGCTCCAGGCCAGGTCCTGGGGTGCTGAGGTGCCCCAGCCTCCGGGGCAGAAGGCAGTTGCACACGTGCTGCTAACCCGAAGGCTGCTTCCCCCAGCTACCTCCTGCCACACAAAAACAAAGCCTCCAAGAGGAAGACGCCTGTGGTGAAGAAGACCCTGAACCCTCATTACAATCACACTTTTGTCTACAATGGTGTCAACCCCGAGGACCTGCAGCACATCTGCCTGGAGCTGACGGTCTGGGACCGGGAGCCACTGTCCAGCAACGACTTCCTCGGGGGTGTCCGTCTGGGGGTGGGCAATGGTGAGGAGCCCTGGGGTCCCATCGAACCCTGGGGACAAGCAGCCTTGCTTGGGGCTGCCTCGCTGTGGGCAGGAGGCTGCTCTGGCAGTGACTTCTGCCCGCATCCGTCCTTTCTGCCAGGCATGAGCAACGGGCAGGCTGTGGACTGGATGGACTCTACGGGCGAGGAGCTGAACCTGTGGCAGAAGATGTGCCAGTACCCGGGCTCGTGGGCAGAGGGGACGCTCCAGCTCCGCTCCACCATGGCCAAGCTGAGGCCGTAGGCTGCGGCGTCGGCACCAGGACTCGGCCGAGGGCTGGCACCGCTGCTCGGGAGCCACACTCGCTGCACGGCCTGGCAGGGCTGCCAAACATGGGTGGGTTTTTCTTTTTGCTTATACTTTAATAAACATGACCTTCTCTAAACAGGCTTGGGCAGAAAGTTGTCTTGGCCTAGCTTCGTTTAAAGAAAGGGTTTTCCTTTTGTGTTAGGCTTTGCACCAAATTTCAGGCTGAACTGTAGTCTTTGTGGGCCCTCCCTTTTCCCTCCTGCAGGCAAAATGCTTTCAAATGTGGTTGGGTTTTTTCTTCTTTCCATTCTTCTTCCTTCCACCCCCTCTGTTTTCACAGTCTGCTCCCTCCTTGTCCTTTCCACCCTCCTTCCGCAGGATGCTGCCGGCTCCAGGACTGGGGCAGCCGTGCACAGCCAAGCCCCAGCCCTGGGTGCGGGACTGGGATGGAGCCGTGTGGGGTCAACCTTGGGGGGGGGGGCTGGGGATAGTGGTCCCCAGGAAGGATTTGCTTCCCAGGCCTCTCTGCAACACCCCTCTGCCAGCACTGACTTTTTATACAAATTTATTTATTTCAAGTTAATATTCTACTGCCAAAACAGTTCCCGGGAAGGGTGCCCCGTGGCTGGTGGAAGGGGAAGCGAGGGGTAGGGTGGGGGCGGCGAGCCCTCGGGGTGGGCTTGCGCGCTGGCTGGCTCCTACTGGCTTTGCTGAGCGTGGGGCCGTTTGCTTTTCAAAAAGGCTTTCTGGCAGGACCCTGGCATCAGTGCCTGCCCGGCAGGGCTGATCCCGGGGTGGGAGGAAGCGGGTTCAGGTTGTGCATGGGGTGAGGATGGCCGCGGGGAGGGTGAAGCTACTGTATTAGAGGCTGTCGTGCTGTTGCCCTGCCTGTCCTGCCCACTCTCCTCTGCTCTGGCAGCCCAGTTTCTGGCTCTCCGTCTCCCCCCTGCCCTGGGGTTTGAGCAGAGGCACTCCGGTGTCTCCCACCATGGTCCTGGCCGGGCTGTGCCATCCCACCCCGCAGCGGAGGCTGCTCCTGGCTGCTGGGCTGTGGGGACGCTGCCGGCACGTGGCCCCCGTCCCTGCTCGCCTCTCTGTGCCAAAGCAGCCGGAGAGGGGCTCCCCTTCCCCTGGAGGTCCTCGGCACCCTGGTCCTCCTCTACGGTGGGCGACTAGAAAAGCAGAAATGAAGGTGTCCGTCCCCCGAGGTCGGCGGCGGCGGAGGGGGGTCTCCCCGGCGCTGCCTCACTCGCAGGGGTCCCCGCTCTGCGCCCGCCGCGCCGCCTCCCGCTCGCTCAGCAGGTAGGTGTCGATGAAGACGAAGAGCTCGTCGGGGCTGATCGGGGAGATGTAGCGCTCGCGGTCGGCGCCCGCCTTGTCCAGCAGCACCGCGTTGAAGTGGGAACGGGTGAGGTGCAGGAACTGCCTGGGGGTGCAGGGGGGAGCCGCTGGTCAGGGCTGGGGGGGGGGTTGCCATTGATGGCTGGAGCCTGCCTGCCCCGTGCAACCCTGCTCAGGTCCTCCTGGGGTGGTGGCTCCCATCTCTTCCTCAGGGCTGTGAGCTCCAGGAGGGTCTGGCGATGCTGTATTCAGACTTGCCGGGGGTGTCCCAACATGGCACGAGCCCCTCTGGTGCAGCAGGAAGGGGCTGTCCACGAACCCAGCTGCAACCTCATGCTTTGCCATGCCTAGAGACGTCCCCATCCCCGGTCCCCTCACACAGCCCCGGTCCCCTCACACAGCCCCCGTCCCCCCTACCTGAGCTCCTCGATGATGCCAAGGGACAGCTGGTGCTCCCGGATGCGTCCCACCTCGTTTGGGGGCTGACCCACCAGCTCGACGGTGGTGACGTGACGCAGGTCCAGCCCGCAGGCAGCTTGCTGTGAAGAGGGGGGGGCGGTGAGAGGGTGCTGGGGGGAGTGGAGGTGGGAAGGGGGGCAGAAGGAGGGGGTCCTCACCTGCAGCATGGAGATCTGCATCTTGTAGTAGCGGTTAGAGGGGTCGGGGGCCGAGATGACAAGGAGGCGGCGTTTCTCGTGGAACTGATCCAGCAGGCTGGCGGCCGAGTTCACGGCCGTGTTGATCTGCATGGCTGGGGTGAGAGGGAGCACGCGGGGAGATGCCATTTCGCCCTCCCATCACCCCTTCCCCACCCCTTTGCCCTGCCGGGCAGCATCCCCCCGAGCACGGGGCATCGCTGCGGGCAGATCCTCCCCTGCCCCGTGCCGCTTACGTGCACAAAGGGGCTGGGAGCCCGTCCACTGCTGGGTGGACTGGCAGACGCGCAGGGAGGTCCCCTGACGCTCGTAGCCCCCGTCGCACAGGTACTCGCAGGTGGCCCCGTAGTTGTTGCCGTCGGAGGTGCAGGAGAGGTAGCCGTTCTGCGGAGGCTTCAGGACGGGGCAGCGCCTCACTGCGAAGAGGGGAACTGGGTGAGGGCTGGGGGCGATGGGACACGGCCCCAGCCACGGGGCGCGGAGCCCGGAGCAGGCAGCCAGCAGCCCCAGGGGAGCCCGTTTCACCTTGGACGCGGACGCTGAACTTGCAGCTGGCTCGGTTGTACGCCTGGTCGTGGGCGGTGTAGCGGATTACGTGCTCTCCTTCGGGGAATTCGGAGCCGGGCTCTGGGCCCCGCAGCGTCACCCTGCACTCAGCAGACGGGTTTCTCCGTCAGGGCCCCGGGAGGGGGCACCCAGCGTGGTCCCCAGCCCTCACCGGCGGTGCCCGCAGTGCCTCTGCCCTCACCTCTTGATGATGCCGTCAGCAGAGTCCTTCACACGGGGGGGGTCCCAGTAGACGGTAGCGGTCAGCTTGCCTGGCTCGGCTATCCGCTCCCGCGAGTCCGGGCAGCGGATCTTGGGAGGCTCCGTATCTACCCACAGGGAGGAAAGGGAGTCGGGGAACCTGCGGCTACGAGAGCCGGGCACCGGCCCCGGTGCTCGGCCAGCCCAGGGACGCTGCGCGCAGCCCAGGCGCCCCGGAGCCTGCTGTAAAGCCAGCACTGAGTGCCCCAGTCCCGGACCACCGTGCCCCGCAGCATTACCCGTGCTTCGGGGCTAACAGCACCCCGGGGAGCAGCGGGGACAGGGGTCCCAGGGCCGGGAGGTGCAGGAGCTGGCAATGCCTGGGTCGGATGCGGGAGGGGGATACCTGTAGGTACCCCAGGGTTGGGAGGGTGGCCTGCCCTTGCGTGCCCCGGCAGCACGGAGGTGGGAGAAGGGTAGGGTGAGAATTTACCTACACAGATTGGTTCGCTCCCGCTCCAGCGCCCATCCTCCATGCAGACGCGGCTCCGGTCGCCCTCCAGCTGGTAGCCGGGCAGGCAGGTGTAGTCGCAGCGGGAATCCATCTGCACGCCGGCCGAGCACACGTAGGAGCCCCGCAGCACCGCTGGCAGCACGTGGCACCGGATTTCTGGGGTGGAGAGAGGAAAGAGGGGAGGGAAGAGGCTGCCCAGCCACACTAGTGGGCAGAGCGCCCGGGACTGGCTGCCGCGGGCGCCCACGGGGATGCCGGCAAGCCGATGGCTGGGACACACTCACGTCGGCAGTACGCCATCCCGGACCAGTGGCGGCTGGGCAGGCACTGGACGGCACTGGGCCCCACCAGCCGGTACCCACGGGCGCAGCTCAGCTCGCAGCGCGTCCCCAGGCTGCTGCGGTAGGAGCCCCCCCGGGGCGAGTAGCAGGTGGCCTCTCCGCGGTGGATGTTGAGCGTGGCACACCACTGGGGAACTGGGGGAGAGGAGGGAGGTGAGGGAGGCACCCGGCCTCGCCGTGCCTTGGTTTCCCCATGAGGACCCGAGGGATGGGTTTGGGTGCCGTTACCTCGGCGGTAGTCCAGGGCGGGCTCGGGGGGGGCTTCTTCCACGTACACTTCATTGGTGTGGCTCTCAGCCGCGTAGTAGCCAGACCCTGGGGAGGAGGAAGGAGACGAGGGAGCTGGGTGATGGTTCGTGGCCGCAGCAGCACCCAGGCCATGATGCCTCCCTGGGCAGCTGCACCCTCCAGCACCGAAACATCCCGCAACTCCCAGCAAGCGATCCCGTCCCTGGGCAGACCCCATCCTGCCGTCCTCGGGGCTGCCACCAAGGGTTAAGCCGGGCAGACAGCGAGCCCAGTCCCCAGCGACGTGGTGTGCGCTGGCACCAGCCCGCAGACTAAACAGCGGCCGCGGTTATGGCAGGAAACGGGTGCTGGCACGGAGCGGGCTGGCACCGACCCCCGGCTTCGTGCTGCTGGGAAGTCCTTCCACCCGCTCCCGTGGCACCGTCCCTGCCGCTGAGCGTCCCAAGGGAAAGAAGAAAGCTGCCCTCTCCTGCCCGTCCCAGTGGAGCCCCTGGCCAAGGCAAGGGAGGAGAGGCACACCGCCCGGCTGGGGGGCTGGCGGGGATGCAGCCCCTCGCTTATGCGCCGGGGAAGGACGAAGTTGCTGGAGGGACGCTGCTGGAGGGGCTTGGCCGGAGCCGCTGGCCCCACGCCATCCGTGCTGTGCAGAGGGGCCCCTGGCCCCACGGACGGGGGGAGGACAGCCTTGCGCCATCCTTGCGGGACACCCTCTGGCCCACGCCGTGTCCCCGTGGGCGAGGGAGCCGTGCGGGGGGAGAGGGTTGGCGTCCTTCCCCGTGGCCCCTCGGTTCCTCGGCTGGCCACGGCATTCCCCAGCACTGAGCTCACGTTTCCGCCGCGTTTCCGTCGGCCCCCGCCAGCGCTGCCCCCTCCTCGCCGCCAGCCCACCCCGCCGCACTCCCTGCTCTGGCATGGCGGGGATGCTCAGCCTGGGAAGGGACCCCAGGGCGAAGCGGCAGCCCCGCTGCGGCTGCACCCGTCTCCCCTTCCCCCTGCTCCAGGTTTTGGGAAGGGGATATCCGCCAAGGCCAATCCAAGCAGCAGCCCTGCTGCCACGGGGAGGAAACTCCATTACGAATCTTTCCGACATGAACTTTACTATAGAGCTGCTCCCCACCACTTCCCACAAGCTTCTTTAAGTCGCCCACTCGTTTCCACAAGCCTTTTATCCCGATGCACTTCCCACGCTGCCATAGCTGCCTTGGGGAGCAGAGGGGCCCAGGGCGAGCGCAGGGCTGGCATCCGTGGGGCTGGCGGTGGGGATGTGTCGGTGACCCGGTGAGCAGGGCTGCTTCCTGGGAGGGGGCTGCTGAGCCCCCCCTGCCAGGGCCCGCAGGCAGATGTGCCATTTAATTGCGATGTTCCCTTTTCGTGCAGGCGCTGGCTTTAATTTCTCACCTGGGGCCAGCTCACAGGAGCATCCCCAGCCAGCCGTGCTGGCAGCATGGCAAGGGGATGGGGACGGGAGCAGGGAAGGGGAAACCCCCCCCCAAACAGGGCAAGGGCTTTTGATCTTTGACCCAGCTGCCTGGCTGCAGCCGGGGGGGGGGTTGGATCCGAGCGCTCCATCCAGGCAAACATCTGCCGGCCAATGGCCCCCACGGGAGCAAGGAGTCAGCGGGAAAGCTGCACTCCCGCAGGCAGGGGCGTGATGGAGAGACTGGTTTTCTGCTCCTCTCTGGATGCCTCCCAGCACCCCCTCCGCTCTCCCCGCACCCCCACAGGCTCCCCATATCCCCCAGGCACCGATGCTCTCGCCGGCATCGCTGTACCAGGCCACCCCTCCCTCCCTCCCTCCCTCCCCACCACAGCCCCCCAACAGGAGCGGGACCCCGCAGGCTGCCGCCCCCCCCGGGAGCCCCGCTGCACCCACACACCCCGACACTCACCTTCGTGCCACGTGGATGACACCAGCCTGGCGAGGACAACCAGCAGGACGGGGGCTGCCTCCTGCGCCATGCCGGGGGGCCGGGGGTCGGCCAGCCCACCGGCCGTGTGGGGTCACGGGGCAGCCGCGAGCCCCGGCGAGGGAGGGAGAGGGGCTGGAAACAGGACAAGGGCCCCCTCCGTCGCCTTGTCGCTGCACGGACGTCTGACCCTCCTCCCCAGCCGTGCTGCCTGGGCTGAGCAAACCTACTTTTCCCCTCTGCTGCCCGTCCCAAACATTCAAAAGCCGTGAGTCAGGCCCAAAATGATGAGATTGTCAAAAATAATAAATCCCAGGATCGCCCGTTTTCCAGTGCACCTCCTGCTTCTCTGAGGCTTTAAAAGGTTGTTAGATTTTTTTCTTTGCAAGCAAAAGTCGCGAGTCTGTTTCAACACAGGCGAGAGCTGAGCCGAGCCCGTTCCAGCCCTGCCGGGCTCCAGGAACGAGGGTCCTGGGGAGCTGAGGACAAAACCGCGGGATCCAGGACCCTTTTTCCACCTCTTGCCAGGAGGGAGGGACAGACCTCACTGCAGACGGCGGGCTCCAAAATCGGTCCCGAGGCAAGCGCTTCCAGCTGGGCTCTGTTTTCCAGCTGAAGTTCAGCCCCCACGAGGCAGAGGTAACGAAGCGCGTTCGTTAGGACCCGCCGCCCTGTGACCCACGGGGTTGGGTGGGAGGCGAGGTAGGAGCGGGACCCTCCTGGGATTTGGGCTCTGGAGCACAGGACCGCATGGGCAGAGGGGAGACGAGGGAAGAGCCTGGCATGGACAGGTAGGAGAGTTGGCGCGGGGCGGCGGCGGGGAACACGCTGCCTGAATGCGCTAATTATGTGGCGGCCAGACCGGTGAGCACACTAATTAATAACGCAGCTGTCCTGAGCAGGAGAGGGCTGCCGGGAGGCCGCTGTGCGGGGCTGCTTGCTGCGGGGTGTGGGGAGCGCACGGCCCCCCGCAGCCTGGGGACACCCCCAAGGAGGGGACGGGGTGTTCACCCATGGCGGGCAGGAAGCCCGTCGCTTGCCAGCATGGTGGCCGTGCCATGTGCTGGGGCGCTGGGTGGCTGCCCCCGGCTGGTCCCTGCTCTGCTGGGGGGACACCTGGGCAGGAGGTGGGGGCCAGTTTGGGGCTGAGGCTGCATCGCCAACCCCCAGGGCAGGAGAGCAGGGGCTGGGTGGCACAGAGCAGGCAGGAGGAGGCACCGGGCAGGCAGGGGGTGGCACCGGGCAGGCAGGGGGTGGCACGGAGAAGGCAGGAGGTGGCACCGGGCAGGCAGGGGGTGGCACTGAACAGGCAGGGGGTGGCACGGAGAAGGCAGGAGGAGGCACCGGGCAGGCAGGGGGTGGCACCGAACAGGCAGGAGGAGGCACCGGGCAGGCAGGGGGTGGCACCGCCCAGGCAGGGGGTGGCACTGACCAGGCAGGCGGTGGCACGGCGAAGGCAGGCGGTGGCACCGGGCAGGCCGGGGGTGGCACTGACCAGGCAGGCGGTGGCACG
>JAVJGG010000039.1:17025400-17048191 GCA_035590195.1 Aviceda cuculoides
CCCCGCGACGTGTCGCGGCCGCGCCGGCCTGTCGCGACAGTCGCGAGCCTCGGCGGCTTTCCCCTCTCCCCAGGTGTCGGGCATCGTGCTGCTGGCCGTGGGCGTCTGGGGCAGGGTGAGCCTAGCCGTCTACTTCTCCTTGCTGGACGAGAAGGCCACCAACGTCCCCTTCGTCCTGGTGGGCGCCGGCACCGTCGTCGTCCTCCTGGGCACCTTCGGCTGCTTCGCCACCTGCCGCGGCAGCACCTGGATGCTCAAGCTGGTGGGTGGCCCCGGACGGGGTGGGACGGGGTCCCGTCCCCTCCTGACCCACCCCGGCACGTCCCATCCTTCCCCGTCCCATCCTACCCCCATCCCGTCCTACCCCATCTCATCCCCTCCCACCCTCTCCCACCCACCCCATCCCATCCCGCCCTTTCTGCCTGCAGTACGCCATGCTCCTGTCCCTCATCTTCCTCATCGTCCTGGTGGCCGCCGTCGTGGGGTTCGTCTTCAGGCACGAGGTGAGTCTGGGTGGTTGCTGCTGTCTCCCGATGCTGCGGAGCAAGGTCGATGCTGGTTTTAACCCAAGTGCAGTTGCAAATGTCGCTGGAGGGACAGAGGTGCTGCTGGGAGTGGTGATTAGTTTAGCTAAAATGGGGTTAATACAGCCCAAAGTGCTGCTTGGTCCCTGTAAAGGCCCATAAGGTCCCATAAGGACAAGGCTGGGTCCAGGGTCCAGCCGGCATGGCACGCTGCCCCTCCGCCAGAACAGGCGAAGTAGCCCTGGACTTGGTCTACTGCAATAATTTCTGTAATTAAAGCTCCTCTGAGGGTTCTCATGCCATGGAACAGCCTGCTCAGGGGGCAGCTGGCACCACGCAGGTCCTTGTTATTACATGCAGCATCCCTGCCGCCACAGCGCATCCCAGCCTGCCCTTTAATACAGCGTTTAATTGCCTGGGTGGCCGGGGGAATGTCTGCTGGCCGTGGCCGGAGTCATTCCTGCCATCACCGAGAGGTGACTAACGCGGGGCCGCGGGTCCTGAAGCGCAGGAGGGGACGGCACCGCCGCAGAGACCTCTCTCTTGCAGATTAAGACAAACTTTGAGAGTAACCTCAACCTGGCCTTGAGGGACTACAACGTGACCGCGGATCGGCACAGCGAGGCCGTCGACACCATCCAGAGAACTGTGAGTGCCCCAGGCTGGTGTCTGGATGGCGGCGGGTGGGTACGCTCGCCTCACCCCACGCCATCCCTTGGGAACCCCTGCAGTATCGGCATCCCTGTCGCGGCGCTGGGGGTCCTTTTGCACCACGGGTTTTGAGTTTGGGAGGAGGCGAGATGGGGGCAGTTCCTGGAGAGGTGAGGGCAGGGGAGCCGTGGGAGTGATGGTAGAAATAGGGGGTCAGTACCCCGGTGTGACTGTGCTCCCCAAATGTGCTTCCCCCTCCAGCTGCACTGCTGTGGGGTGCAGAACTATTCGGACTGGGAGAGGACTGAATACTTCACCCAGAGGGGCATCCCCCAGAGCTGCTGCAAGAGCCAGGATGACTGCTCGGAGGAGGATCTGAAAGACCCAAGCAAAGCCAAACTGAAAGTGTTTGTGGATGTAAGTTAAGCTCAGAAAAATCCCCCTGCCAGTCCTGGAGGTGGGGAGGGCAGAGCTGGATGGGTAGAAAAGGGCTTGCCCTTCCCTGGGAGGCTTGAAAGGAGAACTGCTCTCTGGATGCAGATGCCTTGTGGCCCAGGGGCTCCCCTGGGGTGGAGGTAGGGGAAGGGTATGGAGGAACGAGCCCTCCCTCGTGTCTGAGGTCCCCCCCGACTCCTTCCTTGGAGGTCAGGGACCAGCTGTACCCAAGCGTTTGTACTGGGGGTTGTGTGTTTTGGAGAACAGGTGAATAAGGAGGTAATTTCTCAGTAAAGTTCGTTTCGGCGGCGCTGACGTCCCCCTGTGATGGTGCAAAGTCCTGAGGCGGTGGTGAGCGCCGGTGACCTCATCCGGCAGGGGCGGCTGGGTGATGCAAGGGATGTTCCCCTGATGAGTCACCTTGCTCAACCCAACGCTCCCTTTGGGAGCAGCCCATGGGCAAGTGCTCCTCTTGATAAAACGAGGCTGGGCTGGGAGGCTGGTTGGCGAAACGCTGATAGGAAAGTGACTTTGCCCGAGGGGAGGCAGGAGAGTGGCAGCCAGAAGCCCTCAGCTGCCCACACGGGAGCATCTTCCCCTGGAGCTGCTGGTGCTCTGGGGAGGTGTCGGTTTCTGCTCCTGGAGGGTGAAAAGCACTGGACCACGTGCTCGCTTTCCGTCCTCTACAGGGTTGTTTTTTCCTGGTTACGTCAACGATGGAGTCAAAAATGGGCGTCGTGGCTGGAATCTCCTTCGGCATCGCGTGCTTCCAGGTAAAATCTCCCTTGCCTGGCACAGGGGGAGTGCAGAGTGAAGCTAGCGTGTCTCTGGAGGTATTTAATTTCTGTGCAAATTCTGGTGTGTGTACAAAAGGCACAGACTGTTTCGCCCAGGGAGGAGCAGCTATTCTGCAGATTCTCCTTGGGTTTAATGTCACTACTGTGCAGTCTCCAGCCTCTTAAACCCAGGGCTGAAGCACCAGCTCTGTTCCCATGAGCCCCGGTTATTTGAGAGGAGCTCCTGTCCGAAACACCCGACTTCAAGAAAATACAAACAGAGCCTGTGCTGTGCTGGGCAAACTCCTTGCATTTGCTGTAGGCAGGGATCAAATCTGCGCCCTTCCTTTTCCTACCCACTGACCTCCCTTTTTATCAGGGAGGCGTTTTGGCATCATTTCTGCGTGGCTGACCCCCTGTGAGCTCCCGTGGGGCACCGCTTGTTCTGGCAGCTCACACCCCGCACGCTGCCTTACCCTGCGATTGCTTCCTTTCCCTCCCACTCCCCAACCTCTCCTTTACTTAATCCTGTAGGACGCTTCCTGCAGGAGCCGCGGCAGCAGCGTGCTCGCCGGCCCCCGCTCCGTCAGGCTTTATCCCGGCAGGAAACAAGAGGCCCCTGCCCCCAGCTCCGCCACGCCGGGCGTTGGGCACGCTGCCGCTGCCGTGGGTTTTCCCGAGGTGCCGAGGGTTTTCCGACGCACCTCAGCGGGAGCTGCAGGATGCTCGGCTGGCCCTTCTTTAGCCAGTTTGTGGAAGCTTGCTGGGCTCAGCTGGCCGTGACTTTGGAGGGGCTTGAATTCACCCTCCCCTTGATCCGGCACGCAGAGGCCGTGGCATGAGCTTCCAGGTGCTGCCACCCGGGACCATTTGCTGACCACACCAGCATGGGGAGAAGGAACCCTGCCAGGTTTCCAGGAACCTATCCTGGAAAAGCTATTTCTCCTGTAAGGAGCGTGTCGCCGTGCATTTCCCGTAATGGATGAACTGGGGGAGAGGTGGGAGCCAGCAGCCCCTGGCTGCAGCATGTGCTACCAAGTGCTTTCGGTTGCGGCCGGGAGAGCCCGAGAGCCGGAGCCGCTCTGCTGCGCCCAGCCGCTCGCCCCGCTCTCCTCCTCGGTTGGGCTGTGCTCACCGTGGGGTCACCGAGACGTGACCGACACACAGACGGTGAGTTGCGCGCTCCCAGCTGCAAAATCATCTTGGCTGATGCCAGGCTTGGGAATTGTAACTGATTCCTGGCTTTTATCACTTTCATCAAGCCTTGCTGTGTTGTGCAGCCGGCGGGGACCCATCATGCAAAATGTGCCTCTAACTTTGCTTGTGTAAGTCAAACTCCTGCAGGATCTGGCCCTAAATGTCTGCGCAGGGGCTGTGAGGCCACATTGTGATAACGGTAGTGTGTCCTTCAGATGCTGATGCGAAAACAGCAACCTTGCTTCCCTGCTGTCCTTGCAACAGGGAGAGGTGGCTGCTCTTCTCTAGTGGCTGTGTAATTGGCTGTGACGCTCCTGATATCTGTGTAATCTCCAAAATTACCATAAAACAGTAGGTGCTTCACGAAGCAAAATGTAACAGGACAGGACACAGAGCATCTCCTGTGATGAGCTTGTTTGGCTGATGCCTGCCAGGATCCTCCGCTTCAGCCTTTCTCACTTAGTCCGAAGCAGGGTGCAGCAGCCTGTGTTGTGGTTTGTAAATCCCACTGTCCATCCTTGGATTTTATAAAACTGATGCTCTAGAGCAATTTGTCAGGCTTTTCCCCTAAAACACGGCGTCCTGGTCTTGGCTACCTCTGATGTGTGGGGTTTTTTTCTCTTTTTCAGTTGGTTGGCATCATTCTTGCCTGCTGCCTGTCCCAGTACATCACGAACAATCAGTACGAGATGGTGTAGCTGGGCCCCAGCACGCTGTGGCCGTGGCCGGGTACGTCTGTCCAGCCGTGTAAGCTCGGTGGGCTGCCTCTGCATCCCTGGCTGCTGCCTGATCGCCCCTCGGGACCTTCAGCACAGCGGCGGGTACCACGGGGGGCGGGGGCGAGGATAGAGGGTGCCGGCAGGACCGTGTCTGCGATGTCATTTTAAGCCGTGTATAAATCCAGCCTTGTCTGTTAACACTTTGCCTTGTGCGTTGCAGGGTATGCTCTCCGCGGCCGGGGAGGATGCCACCGCCTCCAGTTTTCCTCTGGATGCCTCTTCGTGAAATCTTGCTTTGAACTGACTGATCTTCTTCTCAACTAGCTCATAGAAACGAGTGCAGCAGCTGTCCTGGTGCGCTCAGGGACTTGTCCTAACACTACTCTGCCGTGCCACCGCGTGGGATAATTAGTGTAGCTGCGGTGGTTACAGCAAGCGCGCTCCTCCGGGTGCTGCAGCCCCTGGCTCTTTCCTCGGCGGCACGCTCGAGTGCCGCGCTGAGCCAACTGTGCTGGCGGCCTCGCGGGACTCCCAGTGCTCATCCTTGGTGCCTCCGTCGGGAAAGCGATGCTTCCCCTCGTCTCTGGCAGCCCCTCGATGTCCCCTCGCTCTCTGGACGCAGTTGCTCTCGAGATGGGGCTGTTGCCCGGCCGAAACGTGGCCCTGCCTGCCTGAAGCCCTTGGCTCAGCAAGGTCTCAGCTTGTTGCCAAGCTCTCTCTCACCCCTGTCCTGGGTTTTATATACTTTTTTAGAGTCGTACTTTTTTAAGTACAGGCTGTAGTGATTCTTTGTAAGCTGTAGCGAGGTTTGGTGATGTAGCTCCTGGTGCCTTTACCTTGGTAGGTATCCTTGCACCGAGTCAGCTGTGACTTGATCGTCAGTATTATATGCTGCTTTAACTCGTTTTGTGTATCGAGTAGAACTCTCTTGTCCTGAGACACAATAAATATTAAGATATTTTACTCTATGAAACGGCCTTGGCTTTGCTTTTCATCTCCTGGAAATTCCTCTGCTGGAGTTGCTGCAAAGAGCAGCAAACCCCCCGGGAGGTAATCCACTCGCCCCGGGCCAGCCAGTAACCTCTGGACCATCGCAGCTTGCGTTTCTCCGATGCTCACTGGTGCACTTGCGCTTACAAATAACTTCTGTAATTGAATTTTCTTCGTAACGGCGGTTGTGTAACAGTGCTGAAGCAGAAGGCCCGGAGCATCCCAGCCCAGGAGCTGGGCAGATGAGTTCAGACCCGTGCAAACGTGTGCATCCTCTGCTGGCCCGCCGCTCGCTCCGAGCAAAGGGCAGGGCAGCACTGCTGGAGCTGCCTGCGTCCCCAGCCTCTCCCCGGGGCAAGAAACGTGGATATAAGCTTCTGCGTTGGCTTCGTACTGCTCATCTCGGTTGTTTCATCAGCAAACCTTTGCCTTACTGGGCGTGATGCCGCGGTGGTGCAGCAAAGCGCCTCTCCAGCCCGGTTTGGGGAATTTTTGGGTCTCAGGCACCGAATTCGCCAGTGTGGTGGCTTGGAGCAGCCCACCGGCTGCGGGGACTGCCTCTCCTGCTCCCGGGGAGGAGGCAGGCGTAAAAGGAGGGGTTAAGCCACGGGTAGGAGCGGTGGCCCTTTGTCGGCATCAGCCTTCTGGCAAACGCTGCTCTGGTGCTGGGTGAGCTGCCCCAACCAAACCGCCCCGTGACGCGGCAAATGACCCGGTATGGGACAGCCTCGCTGCTGACGGAGGAACCCGAAGGGGAACAGCCGAAATCCTTATGTTGCGTTTAAGCTGGGTGAGTAAATCAAACTGCTGTCAGCACCCGGCTGGCTGAAAGCCTCCTGGGTCAGGACGGCGAGGCAGAGTGCGTCAGAGCAGGGAAACTGGGTTGGAGAGATCAGCCGATGGCAAGTAATGGATGGATGGAGACAGGGGCAGGAACACGTGAGAAGCAGGGCCCGGTTTGGATAAACCCACCCTCACCAGAAAACCTGTGCAGAGGGAAGCGGCCGTGCAGCTTCTCTGCCGGGACGGGCAGCGCAGGCGATGCCGGGCGGGTGGCAATGGTGCTGGCAGAGGGTGGCACGGGGAGCCTGGAGGTTTCTGAGCTGCTGCAAGGAAAACCAGCACTGGCTGTCTGAGCTGAGCTGGGGAGCGCGGAGGCTTGTCCAGCCTGCTCGTCCCCGTGGCCAGCGACAGGCACTGTGGCCATCAGAGGGTGCAGAACTTATCGAGTTAAATAGTGCTTAAGTAGACACCTCGCTTTAATGTGGAGAGACAGCAGTGATGTCTGGGAGGTACAGGCATGTGCTGGGGGAGATGCCAGGCAGACTCGGGACACTGCTCTCCTGGCAAAGGCGTTGGATACGCTTTGGTGACCTGGCTGGACCACCGAGCCGGGATACGAGCACCGCTGGCTGGCCCCGGGGCTCCAGTTTCCCGCAGCAGCTGTGGTCGGGTGAGTTTCCCATATCCCCTCCTCTCAGGGGGATAAATGTCTCTGGGGACTTGTTGGAAACGCTTGGTGTCCCCCAGACTGGTTGGTGTCCCTTAGGACGCCACGTGGGGAGCTCTGCTGCACCGCACTCCCGGCGTTTTAACCACGTTGTCAGAGCAGCTGCGAACAGGGGTGGAAGGAACTGCCCTTAAAACGTGCTCACGTCCCCACAGGAGCCGCAGGGATGCGGGGAAGGCCCGGCAGCTCCGGTGACACCGCAGCTGGCACCCGGCACAGTGGCAGCGAGCAAATCCCGACCTCTGCTCCTTCCTCTGTGCGTATGGCTGGGCAGGCTCATCCATCCAGGTGTTTCCCTGGAAAGCACGGGCCATGGCAGCACGTGCTCCCTCAGGGACAGCAAGAGGGTTTCGCCCGGTGACGCCCACGGTACGTCAAAGCTCCTGGGATGAAAGCTGGAACCTGGGGTCTGGCGTGAGCACCGAGGCCATAAGCAAAGGAAGGCTGCACGGGGAGCGCACGGGGATTTTGGCCGTCAGCCCTCAGCACTGCTGCAGGCAGTGTCCTGCTCAGGGTGGCTGCAGTGTCTAGGACTTACTTTTTCCCTCCTGCAGCTCGGGTTTTACCCATTCGTTGGTCACAGGGCTGGGGACAGCTGATGGCACTTGGGGTCGTCCGCGCCTCCGCTCCCTCTGGCTTTTGCCGCCCAGTTCCCTGGGGGCTCCTTGTGCCCACTCCTGCCTCTGCCTTGCCCGCACACCGCCACGCTGCACGTCGCTCCTGAGGGACTGCTGCCATCCCCGAGCTGTCACTAATAACTACCGAACACGTCAGAGCGTGCTGGAGCAGAGGGTCGGGACGTGCAGAACAACCACCGGGGCTGTCAGGGAGCAAATTAGGGACCTCCGCACGTTCCCAGTGAGGCGAGCGCCGGCAGTCCTGGTACCTGAGTTATGGATGCTCGTGACAAGGCAGCCGAGCAATTAGATCACTTCTCAGACCCATTAAGCGTCACAGACTGAGACTAAACGACTTTCCATTTTCTTTGCAATCGCTCATACGAGACGTTTATTGTTTGCCTCTTGCTGCTCAGCGTGGCGATGATGCGCTCGAGCATGGCCTCCCCCAGCCCCGCGGGAGCAGCGCGGGGTGCCGGGGGGGACAGGCGGTGCCGGCGCGGCATCTCACCGGCGGCAATCAAGCAGGTAACGACCCGCGCGTAGGCTACGTCGGGACGCGTCCGGACGGGTGACGACGTGGCGGGCGGGCACGGGGCAGCACCCGAGCGGCGGGTGCTGCGCGGTGGGTGCTAGACCCTGCCCAGCATCCGCGCAATCCACCAGTTGCAGGGCATGATGATCCGGCAGATGACCCTCCCGCCCTGGTAGCAGTAGGGGTAGGGGTAGTAGCCCAGGAGGGGCTCGCAGACCCGCCGGCAGTAGCGGTTGGCGCGGCGGCACTGGGCACAGCAGTAGCCTCGCTCATCCCACAAGGGGTGGAACTCCAGCCCGTTCTCTGACTGTCAGGAAAAGCCAGCGTCAGCATAGTGAGGAGGACGTGTGGCTGAGGCACCCCGGGAATATGACCAGGACACCCCGGCAACATGACCAGGACGACCCAGGGGCATCGACAGGACACCCCAGAAGCATGGACAGGACATGCTGGGAGCACAGCCAGAACACCCTGGGACCGTGGCCAGGACACCCCAGGACCATGACCAGGGCACCCTAGGGACATGGCCAGGACACCCCAGGACCGTGACCAGGGCACCCTAGGGACATGGCCAGGACACCCCAGGCTGCAATTCCCTGCACTCACGTAGTCGTTGACAGGCAGGTCCTCCTCGGTGAGCTGCCGTGCCCGGCGCTTGGGCCCTGCCTGCGCATCCTTCTTCACCTCATGTTCGTTCCCCCCGTCCAACCAGCTCTGGTTGTCTATGAGCAGCTCAGGGTCTTCTTCTTCTGCCCCTTCAAGGTTGGCCAGCTCGGGAGCTATAGGAAGAACCCAAATGTTACTGTCAACAACCAGGGAGCAGGGGGACAAATGCAGCAGCATTAATGGCTCTACCAAAATTTGGTGCCAGGGTACAAGAAAACCCCACCAGCAAACCATCTGTACTCTGTTGCCTCCTGCTTTTACCAAGCCTGGGAGACGATATGGTGGGAGGAGAGGGTAGAGCAGACATGGCCTGTCTCCTCCCTGTGCTCGTGGGTGGTGGGTACCCGGGGTGGTGTTGGCATCCCCTGCGTGGGGCACGTGCGGGAAGCATGTCCTCATGGTGAGCTCTGCTGCTGGGGGGGGAAATGTAGAGCCCCAGAAAAACGACAGCAGCCAAGGACAGCAGCCTCCCTCTGCACGGGGGGTCTCTGATGCCCACTTGCTCCCAGGACCATCGATGGCCATGAGCTGACTGGTACCTGTGGGGGACGAGATGCGCCTCTGTGGCTGCAGAGCAGAGGGAGTTTTCTCGGCAGGGGTTTTAAACTAGCTCATTCGGATAGAAGTGGGTTAGAGAGAGCGGGTTAATTATGCCGGCGGATCTGAGAGGCCACAACCTCTGCGAGGGCTGTGTAGTGAGCAGCTGGAGATGGCAACCCTGTTGTGTGATTTAGATGCAGATGTCTGCTCATGCTCTGATGTTCATGCAGTGATGAGAATTTAGGTGTCCCAGTTTCCAGCAGTGCTGGCTTCTTTGCAGGTACAAAGAGTTTTTTGGGGTTTTTTTTTTGCCTTGTTATGAGGAGGGTGGCCACTCTGTAAAGTGCAGGGCTGTGGGGAGCCGGCAGAGACAAGTGCTTTGTAGAGAGAAACTTCAGCCCCTGCTGTTACAATGGCCATACTCCCTCGTGGTTGTGGTTAACACTGTGTTCGTGTCGGAGATGTACAAGGCTGTGGGAATGGGTTCCCACCATGTCGCAGTGGGGGACATGGCAGGGGGAACATGGGGGGGCAGCAGGGCTGCTCCTGGAGAGGGGCTCATGAGCACTTCGTGGACGAGATGGCTCCTTGTACCTGCTATTGGCGTGGGGTGGATCCAGTAGATGGTCACGTTTCTGCAGACGTCAAAAATTTTGGAGCTCTTCAGGAACTCCTTGTTCTGAATGGGCTTTTCCCCAGGCACCCAGACCACGGACTGCTCAAAGTAGGTGGTCGTGATTTCTTCCCCCTGGAAGAAGAGTGAGATTTCACCCCGGCGTGGTGAGATACCCTCTCCCCACCGCTGGCTGCTTCTCCTCCCCTTGGCTTACCCTGAGACACCTCTCCCCTCCCGGAGAGCAGCCGGACTTCATCTGCCTTGGCTTGTGATGCTCGCTGGGTGCACAAGCAATACCCCGCTGGTCCTCAAGGAGGGACACCCACCATGAGCCTCATCTGTCCTGCCTGCTTTCAGCCAACACCACCCCGCTCTCTCCTCCCTCCGTTCATCATGCTCCAAGAGCCTTCTCCTGTGCAGTCCCCACCATCTGGAAGAGCCTTCTGGAGTGCCCCAGCTCATTTAAAACCCCAGATTAAAACATCTCCTCTCTGCTTTGCTCTTACTACTTAATTTCTCTCTCCTTCTGCTACGGATTTTGTGATCGAACACTTTAATTTATTCCTCGCAGAAATTCTTTGCACGGCCATATTCTGTAATTTATACCACATGCCTCTGCTGTCGCATTAGTCCATGGTGTGTTTTGGCAGGCGCTTAGGAAGGGAGATATATAAAGATTATTGGATGGGTCTGCTCTGAGCTATCTGCCAAGGCAACGTTGTGTATGTTGGTGGTGGTAGCCCATAGAGCAAGCTGGCAAATGGCGTTTTTGTCTCCAGAAGGCGTCTGGGGCTGCATTTCTCTTTTAGAGAGTTTTTCCTTACGGCTTTGGGAAGTCTTAGGAAAGAGCCAGCACAACCTGACCCAGTCTGAGTCATTTTCAGAGTTGCTGGTGAAAGCCATGGGGTTGGGGAGATGCTGCCTGAAGGACCTGGCAGCTCACGGTCTCTGGGAAGAGATGACTAGAGCTTAAATCTACATTTATCTCATTGGGTTTTACATTTCAGCTCTCTACCCGGGGCAATGTTCTGCTAAAGCCTGGGAAGTTACATCCCTTTTACGACGCTAGCCGAAAAGATCTATTAGCTTCTTATGGCATCATCAAAGAATCAGTGTCTGGGAATTTAGGTCATGATTCAGGGAAATGTTTCTGCCCACGCTTTGTTTCAGACACGTGTCCTGCAGGACTTTTATCTGCAACAGCTTCCTCGGGGGCGATTCAATCTGCTAACACCCTTCGTCTCGCAAACGGGGAGGCGGGAGGACTGGGCCAGCGCCGGGGGCTCGGCGATGGGGACGAGGACAGGGGACAACTGCTTTCGAGGGACTGAGCCATCGCCCCAGGTTACGCCGTCAGAGAGGGCTTAAAGGATGGAGTCAAACGCTTTTTTCCCCACGGCGTGCAAAGCCTGAGACTCCTTGTGGCAGGAGGCAGTGGGCAAAAGTCAAATGGGTGTACGAGGCAATCAGGCACATCCATGGGAGGAAGGTCCGTGCAGGACAGGGAGGTGGCCCCAGCCCAGTGCTTCCCACCTCCCTGGGCTGCACGCCAAGCGCCTTCTCAAATCGCATTTCTTAAACGCAGCTGCTCTTTTAAATTCATTACTTCTGCCTCATTCTGCTTGAGAACATGAGGCTCAATTTTTGGAGAAAACAATTTGATTGACTTTTTGGTGCCTGCTAATCCTGAGCTGCCTTGCGACCTTTTGACTACAACAGGATTATTGTTCTTGATCTCCGGTATTGTGCTGAGAGGTTTTTGTCTGTCGGCTGTCTAATCCCATCTCTTTCCACTTGTTGTTTTTCGAAGCAATCCTCTGAAATAAGATCATTTTATGAAGCGATCACAACTCATTATTTCTTTATTGCAGCATCTCTGGGAAGGCTGGAGCAGATGGGAGGGCGGTAGGGATGGCAGCCACGCTCCCAGCGCCGGGGGGGGAGTGGGTTTCACCGGGGGCAGAGGGGTCTCCTGTTTTATTCACCTACCTCAAGCTCGGGGATCTTGGCCTCTGTCGTCTCAGGTAGGACTTTAGTCTGAGTTTTGATGAAACATTTTTGGAGGCCCACAAAGAAGATGCCAGTTATTCCCTACAGCATCAAAACAAACACCAAAAAAGCAGTCAGGGCAAAGCAGGAGGATAAATAACCCCATCGTACGGAGGGTACAGCTGGATGAGGGTTTAGTCGTGTTTTTCCTGTTGATGTTTTTGTGCAAACTCTGTTCAGCGGTGGTGCTAAGATGTACTAACAGGTTCTCCTAAGAGATATTGCATTTTATAGTTTGGAAGAATTGGGCTTTTTACAAATATTTTGAGGCAGTTAGTCATAAAATTTTACTTTGCTCCCCTTCTTATAACTATCACGAGCTCTAGTTATCAGAAGTAAAAATATGCAGAATAGCATCTGACCATTATGGTTATATGAACACTGAGCCCCCAGTTCCTGCTAGGCTATTAGCTGAAAATTTTGCCATATGTCACTGCACAAGGTATTTCCCTACAAATTTTAATTAGGTTTCAGAGAGAGCCTACAACATTGTCATGAGGTTTTAATGCTCTCCAGACAGACAAATGTACTGGGCTTGGACAGATTTATGATGATTGCATTCCTTTGCAAGGATAAATCCAATAACTAGGTCTTGCTTTTAAGATGTATTTCACTGGAAATGAACCACGCCGCTATTAAATACCGGTGGAAGCTTACGTAGATACACATCTCCTTTCCTTTGAGAGCATCCCCAGAGAGTCTGCGTCTGGGAATTGCTCTCCCTGACGCAGAAGCAAATCGCCCTGGGACTTGCTCTAGCAATCCCGTGGTGTCCTAAGGGATCCCACCGGTCCCGCTGTAAGACCGCAGGCAGGGTCCCAGGGACAAACCCTGCCGCACTCACGTTTTTGAAGTCATGGATCTCCAGGATTTCCTCGCTGCCGTTCCCGCTCCTGAAGGTCTCTGTCCTGGCCAGCGGGTCGATCTTCATCACAATCTTCTTCTCCTCCCCGTGGCTGAAGAACGTGTGCTCCATGTCGTAAACCTGTGAGGGCCAAAACCATGCGGGGGTCGGCTCAGCCCCCACCCGATTTCATACGCCGGCTGGTGGGCGAGCAGGCTGGTGCTGGGTGCCATGACCACGGGTGCTGGGTACCCTGCCACGGGGCCGGCTGCTTCCTCACGCCCCGGCTCTGAGCCAGGACGATCATCTGGATAGCGCAAGGAGAGGCAGGTCCTAGATGCCAGGGCTGGGAAGAAGGGCAGGACGGGGCCAGGCTGCGGGGGTACACGTGTGTCAAGCCGGGGAGAAGATGCTCATCCCACGCTTGCACCAGGAGCTTTGCCACCACTCAGTCTTTGCTGGTGCTGTCTGTGGCATGAGCTTATTTACGTCCCAGGCTGGACTGAAGTTCTGAGCCCAAGAGATCTTGCTTTCCCTTCTCCCTGACTTTCTTGTTCCATCATTACATCCCTGGCTTGCTTGCTCCATCATCATGTCCCCAACTTTCTTGCTCCATCACTGCGTCCCCATCTCGCTTACTCCACCATCGTGTCCCCAACTTTCTTGCTCCATCACTGCATCCCCATCTCGCTTGCTCCATCACTGCGTCCCCGGCTCGCTTGATCCATCGTGTCATCCCCAGCACGCTCGCTCCGTCTCTGCACCTTCTGTTTTTCCTGGAAAGGCAGAGGTAAAAGCTTCTCTCTGCCTGGAGGAGATCAGGGATTGCCTGCGGATTAAAGACCTCCTCGAGGGCTGCTGGAGAGCTTCGGGGCGTAGCAGCCGGCTTCCCGGCGGCACTCATCCCTGCGGGGAGCCGGGGGGAGCAGCCCTCTCCTCCTCGCAGGTGCTCACTGCACTCAGCCAGCCCGACAGCCCTCCAGTCTCTGCGGCTGCCTGACCCTTAAAGGATGAGCAGTGGCAGATGCTATTTGAAGCACAAAAATGATTCTGCTGGCGCAGCGAGAGCTGGCAAGCCCTGGGGAGTCTCATTTCCCAAATCAAACGGTGCCGTGCGGAAGCAAAGGGCTTGTGCAAAACCCCTCGAGTCCACGCAGCAGCGGGGAATGACGGAGGCGTGGGGATGGGAAAGCCCCGCTTGTCCCCCGGCACGGCCGCGGAGCCGGGGAAGGAGCACCCTGGCCCTGCGGCAATGCCCGGGTGAGGGGCAGGGGCTCTGCCGGCAGTCCCAACCTAAACCCCCTTTCACAAGTCCCCTGGTTCTTGCACATGCCTCCCCATCGGGGGGTTCGAAGCCTCTTAGCAATGTTTTCGGCATCAGCAGCCCCTGTTTTGCAAGCACCGGAGGAAGCCTGGGTGCAGAACTGGCCGTGCAGGCGGTAACTGCCAGGTACCTTTACCCCTGTTTAAAAGTTAGAAGTGATGTGCACCTTGGCAGCCATGAGCATCTCCTGTTAGTCAGCAGGAGGCTTTTATAAAGATATATAGCTGTCAATGGACTTTATGGTATGGTAAAAATAGTCTGAAGCCTGAAATGGCTGGAAGGCCGCTGGTTTTGACTGACAAAAAGCGCACGGTACCATAAATAATTTCTAGGAGGGTAGGATCCCGGGTGGCACCTTACCTTCGAGTGTCTCTCCGTTTACAAAGAATTACTTTTGCCAGTGCAGCGGCCAGCTAACCCATTTGGGCTTTGCTGGCTCCGTGCTGCTCAGAGAGCTGTGAGATGTTTTATAGGGCTAAAAATGACACTTGCTGGCGAATCGTTGAAATACGTCCCCCTGCGAGGCTGCGACGAGCCCCTCGTTAGCTGACTCATCGCCTTCCCTTGCCGGCTGTGCCGGCCGGCGCGGATGCTGCCGTGCGGAGGGCAGCGCCGTGTCCAAGGCCACTCCTCGGAGGAACAAGTCTTCTTTAAAGATTTTTTTCCACTCTCCAGTTGCACGAAGGGAGCTCAAAGGGGTTTTTGTTCTTTAAAGGGTTTAATTCCCCTTGGTTTATACTTTTGAGCATTAGGAACTTCCAGCCTCGCCCGTTCTGCTTTTCCCGGAGGAATCCCAGCCCAGCTGGACAAGCCGCTGCCCCGCGGCCGCAGAGGACACTGCGATGCCGGACGGTGGGAGCATCAGCGTGCAGCTCTACCGCAGGAACATCTCTGCTTTCCTGCGTCCTCGAGCTTCGCTCACCTGCCTGTCAGGCATTGTGAAGGGCTTTCAGGAATACCAACGGATTCCATCCTCCACCGGTGCCCACCGATGAGGTTGCCGAGGGCTGGTGCTCTAGATGACCTTTCTGAGGCTGAAGCGATGGCTCTGTGCCATCGGCTTGGAGAAAACATCCCTTCCAGGGGTTAACAGCCTCTTCCCCCCATGGCTGGCACGCACCCTGTTTTTCGAGGAACAGTGGAGACTTTATAACCATCTTGGCAGGAGCCTGGAGGCACATATGGCTTTTATTGCTTTTTCTTTTATTTTGGGGGGTATTTATTTCTATTTGGTGATAAGAAGACAAAGTTTCTGGTGAGCAGGGTGCTTCCTCTGCCCAGCGGGATGGAAGCCTGGCGGGGCTGGCCCGGCTCCGGCATGGGGCAGGGAGAAGAGAGGAGATGCCACCGTGGGAAAGAGGCCGCCTTGGCTGCGCACTGGAATTTTGGAGACGTTCTTGAGTTGCCGGCGTCAGAGTGCAAAGCAGGGCCTCCTGGATGAGCATGGCAACTCAAAGGGGAAGGGGATGAGGAGCAGCGGGCAGGCTGTTGGCTTCAAGGTTAAGCGATTTGCTTGGGGTATGGGATAAAAAAACAAAAGGGTTTTGTCAGAATTGCCAAGATGCTGGGCAGCAGTGGGCAGAGATGTATGGGAGATGTGCAGCCCCGCTGCCGCCCCCGGCACGCTCAGCACTTACAGCAGCGTCTGTCTGGGGAGCTGGGAATAAACGAGCCCAATCCAGTTAGCAGGAGCTCCTCCAAAAGCTAATCCGTCTCACCGTCCCCTCACATTGCAGACACATTAAAGTAAGAAATATAATCCATGACAATCAATCACCGCTGCGTCCTGGCTTTCTCTCCTCTTTATGCGGTGGCATAATGACTTTTCCACCAGTTTCTGGCAAGATAATTGAAATGAAATGGAAAATATTTTCTTACTTGTCATAAAATTTGCTGCCGGTGAAATAAGAGTAACTTTAACTCTTCGTGGCGTAGCTCCCATCCCCTGTAATTGTCAGCTAGGGAAAGAATGTGGTGATAGAGAAAAAAACCCAGCCCGTATAAAGTAAAAGCTAGTTATGAATAATACAAAGACTTTTAAAAGTCCCATGAATACTTGTGGTCTCAGAAAATGCATTTTGTAAAGTCGCCTGTGTTTCGGGGTGTAGTTAAAAGTTTCAGTGAGTCGGGGGGAACAGGTCTGTCTGGAGAAGCAGCACTCTGAAGCGCTGGATCAGAGAGTTTTTACTTACTTTTCTGGGTGTTGGCTTCCAGAGATATTTGACACCAAAAAATATCAGAATAAGAGAAACGAGCAGCACGCCGAAGAGCAGTCCGCAGATCTGGTATCTGGTGCAGGGCTTCTTTCGCGTCTTGGATGCTTCTGCCTAATTAACGAGAAAACAGCGGTAGCCAGAGGTCTGCCCACGATTCAAGGAGGGACGAGCACACACGCACATCGGACACCGGCCACGCCGGCGAGCCGCACGCTGGCAAAGCAAGCCACGAACTTACGTCCAGAAAGCGGCGATCCTCCGGGCTCTCCCGAGCCGTCCCTCCCATGGTCTCCTCCGCGCGCGAGGACGCGAGCCCGCTCCGAGGTGGAGTTTCAAGAGGCTCTGGGCTGCACATGCGGCGGGGAAGGCTGGGTCGGGTCCCCCCCCCCACCCCGTGACGGTGGCAGCCAGCCTCCCTGGGCCCCGGGTGCTCCCGCAGAGCTCACCGCTCGCCCGGCGCGAGCAATTCCCGCGCCTTTGGCCACGAGCCCGCGCGAAGCTCTCCCGCGCCGTGTCCGTCGGCCACGTCCAGGGTCCCCGTTTTTTTCGCCGAAGCTCCGCTCCTGCCCCTGCGCTGACGGCGGGAGGTGTCCCGGCTGCGCAAGGGTCCCCGGCCCCCCCCACCCCGGAGCTCTGGGGACGTGGGCACTGCTGCTCTCGGGGGGGCCGCTTGCTCGTGCTGAGGGGTGCAGGGGGGCTTCTGCAGCGGGGGCAGCCCTGGAGCTGCCGGCGGGGCGCCCGCAACGCGTGCGTGGGCGCGGGTGGGCACCCCCACGTGCGTTCGCGTGCCCGCGCGTGAACGGCCGCGCGTGCGCGCACCCGCGTGCGCACCCGCAACGCGCTCACCGCCAACCCTCGGCAACGGGGGGGGAAAACCCAGCTCTCCCCACGGAGGGCTCTGGCATCCTGCTCCCGCTTTGTGCAAAGCCTTGCCCCAAAGTGGGCCCAGCCAGGAATTTCCTGACGCATCTTTTTTTTTTTGCGACATTCAGAAATTTCCATTTGTTGAAATCATACCATTATTATTTTTCTTTTTTTTTTTCACGGAAATGAACCCATCTTAAGAAAGGCTTTCAGAAATCCAGCGTGAAGTTTCTAGTCTAAACAGGATGAGGCTCCCTGGTGTAGAGGAGCTTGCGTGTACTGTTTTTCCGAGCTGTTTACTCTCATAAAAACCCAGAGTGCATCATGCACTAATTAAAATTGCACTGAAAAAAAGAAAATCCATGTCGAGTTTTGCTCAGGGTGAGAAATGGAGAAAGAAATTGCTTTTAACGGGTCCGGCGCTGGCTTTGCGAGCGTGTCGGGGCATTGCTGCCTGCAACCTGGGGGTAAATCCAAGTGGGTCAGAAGCAGAGATGCCGAACAGTTTGGGAAAGTGTTGTGCACGTGTGTTCCCTGCTGTGTATCTGCTCCCTGCAAAGGGGTTTGGGCTCCCTGGCCCGCAGCCCAGCGGCGGCTCCGGGGCCAGCTCCCCTTCCCTTAACTCGGTAGCAATTGCTCGGGGATGTAAAACACACCCAGGGTCTTTAATATTTGAGATGCCAAGAACAGAAGGGAATTATATCGATGAGTGAAAGACAGCAAGTTATCTGGAGGTGAAAAATCACTTTTTAATGGAAAGCAATCACAGGCAGCCTTTGAAAACATCTGAAAGATTTTGGAAATCTAAATGCAGCAAAATCTGTGCAGACACCAGGTTTGCCTTTCTTCACTTTTCACCAGAAAGTTTCACCTCCGAAGCTGTTGTTATTCACTGGAAACTGAAGTATCTGAAAACATTTTCATTCCCTGTCAAAATTACAGTTTCAGAGGAGAACTTTGGAGCAGCTCTACTGAAAGACAGTTATGATTACAGGAAAGAATTACAGCAGTGCTGTTAAGCAGGCGTAATTGATCAGCATAGCAGCTATCTTCACAATATCCCCCACTCAAGGCACAGGAAACACTGCAAATACCACTCGTAAACCAAATTAGGCATTATTATTTTATTACTGTTGTAAGGTAAATGTCAAGCTTTTTAATGGCAATCACTGTAACTCCGGCAGCAGTCGGGCATCTGAATTAGCTGGAAGAGGTGAGAACCTCCCAGGGCTAGGAGTTAATAAAACTCAATAAATATCATCAGTCCCTTCTAGGGCCTGGCGAGTGCCGGGGATGGAGTGGCTGGGGTGAGCGGCGGGGGGGCGCGGGGGGGGCCCGCCGCTGGGCTGGAGACCTCGGTTTTTGCAGGCTGCAAAATTGGGCACCGCTGGCCCGGTGGGACGGGCAGCAATGGGAGCCAGCACACCCAACGCATGCACGCACATGCAGGCATGCACACACGCATGCACATGCAGAAATGCACACACGCATGCACATGCAGGAATGCACACACACACACACATGCAGCCCCAGAGCCAGCTCAGCCCGGTGTGTCCCAGCCCCTGTGCAGGGCAGGGAGCAGGATGAGACCCCTCCACACTTTTTCTCTCCATAGAGAGTCTTATAAATATCCAGCCTTGAACTGGGGGGGGGTCGATGGCAGCAAAACCCTGTGCGGCCCAACTTGTCCTTCCCCTCGGCAGCTGTGGGCTGTGCGACAGCCGCTGCATCCTGACAGGGAGATGGAGACTTGGGATGCAGAAAGGGACAGAAACCGCGGGATGATGCTGGTCAAGAATGGGGTTTTTCCCCCTCATTCCCCAGTGCTCCGGCTCAGCATTCAGGGTTTCAGAGAAAGAAAAAAAAAAAGGATTTTACGTGAAAAGAACAATTTCGGGGGAAAAAACCCTCAATCTCTTTAAGATGACAATCAGGTTCTCTGTATAAAAAGCAGTTCCGATGGAAATCTCCCATCAGTGCCAATGAAGGGGGAACAATCACTAATTTTCCTTGAAGCTAATGAGCGCGAGTATATATGACGGGAGAATTTAATCTGATGTGAACTGAGGAAGAGAAGCAATACTGATATTAATGTGTGACTAATTGATACCCAGAAGAACATTTGAAATTATTAAAAGGCATTTGATTTTTATACAGGACAATAAGAGGCTCATTGGCTACGACTGGTGCATCCTTTCGGTTTTCTACTTCTTGCTCCAATTCACCCAGAAAAATCTATCATATCTGCAGTGTAGCTTGACTGCCGCATAAAATCTCTGTGCCTGGAAATGTTATACCAAGAAATTCCTCCTGGACAGCACAAAGGTTCGTACACAGTGTGAGCAGGGGCGAGAAGCCTGGCAGAAATAAAATAGGTCCCTGAACCACTAAAAAGCAGCTCCCCAAAGCAGTGGGGCTTGGGCAGCAGCCTCTAGCCGAAAACCCATCGTGATTAATATGGTGCTCTTTGTTATAATGAAAAACCCATTAAGGTCAGTGGCAGCATCTCTGAGCAGCACTAAATTGGAACGATGGAGACAGTAAAGTTAAAAATGAGCCGTAATATTAATGTGGATAGTGAATTAATTGGGCAATTCCATAGGTAGTAAGTAAATCATATCGTTTACCGCGGGATGCGGCCCCTCGCAGCTCTTGCTGGAGGGCGGTGGGGTGGCAGCGGCGGCACCCGCTCCCGGACAGAGCCGGGGGAGCGACACGGAGCCGCGGCCCCCATGGGGACCCTGCTGTGCCTGCCCCCACCAGCCTTCGCCCCGTCTCCTTGGGTGCTGCCGAGGGCTCTCTCAGTAGGGGAAATGCCTCTTGCTTGGCTCTTTTAGGTGCTCCAGCCCCAAAATATGTCCAGAATGCTGGCTTACAATTTGTATGGGGTGCTGCATCCATGGTCCAAAGTGTCTGTCCCCTGGTCCTGCCGCTGTGGTCCAAGATGTCTGTCCCCCGGTCCTCAGCCGTGGTCCAAGGTGTCTGTCCCCTGGTCCTCAGCTGTGGTCCAAAGTGTCTGTCCCCTGGTCCTCAGCCGTGGTCCTCAGCCGTGGTCCAAGATGTCTGTCCCCTGTTCCTCAGCTGTGGTCCAAGGTGTCTGTCCCCTGGTCCTGCTGCTGTGGTCCAAGATGTCTGTCCCCTGGTCCTCAGCCGTGGTCCAAGGTATCTGTCCCCCTTTGCTGTCGCACACATGAAGCTTTGAGCAGGCTGCCAGTAGATTTATGGAACGGCTGTTCCCCTGGTTTGGGTAGGTCTCTCAGGAAAGGCTTCCTCGTTTTCAGGAGATGTGTGCAGTACCATCACGCAGCCCGTAGCCATCTCCTGCTGCTTTTGTGTCTCGGACTGGGATCTGCTGTGGGGGCAAAGGGCAGTGATTTATACCAGAGTAACGCATTTGCACACACGTTGGTCGGGCTGCCGGTTCCCTCCCCGCTTCCAACATCCTGGACAGCAGAGAAAGGGAAAAATCACATATAAAAGGAAATTGCTCATTAGCCAGTGCCTGATTACACAGAGCCGTCTCTGCTTCAAACCATCGCATTTTCTGTAACATTCGCCAGATGAGAGGACGCATACCTCCTCTTATCAACTAGCCACATATGGCCTCAGCTGAAGGGAGGTTTCAGTAATTGGCCTATTCATCATTCATTGTTTATCTTAAGTTCACATTGTCGTAGGGAACTCCAGAGACATCCTTGATTTAAGTTAAGAAACTTAATCATTATGATAAAACTGCTCGGGGAGTTGGGCTTCATGTTGGAGATGCACGTGGCCATGTGGCACGCTGGCAGCCTGTAGCCACAGCAGATTATTCAAAGCTGACAAAGCTTTTGGAGAGAAGAGAAAAAGATAAATTCGTGGTGGCCGTTCTGATGGAGCCACTCAGAAAGTTATTACTGAAGACACACACTTCTCCTTGTTCACAGCCCATGAAAAATCCCGCTCCTCTGAGCTCAGGGGGATGTCTACCTCATTGCTGCTGTTGTGAGTCCCTCATCAACAGAAGTTATTAACAGCGCCAGAGAATTTTATCCAAATGCTGGTTTGATCTTGATAAATAACAATTTCATGTCTCTGTTCTATTAGATGACTAGATGGTTTTATTTCAAACACTTAACTTCTTCAGAAATGCTTCC
This sequence comes from Aviceda cuculoides, assembly GCA_035590195.1. Lineage (NCBI taxonomy): Eukaryota > Metazoa > Chordata > Aves > Accipitriformes > Accipitridae > Aviceda > Aviceda cuculoides. Next base: position 17,046,610 of record JAVJGG010000039.1, read on the forward strand.
CCGTGCACAAGGCTTAGCTCATCTCTAGAATATGTGCTGAGCAGTTTTTATTTTCACCAGTCTTCGAATATCTGTAATGCAAAGACCAAACCCATAATCCCACACTATCATAAGTCACTTCTCCCAATAAAGAGCTTCTTCCTACTGGGAGTGCTAAAATGTAATTGGAAGCTACGTGTGTGTTGGTGTCACGCCGAAAAGCGTTTTATTAAAAATAGTTTAAGGGTTGTTAAGATCTGAAGGAATAGTCTACAGCTCCTCCCGAATGGGCGAGAAAGGAAACCAAGAAGAGGATAACTTGGGGACCGAGGGGTCGGTGTCTCCCCCTGCCCTGCCGTAATCACCCCCCCCAGTGCCCATTGCCCAAAGCCACCGTACAGGGGCTGATACTGGGTTCCACGTTTATGGCAGCAGACGGATGCTCGGGGTGATGCAGGCGCTCCGCTGGCAGCAGTTCATTACCCACCTCCTTCGTTAGAAGCGGGGAATTTTGCGACGACCGTGTCCGAGGTGCGGGGGGAAGGAGGCGGCCGAGGCCAGCCCGGTTTCTCGAGGCAGTGCAGATGCGGCGCTGCGGGGACGTGGAGCCGGCGCAGGGCGGACGGCTGCGCCGGGTTTCTCCAGCAGCAGCGATAAGCCCTTCGGTGCGGGGAGAGGCACCGGGTTCCCCTTCGAGGGACTGCAGGGTCCCTACCTCACCGCGGCCGTGAACGCGGCGGTGGGAAACCCGCGGGGAGAAGAAAGTTGGTAAAAATGGCGGCATCGTGTTGGGATTGTGCGAAGAGAATAAATAGTGGTTTATCACTGCCTAGTAAACCTAAAATATTTATTAGTAACACATTGAGCATTTCTTCCTGAATCAGTTCAGTATCACATAGGCTTTTGCATTATTTTACTCTCTCACCCGATTATATGTATTGATGTTGTTTACCTGCTAAAGCTAGTACAGACAGAGTTGAGATTACTCCTGAATGCTACTAATCAAGAAGGAATCCATTAAACTGAAGAATTTCAACATGGTTAATTTTTCTTTGATTGTCATTAAATCTCCTATTGATGGCCTCTGCAATAAATTGCGCTGTGACGCTGCAAGCATCGTTTTCCCTCGTCCTCTGAGACCACGTACAGCCGCAGCGTCCCAGCGATGGCAGGATGAGTGCCTTGGTCTCCCGGGTGCGCTGGAGTTTCTGGGGAGATCCTGAGGCTCAGGGGATGGGGGTTTGCCTGGTCCTTTCTCAGCGATGTCTCCGTGCAGCCTCAACCTGCTTCCCCGGCGCCTCAAGCTCAGCCGCTGCCTTTCTCAGCTCTCATACGTACAGTCAAGCTGTTCACGGCTCCAGGGTCCTTTTGGAAAAAAAGCAGCTATTTGAAAAATCAATAAAACCAATAAAATGAATCAAAGTCAGCATGATTGCCCGTCTCTGCCCCAAATAGAAGGAAGCAGCGGAAGGCTCTGCAACTCTGTGAATTTTGGGGTTCATCAGCTGGTGCTGCTGCAGGCTGGCTCCCCTTCGCATGCTCTCCCCGGGGGGGGGGGTTACCCCTCCGAGGCAGGAGCGGGGTGTGGGGCTGGGGGCGGCAG